>JAYWIR010000013.1:3600000-4200000 GCA_036172245.1 Raillietiella orientalis | reverse complement strand
CCCGAACCCGATCGTTCCCGAATCATTGAAAATCCGTTGTTTACTACTGAATCGAGGAAGGGATCATTCTACAAGTTGCAGTTCACCAGGAGCATCCTTTTGGATTGGTGCCAAAGAGTTCAAATGCCTAAGAATTTCATGTTTAGCCTTCAGCAGAAGAGGGCTTTTTGAAACGGATGGTCGTAACGCCTTCGCGAGTTTCCATTTCAAACGTGTTTCAAGGGTGTGCTATCGTACACGAACTTTATATCCCCGATTACCCTCAACCAACCTCTCTATCCGCCCCGAAAATTTGACTTCCCAATTTTCCTAGGGAAGGATGAATAAGAAATCGGAAGCCGAGCGAGCCGTTTAAGATGTTCCTTTCTACCCGTAGGTTTCTGCCTTTCGGGAAAAAATCTTTCCAGCATCCTCGCAAATTCGCTCGAATGCCAGCAGTGTTTCCGAAGGAGACTGGGATGCACGAGCACGGATGCGCGTTGTGAAGTGGTGGTATCGATGCCACCGCCATCCTTTGCAAGATGGCGCGACAGTAATGCTATCCTCCCAATGTTCCTCTCCTCCGTTCTCCCATCGTAGATCCCGCCTTTTCCCATCCCCAGCTACTTCTCGGCTTTCCCAGAGGAAACGCGCAGCATTTCCTCCTCTCTCTGGTCGAAGATCGCGCGATTCGATATTCCAGCGGGTCTGTGGGGTTTTCCCTATCAAAGCGTACGGAAATTACCGTCGTTCTTATAGAAGCTGCATGCATTGCGCTGTACCAAAATCCTGAAGAGATCGGCGAAGCGGCGTTGCTCGGTATCGCTGCCCCGCGATGTTTTTCTCAGGTAGCAGTGGCCAAATCTTGAAAGGTTTCTGAGTTGCAAGCATCCAGCATACGTTTTGAATACGCGTTGCCCCACATCCAAGTCTGTAACAACAGGAGATATGCGTTTTCCTCGGGAGTGCTTGCAGAGGGACGTCTGAAGACTGTCTGTAAACGTCTCTCCGCCCACACGTTCTGCTGAGACAGAGATCTGCCTTTTTTCATTTTTTCCCCCTAACCCTTCATATTCTTCATCATGATGCCATGCTCCGCGGGAAGAGTCGGTGGCAAAGTCGACATTGCTTGAAACTGCACGTCCACACCCACTGTGACGGTGTTCTGCAAAGCAGACACGACCGCCTGAGGACAATCTTCGAGATTCTCCATTTTCTAGTTGAGGCCGAGACGCAGCTCCTGCAGGACAGATTGCGCCTCTCTTGAAGAGCACTCACTGATCGAAGAGCTATGGAAAACTCAGAAGAGCCACGAGTGGACCGGTTCCAAGCGTGCGCAAGTAGATAAGCTTTTCCGATCCGTGCAGGCTAAATGACCTTTGCCCATTCCTTGCTTGAATCGTTTTCGAATCTGGACCCCTTCATCTGGGAAGGGCGGCTCCTGCCACGCATATAATTTTCAGGGACATTCAAGCCTTTTGTTCCCAAACAAGGGTGAGTTCTCCAGAGTGTAGAGCTTCTTATGTGACTTCGAGCGAGACAAGGAAAGTACCTAATGTAAGGTCACTGAGATAGGTCCCAATGATAGCACGGAGCTGCTATTTTTCCCATTCGAAGCCAAACAACAGCGTCTCCCATTGCTCACCCAGAATTTCTATTACGTCATCGAGGAAGCAACGCAAAGAAAATAACCTTAAACCAACCGATCCCGAGAGACGACCTGGAACTATCCAGAGTTGGCTCTCCAGGGTCGCTTCGCCGCATTCGATGTTGCCTACTCATGCGAGGACTTGACCACAGCATCGGAAGAAGAGTGGAAGGAGATGGAGCAAACGCAAGAACCTGTCATCCCTCTTCGCCGATGACGGAAGGAACGGCTTCGGTAGGAGCTTTAGTGATGGGATCCATGGGAGAGTGGAACCTGGGGGTAAATTGGAGGTACCCCGGAATTATGGAACCTCTCACACGGGCAGGGAGCACGGAGAGGATGATGATGTGTGAGCCAGCGCGTGGATAGGGCACGAACTGAGGGACACATCGTGGCTCAGAGGTCAGGATGAACGCATGCCAGCGAGCCTCCGGTAGCAAAACAAGATGGCGGGAATCGTGAACAGTCCCTTAAATGAAATTTTATTGCATGTATCAAAATCAAACCAAAAGAAAAATCATTGAAACGATGTATTTAGTACTGATGAAATGACATTCTCTGCGCCAAGAAAATGATTAATATCCATAAGAATGAGAACGAGAGTAATGGAACAAATACATTTGTAGATCAGGAATGTGAAATTTCCCAAATGAATGATTCCTGCGCACCCACAGGTTAACTACAGATTAGAACGTTGGTATCCATGGGTGGTTCAGCGGCTGGACCGAGTCTCACTGGAGCGTGTGCTGTCTGCAGTTTTGGAAATTTGTTGAGGCGGCTAATTAAAAAGGAATGGAGCAGAGCATTCCAAAGTTTCGAGAAAAGTCGATGGACGTTCCTCGCGGAAATAAAGAGACATTTCTTTTTTTCAAGTTCTTCCTTGCGTCTCCTTTTGCAGACGTACTCTTCAATTCTTCTTCCCATTCTTCTTCCCACTTCCGTTATAAAGGCCGGCGGCACGTGCACTCACAATGGAAGATTGAAATTTTCTCAGACGAGAAACATACTCTAAGAGTATGGAGCTCATGGACAGAGGCAATTTGCATGGAAGACAGCTATACTTAACTTAGGATAGCTCGAGGTGCCTCAGCCGTAATCACATGTTTTTTTTTTTTATTTTTTGTTGTTGTGAAGGAAGCCATCCCTTATTTTTCACAGACACGAATTTCTTCCCGAATTTGCTCAGCAAATTCTCGTTGCACGAGTGTTTGTCTGCATTCTCCTGAATGTCCCTATGTACAGCAATGATTTATCGAAGGAACAAGTGCGATTCCAGGACAGAGCAGCGAATTTATCCCTGAAAAGCAAAAGAAGTTGTTCTCCCTGTTCTGCCGGCAAAATAAGTGCACAGCGTTCCACATGCAGAACCAAACTAGAGCATCCTGTGTGTCCTTAACGTTAAGGAGAAAGAGGGAGTGAATTCCCTGGAATTCCTTTTCTGCATGCTTAGCCATCTACGGCAGCCATTTTCCAAAAGGAGGGATGCTTTTCAACTGTCTCCTGACTTACTGCAAGCTTTCGTTTTGAGAAATTCCCACATGCATCGAAGGCTTCGTAATGGAATCTCCTCAATTCGGAAAGCATCTGTACAAAATGCCGCACAGTTGCAGGAAATTTTCAAGGACAGATGGATTGCTATCTAGGAAAAGTCATCGGTCAGTTACCATCATTCGTCCTATGCATACGTGGATGACCCGCATGCATAGCATATACCAGAGAGATCAGGCATGAATTGCATCTGCATCATTTATAGTTGATTTTTCATAATTCCATCTACTTCACGCATTTCTCAGTGTATCGATTTTTCAATTTGTCATCTTAGTAACCTTCGCCTCGATCTCCTAGTTCTTAGCTCTCCACAGAAGCCTTTGAAATCCCAGAGAGCAATTAACCCAAGAGGAGTTTATCCTGTGGAGGAATGCTTGCACGGTAGGAGTTGGAATGAGACACTCAGGAGAGACAGAGATCAAGTCCGAATCGTTGCAGGGCTTCCGGCCCGTACAGCTTGCATAAGAACAGAATTGCATCGACCTCGGAGCTGGCCGAGGCTGAGACCATCCTCATCCTCGGTTTGGTAGTCGGCCACTTTTCGTTCTGACCTCCGAGCATGGAATCTGACCTTCCACAATCATGAATGTGGAAGTCTCACGCAAATTCTCATTTTCTTTACTGGCTAGTAGTCAAAAAGCCGCTCACCAAGAAACAGAAAATATCGACGCACCCAATGGATCCTATTTGGTGACGCCCATTCAGGTGGGTACTAAATGGAACTCTCGAGCCCTTGAAAATTTCCCGAGTCTCTATCCTCGCGGGATCGCATACGCACCGGATCAGTTCTTTGATCCCTGATAGAAGGGCTCTGATGGGATTTCTCCTCCCGATGCACTCACCCATTCAGCCAAACTTTCACCATCTTCCAAGTCCTGGGGATAAGGGAAACACGAAGAAGGGGCTCCGAAAGGTCAAACACCTATTCACAGGAATTCGAGATCAGCCCAACCCCAGCTCGGACGCCTCCCTTCGAATTTTCCGACCAGCTCCAAGCCGTGGTGTTTTGTCCTCACCATTTAGTGTAAGCAGCTTTCGGAAAAGGTGTTCCAGTTCCCTTAGCCAACTCCTAAAACTACCAAGCTCCTCGCATCTGCTCACACCCTCTTTTATTTTTCAGATTACTGTATGTGTTTAAAGTAAATCCGTCACCCGAGATGCAATTTTTTCCTGTTGACCATTGCGTTCATTTCTCTCGTTGATGATAACATTTCTGCTTCAGAAGAAAGTTTGCAGTTGCAGTTTACTGATTTCCATTGTACGTTGGGCTCCCTGGTTGCAGCGCAGGAAACTCGTTTCATGCATGGATTCAGTTGAAATTCAGAAACAGGGAACATGGTGTAGGAGCTGAAACAGAACCAAAAATGGGCTTTTCTTCCAGGGAAGACCAACCGAAAGAACGGTTTCCGCCTGACTTCACGGCTTCCACAGTGACGGTTTGCGACGCGCGATTTGCGAGCCGCACACCGCCGCCGCCATTAAAGTAGAAGGGTTGAGGAAACCATCATCGAGTCAGCACGAGATGCAAACCTCACATTGCTCTTTCCGTCTGAGTGAGATTTCCTGGATCGTATCCGCCTTCCACGGATGCGTCATTCTCGGACCAAAGGTGTAACCCCCTAAAATCAAAAGCTTGTGCGGGACCCATTCCACCTTCGTCCTTATGGCACACTTTTCAGGATGTGATTTTAGCTTATACCCTGCCAAACTTTCTTCGATCGAGTTCCGCCCGCTTCGATGCCCCATCACACCATCCACATCTCTCTGGAACGGCAGGAATTGTCGCGTGGTTTTGTTTCAAGCAACATCATCAAATACATGATGCATACACACGTTTGAAATAATTGAGCTCATAGCTCAATTGTTTCAAACGTGCAAAACTTCCAGCCACCGTACTGCCATCTGCTTGCTGAGCCTTCATCCACCTTCTAATGTACCATATGACCGAGTTGCAGTCCGTACGCTGCTTGATAATCCGCAGCTCTGACTCGTCGACCGAATTGTCCGAAAGTACAGATATATCAAGATCTTTGACCCAGCATCCCTTACCGCGTCCAACGCAGATGTATTCGGTCCACATCCATACGAGCTTGTGTGGAAGTTTTGGTCCTGCAAGAGCGGCTCGAGATGCGGCGTGGCTGCTGCTTGCGTCATCCCATTGTACACTGTGGAAGCGCACAAAAATCCTTCCCTCCTCCCTTTTGGTATTGCAGGAAGCAGCTTTCGCAGGTTCGGCAAATTAATCTCCCCTCCCTCCCCCCAGTACCGATTCCATGACTTGCAAAGGTCATCTTTTCGATTTTCTTCAGACTTTGTTACCGTGATGGCACCCACACCCGTGGCTCCTTGCTCTTTGGATAGCTGCTTACAAAGCTCCCCACATGGGTTTGCTTCAGCATACCAAAAGACTCGGTTTTGCTGATTCATCCTTCCCTTTCGGTTGATAAATAATTAAAACCGAATAACTCAGACCCTTCGCTCCATTTCCGTCACGAAACCTCTACGAGCTGGTAAGCCCCTGTTTTCCGCATGGGACTCATTGAATTTTCTTCCTCGTTGTCGTCCTGTGGTTCCACACAATAGCCAGAAATAGATCATTCCACCATCATGATGAATGCCATCTACCCAGTCAACAAGCTCTTCATAGATCCATCCTAGGTTAGACATTACCCCCTACTTTTAAAGGTCATCTCTCACGCACTTTCCAAAATGCGTCAGTGGTTCACCTTTCTGCCTCACCCAAAAAACCACGTCTTCGAGAATTTCGAAGGATGTGTTAGGAAATTAACACTCTGGGGAGGCGACTCCCACGAGGGAGGGGGTATCAACTAGCTCCATGGTACTCGATGGACGGCCCACCAGCACTGAAAAGTAGGGACGGCTCCATGTGCACAACGGAAGGGGGGACAAGCCCGAAGGGAATTGCCTCCTCGGTTCCTGGGAGAACCCCGGAGGGTCAGCTTCCAATCCCAGCCAGTCAAGGGGGGCAACGCTTGGTACCACGCACGAAGACCTTAGCCGCTAACGCCTTTAGAAACCAACGTGGTTTCTGAAAGCTCAAGGCAGCGCTGACCCCCTCAGTTCGAAGACAACGCAAATCGAGAATGGCTTGTGCAACCGATGAGTGATTCTTTCTCGAATACCATCAGCGCATTCAAGAAACTGTTCAGAAACGGACTTAGAGGTGGCTCTCTTTCCAGCTAGCCGGTTGGCTGAGCAACGCATCTCTCAGATCCGCTCCTCATGATGACCTCATGCAAACGTTTCTTCACTTATGCCAGCTGCCAACAGGAGGACGAGTGCTTCCTATAGAGGGAATGACCGTCTGAAGAGTGAAAAATTGCAGTGGGCCTTCCTGGTGTCCAAATCATTAAAAAAAAAAAAAAAACACTGCTCGTGCTTTAAGCCGATAGTTTCACCATCCAAACATAGGTCTCCGATGAACAATCTGGAGCACCTTCTGTAAATCGGATCTAAACACGGTGGAATAAAGTCCTTTCTTCTCATTTTCAAGGTGACACGGTGAGCATTCGACATGGTCACCTTTGCTGGAATCGAAATTTGAAAAGTGCCCCCGGACACGAGGAGCTGGATGTACCCGCGGCCCAGAGTTAACTTGCGAAGAATCCAGGAATGGAGAAGAGGAGGATACCTTTATCACACTCGTATTCTTCGGTATATAGAGATGATGTTGGGAAGATTCACCTACAGGACGCGCGAAGTGTGGAAGAACCACGATAACTATGCGTGGTCCAGGGTGAACAGGCTGAACCTCCGGAAAATAATTAAAGAAGACCAAAGAGACATCAGTGCCCTCGAAGAAGCAGCCGATCGCTACGGGAGTGACAGGATCAACCTGTTAACGATCGACACGACGCTCTGGAGGAGTGACCTTCCGCCGGACACCCAGGACAACCTCCTGATGTTTTATCACGGAAGAATCCTGAGCGGCTCCAGGCTGAAGCATTTCACCGGAAGACGGGACGACGAAGACCGCAAGGCATGTGCAGACACAGACACAAGACTGCACATCTTGACGTGTCCACATTGCTACACGACTGGCTGATCCTGAAGAGGATCATAGGACTAACCACCACCTCAGTAATGGGAATACTCTCCGGGATGTTTCAAGGGAATGGGAATGCTCCCTGCTACAACCCCATGGTAAGAACGACCATTGCCCTCTTCATCACCGCCATACTTGTGTGGTGTTGGAAGATGAGGAAAGCCAGGACAGCCGCATCCCCGATGGAGATCCTGAAAGGACTAATGAAGGAGATCGGCATCAGGAATTGTGAAAGACTCCAAGCCTGGACGTACCTTTACATTCTGAAGAAGATCGAGGACTCCCGGGAAACAACAACGAGGAACCCACCCTGGGTGCAGAACTTGTGTTATCCCAAAGTAGACTTCCAAGTGAAAACAAAGTTCGAGACAGTATGAATGAGATTGTAGTGTGAATGACAAAATTAGAAAATAAATTGACCCCACCCCTTGTGGGACTTGGGGAAAATCGAAATTTTAAGAGTGTTGTCTATGTGTTGGTGATTGTATGGATGTTGCTGATTGTATCGAGATGGGTGGTCTAAATAAAAAAAAAAATAATTTTGGATGATGAAATGGAATAAACCAAATTGTTGAACAGCAGTATGAATTTTCATAATCCAACGAGCGAATTTAGTAACATTACAAAGAGTAAAGATGATGATGGGGTATGGTGAATGATGATGATACGGTGTAAAATTTTATTCAAGCTTCTTCCCGTACTCCTCCTCTCAGGAGGGAAGAACCTCACGAACAGGGAGGCAGACACAGCGAACTTGAATGAGTGGTCAATGACTTTGCCGATTTTGGGGTTCTGGAACACGGTTGCCCCTCTCATCTCCAATTTCTTCTGCACGCTCGTGGGGGTACCCGGGTCATGAGCACGGTTTTCATCCGTCTTCTCCTTCCGCCCAGCCCGTAATCCCAGGGTCACTTACTACGTTCTCTCTCTCTCTCTCGTCACACGGAATGGCATGTCATGTCATGGCATGGCGTGTCATGTCTTTTGCTGAAGGTGCTCGGCCACCCATCTCTCCCCCGAAATTCCTCACTCCGTCCCAGCCGTTTCCTTGGGCTTTCCTTTCCAGATTTCGTTGGGGACGATGGTCTTCCCCGAGCCTCGCTGTTGCTGTGAGAGCCACGAATGGGAAGCTCCTTCCATTTCGGGACATTTCGAGATCGCCATCCCGTTTTTAGGTGTGGCCACAGCATGGGGCGACCGCAGTCCTCCGCGTTCCCTTCGCCTCAAAACTCAAAATGCTGACTGCATCGAGGGCCGCCCATGTCAAAAGTTTCTTTCATTTTCTCTTTTTTACTGAGAACGACATGCCCTTGGATTTAAAGCTGACCACAATGACAGCAAAGGAGACATTGGATCGAACGCTTCCCTTTGAGGAACATTCTCTCTGGACGGACAAACGAACCCGAAATTGCTACCATTCAATCCCGTTGCCGATGGGAACGGATGAATGAGGAACGGAGGTACTCTTGTGCCAATCTCGTCTTCTTCAGTAAGTTCCTCCGAAATCTCCTGAAAACCATATTGAAGTTTTCATTCAGGATGAAGAGGCAGCGTACATTCCCAAACGAAAGGCGTAAGGAGCGTTAGGGGGAACGGGATAGATGCGTCCGATGGCGCAATCGACGACATCTCTTTTGAGTTTGGTGAACAGTGGGGCTCACAGGCACGTAGGACGGACGCACCGGCTAGGGAAAACGTGAATGGGCATCCACAAAACAGGAACGATCGCCACTGGAGGATACTATGTTCGTGTGGATGTGCCACCTGCAATCTGCAAGTGATCCTTAGCTCTCATGTTCTGCATCCATGTGCAGCAGTCAGTTTTCTTACAACACAGCCATTGGGTACCTCCACACGACACCTTGGCAGCTCATGCAGATGCTTCCAGGCGCGGCATCCGGATTGCCCTTTGCCGTGAGCTCGCATCTTCCTAACAACTCCTTCTTGGTCCATTAATCACTCGCGCATGGAGGAGGAACTGTACTCTCCTGGATCGTTTGTCAGCGGCCTCTCGAACTAAAGTTTTCAGCTCTACTCTCCAGCAGACTTCGTTCCTTATAGGCGCATTTGTTTATAAAACGCATTTTTGCCTTTCGGGACTTCGCCTCGAAGTGACCCATTCAAATCCCTTCCGCTTGCTTTTCTTCTTTCGCTAATCGCAAAATGGTTTGGAAGATGAATGGAAAATCTGGAAACTCTATTTACAGAAGCATGCAGTCTGCAGTCACCATCGTGGTAGCCAACGTCGACTTCTATCTCCTCAACGGCGTGGTGGTCGCTGTTAATACTGTGCCATAGAGTTGCCGGCTGCTATGGTCCTGGTCATCCTACTGCTGCTCGAATGACGTGAACCAGATTCTGACGATCACCGTTAGAGCTGCCACTAGACATTACATTATTAATGTGGTCGCCTAGTATTAGTTACAGTTATGATCCGGAGGAACACATTTGCACGCAGACAAAAAAAAAAAAAAAACCACGAGCTCCTTATCTGTTTTGCAGTTTCAATAAGCAATCGCGGATCAGTTCTATCCGGATGGAAGAAAGGAGCGCATTCCGTGTGCAAAATGTTGCTCCTGACTAATGGATGATTGACTTCTTTTCCAACCGCCAACACCACCTGCCAGTAACGACTGGAAGCCATTACTTCCAGAGGACTGACCATGTACTGGACTTTTCGAGTTTGAGCCCAGCACGCACTCGAAGTACTGTGAACAGGACGTCGTGGAATCGATTGGCTCTTAGTGACGTCATTCTTTCGCTCTCTTTAGTTGAGAAAATCAAGCGCACTCCTAAACACAAGATCACTGAATCTTGCCCCCCCCAAAAAACAAAAAAAAACATTCGATTTATCAGATGCATCAGGTGCAGGTGGCTCACAAAATTTGCCCTCAATGTTTGGAAAATGGGGAAAACCGGAAGGGCTGACGTGTTCCGAGGTTCATGGTTTCACAAGTATCTTTGGCGGGAAAACACGCATTCCTTCTCTCCCAAAAATACTTCTCATTCTTTCCTTGCTAACGGCAGCAGTAAGTTGAAAATCGAATGGCGAACGGTTTGGCTCCGCTGCTTCTCATTTTCTGCAGTCTTGCCCCTTTCCCCTCCCCCCTTCTCCCTCCAAACATCGCTGAATGACCCTCGGAACGTCAGCTCTGCATAACACTCCCAATGCACTCGATTCCTTACCTGCTGACTTTCCCCGCATCAAAGACTTTAAGGGTCCGAAAATGGGTTGTTGATGATTCTGATTTTTGGCAGTGCTTTATGGTTTCTGGATTGTCTCACCAGAGAACGGAAGTTGGGGGGGGGGGGATTTCCCGAAACATGCCCGAAGGCTCCACAGTTTCCCTTCTACTGGGTGGCAAAGAGCCACAATTGGTGATGATTTGCAAGTGGCCTATTTTTAGAGCGAACCTTAACTAACTTGAGGTGCGATAATAAGCTGACGCGCAGCTTCTTAGATCAACTTCTAATGCGCCTTTCCATGAATTTCAAGATCAGAATCCATTCTAGGGATTCCCACGAACGCAACTTCATGTGGTGAGCACTTAAGACCGCTCCTTTTCGGATGCCTCACCACCTTTTCCAGGATTGCTGCCAGCTCAGCATCACTGCGCACAGTGTCTCATGCTTCCACCGCCTGGATACAAGCGTTCCAGCATCCACGGTTCCACGGCAAGCGCGGCTGGCTGGAGTTCCCGACAGCCAGATGCTCTTAGTCGAGTACAGGTCAGCTTTCCTGCTGTTTTCATTTGTTTCTCTGTTGGACGCTCGCTTTCAAAAGAGGTTACTTGCCGCGTGGGTGAGGCGGATGTTGCTCGGCGGAACCACATTGCTAAAGAGCATCTCACGCTACTACAAGACTTCGGATCTTACGATCCGGGGAGCCTACCGTTAACACTCATCCCGACGCCAGTGCGCACGTCGAGACGGGGCCGAGACGTCGGTGCTCCGAAGAAGAGAGTCAGTTCGACAAAGGCCTGCTCCATTTCCCAAGCCGTGTCTTCTCCAGCAGTGTCGCCGATCTTCAGAAGATGCGGAAAGCGTGAAGAACGCTGAGGTCCTTCTAGAGTGCCACTTCTGAGCGAGGTTTCAAACTCTGACCTGAGGTTGTTTGCTTGCTAGCAGCCCAACAGTCCCCCACGTCTTCCCATTGGCTCTCTGATTCAGTTAATCAGATCGCTGCGTCTCGTGATGGGATGGTAATGATTCAGTAGATGGTGCAGTGACTCCTCCGACACCTTCTGCACAGCCAACGACCTTGGGCAGAAACTTCTTGACGATCTGCTCCTCTCCATTCGGGTGCTTCGAGGTTCTCACCACTCTGTACATTTTCCGGCAATCGTCGACGGCGATCGCTCCGTCTCTTTGGCGATCCATCTGCTGATACGCGGCTTCGATGAGCTTCATCCGGAAAACAATCAGCGGTGGCTGAAGGCGCGTCTTCAGCGCTGTGAAAGAGCAATAGCGCAAAGGAAGAACCTTCCTTCGTTGGTGCCGCGAGTGCGGCCCTAGTTGCAGTGGGGGCGATCCGCCACAGCTGGAGAATCGCGTGGGTCATCTTATTGGACGGACTCCATGAAGAACGACGTGGCTTAGGAACTCCAAGGCGAAAGTTTCCAGAATTGCATTCTTGAGACTAATTAGAACCTTCCTTAAATCTCGGGAAAAAACGTTCCTGCTTCTCGTTTATTCGGCTCTCCTCCCAAGAAACGCTCGTGGCACCATCTGTTACTTCAGAATGTGAACGAAGAGAGCTGCCGGTCCTCCGAACATCTTGCTCCTTCCGTACGCAGGACATATCGCTAGAAGCATGTTTTGGTTTCACTTGAACCGATGGATGCAATTCCAAATAGTTCCTCTCCGGGATTATTTGACCATCCTCAAACCCTCCTTCCCCCACGAAAAAAAAGAAAAAATAAAAAAAGGAGAAGAAAACGCCAGCCATTCCTACTCTGGAAACAAAACTCACTTTTTCTTTGATCCGATATTACTTTTCTGGAGCTGGCCTATTCTACCGCTGCTAGGCAGTCCTCTCGTTGCCGAGCAATGATCTCTTGGATTCATGGATAGTTTTACTTGCATCTTGCGCGTTTTCGCGAGCTGAAGCTGAGGTTTTGAGCGGGCTGAGTCCGGTCAGCCCACTCAAAATGCACGGGAAAAATGAAGTTCTCCTGGTCAGCTCATTTTCCAGCTGCTCCCATCAACCTCTTTTGGGCTTTGAAGAAGCACACACGCACAAAAAAAAAAACAGGAAAGTGAAGATGGATGCAAACCGGAAAGTGATGCAAGTGAGTCTCAGGAAAGTTTCAGCCACAGATCTGCTTCCGTGGTTCCCTAGATCGGTTTCAGGTGGAAGCGTGTCCGCATGCAGCTGTGTACAGGAAAAAGCGTCCCCTGGATCTATTCCTTGTACCTTTTCGAGCTGGGTCCTGATGAAATCGATACTCCTACCTCGATCGCTGTATCCATGGTCTCGGATGCCACAGAAGCGGAAGACGCGCCCCAATCTGCATCGAGCAGAAAGAGATTTGCCAGGAAGAGCCTCTTTCTAGGGGAGTGTTCCCTCTGCCATTCTCCCATCGATCGAATGAAATATCAGACACGCAGCCCTTGGAAAGCAGCAGCCATCACTCTTGAAGCCGACCAATTAGGACAACTTCCCTCCGAAGAGGCGTTTCGCAGATCTTCTTGGAATCCTTCCACACTTCGTTTCCGTGCACCACGAGGTACACGGGTATGGCGACGAGGTTATCGCACCCAACCCTTCACTATCGATCATGCTCCGAGGGGTAGCTGCTCAATCCGGAAAGCGATAGAAGAGCTCTGATGAGTTGCAGTGAGTGTTGTGAATCCTCCAGGCTGCTCAGTCCTTAGGAGGGAAACCTTGGCGTCCAGTGTCTCTCTGTCCGGCTGAAAGTTTGCGCGAAGAGAGGGCGCCCCTTGGTCGCGGGGCGAAGAGCAGTCCCGCTCAAAGACGAGTTTCCAGAGGCTCTGCTCCTTTCCTTCTTTTCCTCTCTCCCTCCGAACAGGAAATTCCGAGATCAAAGGGTTAGTGGGTCAGAAAGGAACTAGGAATGTCACACTAGCAAGCGCAGCTCTTCCGTCAGTATCGGTGCCTCGTCCCTCTCTGTTGGTTTAAAATTCAAGACGGCCTCCAGGACGCAACCTCCATCCAAGCTTTCCTGCCAATCTCGGAAAGCTCAAAACGTCACGTTCTTGTCTGAGTCTTCAAGTCTGGAGTGGGTCCTCACTTGATTGCACGCGAGCGCTTTTGTTTTTGTTTGTTTTTTTTTTGTTTTTTTTAGATATGCGAAGGAGCATTAGATGAAGGAAACGAACTTCCCACTGGATGCGCTAACCGGGAGCGGAAGTCCGCAACCACGGTCCGGTACTGAAAGAAGCCCCCCGGAGACCATTCGAGAGAAGGATCCATGCCAAAAGAGAAAAAGGACAAAGGTCAGGATTCGTCACTGTGCTCCGGCCAGCCTCCCATGAAGTTTCTGAAGGACGGGGACCGCTCTCGCTGCCGATTCCGTGTTTGAGCAGCTGTACAGCGTTCTTCCCTCATTAATGGAGAAGGTCAAAGGACAGCTTCTCAATGCCGCTATTCAGTAGTGCTTCAGTGCATACAGATGAAGACGGACACGCCTAGAAGCTCTACTCGGAATTGATTCCTTAGCCGAGCTTGAGCAGTAGATCGTGGGGAACCCGAAAGGATTGTGATTCGCTACGGATATCCCCTAAGGCGAGTTATCTCAATGTCGTAGCGACATCGCTGGATCTGCCGCGCTGAAAAGCTCAACTCATCTATGCTTTTCATCGGGAAGAAGACCGTGGAAACCTGGATGTCCACCTTCCGGGTGACTTCAGGAGTACTTCGTTCCCTGAAGAAAAATCCAGGTGACATTCACCTCAAGGACTTGGTGTGGCCACGTCAGGATGCTGACCTCGGTACTCTGACGTTGGACAAGGTGGAGCTGCAAGTGCAGTTGGATGCAAGGAGAGGGAGCATTGTTCTGGAGTCTGACCCCAGTGGTGCAGCGGAGCAGCAGCATCAGTGTCTTTCTGAACTCGTCCTTGGGAAGAAAGGCATGCACTGCAAGGCAACTCTGCCACCTCCTGGTGGAAAACAGGACCGCGTTGCCCTCCTCGCCTACCTGCCGTATTGCCGGAGGATCGCATGTAGGCACCTTGCCGTTCCTGACAGCGGGTATCGCTAGACGTCAGGATCACTCCAGAGACCAACTCTCACGAATGCCATCTTCCGCTTTTAGTAAGTCTCCCTAAGAGAGTGTTGGATGACACAAAGTCGATTTTTTCGACCTATCGGCATGTCACTACCGATGCTGTAAAGCTTTCTCCACATATTCGGGAAGAGGAAAGTGTGGATTTTCCTGAGACATCGGAGATGACTCAATGAGCACTCAGGGATCGTGAAGACCCTGAAACGTATGTTCCTCAAACGCTTGAGGTTGAACCAACATCTCAGGGAAATCCAAATTCGCTGATTCTCCTTGATGATTCCAGAGGCTTTCCTCTTCGGATCTAAGAATTGCTTCCTCTCTAGCGTTCGTCTTGACACAGCGAATACCTCTACAGTCGAAGTGCATGGCCGCAGCCGTCCAAGGAAACCTTGGTCGCGCTGATGCCAGACGCAGAGTGGCCTCAAGTGATAAACGACTTCAGAGGGTGCCTCGAGGAAACTGAGGACAGACTAGTGTGACTGGCTACTTCTCCCCATTAAGAAGGAGTAAGAAGAATGAAACAGGAGGACGAAGGGAAAGGTAGAGAATTTCGAAGAGGAAAGATGGAGAAAGGGAAAGGAAGAAGAGGAAAAAGGTGGAGAGAGAATACAAAAAAGGAGAAAAAAGAGTGGGAGAAAGAGGAAATGTGGAGGAGGGAGAGGAGGAGAGGAATGTTAACACAAGGTGCAAGAAGGTTGAAGAAGGAGGAGGGAGAAAAGGAAGGTTAGGGAGTAAGGATAAGAAAGGAGCGATTTCGGGAAAAGGAGGAGAAGGAGGAAGGAAGGAAAAGGAAAGAATAAGAGAAAGCGGAGAGGGAAAAAGCAATTGAGGAGGAGTAGAAGGACGTTTTGGGAGAACACAAGGATGAGAAAGAAGAGAAGAAACAGAGGATCAAACTCTCATGTAGAGAAGAGGAAAGAGAGCAAAAAGAGGAGCAAAGGGGAAGAAAATTAGCAAACTTGGTGGGCTAAGTTGGAAGGAGAATGCGGAGGAGGAAGAGGGGAAGTACAGGAGGTGGGCAGGAAAAAAAGTGTGTGCAAGAAGGGGGAGAAGAAGGAGGTGGTAAAGGGTAAAGGATGCAAAGGATTCCCTCCCGCACACAGTAAATCCTTCCATTTTTTTAATATATTTTTTGTTTCATTTTTTTTTGTTCCCCTCCCCCTCTCTTCTCCCGAGACAAACCTCGCTGACCTGTGTGCCGGTATTCGGCAGGTTCTCTTTAGTACATTTATAACGTGGCAGGATCAAGTGTCCTGACGCTAACTTGTATCTTTATTTTTTGTATAAGTAAACGCCCCGGCGCAACTAGGTGTCAAACCTGGGAGGTGGTCGGGCTGTGTCATGTCGATGGCGAGAAGGCTTCCCTCAAGCTTTCTGTAACACCGGAAATTCTCCTCAAGATCGCATGTGGTTCCATTCTTTTCTTCGCCCAACACGAAGACTGGAACTACGATACGTCATCCAGGATGCAAAGTGGCCCGAGGGTGACCGCTTCACATATGGCAGTCAACTCCCTCTCCTGGTCAAACAAAGCTCTGTGAACTCCCGAGCCGTGCTTTTGGTGGGAGTCAAGTAAACAGGGCTGTAACAGCCAGGCGTGCTGCGCATAATGATAAAGGATTGTCTCGGTCACCGAGCGTGGTACCAAACGTTGCGTGGCTACTGACAGTTGCTCCGATGCGGATACCAACTCGTGCAAGTGGTTGCTTCGGTCCAGGAGGACGGATGGATTTCCTCCTGCCCCGCCAACTGCAGTGCCTGGAAACAGGAAACGGTTTAGGCGTGGGCGGAACGGAACGACACGAGTCCCGAGGCGTCTCGATGCCTCCTATTCCCGAGTACGCTCGCTGCCCTCTGCAGGAAATCACGGACTGCCCAAGGAAGACCATCTGGGAATGGAGCATTCCACTTGCAGCCACGCTCCACACAATCCAACACAGTGGAAACAGCAATGGACTTGCAAGATGGGAAATCCTGAGGAATCGCGGGGAAGTAGCTGGGATGCTGGACGGCGCGTCAACTGGCTGACGCATGCACCCCTGCCGTCCTCCCCGAAGGAATTCGTCACTGAGGGGAGCTCCTGGAGAGACAGAAATTCTCCCCGTGTTTGTGGACAGCTCCGCGCCTCCCCCGAAGTTGCCGGACTCGGCGTCGCAGCTGCTGCACTGGGAGATCCCATGCAACGCGCGAGTCCGCCACTGGACGAGGGGTAGTGCAGACGGTGCCAGGCGCGAGGAACGGGAAACCTTCCCCCACCTGTTGCCCTAATGAGTGTCCGGGAACGCTTCGCCGCGGGGCCCTTCCGCTCCCGGCGGGCAGCGGTAGAGGTCCTGTGGTGCCTCTTCGCGCGCGACTCGATGTCGCCTGCGACTTCCCTCGCAGCTCCGTGCTGCCTCCGTGGGATGGCGGCGGAGAGAAGCCGCGCCGGAAGAGGCCAGTCGAACGGTGAGGTCATCGCAGTGGTCCGCTCCTCGGTGGGGAAGGCGACAGGACGGCCGCGTCTCTGCCTGCAAAGGGAGGAAAATGCCAACATTCTGCAGAAGATGCTGGGAGAAATCTGCAATCCCTTTCCTCCCCTCCCTCCACCCCCACCCCTAAGTGTTGTGTGTGTGTGTGTTTTTGTTTCTATTTACCCCTACTTCCCCCACTTTTCCTGTGCGGGTCTCATCGCGGCAGCTGCTCACGAGGAGTAGCGCCTCCGTGTGAGCATTACCCTTCGGAGTGGTCATGTGATGCCTCCGCGAGGAAAGACACTTTTTATATTTTATGCTACCGTTTTTATGTGAATCTATTTTATTTTTTACATTAACTCCAGGTGTGACCGTCTGAAAATGAAGGATCGACCCTCGGAAAAATAGGTACGTCGTGGCTTTCGAGTCCCCTCCGCAGGTTGACGCTGGCTGGTGTGTAGACTTCGGGTGTCCCCACTGACTGGCCAGGATTAAAAGCTGATCTTCCGGGTCCTCCCGGGACATCAAAGAGGCGGTTTCCTTCGGGGTTTCCTTCTGGTTGTGAAAATAGAGCCTCCTCTCTCTCTTAAGGGTGGACCCTCCATTGCATGCCATGGATCTGGATCTGGTGGATCGATACTTCTCCAAAGTGTCAGAAGCGCACTGCTCCCTTCGTTGAGTGATCCTTCAGAGAAATTGGGCAGCGTTCCTTCGGGGTTCTCTGCAGAGAGGGAAACAAGCATCTATTCCCTTGAGGATTGCTTCCGGAGAAGAAATGAGGAGTGGCCATCTCCGGTTGGTCCCTCGGGAGAGAATAAGAAAGGGGTTCCCTTCTGAGACAACCAGGGTGGAGGGTTCCCTTTGGGTCTCTCTCCCAAGAGTAAGGGAGGAAGGGACTCCTTCCTCAGGAGCTCTTTCTGGATTCAAAAGGTGGTTTCCCTAACTTGAAGAGTTACATCAAAAGCTTCCTTCAATTGTGGTCTCTGATGAAATCACTTCACAGCCCTTGCTACTGGGATACTTAGGGGGAACTCCAGGGTGAGCAACTCAAAGCCGGCCCTCCTGGAGTCCGCTATGTGACGTCAACGCGCTCGATATCAGATATGGCGGTCAGCAATGCAGTCCTGTGTGCACCCCGCGGCATCGCTCTCTGTTAGCAACCGCGACCGCAGCCGCCTCTCAAATCCTCTCCTGGTGGCACTCATCTCCCTGAATCCGTCAAATGCGCCTTCCCACGACTCTTCGAAGACCCCCTTTTTTCATTCGGGCTTTTCGCCTTGACTTTTCAGCCGCTCCTGGTTCCGTGCGTTGGTCCTGGCTCCAGGAATCACCTCAGGTGAGCGAGCTCTGCCGCCGCGTGGTGTCAGTTGGCGCTGCTTGGCGTCTCTCTGACCGGAAACAGTTCGCCAGCTCCGGTGCTACTGTGGTCGCACTCTATCGGAGCTCCTCCAAGTTAGAATCGCGGTCTGCACACGCCACGCTTTTCTTTCATCTCCTCTTGAGAGGCGCCTTACATAGCTTCCACTTCCGGGATTGACCTGCTCATTCAAACTGCCGGACCGTCTCCCTAGAATAGGTAAATAAACGTTTACAATTAAAAGGCTCGTGCGGTACCAAACATGACTGGGAACGGAATCAGGGAGAAAGGGGAGGGAGCACCAGAAAAAAAAGGGGGTGAAATGGATCTAGGTCTATGCGATGATTAGCACGACTGCTGAGGCCCCGTGTCCAGATTGAGAGCAGTGACACTCCTCAACCATCACCATGGTGTGGCAGGTTAACCCATCCCTGTTAATATATTTTCGGGTGCTCCCTCCCTAGTCTCGCCTTCCTTCGTTTCTCATAGGCAGATGAATGGCCCTTCGTTTTGAAACCATTCGCACATAAGCTACGAGCAAGAGAGCTAGCCCAAAGATGCGGTAGCAGCTGCTGCACGCTGTCTGCAACAACGGATCGCTGCAGGATGTCATCGTGCAGCCCACCGCATGTACGTAGTCGCAAAGAACATTCCTAGCTGTGTCACTGCACTCCCTCAGGGAGCACCTGGGCAGTAGCCGACCCGCCAAATGGGAGACCTGATGTGAGATCGGAGGAAGAGCAAAGGGATTAAGTGGTTGGACCACGGACCAGCTAAAGGACGCCGCGATCCCAAGTGTTCCACCAAAGGAACTATTAAGCTGGGGCGAGCTACTGAGAATCCCATGGGAAGACCCCGAGTGGCCCCCAGAACTGAATAACAACCGGGCCCTCCCTTGGAAGTGACAGGAGTGGGCACTTCTGCTGTTGCACTGGGGTCTCCTGTGCCTGCTCGTAGACTGTGTTGCCCTCCGGCCCCTCTGGTGCCGTTACGCAACGGCCCATCAAAAGACAATCTCAGGGACGTGTTGAAGCGCCTCTTCATGAGCGGTGCCCTTTCGCCTCCGCATCCCCAGCAGCTTTTTGCTGCCTGCGTGGGATTGTGGCGGCCTGGGGCTACGCGAGGGGAGGACGACGCGATAGGGACGCCATCTGCCCTTCGCCCTGCGCTTCCTGCGGATGGAAGCAAGATGGCCCCACCTGGGACATACACAGATGGAACTTGCCAGCATCCTGGAAAGGATGCAGAGAACGCATCCAGAGGACAGTGATTCCTTCCCTACCCCTCCCAATTTTTTGTATATATTTTTCTGTTTTATTTTTACTTTTGTTTGTCCTCTCCCTCTTTGCTTCCTAGGCGAACCTCGCCGGCGTTCTGTCACTCGACAGTTTCCGAGCATTTTCGGACTATGTAGGGCCGATGGCCCTGCATATATATGTTTACTTTATTTTTAAGAATAAACGTCCCAGCGAGACCGGGTGATAAATCCATCGACATGTCAAAAGATACCGTGGTGGCCGAATCGATTCGACAATGTCCACGCAATCTGGAAAAAAAAAATCGTGCTCCACTTCCCTTTTAAATTATTCAGAAGGAAGATTGGAACACAGTGCCGGATAGCGAGACCGTACGGACTGCATCATCGATGTGTGTTGCGTGAGAAAGTTCAGATTTTTCTGTGAACCTTCAGGATATCTGAAGGAAGTCGAGTCCGAAGATTCAGTGCATTTACTGCGATCAGTTATGTTACGTACGAACCTCCTGCAAGACGAAAGCAATCAAAAGAATTCCATGGGAACCATGCTGCCTATCCGAAATGCGGTGGATGAAGAGGCTGCTCGGCGCAGGCGGTTGGGAGCGCCGGAAAAAAAGAACGGCCGTACCCGAAACAGACCAAGGGCCGAATGTCCGTGTGGATGGCGCGCCACAGGGAACGCGCCCTCCGAAAGAAGGAAAAGGGAGCTTGCGGTGGAAGGAAAATCTGAAGTCCTCCGCAAACACCGAGGTACGACAACGTCCTTGATGGAAACGACCCCGGCTTTCGAGATGACCTTCATCACGGAAAACCTACAGGTTGAAAAAAGTGAGACTAAATTTGACTGCCTTACCTGCAGGCGATACGATCTCTAGGAGGAGACGTTTCCAGTAGGAGGAGAAAGAAATCTCTCCGAATCCGGACTGCGGATACAGAGATGCCCGGCCACAAATGGAGTGCGCAGTCTCGAGGCAATCGTGAAGACCTGAGAGCAGACCGCTGTCAGAATTCCATAGGAGGAACACGATGCGCAGAAAGGTAGCGTCGGGAAAATATGAGTATCCTCGAAGCAGCGCTGGAAGAGGCAGAGCGGTCCAGCTTCCACATTCTTCAGATGGCGAGGAAGAACGCAGACAGAATGGATGGCTCCCCAGAGACCAGGAACTTCAGCGCCATGGGGCCCCATCGCAGTCTTGAAGACGTGTCCCGCCACGTGGAAAGGAAGGCAAAGAAGGAAATTCCCAGGGATAATGGTGGGGTCTTCACGCGTGATCCATGTGGCCTTATGGGAAGTCAGCGGCTCGTGGAACGATACCAAGAGAGAGGCGCGCGACGGCAAAATCACCGGGAAGTTTCGACCTCGTGCTTCCGCAGGGTAGATGCAAAAGTCACCACGAGGGTGATATGCGAGGTCGAACACTTCTCAGGAGGAATCTTTAAGCGAAATGCTTCCTGTCACATGACTGCGGGTCGAGTTCCTCTCCAAGCCACGCATGAGGCGGGCGATGAGCAACGTCCGATTTGAAAAGGGAGGTCACGCAGACCTGCTTGCATTGGAGTGGTCACGGTCACGGTCGATTTCATCATAAGGGACGTTCGCGCCCCCTGCAACTACCAGCCCTACAGAAAGAGAGTGGGCTCTTCCGGAAGGGCTGGCTGCAGGCAGCGGACTCGGGGCATCTCGCCTCATAGCAGGACTTCAGCGAACTTCTGCGTTCAGATGGAGCTTGTTTTCCGAAAATGCCCTCAACAGCCAACGGGTTGCGTGCAGCGACGCGCACCACGAGCCAGCTGGCAGACGAAGCTGAGGTGGCCACGTGTTCGTCGACGACCACCTGCGTTCGAGCATGGGTCAAAGAAGACGAGTGCAGTCCATTTCGTAGGATCATCGCAGGATCGGCGACTGAGCTGGTTCCTTCTGGGAATGCCCCAGAAACAAGGATTTCGAGGATACCTGATGATTGGATCAGGCATCGGGGAGGCGGAAAGAATAATTCCTAGAAGAAGCTTCCGTGAGGGACCCGAATGGCTTTAAGGGTTTCATGGGTCTCTTCCTGGAGCGGCTCCCTCTCCGCCTTTCTCCGCTTTGCTGGAAGGAAGAAGAGCAGGGAAGGCCACCTCCAGGCGAAGCACTTTTGGCAAGCATTCTGTTGCCAGGATCCCCGAAGGGAGTGCTCTGTGTTGACGGAGAGGCAAACCTGGCAGCCGAGTGCAGCGTGCCTGCCAAACTCCGAAAGGACCAAGTGCGCCGGAACGTGCACGAAAGCGTTCCTCCCGGATGTGACGCGCTCCCCTTGACGGAGATAGCGCACAATAGCTCCTCGAGGCGACCTGCGTGCGGGCTGTTGGTGGAGACTCCCATCTGACCTGAGGAACGCATCACGGGAATTTCTGCCATCTCACAAGCAGGACTGAGCAGGCGTGGATGGATTTCCGCAGACTTGTATGGAATCCTCGAGGTAGAACTGGAGGGCCCGGCACACACAAATTGGTGCCGCTGATCCCGGAGACAGGACTGACCTCCTCCAGATAGTTGTCTCCTACCCATAAAGGAACAGGCGCGCTACCTGAGCAACTGGCGTGCCATCACTCTCCCTCAGGAATAAGTGCTTCAATATTGTTCTCCAAAGCAGGTAGGAAACACGACAATTGGGAGGAAGAGTGGAATCGATAGTTGGCTCGGAACAGACCTAAGACAGACCTGGGTTGAACCATGGATGCCGACTTGCCTTATGCCTGAGCCGGGTTCCAATCGCGCGAGCAAGAGGCCACGGACGCTTTCTGAGACAGCACAAGCTGCATGGAGGTTTCGCTCAAGACAACTACCGAGGAAGGAGCATCGGCTGGCGCAGCCGACGAGGAAACGGCTTGCGACGGAGCCGACAAGAAGATCCTTTTGAGACCGCTATGACGGTTTGGTTTGCCAAGCGGCCTTCTCGATCCCCTGCGCTCTCTGAGGTCAAAGTGAGAACTTCCGTCTTCCGCAGCGGTCTCCAGGCCGAAAGCATGAAGATCGGACGGGGAATCCGACCGTGAGATAGCCCGAACCCGATGCTCTTCAGTCTGCTCTTCGAACTTGAGCTGAATCTGTGCGGGCGCCCTCCAGTCTGACTCCAGTGGAACTCCGCTAATGCGCCAACGGTGTGGCGGGCCTCTCACTCCTATGACTTGCTTCCTCTTCTGCCTGTGAGAGCACCAGCAATCACTCTCAAAGCGTTCTTCGAACAGGGGCACTGGCGTCCTGATCAGCACGACAAAGTCCAAGGTCGGGACCTTGATTAACCTCTCGATGAGGACCGGAATTTTCAAGGAGGGAACTTTTGAAATCCCCCATGGGTAAATTAAAAGGCCCCATTCATGAACAGCAAAGCCCTTTTCGTGCTGTCACGTGAGGTGGGGCACAGAGCGGTTCAGGTAGAGAGAAGGGATCACAAGCTCTGACAGAAGAATGCTCAGATATTCTGCCCAACGGAGTCGTCCTTTAACGTGGACACGGGATGTGTGGCCCGTCCCCACCAGCTCCCTCTCTTGCTACGAAACACGAGACCACCATCCTGCCTCCTAGAAACTGTTATCGCAATCTCGTAGGGCGAACAGTGCTGCAGCATAGGGTGTGACGGCCTATCGGGACCGCTTTCTCGGATTCGGTGGAGGTTCTTTCAAGGAAATGCTGCTCAGAGGAGTACTCTACAACTCAGTAGGAAGGGCCAATGCCCTGAACTGCACTTGAAGCTCTTCCCTGTCCAACGTCAGAGTGCCGGGGTCAGCATCCTGACCCGTCAACACCAAGTCCATGAGGCGAATGCCACCTGGATCTTTCTTCAGGGAAAGAAGTGCTTCTCAGGTCACCCGGAAGGTGGACACCCAGGTTTCCACGGTATTCTGCACAGTAAGAAGCGTCCAAGAGTTGAGTTTTTCGAGATGGCAGGAGATCCAGCGATGTCACTACGACATTGGGATTATTCGCCTCAGGGGACATCCGCAGCTTATCCACATCTTTGGTGAGTCGCGCGGAAGCATGGAAGCGCATCTTTCGTAGCGTGCGCAACGCCGGAGGATGTGGTATGCCGGTGCACACACGGGGTACTTCACAACTCGTCAGGAAGGACCAATGTCCTCAACTGCACTTGCAGCTCCACCTAATCACACGTCAGGGTGCCGAGGTCAGCACCCTGATGCGGCAACAACAAGTCCTTGAGGTGAATGGCACCTGGATCTTTCGAGTGTTAACTGAAGGAACTTACACGGTGGGCTACTGGAAGAGCCCGTCGGATTATTGTCATCCAGATTCCAGAACTTACAATTTAACATGCCGTTGGCGGTGATGGAATGTTCTCCATGACTGGCAATAGATTTTTGCACCTGACGATCGCGCTTTTATCCTTTCCAACGTTTTGGCTGCACCATGATGGTTGGCTCGCAGTTCGGGTGCTTTTTCTTTTCCCTCCTCTATATCGCCTTCGTCGCCTGCCACCACAATATTTCAAATCTTCTTACTTCTTCCCCTCCGTGGGCTCCAGTACGTAACGTCGTTCGTCAGAAGCGCCCGAGCTTGAAACGTAGCGCAGATCCCTTTGAGATGCACTGGAAGCACGAACGAGCAGCTCCAGCATCCTTTTGATATGACTTCACTAACAAGAAAAGGGATTCCTAAGGCGTTCCTGCAAACTCCGAAGCTCACATAAGTTCCGTACTTTTTCTTCTTGTGAGTCTCTTTTTGCACAGTAATTATTCTCACGCTACCGCCGCGAGGTAGCCGTTGACCACGTTCTGCTGCATTCTGAAAGTGAATGCAAAGTGGTGATGCTTTCACTTCCCATGACCGAAGGAGTTTTTCGTATCAGGGATTGAACTACATTTCTGCGTTCTTCTAGTTCCACAAGACGAAAGCGCTTTACGTGATTTCCTTTATTCTCACTTGGTCAAGCAAGGACATTTATTGAAAAGAAAAATTCACCCCATAAAACAGTCACATAAAATATAAAAATGCCTTCCTTCGTAGTGGTTTCAACATCACCACCACGAAGGGAAATGCCTCGGAGGCGCTGCTTCTCGTGAGCAGCTTCCCGATGAGGTCTTGGCACAGGGGGAGTGGGGAAGGGGTAACAAAAACAAAAAAACACACACACACACACACACGAAAGTTCAGTTTGACAAGTGGTGGGAAAGGAGCACATATTTCTTCCTGGTGTCCTCAGCAGCCTCTGGAGGATATTGGCAGACGAACTTCCTCCTTTCGTTGGCGGTGCCATCTTGTCGCCTCCCTCCTTGTGAAGGACTGCGGCGACCTCACCGTTCGACTGACCTCTCTCGGTGCGGCTACTCGACGCCGCCATCCGCGAAGGCAGCACCGAGCTGCGAGGGAAGCTGCTGGCGACATCGCGTAGCGAGCGAAGATCTCTCTGCCGTTGCCCATGGGGAGCGGAAGGGCCCCGCAGAGAGGCGTTCCCGGGCACTCAGGAGGGCAACACGATCCAACAACAGGTGTGGGAAGGTTTCCCGTTCCAGGAGCCTGGCACAGGCCGGACCAGCAACACGCCTCTTCCAGTGGCGGACTCGTGCGTTGCATGGGGTCACCCAGTGCAACGTGGTTTCCTTTCGGGCAGAGTTCTTCACCTGGTCACTCCGGGGGGACGTTCATTGAAAAAAATAAAGGAAGAGGAAACGCCGCTCCCCAAACAAAAAAAATGGAATTTCAAGGAGAGGGTTCGCCGGCACGCAGGTTGGCTACTGGAACAGTCCAAAGAGCAAAAGGAGGAGACAATAAATAAACAAATGAAGGGTAAGGACTAGGATTCTTTGGCACCGGGCGCTCCTTCTGGCCAGTACCGGTACAGAATGCCGGGGATCTCCTGCACGACTTCTCTTCTTCCCGGTTTGACCACCTCTCGGCCGTCCTCATGCAGGCGGCTGCCGCGAGGGCGTCCTCCCTTCGCCACGGTACGCCGTGTGCGCGCCAAACGCCCGCACACGGAGTACCGTGGAGATGGCGCGGAAGCAGCACGTCGCTGCAATCAAGGGACCTGCAGAGAATCCGCCGCACAAGCAGAATCATCCCGTCACGCCCACAAGGGGTAGGGTGAATTTATTTACTTTTCATTCACACTACAATCTCATTCATACAAATTGCACAATAACTTCACTGCACTTCACAATTAAGCGCTTGGAGTCTACTTCTTTGGGTCTCTGAAAAGAGCACTTATTCACCTGAGCGTCGTTTGAGCCTAGATGCTGCCTTCAATCCTTCTCAGGATGTGACGGTAGTTCCAGGCCTGCACTATTCCGCAGTTTCTGACGCCGATCTCCTTCTGGATAAGCCCTTTCAGGATGTCCATCGAAGATACGGCAGTCCTGGTGGTGTTCATCTGCCACCACCGCACAAGGATGGCGGTGATGAAGAGGGCGATGGTCACTCTTACCACTGGGTTATAGCAGGGAACAGTTCCATTTCCTTGGAACATCCCTGCCAAGACCGCCATGGCCGAGTCATTAAGCAGCCCGATGACCCTTTTAAGGGTAAACCACTCGGTTTGCAATGTGGGGCAGACCAAAACATGACGTCTTGTATCGATGCCACCACATGCTCTGCAGATTTCTTCCCTTTTGCCCGTGAAAAACTTCATTCTGGATCCACTCAGGATGCCACCATGGTAAAACATAAGGAGGTTAACCTGAGTGTCCTGTGGCAGATCATTCCGCCAGAGCATCGTCCCAATCGCTAGTGGATTAAATCGACTGCTGGCGTGGTGGTCGTCGGCTTCTTGGAGGGCACTGGTGTCTTGTTCCTCGACTATTAGTCGGCGTAGGTTGTTCTTGGTTATCCTGGACCACGCGAAGTCGTTATGGTTTTTCCACACTTCGCGGGTCCTATGGGTGAAGCTGCCAGAGATCCTTTGGACGTAACGGAGCACCCTGGAATGGTGTAGGTATCGCTGAGGTCTCCATGTCTCAGTGGCTTTCAAAGTAACTCTGGACCGCTGGCGTATCCAGCTCCTGGTGTCATCTTGCACGCGGAGCATCCACGGGATAACCAGGATGGATTCCTTTCGCCAGAGTTCTTTGCTTTTCGGGATGATCTTGATTTGTTCTTTCCTTATTAGTTGCTGTTTTCTCCGCCATGTTGGGTCGATGGTGGACCATTATGCCCACTCTGCCGAGCAGCGCAGTCATCAGACCTCTCGAGTTTAACAACAGCGAGTACGCCCTGTGCGCTGCGTACGGCCGCATACCGAGGGGTACTGCCAAGCCTTTGGCAGTGTCCTCTTCGTGCAGGAGCGCTGTTGCTAGTGTCTGCCGCTGTTCGTGGACGGCGCCACAGTCCTGCAACAGGTGAGGGAGCGATCCGATCGTCCCGCACCTTGAGTAGTTTCGGGATGCAACTCCCTAGTAGCCAAGGGGATCAACTCTGATTGCATGGGTAACCCTCCAGTGGGGAAGCAGAAGAACGCCGTGTTTTCACCTCAAGTGGGACATGGAAGTGTCCAAACACAAAAGAGGGTCCGCGAGTTCTTCAAGTGGCGCACTCGAGAGTTCGCTCCACCGAAGAGTTCCGTTCGCCTGGGACTAAGAAGTGACGTCATTCACCAGCTCGCTCGTTCTCAGGCACCGTCGCTCTGCCCATGCATCACAACCGCCAAAGGCTTTTGGAAAAGCTATTAAACATGAACAAATAAAGGGTGCTGCAAGAGAAATCTTCTTGAAACTAACTTGAGCGCCAGATGCCATAGTCAAAGGAGTAACGGATGCAGGATGAGGTGAGGCGTAGAGGTGATGTAGGTGAGGATGCACTTTTAGGTGTTCTTTGTGCTTTGACCCAGCCTGACTCCTGTCGAATTCCAATGATGCGCCAACGTTGTGGCGGGCAGCGTAGCCGACGACTTGCTTCCTCTGCTGCCTGTGTGCCCAACGGCAGCCACTCTCGAGGCGTTCTTCGAAGAGGAGTACTGGAGTCTTAATCAGCAGGGGGGGTCTCACGTCCTGGAATTCGGTTCGTCTCTAGGTGAGAACTCGAATTTTTAAAGCGGGCAGTTCTTGAGATGGCCTTTGCTCAGAAGAATCTGCTTTTTCCAAGGGAAGATGAAAATCGATCAGGGGCATTCGAAGACTGTTCTCCCTTGGTTGCCAGTATCCCTCCGTCTCTTCTGAAAGAGCCTAAGCCCTTTTAGTTTTCTTCGGCATCTGGTCTTGAGGAAGCCTTCAGGGCAGTTATGAGATCGGAAAGAGACTTTGCCCGTATGACGCTGAAATCATTCCCGAGGTGGGATGATGAGCATCCCTCACCATCACCTGCAAATTTGTGAAGATTAAATTTCTTGTGTAAATCCCACCCTCGAAAGCAGCAGACAATGCTCACAAATAGGAACGAGTAACGAGGCAATTGTTTCCCGGAAGTGACTTTCTTTCCAGCCAATTGCGGGCAGATGAAAAGTGGAAGATCCACCTCAACCTATGGGGAGTGGAAGAAAATGGTGCATCGAGGAAAGCAAGAAAAGGGTAACTCATCCAACAGGCTGCTCAGAAGGAGAGGAAGCGATCACACAACTTCAGATGACAGTTCTTTCTCCTTTTTTTTTGCACGTGGACTACGTGGGGTGAAACGAGCGAATGGTGAAGTATATGCAGTTCTCGAGGCCCCAGGAAGATTGCAGGTGGGAATTTCGTTCAAGACTCTCGCTTTTGTCTTTCCGCGTGTTTTCCGTTTCTGTGGGACAAGGGGGGGGGAGGGACCCTATTCTCTGTCTTCCAAGGTGGGTCCACCCCACCAGCGCTCTCCCCGGGAACCGGGTTGAGAAGAGATTGGCTTCCGTGTCCTCTCTCGGCCTTGCATCTTAAGCGCTGCGAAGGCACCGCGCAGACAGCAGAGCGCTGCCACCGAGGCAGCTGGCGCTCCGCAAAAAGAGGGGGCTTCAGTACGTCTCCGAGGTCGCCAGGTGAGACAAGACACTTTTCTTTTGTAGATCGTGCCTTTCTACACACTCACGAATACCTCAAGAATGATTCGTTGGTTTTTCTCTTCCTTGAGGTTTTTATTTTGCCCAAGTTCTTCTTCTGAAGCTTCAAGTTTATTTCCAAAGATCCCCAGGTCACCCTAATGGTGATTTGCTTCCTTTCTCAGTAGGTCTTTCGTGCACCTTCCATCCAATGGTGTGAGCTGTCTCTGAGCTGCTTGCTTTTTTTCGTACGTCGGCATCCCGGCAGTGGGCAGAGCCGAAACGCTCCACACTTCGAATCCACAGCTATGCGATCCATTAAGATGGGTCCATCCTCGAACCACGTACAAGAGATGCTAATGGTCCGCGCATCTTGTTTCGAAGGCAATCCCACAAGCGCGTGATGATGAAGGTCAGCATTCTTCAGGCTCAGCTGTGAGCTTCAACCACGTGCCTCGCTAAACACGCGAATGCAAATCATCCGTTCCGACTCTGGGTCAGGTGCAGTTCAATGCATTGGAAGGGCCTGGAGCGATTTTCGCTGCGTTGGCGCTGCTCTTCCGGAGAGGAGATGGAGGAATTCAAGCAGGCATTGGCGGAGCGAGGAAGAGTGCTTTCGGACTAGGCTTCCGGTTCGACTACGAGTGACAGTGGGCGAAAGGATCCGATGGGAGGAGGGAAGCTGGATAGAAGGAGCAAAGCCGCTGAGCTGGTTTTGCATTGATGCTCCGTCGTTACTGATAGCAGCAAGGTTGTCGGTAAGGAGTATCGACATGTAACTGAGGAGATTGGAAGAATGGAAGAGTATGTGATTGACTTTAGGTGCGTGGGAGTTCTCTGAAGTCAGCTTTATTCTGCAGAGTGGTTGGATGGTCACTAAACACCCTCTAGAAGCAAATGCAAACAGCCTTCCTATCGTAACTCCATCGGTGCTGATTGTCTCTGTTGAGGCATTACTGTTATCCACCTAAAAGCATCTATTTCGAAAAATTTCCTTCTGGACGGCCACATTGTGGTGGCTCAGAGGGTTCCAGGTAGTCCATTAAGAAGGTTTCTTCATAAAAGTCGAGAGGCAACTGAGATTAAGAATGCATCGCATAGGACTTTATTTTCTTTTTGCAAGGAGCAATGCTTCGATCTTGGAAACACCTTTCTGGCTTGATAACGAGATCAAATGAGATCCTCTTTTTTTACGAGTTGCTGCAACCGCTTCTGCTGTAACCACTGCTGTATTACACAATCTCAGTATTTGTACATATTTTCCACATTTGTGGTGTTACCCAACAGCCTGAAACTCAGGTTAGGTCAACACCCTAACTCAGCCCAACCTGACCTGTGTTTCTTTTTCTTAAACATTCCTAGTGTCGTCTACGGCGAAGGTGTACACTTCGATGTAAGTACATTTCATTCTTTGTCAATTGAACGTACATGCGACGAAATGCATCCTGATCCGGATGAGCGCACTTTCCAGGTGAACGAAACGCGCAGTTTTGCGCGCAAATACTTAACTCGCCACCTCTGCTACTGATGCTTCCTTCAATCCAGCATCTTGATGCTCCATTTTAGTGTCATCTTGTAGTAGGCGTTCCCCGAGGTGCCCGTAATCACGCTGGTGATTTGGGAGAAGATCCGATTCGCTCTTTGAGCTGAGTTCTTCATGCGGCTGTGAGATGAGTTTAGGTGGATGGAACAGGATTGGAACTGGATGGAAACACGTGCCGAAGAGCAGGTCCTTTGCAGTGAATCTTCAGTCCAGGTAGCCTGTAGAGTAGACCATGGGTGTTCGTCTCTGGAAGTGCCGCTCTTCGCTTTCTTGCTTAAACTGCCATGGAAACCTCGTTCCTGTAACCGTCTTTCCTTCTCCCGAGGAAGGAACCTTCTTGGCATTTAGTTTGGACTTTGAGGAATCCTAGAGACACAGAGCAAGCTGCTGACGCTGCTCTTAAAGCCCTGTCGCTCCAGAGCTTACTAAACTATCTCCACACAAAGTTTCCCGTTTGTGGATCAAGGAGTGTCATTATTCGCCATGCTTCGTCAAATCCACGGGATCCACCACCCTGGCCGAGATAAAGGACGGCAGCCCTGCGTTTTCTGCAACTTGCGGTCCACGGATCTGCAGCACGAATTGCCTCTCGCCTTTCCGGTAGATTACACGGAGGCGGGTGCCTCTCCAGCTAATCAGCCGGGAAAGTTCGGGTTGTTTTGATGAAGCCTCAAAGGCTTATCGTGCCGTTTCCTAGCGACGTTGCCGGGAAGAAGCGTTTCGTCGCTGTTCTCCGAAATGATGGAAGTTTGCTGAAAATCGACGAGCAGAGCCGTTTCGGAGGAAACCGAAACCTACGAAAAAGAGAGCTTATGAGATGAGGACTGAAGCTCGTAATCAACAGATGGGGAGACTGCAGATGATTTTACAGTATGCGAAAATTTTTCCGGAAATAAATAGCTCAGTAAACGCCCCAAGCAAGAGGGTATGCGGAGGGGAAGGTTGAAAGAGATCGTTTACGACTGGAGTTTCCACCAGAAACTTTCAGGAACCCGGTCTCTCAGAATCCCCAGGACCGCTTCCCACATGCACAACATGTGGGAAGCGCTCCTTCTGGAAAAATGCAATAAACGGCGACGGGTGATATGACAATGGTGACCTCTATTCTGCAAGGAGGCGATAATGAGGCTGCGTCTCCAAGACAGCAAGGAAGAGCGTGTATGTGTGTATGTCGATGGGTTTTTACTCTCAAGTGCGCAATCCGAACCCTTCAAGACCGCATCCGTCCATAGTAAATGGCTTCAGTGGGGAACCCAAAAATATTACGAAGAAACTGAAAGTTGAGAGCCTTGGAGAGAATAGTCGTCTCCGCATCAAGTTCGCGGGTGTAAGATGCTTTGCGGACGGAACTCGAGTGTCCAGCCATGAATTCCTCCCACGTGGCTCTTATAAGCAAAAGAGAGGAAAGACCAAACGGCAAAACCAGTGCGGACACGGGCTTCCCTCTTTCGATGCGTTTCAGAGGGTTCCAATTTGATTTCCTATGCATTCCGGCAGCCAATACGCTCCAGGAACAGAGTGGTGGGTTTCAGCACTCGCTCAAAAGATAAGGAAGACCCTCACCAACAAGTATGACTTCCTCCCTCGCGGTTGAGAGCTGGAATCACACTGTCTCGCCAGAGGGCACAAACCCTAAGCTGCCGCGATCTATAAGAAAGATGGCAAAAATGAACTGAGGCAAACTGATCGATCTCCGTACCTGAGGGTTCCGTGACCAGCAGCTGCGTCTCGAAACCACAGCGCTTCATGGTCCACGAGGCGTGTGCATCCTGCAGCTTCCGATACTTGTACACTACGCGCATCAATAAACACGTTGCGTTGATTGCTTCCTGGAGAACCTCCATTTCATTTCTACCTCCCTCACTGTTCCCACCTCAAGGGTCGTTTCGGACGAACAGGAAGGAAGGGACAGAGCGTGGCTATAAGCGGGAGCAGCATCTCCAAGAGCACGCGCAGGAGCACGAACCCAACTTTGATCGGAACCGTGGGCTGGCTGACTTGCAAGCCGTCATTACAACTCGTTGTTTACAGCCCTTGGCTCGGCTTCGATGACCAAATTTTTTTTCTTCGCACTCCTCCCAAGGGCAGGACGCCAATTCTTCCGAATCATTCCTGCAATCGCCTGCGGTTCTGAACGAGCGTTTCATTGGCGTCCTTTTCGAGGAAGACATTCCCTTGGAATTCCCATGCTACGAGTCATGCTGGTCAGAACTCCTGGATGAGGGAGCCCTCAGCAGGAAAAGGGATCGTAGTCAAGTCCCTGCTGGTCTACGAACCCGAGCGCTGCACGGAAGCATCTGCTTGAGGCAAAGGGACGAGGCCGACTTTCGGATCGCGAACCCGTCACACGGCTTGTGAGATGTCATTCCGTACACCTCGCCGCCTGCGACAGGCACGTGACGTCTGTCTGGGAAAAGTGTTTCTCGCCTTCATCGCGTGTTCCGCTCGGCGTCATCGTGTGGTCTGCGAGTGCGCGCGCTTTCGCGAGAAGAATGCATCTGCCGCGAGCATCGGAAAGTCTGCTCGAACAGCCCGAAGTATGAGCTCGTGGAAGAAAGGACGCCATCACAGCTCCGTGCTGCAACTTTTGGATCGAAGAAAAACTTTCTTCGTTTCAAATCAGAGTATGAATTATTCATAAGTTTTGGAGTTATTTGAGACTTTCTTCCTTTCCTTTGTCTCTCATATCAGCTAACTGCTTCATGGACTATGCATGCATAATTCAATTGACTGTTCTCTGCAAGATGATCTCATTCTTTGCCATCGGTTCTCATTCTGGTCGCATTCATATTTTCCTATGTTCTTCCAAAGGCATCGCAGCCTCACAGAGATGCCTTCCTTTGAGATGGTCGTTTGAGGCCACGCAAAGAACTCAGAGCTTCCGGGAAATCGGCGTCTGCAAAGTCTTCAGGAATTTGTTGGGGTTCTCCTGTGAGTTTCCCCCCATTCCCCGAGGAACAGATAAGACACACCCACACAGCTGGTTCCCGTTTTCCACACTTGTTATTTGAATGGCTTCGGGATGACTGCAGCCAAGAGAAGGCTGGAAATGCTCAAGTTCAAAGCAGAATTCCGTGGGTCAATGAGGCCCTTCTGATTGTTCGAGGCATTAGCTCAATTCTAAACGCACAACTGCTCTGGAGAAGAAGAACCTGTTTTTAGTGCTTCATGAGGATCTTGAAGAATAAAATATGAATAATTGGTGCTTTGCAGAAAAGAACCATTTATTTCCTTCAGGCACAACAACCAGGAATGATGAACGAGTTGTTTCAAAGCTGATGTACTTTTCCTTTGCTCAATTAATGCCAAAAACGAAGTACCGATGTACCGCCCTATGAATCCAGGAAGGACTCAAGAGTCGTTCCTCTCACGCCTGGGGAGGGATCGCCGGAAATGGAGATCAACTCCACCCTGGTTGCCTCCTAAGGGGGATCCAGAAGGGAACCCTTCTTCCTTATTCTCTCCGGAGGACCCTGGGGGGGTCCGCTCCATTCTTTCTTCTCTGAAGGGAACCCGGAAAGGATCCGATCCTGGAATTTCTTCTCCGGAGGGATCCCCCGCAAGGGATCCGCTCCTGTTTTTACTCCTCGGAAGGACTCAGCTTCTCCGAAGGGATCGGCTCGCTTCTCTGCACTCTCTGGAGGGGTGTTGGCGACACACCTACTCCATCAGTACGACGCGGAGGGTCCTCCCGGGAAGGGAGGTCCTCTCCTTCACAACCGGAGGGGGAACTTGATTCCTGGAAGCACCCGGAGGTAGACTCCCATTTGTGCCGGTCCTCACGGGGGGCATGCGGTTTGAACCGCGACCAGTGCCGCACCCGGATGAATGTAGGCCAGCCAGCGTCACCTTGTGGGGTGAACTCGGAACCCACGAGGCGCCCTGCGTCGATTCAGTTCGGAGTATTCGAACCCACGATGCATGGTGGTGCCACGCGCGGAGACCACCTTAACCACACGACCTCCGACGCGGGCACTTGGTAACGGTGAAGCTTTCTGATGCACCAAAAAGAAAAAGCTCATCATGACGGGAGTCTGCAATCTTTCCAAAGGGAAAATACAGAGACAGGTTTCCTACAGGGTTTCAGAAAGCACGCAGCTTCTCATGGCCAGTCCCTTGGTCTGTTTTCCTGTTCTCGAAGAACCAGCAAAGTTCCACTAAGACTCTGACAGTCTGCTGTTCCAATAGTGTTGCATAGTTTTCTGCTTCTCACCTTCCCAGGAGTGAACCTTTGCAACGCGCATAACCAGAAGTACGTCCAGGAAATCTTGCGGTGGAAGGGAGCTGAAATTTTTCGAAAATGCCATTTAGTTTGAAGGAAACGCTCATACTTGAAACGTCATCATGGAATCAAAGATGTTTTCGTGTGAAGTTTCTCATAGTTTCTTCAGTGGGCTCGCACATCACCTTTATTCAATCCAAACTCTCCGATAGGTACACGAAGAGCAAAGGGAAACAGAGCCCTGCACTGCTGAGAACATAAGGTTGCTATAGTTTCATGCCAGTGCCAGTGGAGGGTTTCCATTATGGAGTCGCGAATTTGGTATCCCTGATCGTTAACGGATGAATAAGAAGAGGATTCGAATGGAACTGTTTGGACACGATGAGAGTAGTGGGTGGAAATCCTGGAAGAGAATTGGTCTGGGGAAGACACAGGCTTGGTCCAAAGCGTGCATCACAGTCCACTTGGATCATCTGAACCGGATGCACGCTTCATCAAACGGAAAGTAAGCTCTCAATACCACGATGTTCCACAGTCTCACGGCACGCACGACAAAGCCATTTCACATCAGAATGAAGCTTAGTTGATCTGCCTCCAGAAAGATTCTAGCGGGATGTATCAATTAATTTCGTGATGAATTCGATATTCCACATGTTCCATAGAGATGGTCGAAGTTCAAGAAACAGGATCACGTCTCTTCTTATTTGCATCCAGAGAAGAAAGTCAAGGCTTATTTTTCCGAATCTAAAGAAAGGATTCTTCACCAGCAAGTCATCCTTTCAAGTTCGCTTGCAGCGATGTTTATTCTTCTCGGAGTGATGCTGGAGGGCCACACCGCGGATGCTTGAAGCCTTGAAATACAAGAACAGCTTTGTTGGTGAGATGGACTCAAATTAAGAATTCCAACTTTGGTGCCTTCTGGGGAAACACTTAGTGAAGGATATCAGTAGGTTAACACACGAGAGTGGTACCACAGTAGAAGGCAGCGAATTCCTGTGGTAGTCCGTTCGGATTTCATGTTCGAGAAGGGGCAAACATCGTTCGGAGATTCCGTTTCACCGGCTGCAAGGTCAGCGGCTCTGCCAAGGCCGAGCACCAATGCGAGAATCGCGTCTTCTCCAGGAAACCCCGAATCGGCACAAGGAAAGCCGCCGGCGACTGCACGCTTCCGCATCCACCGTCCCGAGTGGTCCACGCAGGCAAACCCTTAGCATCTTTCGAGAGGAAAGAGGAACAGGCGCATGTGTTTTTGAACCAGCGCTGCCCACGGAGCCCAGAACTGGCAAGGATTATTAAGGAGAAGTTGAAAAGGATGATGGAAAAAAAAAGAAAAAGGATGTGCTCCTCAGGAACGCAACTTCTAGAGAGCTCCTGCTAGTAGCAGTACCCAAGGCGTGCTGATTCGAGCGAGCGCAAATGGGACCACAGCGTGCTAAGAAGATGGCCGTATGGAACTGCGTGGTAACCACGCAGTTCCATACGCCATCAGAAGCCGACATCCCAACGCCTGCTGGTGGCGGAGCTCTCGGGAGTTCCTGGATAGTTGCAGCCTCGAGGACTCTTTATTTCTCAGTTTCCGTTCGCTCATTTATGGGAGTGTATGCGTGCACACGGAATTTCTGCTACTCCCGTTGACCGTGGAAGTCTTTTACGCTTGCAGAATGATTTGCACTCACGGGACACGTTCAAGAGGTTGAAAATCACCTATCTCTCGAACGGCTTGAGCTGGCAGCGGGAAGAAACAGGATCCCTGTGCGCTAAAACCAGAAAAGACCCAAAGTATGTATTCCGTCGGAGTAGGTGCTCAACGCCTAAAGTGCAAGACGTACCGAAGGAAAGGTTCTCCTATGCAACAGGAGCGAGTGTGTCCTTTCCAAGGAATAAACGACGGCATAAATCAACAGAACTCAGTCGTTCGGACGCGAAGAAGACCATTCGGATGCATTTCGGATGCAGCAGCAGCCAAATTCGGATGCCAACGAGCATCCCCTACTCCCTGGATCCAAACAAACGGGCAAGCGTCAGAGGAAGATGCAGAATCTTTCGAGTGTTTTGAAGAGAAGGCACATCATTTCACAAAGGGAGATGAGGGGGGGGGGGAACATCCTTGAAAAGGAATAGCGTATCCGAAACTGTGCTCGCTCCTGTTGGCGTCGCTGGGAATCCACGTGTTCTGAATCTCGGACGGTCTTCTAGTTTTTTTTTGATAGACTGTGGAATTCCACCTAGGAACCTCGAGATCTGCAATGGAAATCGGAAGTAAAGAATTGCGTTAAAGGGGAAAGCAGAATGCTAATGTGCGCTCGGGCGCGATGGTCGTTTGGGGATCAAATTTAGGGAGAACGCAGACTCAAGGCAATCTACTGTGCTTCCAGCATCTCATGGAGCATCCGCTGAGAGGAAGATGGGGACGAGGGCACATGAGAACGGTGCCACGTGCCACTGCTCTTGTCCTTCTACCGTGGAGAGAAAGAAGCCTCGCATCTTGAGAGAACGAGAATATTCGTGGATGGGGGGTTAACCCTTTGGGTGCGGAGCTCATCAGATTTAAACGTTCCGCGATGACGGCACGCGATCTCTGTCGACGGAATGATTTTTCGCATGCCACGCACTCGATCAAAGTACCAATTGACTTTATAAAGTGCTGATTGAAGTTACTATTGTAATTGCTTGTTTACACCCCATCAAATAAAATATTTTCATTTTTCCCAAGCACATGTTTATTTGAAAATCGGATAAATCAATAATCCATCCACATTTTTAATATATCACAAAGATGAAAAAACGACATAATCAATTCTACACGACACCTAGAAAAACCGAGGACAGCGAGTGGATATAAAGAGAATTTTCGACTACTGTCCTTGCTAAGGGAATCATGAGAATGTCCATCCCAACCACTGATCAACTTATGTCGCGCGTGCAAGGTCAAGATCGTTTGCCAAACGCGTATGTGAGTCCATAGTCCGCGCCGAACACATATGGGCGTCCACAGCGCACGCCGACAGTTTTCTTCAGCACCCAAAGAGCTGATCCACGAGCAAGGCACAATCGCAACCTGAAAATTCTTACAGAACATTCATGACCTCTATTGGGCCATCTGGCTGAGCACCTTGCATGTCCAGTCGCTCCAGTGATGAGAACAAGATCCTGTCAGCAGAATCTTGAGTCCTCGGACTTCATGATGAGCTGACTAAACCGCGAATGGCTCTTGGGCAGCCTCATACTCGATGGCATGAAGAGTGGCCACACTCTGTCATCATCATCTTTGCTGTCTACAGAAAACGCGCTCGGACCCTCATAATGGACTCAGTCCCGACGTTGGCAGGCTTTGGACAATTCGGCGCAGGACAGCATGGACATATGGGATTGCAAGCCGATCAGGAGAGAAATAACATACTCTGCGACTGGGCGGCATCGGGCCTCAGGGCACTTTTCCGTAAAACGGCGAACAGTCTTGGTACTCAGGTTCATTCATGAGGTGCTGCTCAGTCTCCCGTTTGTGCGAGCATCTCTCACCACTGATATCCAATGCTGATGTCCAATGCGGGAGGCGCGAAAGACGAGAATCCCCAGCTCACATCTTCAGCAGGTGGGTCAGTAACCAGATCGTGATTGTGCTCTTGGCAATCTTGTCATGTCCTTGGATGATCACTGGTGGTCTCCCAGATCTCCCACTGTCTCCTTCCAGCTGCAGCGCTCGGAGGCACATTGCTTCAGAAAGAACCCTTCTAAATCGTCCAAGTGGTGTGGACCGAGCGGTTAGGTTGCATCCACTCGAGGATCTCCGAGGATATTACCTTCGGTAAATGAGGTTTCCCTCAAAGACCAGATTGCTCCACGAAGAGATTCAGGACTCGAAATCCTCGAGCCTAAGAAGATGGAGCTACTGTTTAGGGTGATGACCGACAACTCGATGCGGCATTCTTGTCTTCTTGAGCACGAAATTCTGTGGCGCGGGGTCGGCTGCGAGGAAGTGCATTCGTTTTTGGCCTGAGGACCGCATGAGGGCGCTTGGGTCCCATCGCTGCCCTATACGCAAAGCATCAATGGATCTCCTGCCGCCCTGACACCCACAACTCTCTGCGGCAGGAAGCAGTAGGCTCCCGGGTCGGTATCGCGCGCCCTGAGATGCAGCCTTGATAAGGCCACCCACGGGCTGGGGTGGTCTTCCTGGAGGAGGTCGAAAATGAATAGAAGAAGTGGGCCTGAGCCACTGTCGCCTCCCACTTAGCCGTAGTGCCTTCCTATCTACTGAAGATAAGCAACAGTTCCCAGCCTGCAGAGTGGGTGCTCTCGAGCTCCGTAGCCGGAGAGACGAGCCACCGAGTTGGCTGACTACACGGGACCACTGTCACGGGACCCATGTCAAAGCACGCGCCATTAAGAAAAGAGGACCACACGCCTCCTCCGCTTCTCCGTAGTGAGAAATGTGGCAAAGTGGACTGCGGAGGATGCCAGAGGGATGGAGGACGCCACCTGCGTCTCGCGCACTCCTTTCAGAAGATCCCTTTGCTTTCCCCTCTCCCCTTTTATTTACTTATTTATTCAGTGTCCCTTCCCAGCCGGTCTGCAAGTCAGTGGTTTTCTTCTTCCTTTTTCATTTTCCTTCCCTGAATTTCTCACAGACCCATGTGGACTTACTAATCCACACGGCCTGTTTGTTTCTCCTTTTTCTCAGGAAAACAAACTCCCCGGCGTGTTCTTTGTCTTGCTGCACGCTCCTGCTGCGTTGCAGGAGCGTGGCCTGGTTGCCCCCTTCCAGAAGGTGAGGAGGGCGTGGAGAGCGCTGGAGGGCGGCCACCTTTCTTTTGTCCGAACCAGCCTCCATGTGAAGCGACTTCGTTGCCTGGCCCCACCGATTCCTGCTTACTGCTTGCTCCCGCCACACGAGGGGAGAAAAAAAGAGAGCAGAGGAACTTCGAAAAGGCACGGCAACGCTACGAGTAAGCCTCAAGGCCCCATTGCCCGCGCATTGTGATTCCAGTCTCGACGTGGCGACACTGGAAAAGCTGGAAATGCTGGTCCACTTTCGGAGGCCACCTCTACGCATGCCTTCCCAAATGGACCTGCCAGTGAAACGGTCACTGGTGCGTTCCTGTGCACAACCCTGTCGGCTGCGAGGGGAAGGGGGGTGGGGATTCATTCTCTGAAACGGCAACAGGTTGAAAGGCTAAGAATTTAACCCCTAAGGACACGGATTTCAAGCTGCAGAAGAGCACAGATTTTCTGCCTTCCTGTGAACTAGAACACGCGGACACAGGAGGCTGTGCGCTGACCTCGCAGACCAGCCCACAGGTTCGTCCCATTCAGAGCACTGAGATGGCGTCTTTCCAGAAAATGCCCAAAGAAGTGAGCACATACAACCTCCCTAGCAGCAGCGATGCTCTCCCTAAAAGAGCGTCATCTCCGTTACCAACCAGGTCGTGGGAGGTTTTCAAAGCCTTAGCAAGAGTACAAGCACTCTTCAGGGGGTGGTCGGAGTGGAAGCACTCGAACTCAGAGGCAGCTTGCATCCGTCCAAGAACTGCTCTGGAGTGCAGACGCTCATGGTATCTTTCAGATGAAAAAAACAGTCATCTGTTCTTCTCCTAGACAGCTCAGTGCTCTTCCTCTTGCTGCAGTACCCGGTGTCATTCTTCTTGCACTGGGGTTTCTCGTGGAACCAACGCTGCCACCGCACGAGTAGGAAAAGCGCGATCCTGAACCGTATCCAATGCAAAGCTACGGGATCTTCCTAAAAGCTGCTGCTGGACTGCGAATTCCGCCGTAGTGGGCGGCAACGCGCACCAGCCAGCCTTAGGAGCGGAGGTCTCCCTTGCACCCTGAGGGCTCTCTTCGGCTTCAAGGACTTTGAACAATGAGCGTGCCGGTCATCCAGTGCTTCACCCCTTGCAGCAACCACCGCTCAGGAGAGCAACAAAGAGCTGCAACAGAGAAGGATGGCTCTCCGTCGCATCTTCTTCACGAAGGGGAGGCTAGCAAAATGTTCGCATCCTCGATGGGAAATTGAGGAAGACGACAGGCAGCATCGCAGTCAGACTGCAACAAAAACGCAGGACAGCAGCCCGGTGACACTCCTTTCCCTCTGCCTTCAGATCTTCTCCCGGAGACCAGAATCGTTTGTGCTCTGTGTTTCCCCATAATCACTCTATATAGATATGTATATTTCTTTTCATCCCCTCATTCCCCACAATCCTTTTTATTTTTTGGTTCGCCAAGTACCTCAGAGTCGATTGCGTGCCTCGCGGTGCACGTGGCCCTTTAAACACACTGTTTTAAATCTTAAATGAGCGCTTATTTCTTCAACGAGTGACCACTGCATCAGCGTTCCACAAAACGCGCCCCGAAGGCAAGTTAACGCATGTTTCTTTAATTTGAATAAATCCTCGAGTGACATGATCACAAGCCAGACTACAATTAGGCACGACGACATGGTGACCCAGGTCGAGAAGGCCACCGTGAAGCAGTGGGAGGCGGTGGCCTCCAGTCAGCACTTGTTCCGGAGACGGATTCGCAGCTAAACCCAGAGCTGTCTGCTCCGGAGCGAAGGGCTGGCAGTAGAGCCGGACGTCTCTTGCCCGCACCAGCATCCATCAACAGCGTCGGCAGGGGCGACACAGAAGGAGGAGAGCAGCTGCTGGGCATCGGCTTTCCGTTTCGCCACCAAGGAAAAGCAGTCGCCGTAGGAGCGATCTCCGGAAGCTCATCGGTTTTGAAAGATGACGGGATGCTGAACGAGTGGCACGTTGCCAAGGAGCAGGAAGTATGCGACTAGGAGAGCACCTCTGCGGCACATCCTCAGTCTGTGTACCTGCAGCTCGTACGCAACCACGTGGGCTTCGGCGATTCGGTCGGCGGGATCAAGAGGATGACGGCAGGCCAATGGAGGAGGCTGCTCGTCTTCAATCGAGACATCCGCCGGACTGCCTGGTGCTCCTGAGCGAAGGTCGGATCACCGCACTCCACCTAATCCATCGCTGCGGAAACCAGCCGACGGTCTCGGAAGATGCCAGGGAAAGGAAGGACGGCAAGCACTGGAGCTGGGCATCTGGCCTTCTTCCCTAGAGGGGGAGCGCGCCCGCTTCCGTGAGTGTGCTTGTGTGAAGATCTTACGGAGCGTGAGCTCCGCACGGCGAAGACAGATAACCCCTAAGGAGCTGAAGACTCCACAAAAGTGAGTCAGCAGCCAGAGAAAAAAGTGGGCAACTTTCAGGACTCCCGCCCGATCCGCTGCAGGCGTTGTACGGGCCGCCGTCTGGAATCCTCCAGCCTCACTGAAAGATGATAGGTAAGGAGCTGCTTGGGAAAACCTCGAAGACTGAGGAAAGCTCCCCTCCCCTCTAGGCAGGTCGCGGAATCCGCATTCGGCGCTACAGCGCATCTTGCAAGGGCTGGATAGAAAATCGTTCCAGGATGCGTACCGGAAGCGGCGAATACCACCCGCGATGGAATCCCTTCCGCACTCCCTAAAGGACTGTGTTGTTCTCCGGCTCCTTTGGGGACGCTTTTCCGCGACCCTTGGAACCCCGGCGGCAACGCCAGAGTTGTGATACGGCTCCTCTTTGAGCGAGAAGCCCTGCAGCACTTTGCTGCCTTCGTGAGATCGTGGCGGCGTGTAGAGAAGCCAACGGAGGAGCCAACGACAGGGATTGCATCCACTTCTCTCTCCGCTGTTACGGATAGTGGTCAGATGACCCCACCTGGATAGTAACATGAAACAAGACTTTGCCGGCCTCTTCCACAGGATGCAGAGGACCGCCCCCAGCAGGCTGCGATCCCTTCCCCGTAACCTCTTGAAATTGTTTTATTTATGTTTTGTTTATTTTTCTTTTTGTTTGGCTCCTCTGCTCTGCTGTCGTGGTGGTCCTCGCCAGTCTGCGAACCGGTAACACGGCAGGGTATCTGCGGAAAGGATGCGGTTGGACCGACCGCAAAAATCGTAAATGTTGATTCCATTTCAAATAAACTTCATAGCGAACTCGGGTGAAAAATCACCAGCGACGGAAGAACTTTCTACGCCACAGGGCGGGTTGAAGGGAAGGGACAAGCAAAGAAGATGGTGGGAAGTTCCTTAGTCATGCAGTTGTATCTCCCGTTAGCATCATTAACAAATTTTGAATAAAACTACTTGACTGTGGTACTGAGTCACTTACTCTCACCTGAATAGAGCGATGCAGCTTCTGCTCCGTGCTCTGAAATAGTTCAGGACTGAGGATCAATTTGACCCATCACAATTTGACCGGAGCCCTCTAGCCTTAAGACTTGCCGTCATGTCAAGACGCGCAGCCTCCACCGGCTTGCCGTCGTCCTCTGCCAACTTCTTCGGCGGATGAACCACAACGTGAGCTGAGTTTCCCCGCGTAAAGTGAGGAAAGAAAATTGATAGCCTTTTCGGCAAGGTCTTTGCATAATTTGTTTCGCCATTTTCGTTCTTCCTGTACAGATGGCGGGTTCGCGGTCTCCCTTCCTTCCTGTGCCGAAACTCATGAGGGACCCGGAGACCTACTTGAGACTCCAAGGAACTTAGACAACTGAGGTGCACTCGTGCTCTTTGCTTCAGAGACTACGGAGTGATTTGAATGGAGACTCAAATAACTGATAATGCTAATGCATTAGGTGGAACCATGGACATTCACACTGCCGTCGTTGCTACGACACAAAACATAAACATAGATTTTCAAACTACCTTAGGATTCTTGCCAAGATGAACCATTCTGCTGATCCAATCAACTCGTAAAACTGTGCCACATCGTTTTAGCATTATCCCTAGAAGGAGAGCGGCATGACATCATGACTGCATCTTATAAACTGGAGACTGGAATCGGAGCAGCATATTGAACACTAAACGATGTCGTTAACTCTTCCAACCCCAATAAAATCCATGCCTTCATGCTAAACACTCATACCCATCAAAAACCACGGACCTCGGTACCAAACCGAGGAGGAACACAGATCCGTCCCCCTACATCACTCTGAAAGCCTTGTCTCAACGCGGGCAAGCTCTGAATTGCTTCTATGGCCAGTGTGCCCTTTGCAGCAGCTGAGAGCTTCACAAGCCGCAGGAAAGCATTATTTTACCAAAGCATCCTCTTCGGCCTTCCTACTTCTGCCGAACGCCAATTATAGATTTTCATTTCCACAGAGCACTCTTCACACCATTCCCATCATCGTCGACATGGTTTCCTCAACCCCTCCTTAGTCCGCATATCCTGCCTATTCCAAGAAGCAATCCTTTTCATAATAATCCTTCAAGGAGACCAAACAAACTCATGACACCACGGGGATCAATTTCAGCTGCTTCTCCTCGCTGAGGAATCTAATGATCTGATAAATAAGCCAGCTAAGTTTTGATTCCAAAGGGGATTCGCGTTAACCAAGGGCAGGGGCCATTCTCTCCTGAGGCATCTGGAGAATTGAAAAGAGCAAAACAAACAAGAAGTCAATATTTTTCAGAATACTATTGAACAAGTTGTTGATGTGAGATCATTAATAATTAAGAGATGCATGAACTGGAAGACTACTTGGGAAGCATGATGTACAGACTGACCCAGAAGACCGGATGAGAGGTGCTTTCTAGGCAGCAAATACGAAGAGAATGATGGGAAACAACATGTGGCACATCCAAGATGCGTGCTGAAGACACATCCTGGTTTATCGGCCAAGATGAACAGCTGCTAGCGGGCTACCCATAGCAAAATCCCACGGACATCCATTCTGTCTTAGAAATTTGAATAAACCACGTACACCTGAGTAACATGTTGTACACTTTGAAGACTTTGAAAACCCGGAAATCTTCAAGGCTTTAAATGGAAATCAGTTTGCATGAAGAAGATTCGACGGAAGAGTGGACGCTGTCCCAACGAGCATCCCTTTCGATACTTGAAATTCTGAGTCTGGACGAAAGCCGGGAAACAACACAGGGTTCGCGTGGGGCTCCAATCAACCAACACTACTTCCAGGTGTGTCTCCTTGTGTTTTCAGGTTTTCGAAGCCATCCTCACTTGCTGGTAGGAAAGAGTGGCTTCGAAAATCTCCCTCTCATCTTCCTCTGCCGCAAGACTTATGCCGCTTAAATTGGCGACTCATATGGAGCGAAGGGGAGAGAGATGTCGAGGTTGTCAGCAGACCCAGCAAGGTTGGGATAAGGGAACAGTTAAGGCTTCGGAAAAGTGCTGGAAGAGACGCCGAAGTCCAAGGGAAGCAGGATGCGGCTGTTGCTTCGGGAACACTCCAAGGCTTCCGTTGTCATGGAAGAACGCGACGAAAAATTCCTCCGGCGATTCTGAACAAGCGCCGGTTTCCTTCAGAACCTCTTTCATGGTCAGTTTTCGCCCAGGATACCGGAACGAGCGAGCATCGTCACTTGGAGCTGGATGATTGCATGGATCTTCGTCCACAGATCTCGACACCGTGAGTGAGTGGCACGCACTGCCACTTTGCTTCCTGCATTTCGCCCCAGTACAAGCAATCGTTTGAGAATCATCTGTTGATGTCTTCGTCGTCTTCCGTTCGAAGGAGGCAACGCCGTCACGGGTCGTAGGCGACGAGCTGACCTCACTCGCTTATGCTGCAAAAGAAAACAAGGCGTCGGCCAAAGTCTCTCTGTTTCGCTGATCCGATTCCTCTCCTTCGCAAAGGCTTCGTACCTCTCTTCTCCAGCTCTCCTTCTTTTGCTCCGTTTTCCCTGAAGATCTGATTAGGAAAAAGGCGGAACACGCTTGCGGAAGCACGGACCAGAGCCACATGGGTTTTGGTGCAGGGAAGCTGCGATCCAGTGCTTCCCGCTGTACCTGCTGCATCCGGGAGCAGCGTCCACGAGTTTCGCACGTGGTGGAAACTCTTTCCGTCCGGCCACCTGGACCCTTCGTGTGGAGCAAAACTTCACTCGTGACCACGCTTGCGTTTGTCCAAGCGTATCCGCCTCCCCTTCTCTCCACGTCTTACTCACCTTTCAGCAGGATGCCAAGAGTGTTCGTGATAATCAGATAGAGAATGACTTGCTCTGATTTTTAGCAGACTCGTGCTTCGTCTTTCGTCATGCCATCTCGAATGACATGAGTTCTGCAGCCAGTGCCAGGGGCACATCTTCATGAGCTGTTTCCATCTCCTGCTAAACTTAATGGATTTTCAGATTCCGCAGCTTCCTCGACTGTTTCTGACTGCTTCCTGACTGCGATGAACAAGTTTGGGCTTGCTCCGTTTCTCTCTTGACTCTGGTCTCCGAAGTACACCTGCATTTCTTCTTCCACATGGCAGCTGTCCCGCAGGGCATCTGAAGGGAAGCAGGTGCGTCTCTCTTGACGTGGGATACATAATCTGAACAAACGCACTCACAGAAAGAGCCACAATCGATCATAACGTGCACTCGAGTCTGGCTTCGTATGGGGGATGTTACTTCTTTACGAGCGCTGCGTGCACGCACGACAGCACTGCTGCATCGCAGCCCGCGCGCGCGCGCTCTGCACCCAGATGGAAAATCCCTCTGGGGTTCTTTTCTGTCTTCCCTGTTTCCCTTTCAGCTTTTTTTTGGTTCTCCAAGATCCTCAAGAACCGTCGCGTCCCTGGCGACGCCCCCCGCAGCTCTTTGACGCTATTCTACGCCACCCGAGGGTGCGTGTTGACTCTTCAAGGTGGCAGCTACCCCGGATGGTGACCACCTTTGAATCCAGGAAGGGCTCCGGGAAAGAGAGTCCGTTCCTGTCACGCCCGGGAACCTCGAAAGGAATCTCCTAGCTTATTCTCTCCGGAGGGACTCCCGGAGGCGGGTCCACTCCATTTTCTTCCTCTGCTAAGGGAATCCGGAAAGGATCCGCTTCTGGAATTTCTTTTCCAGAGAAGACCCGCAAGGGAACCGCTCCTGTTAGCTCCTCTGAAGAGAACCCCGAAGGGACGCTCCCGAAATTTCTCAGAAGTGGCAGACGGGGGATCCTCCCCAGAAGGGAGGCTTCGCTCCTTTGCATAACCAGGGGGAGGGAGGAACTCCCCACTCCTTAATTCCTTCAACGACCTTGGGCGGGCCGACTCTCGATCCCGGCCACTCATCGGGAGCATCCGGTTTGAACCGCTACCGGCGCCGCACCCGAATGAACAGAGGCCGACCAGCGTCATCTCGCGGGAGGAACTCGAACCTACGACGCACCCACCCCTCCCATCTCTCGGCGTCGATTCTTGCCGAGTATCCGAACCCGCGACGCTTGGTGGTGCCATGAGCGGAGACCTCAGCAGCCACATGGCCTCCGATGCGGACCATAGATAGTAATTCTCACCACCCTTACGGCAGGCTCCAGGCGACCATTTGCTATCCCCATAACCACTAGCAGTCGGAATTTTTTTTATATGTGTTTTGCAATTTTCGCATCGATTTCGAATGTTCGCGAATCGGAGATTCAGACTGCAGTTGAATGAGAATAGGGGGATAAAGACACGCGCACGTGTAGCAGCTATCTGGAGAAGCGACCTGCCACTGATGATCTGATCATGTTCTACCACGGAAACATCCTGAGTGGATCCAGGGAAGCACACTGGGCAGGCGACGACGAAGACGGAGATGCTGGCTAAAGATGTTGGAAGGGAACGGAAAGTCCCTCGGCACAGTCCTCTGGTCCGCATCGCCCTCTTCATCGCGAGCGTCGTGACCAGAAGAGCGAAAATGCGGGACCTCCAGAAGGGTAGGGCCTGGGAAGGTTGAAATCCCACGAGGTGCAATCCAGAGAGAAGTGGGAATCAGGAACTGTGACAAAGTACCCTCCTGGACATGCCGCTACATCCCGAGGAAGATTCGCGGATGCTACCCGAGCGAGGAAAATGGCCACCATCCAGAAACGCGTGACCCCGATGACGACAGTGAAAGTGGCCGTGCAGGACAATGTGGAACAAAGTGCCGCTTCCAGTGCAACCTGTTGTTGTTGCAATTGTGTGCAAAGTTGTAGGACAAGTTCACTCGCCCGCTTGTCGGTCCGGAGACACTGTGAACGTGCAGCAGCACGGGAACGTCCTCCAATCGTCTGGGAGAATCTGCGGCAATGGGCGCACGTGCCCGAGCAAGGCCCCCGAAAATGTGCCTTTCGTTTGTGCCGACCAGAGGCCCATTAATAATGGACACTCAGTATGTCAGGAACAAAACATAGAAGTCAAGGCGAAGGAAGGCGTTTCCATGGAGACGTTTGCTCAGCTGCAGGACAGAACGAGTCCGAGTTTGCAGGAGCGGCCATCCTGCCCCTCTTGCGGGGAAGGCAGGTTGGCTCATGGGCTGCATTCTGCCACGAAATCCGATTACCTGTTTGAGAAGACCCCACTCTGAAAAAACTTAAAGAAAAAGAAAGCGCGCGTAAATAAGATTTTGTTCCACTAAGAGCTACAGCTGTCTTCAAGAAGGTTCAGTGCACTTCTAGAATGTGGCCTTGCAGAGCCTCCTCTCGCCTACATTCATCTTTGGGATGAGATGGCTGTCCTTTTTTTTCTTCCCCCCTTCCGAGCTACGGGCGCGTGAAAGCGAATCCACGAGTGCGTAGCTGGGACTTCACGGTCTGCTTCATGGCAACGCTGATCTTCAGCATCGAAATGTACAAAGGGATTCTGCTGATACGTTCGAAAGCTTCGTTTGTCAGTTTTTCGTTGCTCCTTTAATTTGAAACCGTAAATTTTGAATTAGATCACGGAGCATTCATTAATCTGAGCTGGTCGGCGAACGCCCTCTTCACGTAATTGGGTTCATTCGCTCGTTGCTTTGGTTACCGGATTGGAATGCCCATTTCGCAGCATCTTACCGTTTTGACCGAATCTTGCAAGTGACCCATCCCAGGTGACGCCACATTTCCATAGTATGCACACACTTTTCATGGAGCGTGGGAGTCTTGCTGCCGGAGGACTGCGGGAATCCGATTCACACTATGGCACCTCGGTACTCGACGCTGTCGAAACTCTTCGCGCTCAGTACTCGTCGCGTTTTGATGGGAACACAAAAAATGCTTCGACACTCGCCGCACGCTCGGAACTCGGCGCCCCAATCTCACGATGAAACAGGTGGGCGCTTTCTTCCCATGGCAGCTCGCTTGAGAGCAGTCCCGGACACTTCCATAGAGTGCCTCCCGAATCGTTCCCCTCTTTTCGTGCTTTCTGTGCACTTCAGGCGTCAATAGGGAGTCCTAAAATGGTTAAAAATGATACCACGAGGCCTTGAAAGCAATTCGTTCGGTACTCGTCTGTTTCGGCAGTCGTCTTCGCGAGTTCCGGAACGAATTACCGTCGAGTATCGAGGTACCACTATTAAAGAATAACACCAATAATAGGGAAAAGATCTGTGCTTTATATTTTCAAAAAAGGAAAGGTACTCCGTTTTGATTGCACTGAGGTTTCTTTAGAATTTGGCTTTATGAAGATCGTTGTCTGAGGCCGCTGCCTTCGATCATTAAAGGTTTCGAGAGAGCAAAGTGTGAGCAAACTCAGCGTCGGCTCTTTGGCAAAAGGATATTCCTAACAGGAGGAACCACGGGTACCAAATTCCAGGTCAAGCGATGAACTCTTTGAACAGGCGTCAAAAACCTGAAGGCAGCAGCACCATGCCACTCTCGAAGTGGGAGCAACGTGGAGCTGGAGAAAGAAGAACTGCATCTTGAACCTCAGAGTCCTTGGAGCTGTCCTCGACCGAATCTTTGAGAAGGAAACTCCAAATCCTTCTGAGGGACGGAGCGCAGCAAATTCAGGAATCCCCGGAACCGGAAGCAAAGGGTTTTTTTTTCGTCCGGAACTCGACATCCACAGCTAGAGGCGGTGCGATTTCGGACCAACTGAAGTTTTCAAAAAGCACGAAGATTTTCAAGGAGACAGTAAGCGACACGGGAGGAGATGAAATGCGAGGGACGCAGTCGCTGGGGAACACTTCGGGAAGAGGTTATCTTTTACACAGGAAAAACTGCGTTTGCAAACGTGTTCCCAACTTTCTGATCCACCTTTCTTCCAGCATTGCCGCGAGTTTTGGAAGCTCACATCTAAATCCACCTTTGCAAAGCTGCGATCTGCTGATTTTAGCAAACTTTTCTGTGCTGGTTCCCGGTTTGCACTGGCGCACGCAGGCAGCGAAAGGTTCCCCCTTTTTAAATGCCTCGCAATTCCAACCCGCCATCCCTTTCAACCAGCAACTGCTACAACATCCTTACCCTTTCGGAGGAAAAAATGCCTCCGTTCCTCTCAAGGCAGAGCGAAAAGTTCGCGAACACACAAAGAGTGACAGCAAGGAAGGAAAACAAAAGGACCGAATTCAGTCAGTGAAGAAGACAAGGAGACGACTCGAACTTTTTCAACACTTCCTGGGAGAAGGAGTCCCAGATCATTGCATCATAATGCTGCATCCTGTTTCTCCCTTCGCCTGCCGAGGAAAAAAAGTCCTCAAGGGATCCGCGCCGCCGACAAGAAGGCTCCGAAGGATTCCTGCTGCAGATTCGGGTGTGCGGCGCGTGATTTCCCAGTCAGAGACCGGGGATCGGTTCACCTTCTACTGTGTCCTCCGGGCATCATGGAGTCATGGTCAAATGAGCCAACGCGTTTGGTCTTCTCCGAGCTTGGGGGAGAATGATGTTGCAACCACCCTAACCACATCGTGGTGGTGGGCAAGAGAGAAGGGAGAGGATCCCAGGCATCGGGGGAAAAAATTCGTGATCCTGAATATGCAGGCAGTGCGGTTTCCTCAGCGACGTAGTCGTCTCGGAGCAGATTGGAGAATAGGGGTCACCTGACGGAACAGTTTGTTTCGACACTGAACAATTCGTTTGCAGTGTGGAAAAAGAGAACGAAGGGAGATAAAGATTTTTCTCCTTACTTTATTTCCGGTGTCTCCCAATCTCCATTACTGGAGACGACTGCATGCGTAAGGCGGCAACCAGAACCTCCCATTTCATATGGAATAAATATCCACTGTCGGGGAATGGGAAAATGAAAGCCCAGCTCGCTGGACAGGGGACAACTAGAGCTGATGATCGCCCCCCAAAAGTGGCTGTCCATAGCCCGAAGTCGCAAGGCGTCCTTGCTGCTTCAGAAGGCAAGAAAAGGGGGTGGGCAGTTGAGAGAGAGAGAGAAAAAATCGCATTCGTTCCACCGTGGGGACGCACCTTCGTTTCCTGCTGGTGCTTTCCCGGGAAAGGGAAGGCCGCGCGAAGAAGAATGGACCTTTCCCTGTGTTTGTTTTGCTTCTATGAGAAAGAGGACGGAATTGCGTGGAACGGAACAGTTCATGCATGTTCGAACTTGAAGTTGCATTCCATTGCATCTCCTTCAAAATCAATCTTCAGTGTAATGTAAGGTTAATCTGACTCCTGGGCTGCTCTTATTGGAAAGGCTCCGGGATTATGTTGAAGACCACGCTATGAAGCAGAGCGTACATGCATCGGGCATGAGGGCACTGTCGATTTATTAGGTAGCAGCGGAATTCCTGAATCAACCAAGTGCAGGGGCGAGCGTCCTTTGGGAAAATTTTGGATGATTTTCCAAAAAGAAGAAATTTCCGTAGAGGCATTTGTGAAGGGTAAGCTTTTTTTTCTTTTTCTTTGCTAAACATAAATATCAGGGAGAGCCCACGCTTTTTCGGCAGAGAAGCAAAACGACTCAAAAAGCTGCAATCGCCCTTTAGCAACTGGTAAGGAGGTAAAAGGGGTGTGCGTGCTCCAACATTTGAGGATCCTTTTGATTCCAATAGAAACGTGTGATTTTGGCATGCAAGCCTTGTGGAAGGGTCAGCTATTTAATTAGGCCATGTTAGTCGTGCGGCCAATCGAGGGTTCTCATTAGCACACATGATTTAGGAAAGCCATCTGTTGCATTCGAAGGATGGAAGGGGAAATAGCGACCGGTGTCAAGGCAACGCCCATTTGCAGAGCTGGGCAGGAATCTCCTCGGTCGCCCAGCAGATGAGAGTCGGCTTCCCATTCAGCTATGAAGCGATTTCGATTTGAATCACAGCGTCCGAGGTCTTTGTCGCTCTTCAAGGAGGTTCTGATCCCCAATTCTGAAACCTGGTCTTTCAGAGATGCTGAGAAGCGGCTGAAGTTCTCCAAGGAGTTCCGCTCCAGGTGGAAAAGGGGTGAAATCCCGCGCAGCACACCTCCCTCGCAGCTGCTGCCCTTTCCAAAACTTGATTGCACTCTTCTTCGTCGAAGCCAAAACCGTTTCCGTGATCAGGTCTCCATAATTTCAAACATAGCTGATGGCAAACACATACCACTGACCAGACTTCACGTTGGGTCAATCGTAAAAGGCTGGAGGGTTTGTTTCGAGGAGGAGGGATTCGATTTCCGAACCGCTGAGAGATTTGGATCGCTCCCCTCTCCGGTAAAAGACTGAAGCTCTTTGAGTTTCGTCAGAGTACTTTGGTTGAAGTCTTCGGTGCTTCCGCGCAACCGCACATCCATAAGTGCAACCACTCAATCCACAATGCTTCCGATAAGAGTTACCATTTCAGGTGAGGAGAATCAGCGAGCATGTGCGGCGGTCAAAGATATGGACAATAGCGGAAGGAGGAGTCCTCGAAGCCGAAGTAAGGCTTCTTAAAATGAAGAGTGGGTTTCCGGAATATCGGAGAGCGGATGCTGAACTTTGTGGTAGAGGCATCGCTTCTTTCCATTATGTAATAATGTGGCTATGATTCCCGAATCAAAATTGGATTGCATGCAGTGGATGAACTTTACCACGGGACCTGCTTCTCTAGAGGATGCATTTCCTGGACCTTATCTTGCCGAAGCCTCAAACCTGATCTTCATCTGTCACGTGAGCGCGAAGGCATTTATGGAAAGCGAATCAAAAGGGGAAAAAGTGAGTTTTTACACGGCAGCTTTTCTTTCAAACTTCAGCGTTATCTGTTGGGATCTCACGAAGGAACGGGATGCTGATTAGCAGCGAGGAAAGCTTCCACTCCTTCCTCTAGTTGCCAACGACCACTTCCGGGTGATTTGCCTTCAGCTGGAGTATTAATTGAGGACGCGTCTCGAGCGACCAACTTCCAGCGAGCCTTGGTCCGGAGGGCGGTGTGGTGATTGCGGAAAAGCCATTCGTCGCCGTAGGGTCAGTTGGAAAGAACAGTGCTGCGACCGACCCACCCGACGGTTTCCCAGTGCGATTTTCGCGCGTGTCAGGGAAACCGTTTCCAGAAAGCGAGCTGGAAGAGCGCGGGATCCGATGCAAGTCCTTAAATCACCTTTCTGAAGCTGACAGATTGCTCTTCCTTGGCTCTTAAATTTTGAAATGGCAATTCGTCAGGGGCTGTCTTGGGGATTTTTCATGTTTAGCGAGCCCGTTTAAAACTCCAATCCACTTTTGTCAAAAACACTTCTTACATTTGTTTCTCGCGCTGCTCGCTCTCCAGAAGATTGTCACTCCTTCAGTACGAATGTTTCCCTCTCAGCTGTCATTAAATTACTGCAATTGTTCCTCGCAACTGTTACTGGTGATTCATGATGATGAGAAAACGCGCCGGATCTGAATTATGCCTTTGTAGATTTGAGAGTTTTTGGTTCGTTTCGCTGTTCTGCCCTCATGTCATTTGAATGTGAAAAATGGCGGCGCACGAGCCTCGTCTGTGCTTCCAACATCTCCTCGCTCCATCTTCATATTCCACGAAACTAATTTCCTTTCTGAGCTGGTTGGTTGAACGATAAAGAAAGAAGGAAAACCCCAAACAAGAAGCTTTGCTTCTGCCTTGCTTCAGGTGTGGGTGAGGAACGTTCCGGTGCTCCCATGCAAGCATGCGTTACGGCAGGGGATTCACGGTGTTCAAGCCACCATATTACAAAACCCTGAGGTGTGTGGGAGCAGAGAGAACCACACACGCCATGGCTTGATCGTTTCAGTTGGCAGTTCTTGGTCAACGAATGGATGCGCACCGAGTGCCGTTTGCTGAACATTCTTTTGCTCCCCCCGAAGTACGAAGATCATCTCGAAAGTAATGGCGGATCGGATAGAAAGGAAGGACGAACAAGGAGGAGCAGAAATGCATCGGTGGTTCGGAACACACGCGTCCCCGTGTCACGTTTCCACGTGGTCGCCATTTTGCTTCCAAGCACTTTTGATCCCGTGGAACGAGCTTTTTGGAACCGCCTGCATGGAATTCCGCCGCCTGGGAGTGGGGCCAGCTCAGCAGCACTGCACTTTCCGACTCCCCACTTTCCCCCTCGAGATAGAAGAGGCCACTTCATGAGGTGCAGGGAGGAAGGCGTGGTAGCCACCGGGCGCGAGAACTTCAAAAAGTTCCCATTCGAATGCCTGAATTGTGTGGAGTGTGCGGACGGCAGCGTGCGTGCTTTCGGTGGACTTTATGGAGCCCGGAACGACCACCACTTGGCCAGTCCACTGCGTAGAAACACTCTCGAAGCTGCGGCGTACCACCGAAGACGTGGAGGGCTGAGGTCAGGAGGAACGGTTCCTCTCCTTCACGGCAACGCGCGCCTTAGCAACACATGCCGTCCGCACATTCCAGGCAGTTCAGGCATTCGAATGGGAAGATCACCAGTCCTGACCTCGCGCCCGGTGGCTACCACGTCTTCCTCCCTGCATTGCAAGTGGCCTCTTCTATCTCGAGGGGGAAAGTGGGGAGTCGGAAAGTGCAGTGCTGCTGAGCTGACAGGCGGCGGACTTCATGCAGGCGGTTCCAAAAAGCTCGTTCCACGGAAGCAAAAGTGCTTGGAAGCAAAATGGCGACCACGTGGAAACGTGACACGGGGACGCGTGTGTTCCGAACCACCGATGCATTTCTGCTCCTCCTTGTTCGTCCTTTCTTTCTATCCGATCCGCCATTACTTTCGAGATGAGCCTCGTTTGTAGGCGTTTCCTGATAAAGCCGGTAGAACGGGAGGATGCATTCCTCCAGAAAAAGTCAAGGGGCAACGCTTCCACAGAAGAACCACCCCAGACTCTCAGGCCTGAAAGCCATACACGAAAGACAAACCATCAGTTGCCAGAATGTGTCTCTTGAATCCTACAGAGGCATGGTGGTCGGTCTTTCTAAATAGAGGAAGTGTTTTTTCTCAAAATCACGAAGGATTGCAAGAAAAGAGAAAATGAGAAAGCGTTATTGATGATCTGAGAAATCAAAACTATAGGTTGGGAAAACAGAAAGCAGTTGGCAGTTTGGAAATAAAATGAATCATTTTTATGTATCGTCAAGAACTGGAATGCAAGCAATTTGGTAGACGGTCTTCAGAAGCAAGAACTCAGCTTCAGAGAAATCTGGGCGGGCAGCAATACGCCCATAATCTTCAAGTTAGGCCGATTAACCCAGGAGCTCATTATGAGAGCCGTTTCACGCCGGTTCCCAAGGATTCTTGAATGAGGGAATCGTCATGGTGACCCTCAGTTCTCCCTCAAAAATTTCGTGAGCATTGCACTTTCTGCAAAATGCAAGATGCACCTGTTGAGCTGAGTCAAATCAACGAATCGAAAATTTGCAATGCACGCACCTCGGTGATTATTTTTCTCAAAATCAAATTGAATTGAGAATGTGCATCTTTCGAAGATGCCAATTCCGCGCTGAAGGACGGGGAGGCTTTTTTTTTCATTCGTAACCACCGCGTATCCTCCTCTCTACTTATGAGAAATGAGTGATCAACTGCTCAAGATGAAATTTCAACCCCGCTTCCTCAGGGTGTAATTCGAGCACGGAACGAAAAGTTGCAGCTTTGCGAAAAATCGTGCTGCCGGGAAAAGACGAGAGCTTCCAATTAATTCTTTCGGCACCGCGTCCTTTGTGCACGCGTGCTAAATCAAAGATCAGCTCCACTCAATTAAAGTTCCCGTCAGTTCCGCCAAGCGATTTTGCTGCAGTCGTGTGCGAGAGTCTTCGTGCGGGCAGCACCGTGCGTGGGGGGGGCGCCCACGGAGGAGCCGCTGGTTGGCGCCGCTCACGATCCATCGGCAGTTTCCATCGGATGCAATCCTCCGTGCTATTTTCAGAGCGAGCGGGCCAGATCTAAGGCGTCGTTCTGTACTCGGGGCAGAAGCATCCCTTCCTTTCACACCTCACCAATCCAGAATCCCCAGCTGTTGAGCCGCCCTCTTGAAAGAAGAGGCAATTTATGAGAGAGTAGGTTGCCTTGGTGAGCGAATCCTCCTCACAATCCTGAACACTCGCAGAAGCTCTTTTGCTGCTGCCGAATTATGTTTCACCACGTTTCAGCCAGCAAGGAAGAGGCCAATAGGCTTTGAAAAGGCTTTCAGGTTCTCAGAAAGTGGCAACCTGTAAGAGAGGGGGTTGCTACGGCGACGGGACTGGATGCGCCAGAACTGAAACGGGAGGTGGACACGTTCTTTCTCACTTCTTCCTGGGGATCGTTTCCAGTCAGTGCTGAATCAGTTAGGCAAGACTTCCAGATGTCTCACCGCGACGGCATCAACGCATGCCAAGAACAACGGAATCAATTTTCTCTCTGGTCTCACCGATAACGATGCGCAGGGATATCAAGTACCCCTTGATTCCACTCAGGAGCTGCTGCGTTTTGTCCTCAATGGAAATCTCAGTTTCCCTGGAGGCTGAATTCAGCAGCCGTTGGAAACCCCGAGTAAAAGAAGCATTGCTGGCAGGCGAGTCTCTTTGCTGGTTACCTGAGTGTCCTGCGCCTTGCTGAACGAAAGCGTCCGCTGAAAGGCAGCTCAGAGGTGATGGGCTCGCAAGCCAAAGGGAAGGCGATGTCCTCATTCAGGTAGGGTCAGGACGCCCTTCCTCTTTGACCGACAGCACCGCCGATTTGTTCATGCGGGGTGGCCCAACCACCCGTCACGCCCTCCGTCAAGGATGACAAAGACGGAAGCGTGACGTAAAAGCCACGTTCTCAGTCGCTGCATTTATAAAGAGAATAAAATGACTCAGAGGCACGGTGAACCGCGGCCTGGACCGAAAGGGCTTCCCATGGAAATCGGGAAAGGAAGGTTTCCAATCAACCCCTTCCGAGGATGGATCCCAAAGTGCGACCGGATGCGGCACTCTAGGAAGATGGAAGAGCGATTGCAATGGACCACTGCTTTCTAGCCCGAGTCGTTAGACACGGAGCCTTTAGTCATCGTCAGTCATATTAACGAAATTTGACTATCGGTCCCTTCTCTAAAAGAGTAGCTGTGCATCAGCGTGAGTAGCCGCCGAGGGAAGATCCCTAGGAGACGGAAGGACATCAAGAGAGAAGGGATGTGCTCACAAAATACGAAACTGTCGTGTACTGGAATCACAAGATGGGCCACCGGCTGGGATAATGTTGACCCTTCGAAAGACCTGAAGAACCACAGTCTCGTCAGCAGGACGGCAGGGCGCGACTTTGTGTCTCGTCATTGGTTGCACTCTGTCAGCTCAGCTTGAAAATAGCGAATGCGAAGAGAAGACCATACAAGAGCCACTAGCAGTTGCCAATGATGACCTTTATGAGCCACATAGAATTTGAATCTTCTGTTAATAAAACACCTTCGTTTGGTGAGCACGAGTCGGGGTCTGGAGCTTCCCTCATCCTATAACCATGAGAATCCGGAACGCGTATGTCTTCATTCACGACTGCTTCCAAGTTAAGAGTAATGCATCCTTCGTAAATCCTTACAAAGGAAGACGCGACACATTTAGGGATTTTCACCTTGCAGACATCCAGCAGCCGGCGCAGCATCCTGTCCACATTGCACGATGAAGAGATTTGCTGCCCTTCCATACTGCTTTTTGTATTTCTTTCAGACGCAGCCAGTTGATAACGTTCCGGGTGGACCCAACATGCGAGACAACTAATGAAGATGGAGGGCGCTGCGGTATCTTCTTCTTCGAGTCACTTTGATCTTAGCCGAAAGACCGAGAAGAGGTTCGAAGATGATGATCACCCGGTTTTGCAGGGGCATTTATCACTTAAAGTAATCCGATACATTTTTGTGGTAGAACCGCTGGATCTACCACGTGTGATGAACCTGCCCAAGAGCGGTACACAGACCGGCAAGATCCGCTTAGGCAGCTTGGGGGGGGGGGGGGAAGAAAAACAAAAATTAATAAACAAAACGGGGGGAAACGGAATTTTACAAGGGGAAGAAGGGAGAACGGTACGCTGCCCAGAGTCCTCTGCATCCTGCTCAGGATGCTGGCAAGTTCCGTCCGTATAGCGCCCAGGTGGGGTCATCTCGAGGCGGTCCACAAGAAGATACGCGCCCAGTGGATGCGGTCCCTGCCATTTCGCTCTCTTTTTCTGGAGTCCCAGGCCGCCGCGACCCTGCGAAGACAGGATGAAGGAACTGCAAGGAACGCGGCTGATGGCAGCAGTGCGGCACGCGCGAAGAGGCGTCTCCAAATGTCCCCGGGGCCTCCCACCGGAATTCCAAGGATCTTTACGAGGAGATCCCAAAGGGGTTGGAGGGCAGCATGGTCCAACAGTAGGTACGGAAGGGTCTCCCTCTCCCCACGTCTGTTACACACTCCACGTCCACTCTGCCCCGTGTCCAGTAATGAAGGCGCTCTTTGCACGCGATTCCCCCCATTCAACACCAGCAACATCAACTCCGGTCACTTGAGGGGGATGACTCTTAATGATGGAAATATTTTGGGGTTCCTGTTTTCGCTGCTCTCCTTCCGGCATTTCTTGTTCGGGTTTTCTTCTTAGTTTGCCAATTATTGAAGAGCCATTTCCTTCTTAAGGATGGGTAAGAGTTGAAGTGGGGCACAAAGATCTCGAACTACTCTACCCGAGGGTGCGTGGAACTCTTAAATTTATAGGTGGCGACACCGGAAGGACCACCCTGCGAATCCAGGAAGGACTTCAGAGGGAGGATTTAGTTCCTCTTGTGCTGGCCAGGGAATCACGGAGGGAACCCTTGCCTTGGTTCCCTTCGAAGGTGCGCGATGAAGGGTCGCATCCTGATAAGGAAGACGGCTCTGTTCGCACAGTCGGAAGGGGAATCCCAACTCCTCCATCCATGGAATGAAGTCCGTGGTCCGATCCCGGTCGGTCAACGGAGGCATCCCCGGGGAGTTTCGGACCGCTTTCACTGTGCTGCACCCGAAGTTTGCAGGCCAACCAGAGTCGTCCTGCGGGGGGGAGACTCGCAGCCTACACCGTACCCCGATTTCTCGGCGTCGATTCTTTACGTGGGGATTCGAACCCGCGACGCTAGGTGTCGCACTGGGAGAGCGCATCCACACGGCCGCCGCCTCCCTACAAGGGGAGGAGAGGCGTCGAAGGCTGACGACTTTCGGGCCGAGCGCGAGAGGGCGGCGTGGGTTGGAACTTCACGGAACTTGGAAAGGAGATCATCCTGGAACTCACACCAGAGATGCTGCCGAGATTCGAACAGCCTTGAACGAAGTTTCGCCGCAGCGCTCTTTTCTGAAGCAGCGAGCCGTCTGAGAGGAAGCTGCTGAGCTTCCTCCGACGAACGGTCCAACGTGAACGGATCTTCAGGATTCGTAACGAAAAATCGGAGGAGCCTCGTGTTCCTCAGTTCCTTTGTCCACCGCTGCGGACCTATTTTCGTTTCCTGATCGCTCCAAGAACAGCAATACTGGGGCGGATTTTCGACCACAGTAGAGTCCTTCATCAAGTTCCATACAGAGGGAGAGACATTTTCGACCACAGAGGCTTGAAGTTAACGACCTCCCCATTCCAACGAGAGGCGAGCGCGAAAGATGCCTCAAGGGGTCTTCCGCCCGACTTTCCAGGGCTCGACTTCGCTTTCCCATGGTGTTGCAAGAGCGTTTCCACGCGATGCAACGTCATTTACTTGACATTCGGGGGATGGGTGCTGCATGCGGGAATACAATCCAGGAATTCAACTGCTGATTGGCAAATTCATCTACTCGAACATGGAAGGGCAGACTCTGTTCCGCCGCGTGGTTCTGCCACTTCCATTCTGCGGATCACGAGCATATGAGGACCGTTCCAGGAGGTTTCTTCCCGATTCGAAAGTGTTCGGCTCCGGAGAGAACTTTGCCTTCAGACGGGGGGGAGAAAAAAAGAAGGACATCCTTGGTTGCAGTGGTTGCACCGGGATTCGCGATGCACCTATCCTCGGTGATCTCCCAGCAGCGCGTTCCCGTTCTCACCTGGTTACGCCGGGGTATTTATTTTCAAAAACAAACAAAAAACTGTAAGGAAGAAGAGAAAAGAATCCCTCAAAAAACAAAGAAGTCCCTCTCCCCTTTCCAAAAAAGGAAGTTCATCCGGGATAATCACCGACACGCAGGCCGGATTCCAAAAAGTAGGGAACAGAGGGAAGCAACAATAAATAAATAAAAAAAAGGAAGGATAGGACAGAGTTCTTTGGTTAAAGACGTTCCTTTCCTTCTAGAAGCGGATCTGGACAGTGGAGACCTCCCTGGAGACTTCTGGTAGATGAAGCTACCTTCCTGCTGTCCTTATGAGGACTTCTGCCACGCTGGTGGCCTCTCTTCGTCGTAAACCTGACTTCAGCACGTGGTGGGCTGACACCATGGCACAGATGGAACAGACAGTTGCGATCACGGCGCCTGCCATCAGCCAGCCTTGAATGAAGAAGTGTCGCAGCAAGTCGGAAGAGGTGCCCTCCGGGTGGCGGAGCGCCGAAGCGAGTCTCCGCCACAAGTTCTCCAGGGCACCGCAGTCCAGCAGGAGGCGTAGGGGCGATTCCATCGCCTCGCACCTGGAACAGCCCCGGAAAACAGGTGTCTGCTCTAATTGCAATGGAATGCTCCTTGCAGAAACAGCCTAACATCCTGTTTCTACTGAAGCGGGAAAACAGAGGTGTCCACACACGAAAAAGGGACCACGAATTCTACGGGGAGCACACCAAGCATGGACGCCAGCTATTCTTCGCGAACACGTGGTTTGAGTTTCAGGGGAGAAGAGGGAACGAACCCCGATTGGTTGGCACCCCGATTTCCGAGACGTCCGCCAGTGGTGAGCGGGATGGTCGGGAAGGAGGATAGGCCCTTGCGGTCGCAGTCGACTTGTGCAAAGCATTCGACTGAGTTGACCAGTAACTTCTTCTGGAGCTCCTGGAACGCCTGGACTTCCCGGCCTCTTTAAGGCCTGTCAGCGCTCTTGCCGGAGCGACGCGCTGACCACTATTTCTTTCAGTGGACGAAAAATATACGGTGTGCCAGTGCGTCGCGGGATACGACAGGGTGACAGACTGCGCCCCTTGCTCTTCAGCACCTACTTCAAATTGGTGTTGAGGGCGTACGAAGACTCTGAATCGCCTCCCACACGCGTGTCTAGGCACACCGTCCGTGTCAGCATATGCGGACGATCTTCTGCTGCTGCACTCCATATCCACCTCGGCGTCGGCTCGAAGATCTTCGAGCTGTTAAGCTGCGAGACAGGACTGGAGGTGAACAGGGAGAAATCCTCCGTGGTAGCAGTCGATTCGGCGTGGGCAGGGTAGCTGGACGGGATCCACCTGGGAATTCCCACGGTTTGGTACTTTAAGTACCTCGGTGTACCATTGGAGGAGTATTCACCGACGGAGGCGTGGTCCATCTGCCTCCAGAAGTTGGCGATCGGTCCGTTCCGGGATGACAAGTTTCTCTTGCCGGAAGGGGTCGCGGTGTGGAACTCGCTTGCCGCCTCCCTCTTCATACCCATGCTTTTTGTTTGCTCACCACCGAGTAGCATTAAAAGGCGGACGAAGGATCTCCTGAGAATCGCCCTGTTGGGAGCAGGTAGGCCCCGACTCCGCCAAAAGGACTTGTGGGCTCCGAGTCGCAACAGAGGCCTCGGTCTTCTGACACTGGAGCGCCTGGAGCGATAGCTCCAGTGGAGGACGCTTGCCCCAGTGGCGAGGTTTAGGAGCATAAACTGGTGCGAGCCCGCACGATACCTGGTCTGCCCAGCCACCGGCTACGTGGGACTGTCTTCGTTCCTAGCACGGCGACGCAGACGCAACGTGTTCAGCTGCGGACTGGAGCTCCAGCGAGTGGCCAAGCTCACCAGAACAAACAACTGGATCTCCTGCCGGCCCGCGAACGGTAGCTCCTGGTTGCAGGAAACCGTTCTCACATGGGCCAAGAGCAACGAAGCGAGCCCGGAGATGCGGCAGCGACTGCTGCACTCCTTCGACAACAACCTCCCTCTGCAGGATATCATCGTGCAGCCCACCACCACGTGTGCGTGGTGGAGGACTGGAACATTCCTAGCCGCCTGGTTACTGCCCTCCCTCAGGGAGCACCTGGGCAGTAACCAGCCTACTAAATGAGGGGTCCGATGTGAGATCAAAGGAAAAGCGAAGGAATCAGGTGGTTGGACCACGGGCCAGCTCACGGATGCTGCAACCCCAAGTGCTCCACCGAAAGGATGCTCAGGAGATCCCACAGGAAGACCCAGAGTGGAACCCAGACCTTAAGAACAACCGGGTCCTCCCCCGGAAGTGGCAAGAGTCGGCACTTCTGCTGTTGCACTGGGGACTCCCGTGCAACGCCCGCCGGTCTCACTGGACCCGGGGTACTGTGGTCCCAAACTGCTGCAGGTGCAGGGAATAACAATCCCAGCTCCCGCACCTGCTCGTAGACTGTGTTGCCCTCCGATCCCTGCGGTTGCGTTACGCAACGGCCCTTGGGGCATTAAAAGACAATCCCAGAGACGTGTTGAAGCGCCTCTTCGTGAGCAATGCCCCTTTGCCTGCCGCATCCCCAGCAGCTTTTTGCTGTTGATTCCGCGTGGTTGTGGTGACCTGGAGCCATGCGAGAGAAGGACGGCGTGATAACGATGCCATCTGCTTCGCCCGACACTTCCTGCGGACGGCAGCAAGATGGCCCCACCTGGGACATACACAGGTGGGACTTGTCAGCATCCTGAAAAGCATGCAGAGAACGGCCTCCGGTATCTGGTGATCCTTTCTCTGACCCTCCCAATCTTTGCACATACTTGTTTTTAATTTTTTTATTCTTTGTTTGCCTCTTCTTCCCCCTCCCCTGCCGAGACGAACCTCGGCGGTCTTCGTGCCGGTTACTCGGCAGGTTCCGAGCATTTTCGAACAATGTAGGGCCGATGACCCTACACATGTATGTTTACTATTTTTTATAATAAACGCCCCTGCATTACCGGGTAGTCGCAAGCAGGTCGCTTCCCACGGAAAGAGTCCCGTTGTCCGGAAACGAGGAGCGGTGCCGTCCACCAATTCGCTCGTCTTGCAGCCGTCTCGGAGTTTTCCACTCCTGCAATGTTGCAGGAGAAGTCCCACCCCGCTGTCATTGCTTGTCCTAAGGGCAGACAGTGCTGTGGCAGGGGATGTGACGTCTATCCAGGACCACTGGTTCTGATCCTGCAGATCTCCCAGTTGTTTGCATAGGAGATTCTGCAGCGGTCGCAATTCCTCTGAGGGCACTTCCAAAGCTGCAACGTAGGACTCCAGAGGCTCCCGCCGCCAGGCGTTCCAGCTTACGAAGCAGGAGGAGATCCACGGGTGGGCTACCAGTAGTGATTACGGATGCCTCAGGGGATAGGCAAATTGGCTCCTTCGGCGTAGGCTGCACGGCAGCAGCGAAAGAAGTTTCCAGCGTCTCGCCGGAGGATGTGGCGTGCCGGAGCACACCACTGGGAGGACCACAGTTTCCCACAAAGAGAGAGAAGTTGTCACCTCACTTCAGTCGGATCTTCTCTCCCTGTAAGACTTTCAAGATTCCACCATTGTTTCTTCTTAGAGGATGACCGGTTCCTCTCTTCTTCACAAGAGATTCCACCAATGGTAGTGAGTCGACATAGCCGCGTATTGCGCAGTGGTGATGAATGAACCAACAAATGATGAGCACTGAGCTTTGTTCAAGGCTGAGCGACCTAAATGGCTGCTACAATACGGAAATCAGTCTCCTGAGAAAGGAGCATAAAAGCTGTAGAAGTCACCCTTCTGTTAGCACTTCCGGAAAATGATCCTTCAGCCTAGTCAGACTCCTTCGAGAGGAGATGATGAATTTTTCACCCCAAGGAGTTCATCCTTCTTTCTTTTCGCCGTTCCACCTGAAGATATACTCTCTTCAGCGAGAAGCAGAAACTCCCATCCACTTGTCCATATCGCCATGCTCTGGATTTCCGGATGCCCCCAGCCAACTTTGACCTGTGCACACACCCCTTGCGCGGCCGAGGGAGACCTGGACTGAGCCTTCGAATGTGTTCCCTGCGGCTCACGCCGTTGCGTCGTCACAGGCAGTCCTCTCTACGAGAGAGTGAGAGGTTATCCTACCCTGTCCTGGAGGCGTCGTCCACTAAATCCAGGTCAGCATTACGCTTTCTCTGATTGGCCTGCCGTGCGATGATCCTTTGAGTAGGCATCCCTTATTTTTTCTTCATCAGGACGGGATCGATCCCGAAGAAAGTTTGTGATTTTTGAGAATCTTTGTATTTCAATTTGTTGCCATTAGTTCTCCACCCAATGGGATCCGTACTATTTTCATGCTAACTTAATGGGCTTGATGATGGTTTTGCTTCGAAAATTGGCCCCGTCTCATGAAGAGCGACCGTTTCGGGTCAACGGATATTAATGATATAGCCATGAATAAGTAATGTACAGTTGTCATATGGATATAAAAATACAAAATGGAAGAAGCAAACTCCATTGCTGCCATATGTCAGTTGAAGATGCGATTCACCACTGCGTCTTTGGACGCCCAAATCAAACTGCCATGATCCATAGACACACAAGGGTTTCGGTCAGAAACTATGAGGAGTTCTGATTGCTAGATACTCTTCACAGGGCGCCTGCCCTTCCAATCCTAAAAAGGAACACTGTTTACATGATGACCACAAAAAACTCGCATGGGTTGCCCACGACCATTCCAGGAGACTGCCGACTGACCTTTAAGTCCTAGAGGGCGTTTCACGATGACAAGCATCCAGTCTCATCCGTGATGCCACATTGGACGTGCCACTGTGTTTGCCTAGTCGAGATTCTGTGTCACTACCCAGGAGAGATGCTCTCATCTGGACGCTCTAGAAGGGACCAAGACTGCTTCTAAATCCACTGCCTTCTTTGGAAACATGGCTGATGGCATCACGGCCCCATGATGGTGCCTCGGCATGCACCTGCGTGCACCATCATGATTTGCTGGCCCTGCTGAATCTGCTGCATTCGGACGCATCTGAGGGAGTTCATCGGAAGCCAGGGTGCGACTGTGAATGTGAATTGCGAGGTTTCCGCCGTGATGTCACGTGACGCAGAAGATGCAGCTCAGCAAAATGCTTCCGGGGGTACACCTGTTTGATCGCGATCCCCCGGGTGCCGCGGTTGCCATCCGTGGTCCTCAGAATACGTCAGAGGAAGCCAGTAAAAAAAAAAAAATGCCAGGGGACGAACCACATCCCTTCTTGGGGAACCCTGGAGAAAGCTGCCCTCTCTGTGAAATCTGATCGAGATTCTTTTCGGAAACTTACTCCGGAGCCCCCGAGAGAAACTGCTCGAGCTGAAACCCATCGTCCCCTTTGCGAGATCTGTTTCTGCGTTTCCCTCAGGAATCCAGAATAACGGGATAATTAAAGGCTTTGTTTCTCATGCAGAGAGGGACAGCAGGAGGTTCCGTTCCAGAACGGTAGCCCGATACGGTTTGTTTTCGGTCTCAGGGAGAATCAGCGCGGATGCAAGTACCGCCGGGATAGCCCGTTTCCACGAAACACAAAAGGTGTTTCACATCTCCGAACCACGCGAGGTCACGGCATCGGGAAAGGTGAAAAAATCGAAGAGGTTTCCTGAGCTGCCCGCCAGCTCGGTAATGAATGCCCTGTAAATCATCTGATCAATCGTGAGCTGCAGCACCGAGCTCAAGATGCTCTGGTACGAACTGCTCGCTTATCCAGAAGCAGTGGATTTCCCCGCGTGGTTTCGAGGAGGTTCAAGATGATGGGGCGAATCTTTTTATCCTGTTTTCATGAATTATTCATCCTCGCGGAGGGACGTAGGGGGTGGGGGATGATCAATAATTTTTCATTGTAATCTTCCTCGTATTCCTGAGCGAGAAAAGCGCGAGGTCTTCCGGTTTCCAGCGACTTCCCTGCTCTTCTCGAAGCGACAATAATTCCCACAATATCGACAGGAGCAGTCGTTTTCCGGATCCCAGGGTCCGGTAATTAGGTCGTATCGCATCCAGTTCCTATGGCATGCGTGCCGCCCCAGAGAACGCCGACGGCGGAGGGGACGCGCTTTTATGCTGATTAGGAAGAGGAATGGGGATTTAATGGCGCCCGAATTCAGAAGGGGTTCCGTTCATGGGGGTGGGGTCAGATGATATGCTCGAACTGGCGAAAAGGATCAGAAGACAGTAGGGGGAATCCTGGGAAACGTACCGCGAGAGAAGGGGAAGGACCTCAGACAGGAGCCACCTCTTCCGGCCGCGGGCGGGAGGTGTGGACGCTCCGGGCTTGAACGGCGTCCAGGTGGCATGCCAGGCGTCGGCAGGGCGTTCGTCGTGGAAGGTCTTCCCCGTTCAGCCCCCTCACCGCTGCTGGGTTTCGCGTCTCTGCGTTTCCTCCCCGCCTCTGCGTGGCACTCCGTAACGTCTGCACACGCGGCTGGGACCGATTCTTCACGATTTCTAATTAACGGGGGGAGACGTGACTGATCGATGCACCGGATCTTCCAGAGGTGCCAGGGTCCAACTGACACCAGGACGGATGCAGGGCAAGTCTGCGAGCGCCTGCAACTGTTTCAAACTTCCAGGAACGGCGGTGCGGTGCGGAAAAGTTCCCTCGGTTGGACGGCGACGCTCAGTGGATTTTTCCAGCAGGAGAAAGGCAGCAGCATCCAGACGGGCCTTGCGGCCCGAAGCGGGCAGATGCGTCTGAGCAGGAGGGAACCCTGCCAGTGCACTCGCGCGATGAAGTTCGGAGAGACGGGCGCTCCCACGCCAGCTTTCCCCGGGAACGGATGGTCGGATAGCGAGAGCTCGATCGTCGATCCTGCCCAAGGCGCCCGAGGCGGTGCAGTCTCTGCGTTTCCATTGAGCAGCGGTTCGAATACAGTCGTGGCGAGCGCGGAAGGTCTGAACGGACGGAAAGACCCTTGAGGAATTTTCTCACCGCGGCTTCCTGCTGGGCGTCTTCTCCGCTGGAGTTCCTACGCTTTCCCTGCCGTGCTTCCAGAAGACCCTCTGGATTTCTCTCTGGCTCTCTGAAACAAGGAAGAAAGGCACCATTTTCCCCTTGGGTGGATTCCCACTGGAAGCAAGAGCTTGGAAACTAGGGAGCCCTTCTGCGGTAGTTACTGGAATAAGACAGGCTGCGGTACGCTTGGGAAGCACTGCGGGGAAAGATACGCCTCAGGGCTTGCCTCGTGAAATCTTCACCTCTTCGATCGTAGGCCTGATCCCTCTCCCCTTACGAACGACAGTGGGGAATGGTAGGAAAATAGTACCCCTCCACCAAGAACTCTTCCGGGCAAGTAAAAGCGGAGGTTTCAACCAGCGCGAGCAGTTGCCACAACAACGGTGAGGAACAGAACTGGAGACTCTCCAGGGGTGCCAGATCATTCTCGACGTCCTGTCTTTCTGAATTCACTGTGACGAGGAAAGTTCTTCTTTTTGCTGCTTCCACGGTAGGGTTCGTGGCTCGAAGGGAGGTCGCGAGTCCGTGGGTCGTGCTGTCATCCCATCATAGCATTCATGCGCTTCCGTTCCTTGCGCTTTCATGGGCCCGCGCCACAAACTGCCCCCCACTTGGGGTGATCTGGCCTGACTGGACACCGCCGCGAAGTCTAGTTCTGTCCTGCTGTGCACTCTTCCGGACGCCCTCCGACCTCAGGAAAAGGCTGCGAGCCATTCTCACAAGGAGAGAGCCCCTGGTCGCCCGTTTAATCCTTCGTCCGCTGCTTTTCCCAATCCCTGACTACCTGGCTTTTCTCCTGGAGGACCGGACGGTTTGCGCTTTCGCAGGCGCTTCTACTCATTCTAGAGATGATTCTCTTCTTGGAAAAGGAGTTTTGGGTTCACTGATTTGTTCGGATGGGTTGCCTTGCACAACCAGAGCGCAAACGGACCCAGTGTCGTCTTCATTTTTTCATTCATTTCAGATTTAACAGCCCAGTCACATCCGAGATGAAAATCTCTGGTGGATTCACCATGCAGGATGCCAAGAGGTAGGAACAAAGCTTCCTTGAGAACGAATAAAGGTGCACCGTGACTCCTGGAAATGCCCGGGATGCGTTTTACCGGAAGACTCACCTTGGGGTCGGTTCAAGGGATGAGTTCTATAACCGCAGCACGCGTTGCCAATAGCCGGCGAGAGCATGACGTCGGCTGCCAGGTGGCCTCATCTTCCAGAAGACGTCAGGAAGGAGATCTCCGGCATCCAACGCCGGTTCTGAAAGAAAGGAACGGCCGAAGCCAAAGACCCCTGTCCCCTCCCCTCCCCATATTTTCATTTATACTTTTTTAAGTATTTATTTGTGGTCCCCTCCCTCCCGTTCCGGACTTTCGGATTTACCGACCAGCGTGCCGAGGAGACCTCCCTCCGTTTTTCTGTACCCTTTGTCCGGGAACTTGGTTCCCGGATGGTTTTGCAATAAACGCCCCGGCGCACCCTGGTGAGAAGCAGCATGCGTTGCCAAGGGAACGGAACGTGATTAGAAAACGCGCACATGTCACTTCTTGCGTCTGTCGCGCACCGTTTTTCAGCACGGGTGCCAAGGGCGATTTCATAAGCACCCTCAATTCTGTGGGTGCTTTGAGGTCCCGACCGGTGCCAGCACCTGGTCGGGGTGGCAAGTTTACCCGATCAGAATGTCCCTCAACCCCCCAGGGCAACTGGTTTTCCGGCTAGCGGGGGAGCGACTCCAGAAAAAACCCGTTGCTTCCCAAAGGCATGGCTGTGCGGACCGCGTCCCCCTTTCCCTTCCGAATGAGCTTCCAGCTTCCTCCAGGATCGTCCAACTTTTTTCGTGGTCTGGACCATGTGTACCGTGCATGGGTGACTTCCGACTTCCGATCTCGCGAAGGAAGGGGAAGTGTCTTACAAAAGGGAGGAGAGATAATTGTAGGGTTGAAGGCTAAGGTCATGCATGGAGTCGCTTTGCAGGAAGCCAACGCTCGGCTGTGCCGGAAAGCTGCTGGCGGGCGTAACGGAAGTGAATGACAGCGGCGGCAGCCGCTTGGCAGCGTCCATCGCTGTAAGGCAGCCGCAAAGGGAAACAGCGATCACAGCAGCCAAAGAAGACAGTCGCGAATTCGAATCGAACGCAGCCGAAAGGTCGCGAAGGTCGCGAAGGTTATCTCGGCAGCGGACAGTTCGCGGGTGCGACGGAATCCACGTGAGTCGTGATGCCCTCAAACTTTGAATGGAAAATCTAAAAGAGCGAGGTGCCATCTCGACTGACAAAGCATTTGATCACCGATCACGATGCGCGCCCGGGAAAAATTTCCTCGGCTGATCGAGGAGTGGCTGGAAGCGGCCACGACTTCGGATGTCTTCGAGCAGGCATCAAGGCGGGCGCAAGAGCTCTCCCTCCTTGATGTGAAGGGAAATGCGAGCAGAGAGAAGCTGCTGTCTTCGTCGTCTGCTGTCAGCACCAACGAAGGTAGGGGCGAAGGGACGCACCCCCCTTCCTATGACCTGTCCCTGTCCCCTGCCATCTTTGTTGCCCTTGCCTGCATGGGGAACCGCATCCCTCGAGGTCGAGAGAGCGAAGAAAGACATCGCCGTCCGGACAAGAAAGCGTTGGTCGATGCACGTCAGTCGCTTTGCGAGAAGGCAGAACTATGCCAAAGAAGACGAAGGTTCCCGAAGAAGGTGGTCAGGCGAGTTGAGGAGTAAGAAAGCTGTTTTCGGAGCGACAGCCCAGCAAAGCGCTGGAAGAACTGCTCCGATAAAGACAGGACATTTCGAGAAAGTCTCGAGGATCCAGTAGACATCTCCCCGTTCACAAGGACTGCCAAATGAAGGTCATGCTTTGGCCCATCGGCGAATGAAAGCCGTGAACTTCTCTGAATCGTTTTCGTACCACCCATCCAGCCACAATGTCGACTGAAACTTTGAGTCACGGAGCGTCCCACGGACCTGAGCCACGAATGGCGCACCTCCAGGTAACTGATCCGCGTTCTAAGAGCCCTCTTTTCCTCTTCGGCAGTGCTGCCGAAGAATGTGCCGAGCTTGTAGAATGGAGTGTGCTTTTCTGGAACTCGATAAACGGAATGGCGCCGGACCAGGTTTCCTTTCTCATTTCTCCTGCTTCCTTTCGCTTTGTTCCAGAAGGAGCCGATGCGGGGTATCCCTTCAGATTCTTCCACCACCGCGGGAGGCTGCGAACCTCCGCTCCCTGCATCTCGCGTAGCAGCGCGTTATTTATGCAGCACTTCGTTTCACGAGCAGAGAGGCAAGCCAGATACGCGCGCACAGCATCCTGCGTACACAAAAGTCTGGATTTTTTTTTCCATTCCTGCTGATTTATTTTCCTTTCATGGATTCTGTTCCTCCTTTCTGTTCTTCACAGGTTCCCCGCTCTCAGTTCGCTTTTCAGAACGAGGTTCCACTTTTTTGTCTGCTCATAGGGGCTATGTTTCACCTCTTCTGCAATCGTCCCAAATTCCGGATTGTCAATTACCCGGAAACTTCTTGTTTGTTTCCCCGATCCCTGAGGACCGTACAGATTATCGTCACATTTAACTTCGTGCACTCCAGGTTGAAGTGGAAAGAAACGCGTATCGCCAGATACAGGACACAGGAGAAGAAGAAAGACTGTGATTTTCTTGTCAGCGGAACACGGAAGCACAAGTTGGCAGAGAGGCGTGTCGTTAAGTGATCCTTCGAGAGAAAGGAAGGAACACTGAGCCCCAAAGAGTTAATGAAACAAGAATCCTAGGGAATCAGCGGAACTGGGTGGCAAGATGGGGCAATTTCGAACAGCATCTTCAGAGATACATATGGGATCATTCGATTAGGAGTCAGATAAGATTTTGGAACACAGTGGGGCTAGCTTGCTGCACCACTGTGTTCCAGTTGGGTTGCTGCACCAGACAATCAGCAACCCAACTGGAAGATTACAGTGATACTAGAGATCTGTGGCATGGATCTGTGGTCTGTAGCCCATATCCCATAGCGGTTTACGGATTAAATAAGACACGTACGCTCTTGAACTGGATCCGAAAAATCACTGCACACTGCTACTACATTATCACTAATACGCTACTCCCGGAGCCTGTCTCTGTATCAGTTGAATGGGTTCCTTTGGCAAAGACTTGGAGAGAGATTGCCTTAGACTGCCCGATGTCGTTTGAACTTTCTGGAGCCGTTTTTATTCTCGGCGGACAAGAACTTGGCTCAGAGAAAGCCTCCCCAGTGAAATCGTAGGCCGCCCGATTCCCGCAGCTCCTTCCCCATTTCTTTTCCGCCAATCCTCACGCGTGTGCGAAGTTCGTTCGCGAACGCTTTTACGATTCCGAGATGTTCCCGGCTTCCCGCCGGTGAGAAAGAGGACGTCGAGTAAGTGAGATGTTCCTGGCAACGTTCCGAACAGGGCATCACAGGGTTCTCCAAAACGTTGGACAGGGAACGGCGTTGACATCCCGCAAGAAGGGTTCAGATCTGGTCTCCGCGAGCGCTGGGAGCTTCGCGATACTTTTCTTCTTCGCGCCGTCGAGCTGCTGGACGGCTTTGAGTGCCGACAGCAGATGCAGATCCGCCCTGTCTGTGCACTCGCTTCCTGAAAATCCTCATCTGGTCTATTATTTTTAGATCACCAGGGAGAAATCACCTAAGGGAAGCCTGGAAACGGTTCCCAGAAGTGATTCACTTGGTCTGCTTCAGGGAAGAGCGCATTTGCCGAGGGATCCGAATCAAAGAGACAAACCCGAGGGCACCTCAACGTGACGGTGCGAAGGAATACATTGTGTTGGCAGAAACACCTTAGGGTGAGCTCTTTTGCAATCAAGGGCAATTCCCAAGGTATGCGACGAGATTCCCAACTTGCAAAGAGATGACACCCCCGCGTCTGCGAAGTCTCCGAGACACGAAGAGTTGAAACTCGGTCCGAACGAGCATCATCAGTACGCTGGCTGCTGAGCCCTTGGGTTTGGAAGAAGCCATGAGCCACATCGGCGCACGTCTGGACCGAATGAAAATGCCTTAGTCGATGATGCACTGGCCAGAGAGCGTTTTTCTCACTTCCTGAAGGGGATGTTTCCTACGATTCGCTACTTTTACCAACTCATTGGAAGCAAAGAACGGTTTTTGGCCGATTCTGGTCGAATGGGAAAATCCAGAACTGAAAAATCTGCCTTGGAGATCCTGCGGATTCACCGCTTTGGTGGTTCCAAGTGCACGAAAGCAGCAGTCGGGCTGTGGTGCACTTTTTTTTGGGAGTCTTTTTTTTGGTTCGCCAAGTGTTGAAGAACCGTTCGCCTTCTTCAGGAGAGCTCCCGAAGCTCTTTGACGCTGTCCACGCCACCAGGGGGTGCGTCTAACTCTTCAAGTAATGGAAAGCGAGTCTGGAGGGACCACCCGATGAATCCAAGAAGGCTCCTGAGGGAGGAGTCCTCGTAGGAGGGCGCACAAACAAAAAACAGGGAAGGGAGGAGGGGGCCCGCAAAGGTGTTCCCAACGACAGCCCGTCCAGGCAAGCGGATGCAGGGCCAACTCAGCCTTCTGGAGGCAGCTCGACCACGCTTCGGCAGCGCCGAAGACTCCCAACGGAACGCCAAGGTACCTACCCGCGGGAATCTCCAGGGGGGTCTAGTCGGACTGCCCAAGTTTCTAAATAGGGGTGGTGGTGGTGCTAAATGCGCTTTCCAAAGCACGATCTTCGCTAGATGAAAAGCAAGCTTTATCTCACGGAAATTTTTCTTCATGAAAATGCTTTATTCTAAGGATGCTGGGATCTTATTGGAAGGATTTACTGCTGCTGTCGCGAATGCTAGCATGGAAAAAAGGAATGGTAGCAAATCTGCCAACTAAGAAAAGTAATGCGGAGCTGCAAGAATCTTCAAGATTGGAACATTCCAGTGGAAACTGCGCATACCGTTCTTATCGATTATTTCTTCTAAGATGGTCCCTCAAGGGTTGTGTGTAGTAGAAGACACGTGTGCTCATTCCGTTCTGTACACATAAAGCTCGGAAGCACTCGGGAAACCTTTTTAGTGACAGCTTTTGATCCCTCCGCCACTTTCAAATGCGAAAGAATCCACAGCCTCTCAATCTGAGCTTCGTCTCTGACAGTAGGACAAAGACTACTCGGGCATCAGGTACGAGGGAGCAAGCAGCTGCAGTTTGGGATTGGTCCATCGTGAGTTTCACCTGCTTAGCATTGCATGTTTTTGTTTTTGTTTTCTTTAAATGTATAACATTGTATTATATTCATGTTGCGTTCACACCATTGTAGTCTCCCTCTAAAAGGTAATTTCTTCAACTCGAACCGGGAAACCATCCAGGGGCATTGCAAGAAGCAGCACGGACACAACGCAACCATAAATTCTGCTAGAACTTGGTAGCGCTAGGAGACGTCCTCCCTGCAAAGCTTCCATTTTCTGTATCCATCCATAATCATCAAGAATTACTAATGGCTGAGCGTTCCAAATAATGAGCCATCCTTGAATAAGAATAAATTATTTGGATTGGTTCTCAAAGCTCATCTCGAAATTTTCTGCTGCGCCGTTTTGCTGCATCGCTACGTGTAATTGAGTCGTGTTTTTTTGTTTCCCCTCTCTCCTGGAAACGAAGTTATCTGTGCTTTCGAGTTCCTTCCGATACTCCGCTTACAGCTCCCATCTTCTAATTGGAAAACGTACTTCCGGTGCCGAGAGCACGGAGAAGAAAATGACAGACTTTTGCCAGCGTCCAGAATGCAATGCAGCAAGCAGTTAACAGATCGTCGCATGGATACGGTCGTCGTTGAAGGATGGCGCGGAGCGGGGCTCGGTTTTCACGCAGCTTCCCTCTTGATGCTTTTTGCTCTCCTCCGAGACCAGAGAAAAAACAAAAAACAAAAACAAGAGTGCTCTCTCGACCTGGGACAAGAGCTACCTCGAAGGAAAAAAATTCGAACAAGAAGGAGGAGGCAGTTGAATTAAGGGAAGGTGAAATGGAAACCAACGGCACGTCGAAGCCAGCATGGAAACAGCCTCAAGAGACTTCCGGGGTCCTGATAAGCGCAACTGCTTCCGTAACGAGGAACAGATTGCCAGAGTTGGAATTTGGCTGGAAAGGTGAGGTGACATTCAGTCCGATGTTGTGCCTTTCGTGTCGATGACGCGGTGAGGCTTAAACTACACATGTTTGAGTAGTGACTCTGGATTCTTATTCTACTATTTAACTCGATGTTCCAGCGGAGCTCTTCGTGGAGACCACCTTTCCCAGTGCCCTCTTATTCAGGAAACATCACTCTAGTTTTTCAGCTGAGTCCCGTTTTCGTTTACTGAGGTATCATTTTTCGAGACTCTCAGTTTCTTCTGCCCTCAGAGCTGGGACGCTTGTCTTAAGGAAGCTTATATACAGAGCACCAAATTTATTGGAAACTCAAACTCGCGGAACTCACAGGCGAGAGATTTTTCCTCATCCATTTCGAAGTGCCTCTATCGCAGAAGATAAGCGTATACGTCCATATGATGATACACCGAAGAGGAAAACGAATGCTTGCAAGAGTATGCGTGGACCTCAACAGGAAGATCACTTCTTGCTGTCCCACTCCTATCGATCGGGACGTTTCCTACTCTTCCTGTTCGCTTCCCTTTCCGGGCCTGCGAGACTTCCAAAGGGAACGAAGGATGGACGGCTCACTTTCAGCACACTGGAGTGTTTCGTTGGGAGAAAGAAAAAAAGACCTCTTTTGCCCTGAATTCCTTCTCCTCCGAGCTGCTGACTCGAATTTCCAGTTCCGTGCTGTGGAAAAAAAAAACACCAAAAAAAAAAAAAAAAAACATCGGTTATCCCAATCGTCTGGTACTTCCCAATGATGTAGTACCCTCGCAACGTGCGTCTCGTCATGCCCTGAAGATTGCATTCAGATTTTTCCCTCATGTTTAGCTAAGCCGTATGTCACTTCTCGGAGCCATTCCGATCACCCATTTTGCCTTCCGTTTTCGAATTAATGACATTCACAAAATGCTTTAAAGTTTTATAGAAAAGTAATTGCACACGAGGGATGGATGTGGAGGATTCTGCCGCCGACCTCGGTACGTTTGCCATTTGTGCCTATTCGCGCGGCATGCCATTCTCAACTCCTTTCCTCTATTACTGCGCCTATTTTTAAAACGCAGAAATGGGAATTTCATCCCCCATGCAGCGTAGGACTTCAGGAAGGAAGGAATTTTTTTTCGGCGAGGAGGATGATTTTGCGGATTGCCATTCCACACGGTCTTTTGCTGGACACTTGGACGCCATCGCGCTGGTCATCAATTCTGCTTGCTGCTTGGCGATGCAAGCACGAAATGACACGAAATCGCACACTGCTCCAGCGCGGAAGCTGCACCGACATGCATGGAAACCGGCGAGCATCACCAAGACGGGTCGGAAGAAGAACCGGCGTTTTCCCCGCGTGAGGATCGTCGGCAAAACCATCGCTGGATTTGGGCACATTCCTCTTCGGAAGAAGGAAGACGCCCACTTACGAATTCATCAGTGAATTCTTCTACACCTCCATTTCCTCCTTCAAACGGAGGGCCACTTCCGGGTGCATCGTTAATCATAGTGAGAAACCAAATGCGGGCGCTAAGCATCAGCTCTGTGGTGTCTTTGAACAAAGCAAATGTAAGGAGCCCACGAGGCCATACCTTCTCAACACGGATGTAAGGAGAAGAACATCGGCCGTCATCATGAGGAAATTAAGCATTGCGTTCCATTTTTGGATTTTTATACAGGTAAAAATATACCTGATGCATGTGTATAATGCCAGAAGGATGTATTCGTGTACGCATTTTCCCTAGACGAATGTCTTTATTTTTGCAGCAGGGTTCACGCGTCCATGTATGTCTTCGTCTGCGTACATGCTTAGCTGTGTGAGCACAGCGGCACTTTGGTACAATCACATGGACCCAAAAAGCTCTTCCTGATTCCAAAGAGGTGTGGGAGCCCTGTAAACACGATGCAGTAAGAGGGAATACATCGGAACGTTGAACTCGGAGAGTTCATCATCATTCTGCGTTAGCAGGAGCGTGAAGCCGGGATGTTGGTGTGCTTTGTAAGTCAGGGAAGGGCCCCTTCTTTCGGGAGCGTTCTGCAAATCCCCATACCTCGTGGCAGTTCCAGCTGCACGTGCACCTTTCTGTTACCGTGGTAGCGGGAAAGAGATGGGGATCCCATCCCTTTCGTACTGTACGCATATACGATGGTTAGGTCAGGTGCACGTGCTTGAAAAGGAGAGAAATAAAAAAAGAAATCGTGATCATATACAGTAAGGAGGGGGACGAATGCGTGTGTACGCAGAATGCGACTGCGCCGAGAGCTCTCCTGGGCGAGAGCACGTGCGATGAGCATACCCTTTTTCCCGTGAAGGCTGCCGTTCTGCTCGGTCCATTCCGTGCTCTGCTGCCAGACCTTGTGGGGGCTCCCTTGCGAGCCTCGGCAAAGACGGACGTTTCCGGAGAGGTTTTCGGAGGAGAGGGCAGCCACAGACACTGAGGTGCGAGGAAGAAAACAAACACGAAGCAAAGTGCTGGAAGCAGCTCAGATGGAATGGAGCTTTCCCGAGACGTGCCGTGGTAGGAAAGGCGGCACTCCCGAGGAAGCTGGCATGGAACTCTTGCACCATCTCTCTGCTGAACAAACATCCCGCCGAGTAGCCCTTCTTTCGAATGCTCCATTGCATCCATCAGCGGTCACTGCGTTTCCATCTAACAGAGTTTGGTGGGGGATGTAAACGTAGTGAGGAAACCCTTCATCACTTCTCCCAGTTGCTCTCCAGAATCTGTTGCTTAGTGCTTTCCTTTGATCCTTGAGTCGAAATGCAAAGTGGCATTGAAATTAATTTAAGAGGATGCTAGGGAAAGATTCTCTTTTGTTATTCTGCTTTTAATTACATATCTCGTCTCAACGTTTCCCAGATAAGCAATGTGGCATAAGTTACTGCATCTCACGAGTGAAAGAGTCATCTGACTGATCAATTAAGCTGCTTTGGCACATCGGACCAATCGAAAATATGCGGTAAAGGTCGAAAAGCACCAAAGGAATACGCAAATGTTCTAATCTTAAACGATGCCTCATTAACAGCATCCGCTTTCGTGAAAGGTTAGAACGAGTCTCTTTACCTAATTCCAACACTCAAGCATCTTGTTGGGATGGATCATCTCGATGTGCAGATAACTGATGATTGTGGTGATCGGAGGACGCCGCAGATTTTTCCGCAGTCTTTTGCAAAGCTAACGGCAACTGTTGTGCTGATGACACATTGCGCCCACAACCCATAGAAAAAATTCGGCAAGAAAAGACGGAAGTGCTCCACTTGCGGATGGTGGTGGATTGAGGAACCCACTAAGGAGGGACGTGGGCTGTGTGCAAGAGTGGAAACCCGGAAGACGAGACGCAAGCTTCCTCCTCACCACTTTCACATGCGGGGACTCCGGCCGACATCAACGGGTATCCGCGATTTGCTCCAGAGTGCAAGAGTGGAAACTCGGCAAGTCCTGACCACACTGAAAACAGCAACCATAGAGGGGAGGGGGGGGGAAAAAAAAGGAGAGAGATGTGGGCTCACGGCTCATGCCGATCATTGCAGTCACATGGTAGTTTGAGGATGGCTCCTCACGTGATGTCTTTGAACACGGAAGCATTCTGAGTTTCAGGACGGTTTCATAGATCTGTGATTTTAATTCCCTAATGGTGCACCACAAACATGAATTCGAAGGCAAAGGATTGTAGAAGAGGTTAATTCGGAACGTTTCTCCTATAACAGTTTCCTAGGGAAAGCGCATTCCTATTTGGTTTGATATCCCATTCTGTAGAGTCTGTTCAGTCATCAGTTATTTTCAAGAAAAATGAAAAACCTTGAAGGTGAGCGGCTCTCTGAAGAAATCCAATATTCGAAGTGGAAAGAGTACGTTGAAAGAGATACAAATAGACAGATTGCAGCAAATGTGTGCGCGTTTGCGTGCACTTATGCATTACACGTTGATGACCCCAGAAAACAGAATACTGTTTGCTTGGTTGTTGCTTTTTCAGAGAACGAAAAAATGACCTATTTCCCAGCGAAATTGGTGGACTGAAAAAGGTGTGTGCAGGAGCAAATGCATGGAGCATCGCGATCCCGTAAGAAACTTCATTTTGCATATGAATTCCCCAAAATTCCGGTTCCAGCATGGCACTGAAGTATCTCACAGAAACGGTGACTGCCGAAGCAGTGAGTTCGGATGAGAGTCAGCCAGGAGCAAAAACTACCGAGTGAGGTCATTTCAAAGAGTTCGAAACTGTCAGAAAGATGGGAGAATCCCAACACGACGTTAACGGCAAAGCAGCCCCCCTCCCCTACTTAGCGGAAAAATCTGCTTCCTTGTCTGGAGGGAGTGCCTCCTGTGCTCGAGAAGTGTGACCTTCCCCCTGGCACGAGGGCTCTTCGTAGAAAGGCGCTCAAAATGCCAGAAGAATGAAAACCTTTTCTTTTTCGCAAGCAAGCGCTCTTGTAACTGCTCTCAAAGAAGACTAATTTACACGTAGAACCCCTATTATCATGTTCGGTCCATCAGTAGGATGCAGAGGGTAACGAATCGGATGAACAATTTCCAATAGCAATGTGTTGATTCGATATTCGAGATTTTCAAGAGTCACTCCGCATCCACTCGTGTGTTCCGGCCTGTAACAAACTGCAAGTGTGGCTCTCGCAGACAGATGTGACAGATGCAGCATCTTCCATCCATGTGTTCACGATACGCAAAGTTTGCCAAACTCCAGGATTGAATCCGGGAAGTTAGTCTAGATTATCTCCTCCCTCTACTCCAGAAAGAAACATCCTTGGCTCGGAATGAGAAGCATTACAAGATCCATGGAGATAATTTTCAGATTAACTATCCAGAAACATGGTGTAATCCGTGTTGCGAGAGAGAGCTAACGAATTCACAGGACCAAAATAGGAGGCGCGCCATCTTGAAGGAAACACTGCCTAATTGATTTCCTCTTTTTTTTTGCATCTGTGATTTTGAAGCGCCTCTCCGGAGCAAAGTAGGACGAATCTGCAGTGCTTTCATAAAATGATGTGGGAAGTGACGATCTTCAGAATGATCTGCGTATCCATGGTACTGGACGTTCGATCCAGAGTGATACAAAATAGTCAGGGGTGATGCGGTGATGCTGTGGTGCCGATTCGGCAACGGCATATCTTCATCCCCTAACGTCTTGGCTGTTACTGAATCCGCATCTTCACTCTCTGTATGCTACTGATGATGACCTGATTATTTCCTACCCGGTACAGCAACGATCATGAATGCAGAGATGAACGCAAATGGAATCTTTTAATTAGGATTATCCGGGAAAGCGCGACAGCATGTCCGATTTTCGATTCGATGTTTTCAGGAATAAAACCAGGCACTAATTCCTTGGAGACCGTGACGAAATCACAAACTGCAGTACGCACGAGTTGGTTTCCGGGAAGAGAACAGAAGATGCGACACATGCAGCCTCCGCGAGGCTCGATGAGAATAGCAAGTACGCACGCATTTATGGATTTCAGACCATGGGTTGTAAATTTTCCTTCTTATTTTCATTTTGGTTCCGCATTCCCCTTAGATGGAAAATAAAACGTTATTGCACTTTGCACTCGGTGGGAAGATAAGGTCCAAGAGAAGCTGAGGTGGATAAATTCAGCTGTGCTCCTTGGGATAAACAGTAAGAGCCTGTTTCATTTGCATATATCCATATTTTCGGTTCCTTCTCGGCTACTTGGCAGTTTTAGCGCTTCCCATGCACTGTATCTCTTTGGATCATTATTCTTCAGAGTGGGTTTTTTTTTTTTTTTTTTCTTTTTAAAAAGGAGAGTCTCCCAGTCTCATTGGCCGAGGCCGCTTGCTGTGTGCATCAAGTACATCAACAGCCCTATTTGTCGCGAGAAAGGCTCTTTGAATCCATTTTTGGCGGTGCCTTTTGAAGCGAGGAGAAAAAAGAAAAGAAAAGAAAAAAAAAACAGGACGCTCCATCGAAGCCTTTGCAGATTTTTCAAAAATCTGCGGACGCGCCTCAGAACGCGCAAGTGCTGACCCGCTATGTTGAACAAGGTCATCAAAGAGCACAAAGAACTGTCGTGCCATTTGCAGACGTCCGCGGAAACTATCGTGGACGTACACAGGCAGGGAATGTACATGGAAGAGTAGGAAAGTTTCACATGGTCATTAGGATTGAGGGCAGCTTAATGCTCACTGTGCAGAAGGTCGCTGAAGAAGGGTCTTATTGCAATTCCTTGCGAGCAGAGAAAGCCGTCGAACGCACAGAACTCGGCACCAACGAAACTGACCATCAAAAGAGATAGAAAACTGACACTTTTTCCAAATACCTCGCACCATTGTGAACGACAACAGCAAAAACACAATCTTTTGACACCCAACATTAAGGCTCACTCACAAGTCGACTTTTGACCAGTCCATTAGTAATGCTCATTCTCATGAGAACGACAGGGCATAAAACATGTTGACAACACGACCGTTTCCATCCAAAGAGACGTACATTGGATTCTTTCCAGCCAAGCTGAGAAACCACAGAAGTGACCATTTGCCCCGCGGCCTCACCTACCATGAACAACCATCTACCGATCCGCCTTCTGTGAACGATAAGCTTTGATTCCAGTCGTGACCAAGGTCCGAGAAGATCTGTGCCACGACGCACAGCAGCGAAACATGCAGCGGGCTACCATGGAGACGAATTCGTAGAGAGTTCGCGCTCAGAGCCTTGGCACCACCTCTTCTAGTAAAGTCACGGGTCCGTCGCGAAGCACCTTCGAAGCTCTTCGGCCTCTGCTGCTTATCATCGTTGTAACTGGTAATCCTGGTACCAACCACCTCCTGCCTCGAGGGCCAAGCAGCACCTCAAGTATTTGACGGTGGGATCATTCTGAAGGAGGATCGCATCTTTTATTCACTAAAAGAGGATTCCGCTTTCTCGACCTTTTTGAAGTGCACATGGAGGGCGTTCCAAACTCACCGCGGAGGAACACTCCCTGCTGCTTAAGTGACACTTGCAGCAGCCGTGAGAAGCTCTTATGGTTTCTTAGCCAAAGAAACGCGTGGGATGAAATTCATTCCGCAACGCAACTCTGCTCCGACCTGCTGTTGCTCAGAGCGCTCTTCTTTTCATCGGTAGCATTTTGGGACAGGTTTGGAATCCCGAGACATTGCAAGTCATATCAGAGATTCTCTTTCCTCCGCATCCTCCGCAACGTGCTTGTCGTCGCTCAGTCTTTTCCAGCCTCGCTCTCGAAACTCCAGCTCGATCTCCGGGATTCTATCATGCAACGATTAAGATCATCAGACATTCCCCGTGGAAGTGCTGCGTTTGACTGGGGGGGCATCGAGGGAAAACCAAAAGAAAAAAAAAAAGCAGATTTACAAATTTCTTCGCCTTACTAACTTACTGATGCTCGCATTCCCGTGGCACCGGCGAATAATAAGTTTACTAATGTTTTTACTCCATCCTCCATCAGAAGGAAGGAGGAATTCATTGACTTCTGCTGTTTGTCTTGGAAAACCACCTTCCAGATTCCGGATGCGGAATGTGGGGACAGAACCTCTTGACTCCATGGAAGGAGGAACAGGCTTGAAGAGACATCGTCTTGCTCGACACAGGAGTCGCTCCCTGTCAACAGCTGATCGGTGAGGCTTATCGGAAAATGCAGCTGCGCTGGAGCAGGAATTCCTCGTGCATCACTCAGGATGACTGGTTCAGACTGATCGTTAGAAGACAAAAATAAAAGAGTGTTCCCTGGAGAGCGACAGTGGCCTCACCCGAGACGGCTCGTCGCGCTGATGCAAAAGAACCAGCTGGACCCGGCGCCACATTCTGCAAGCCTCCTCGAATCCAGAACGATGCGCTCGGGGGATTCCCTGACGGCATCGAGGGCATCGAGGAAGTCAGGCAACAGGAAGAATACAGGTAAAGAGGACCGGCTCTGTCCTCCTCCTCCAGAGCAGTCTCGGAGTCGGTACTTGCACCCATCTTAAGATCCTCGGCAAGAGGATGCGATGCGGCAATGAAAGAGTTGAGGAACGCACCGCAACGGGAGAAACGCATGACGGAAAAGATGGTGCGTGCATCGCAGCATTCAGCTGTCTCCTGCGGCAACTGCTAGAACTGGGGGATTTTTTCCCGGGCAAAGGGGCCTTCCTCGATGGGTGACCTGTCAGTGTGCTCCCCCAAGAATTCGTATTCCCCCTCCCGTGTGTGGACACTACGGTGCAACCAGCACAGGCACCTGGTTCGTGGGGGAGTTGCTGCCTCCCCGAACTGTCCCAGATGTGGGACATTCGAACCATTCCCACACCCCTTGCTGGACTGCAGCGCCCTCATGGACATGTGGCGGAGACTGACTTCGGCAATACGCTGCCCACTGAACACTGCAATGGACGGACTGCGGTTCTTCTTCGAGCAGCGCGACTGACGACAAGCTCCGTGATGGCAACGAGATGCTGCACCCGCGCCGTCGTCACAGCCCGCCCCTGATGAATTTTCGTTCGTAACGAAGCAAGATCATTAGATAGTAGCCGCCTAGGTGAGGACGATTACGAGGTGGCTTCACCTGCAAGAATTCTCCAGGGAGATCGTCAACATTTAGAGCCAGCTGTAGGGAGAAAAGGGAAGCTAAACCAAAGACCCCTGTCCCTAACCTTTCCTCTTTGTTTTTATTCTATTTTTTGTCTTCTCCCTCCCGTTCCTGACTCCCTCATAAGGCGGCCTGTGAGCTGGTGGTCATCTCCAGGAACTTATACTTCTCGACTTGTGATTTATTTATCATTAAATGGAACTCCCGGCGTGACCGAGTACAAAGCAACTGCTGGCTGCATCGGCTTTGATTCCAGACGCTCCATTCCTTAAACATGAGCTCACAACTAACGATTCAAATCTTCCTCCCACCTGCCACTTTACCAGCACCTATTGAAAGCGATGAGCTTCCAAGGCGCAAGGGGGCGGGAGGTGCCGAAAACATCACGCATGCTCTAAGCTTCAGAGTCCCGAAAGTCATCTTCGTAACTGGGCTTCCCGGTCCTTTGGTCGGCCTCGTCAGGGAATTGATTCAAAAAAAAACGAGAGCTCGCAGCTTCCAGTCAGTCAATCTCAGGAGAACAATCCTCCCGGAGCTGCCGCTCTAGAACAAGAGAGTCATCCTACCTGCCCAAGAGAGAACTCGGCAGTGGCGTCGGAAACCGGGACGCAAGGGGAAGTTGAACCCGGCAGGAACGCTGGTTCTTTGGAAGTCTAGAGTACTGAGGAGGATGGGTTCCTCAGAAAGCTAACGCTCATCCAAGGAAAGGAACTAAGCATAAAGGGAATTACGAAAGCCAATACCCAACATATCCAAAGCAGAAACTTAGGACACATTCCAGGTCAACAGCCAGGATGAACAACAGTCAGCAAGCATCTGATCCGATGAACAGGTGATGCAAGGAACTGAGAAGCTACTCAAAGAACACAAGGTGGGCTTTTCAAACTCAAAGGCTTGATACTAACACTAGCATCCTTGACACGTGCAATGAAGCGGGAGGGTGAACGGAAGATCGGATCATGCATTAAGGAGAGTCAGGTCTCGGAGCATTTCCTGTACGAAGGCGAACGCATTCTGTTGATGACTTCGCTCTTGAGGAGAGACTCTGCCCCCTGCCTGTGAGGACATCTCCCACTAGTCGTCACTAGTGGGAGATGTGTGCAAGGGTCATCTATGCTGGGAGTGAGGAGAAGAAGAGAATTACGGGGTCACAGATGCATCAGATGTGCGGTCACATCCTCTACAGATGCACCATTCACCGAGGGGTACGACGACATGGTGACCCAGGTCGAGAAGGCCACCGTGAAGCAGTGGGAGGCGGTGGCCTCCAGTCAGCACTTGTTCCGGAGACGGATTCGCAGCTAAATCCAGAGCTGTCTGCTCCGGAGCGAAGGGCTGGCAGTAGAGCCGGACGTCTCTTGCCCGCACCAGCATCCATCAACAGCGTCGGCAGGGGCGACACAGAAGGAGGAGAGCAGCTGCTGGGCATCGGCTTTCCGTTTCGCCACCAAGGAAGAGCAGTCGCCGTAGGAGCGATCTCCGGAAGCTCATCGGTTTTGAAAGATGACGGGATGCTGAACGAGTGGCACGTTGCCAAGGAGCAGGAAGTATGCGACTAGGAGAGCACCTCTGCGGCACATCCTCAGTCTGTGTACCTGCAGCTCGTACGCAACCACGTGGGCTTCGGCGATTCGGTCGGCGGGATCAAGAGGATGACGGCAGGCCAATGGAGGAGGCTGCTCGTCTTCAATCGAGACATCCGCCGGACTGCCTGGTGCTCCTGAGCGAAGGTCCGATCACCGCACTCCACCTAATCCATCGCTGCGGAAACCAGCCGACGGTCTCGGAAGATGCCAGGGAAAGGAAGGACGGCAAGCACTGGAGCTGGGCATCTGGCCTTCTTCCCTAGAGGGGGAGCGCGCCCGCTTCCGTGAGTGTGCTTGTGTGAAGATCTTACGGAGCGTGAGCTCCGCACGGCGAAGACAGATAACCCCTAAGGAGCTGAAGACTCCACAAAAGTGAGTCAGCAGCCAGAGAAAAAAGTGGGCAACTTTCAGGACTCCCGCCCGATCCGCTGCAGGCGTTGTACGGGCCGCCGTCTGGAATCCTCCAGCCTCACTGAAAGATGATAGGTAAGGAGCTGCTTGGGAAAACCTCGAAGACTGAGGAAAGCTCCCCTCCCCTCTAGGCAGGTCGCGGAATCCGCATTCGGCGCTACAGCGCATCTTGCAAGGGCTGGATAGAAAATCGTTCCAGGATGCGTACCGGAAGCGGCGAATACCACCCGCGATGGAATCCCTTCCGCACTCCCTAAAGGACTGTGTTGTTCTCCGGCTCCTTTGGGGACTCTTTTCCGCGACCCTTGGAACCCCGGCGGCAACGCCAGAGTTGTGATACGGCTCCTCTTTGAGCGAGACGCCCTGCAGCACTTTGCTGCCTTCGTGAGATCGTGGCGGCGTGTAGAGAAGCCAACGGAGGAGCCAACGACAGGGACTGCATCCATTTCTCTCTCCGCTGTTACGGATAGTGGTCAGATGACCCCACTTGGATAGTAACATGAAACAAGACTTTGCCGGCCTCTTCCACAGGATGCAGAGGACCGCCCCCAGCAGGCTGCGATCCCTTCCCCGTAACCTCTTGAAATTGTTTTATTTATGTTTTGTTTATTTTTCTTTTTGTTTGGCTCCTCTGCTCTGCTGTCGTGGTGGTCCTCGCCAGTCTGCGAACCGGTAACACGGCAGGGTATCTGCGGAAAGGATGCGGTTGGACCGACCGCAAAAATCGTAAATGTTGATTCCATTTCAAATAAACTTCATAGCGAACTCGGGTGAAAAATCACCAGCGACGGAAGAACTTTCTACGCCACAGGGCGAGTTGAAGTGACAAGTGAAGAAGATGACGGAAGATCCCGTAGTCAGCTCTGAAGCCGTCTTTTTCCTATTATTTTATAAAGAAAATCCGAAACCTTTTGCTTTATGGGCCGGGTCCATGCGGCTGTCATCTGCAAGCTAGTCTGCGGGGCGCGCTGGCACGCGATTCATCCCCGTTTCGATTATGTCAAACCGGAGATTGACAAAAACTTCAAGAAGCTTAGAGCAAAAGAGGCTAAAGGGAAAAAGGATCCATGGATTGAAGGCGCATGGTTTGCTTGGGATTCCTAAAAGAATCGTTCCGAACAGCGAACAAGAGTGATTAGCGAATGTATCTCAGGGCACGACTTCATGTGTCACGCACGGAAGCAGCGCATGTGGGCCCACGGAAAGCAGCGGTTATTGGGAAACGAGTTGAGACCACGTCGATAAAGAGACGCGCGTTCCTTGAAATCGATAAGGCGATGTGCAGCCGACTTCACGGCCCATCCCGACGCGTTCCCAACGCATTTCCCCGACCTCGGGTTGTCTTCGCCGGTCGTGAGGTTGCTCACTAAGAGGAGCCATTGCAAACGGATTTGCACATCCCCTTCCATGGAGGATGACAGCCTTCCAACAACTTCGGAAAGAGGAGGATTGACGTCAACTGCGGGCTGCCAGTTTGCAAGAAAAGTGCAAAGGAAAGCTCCGGAAAAAACGGAACTTCCGTGAATTCCGTTAGCAAGCACAGAGGCTGCAAAAAGCTCTCTTCGTTGAAATTCGGTGGCGACTCCTCCCACAAACGACCCTTCTCGAGGAACAGCAAGAGAGGAACCTCGCCACCCCTATTGCTGGTGTGAAACTTTTCTCGATTCAGATCAGAAAAACAAAATGGAAGCTACGGAAGAGTTTTTGCTTTCTTTTCTGTCCGCTTGAAACTCTGAAAGCGAACTGTGTTGAGGTGTCTTTCCTTCCGTGCCCATTGCATGTCTTGACGTCAGCATGAGCACTTGGTGCTGGGGTTCCGCGCTGGATGGTAGTGAGACAGACGGAACTGTACGCGGGTGAAATGGCACGGATCAAGGAACAGCCTCAGCTTCTTCCTGGAGACATTCGAAGATGCTCAAGAGAGGAGACATTCAGCCGCTTCCTTCCCATGAAGAAGGCGGCTGAATCGACCACGGAGATCAGGCCGATTCGCCGACCTTCACCGATTGCGATGGAATCCAGCCAGCACAAAAATGATCTTCTCTTTTGTTTGCTCCTTTGTCGCTGCTGATGCCAACGAGCATGCTCTTCAAGTTTCAAAAACTCCCTTCTTCCCTGGAAATTCTTGTTTGCATGTTCCTGTTCTTTCTTTCGAGACATGCACATAAAACACGAATGTATTCATTTTTATTTGCTCACATGCGCGGATGTGGGTGAAGACGTGTTAGCAACAAATGGCATTCCGCTATCATGCATTGTGTCTTTGTTTGGGAAAGAAAAAGAAAAAGGTCTGGGAGCAAACAAGAACCTACGCATACCACATTTTCGGGCTCTGATGGAGTCTCTTTCCAAGAGTTTCCCAAAATTGTTCCTGCCGAGGCTACACGGCTTCTTAGAAAGAAGCTGAGAACGTGTGAACCGAGCAGCGCCCCAAATCTGCGGAGCGTTTCTGTCGAAACGGCAGAGAACAGCCATCAGAACAAGACGAAGATGTCATCGAAAGACGAATTTGCATCCACTGTTGTGATCCCTCTTTGCTTCAAGATGCAGGTCTCATATCATGTGCTCGGCAGACACACTTGGGAAAGAACGCATGAGTCTCTGCATCTGGTGCGCTATCTACACCACCCGAGAAGCTGCATGGCCCAAACCACGGAAGAACTGAATAATAAAGAAAGAATTCCCTGGATGCGCTCTGAGCTCATCCAGGAAAAAGCAACCTATGAAGCAAAAGGCGGAAGACGGATTCCTCAAATCCGATGGTTCAGCCACGAGAGATCCTGAAGATCCAAAGAGATCCGAAGTTTCACGCCACAAACTGTTCATCAGCAGCCATAACGTTAAGAAGATCCTGAACCACCTACAGGATGCTTATCACAAACTGATGCAAGGGCAAACCGGAAAGAAAGCGCATTTTCTACACTGGGAAGCGCTCATCTCGCTAACAGGTTTCAAACTTTGCACTTTACTTCCTACATTGTGTTTCATGGAAGAGAAGAAAAACATCTGTCGAGGAAAAACTCCATATGAGGATGATCAAGTGAAGGAAAATTTCGTGCGAGAACGCCGCATCCCAGGGGGAAGCAGGGAATGGTGCGGTGCCATGACAGCGCAAATATCGGAGGCCCTACACAAAAATATCCATCATGAGCCGTCCAGCAAAATGGATCCCCCCCCACCCAACCCACGAAAAAAAGGGAAACCGAGGATTCGGAATGAAAAACCGCAGTGCGACAGCGTGACAATTTCGAAGACTCAAATGAAGCATATAAGACGTCTTCTGATGACCCAGAAAGAAAGAAGCAACCCAATTTCAGCAATGCCGGAGGAGAAGAGTGCCTAAGCAAACCAGTGGCAAATTTATTGGCATCTCCGATAGGAGCGCTGGAATCAGGCAGACTTGAAGCATCGATGATGACCTGAGGCTAACTCAGAGGTATATCAAATGGAAACACCGAACACCTCCTTGTGTTTCAGAGATCTCAAGTCAGCCTCCAACGTTTCCACGCCCTGTGAAAACATCAGCTGACTGGTGCAACGGTGCTGGCAGGAAGGCAGTGCGGCTGCTGTTCCACGTTAGGCATTTGCCCTTCTTATCGCAAACAGCGGGGTGATGATAATTTTCAAAGATAAGCGTGGGGCGCGAGAACGAGGAAAAATTCCTCAGAGAGGTGCCCGGGGACCTACAAAGATACAACTCCAGCACGCATTGGAATCTGCGTGCATCGGAACCGCTTTGTACGGAGGCTAGAATGCGAGGAATCGTGGAAAGATGGATCCGTCCACAGCCGAGAGAAATTGGAGGTTACTCGAACACCGCAACCACACAAGTGGGGAGGATGGGATAGCGACCATCTGAATGCCCATCTTAGCTTCTCTTCTTGAGTGAAGCAAGGGCGTCGAGAGATGTCAAGGCTCGTTGCTACGAGGGAGAGGAAAAAATCCTCACCATTCACTAAGCTTCTAAGCTGATCGGTATTCTATTAGAATCATGTGCTCTCTTGCCATGCCAACCGGCCAAGGGAAAAGTCTCCAGAGTTCGCTAATTAGAGCATTTGTTCTGTCGCTGCTCAAGATCAGCAACGGCAAGATGCGAACGTTCATTAAAAGTAAAGGAGCTTTCTATCTGCATAGACGTTGCTTACCGTTAATAAAAAGTTAATAGCAGCTCGTTGAGGCGATCTGCTTCTCCATACCAAATGTCAATCTACGCTTCAGGTTTCTCGTGAACTTTGTTCCTCACTTCCGGAAGAGAACGCGTCGCAGAGATGAGCTGCTACAGAGGCCCACATCTGCATGAATCAAACTGACCCGTAGCCAAAGTGTCAGCTGGCGTGGCTCACGAAGATTCAAAGCACGGAAGGATGTTCCTTCCGCTTCCGCTCGAATCGCTTGAGCAGGCTGCTGGCACTTTCTTTTCCTGAACTCCGATCACGGTTGGGCGCTGTTGCTAGGAGCTGTTGCATGCAAGCGGGACTCGCAGAGAGGCCGGGGTAACCAGGGGTGTCAAGAGGATAGTGGACCGCTGACAAAGAAGACTCGAGCGAGGAGTCGCGATGTGGAAAATTTCGTTTGAGCTGGGGGAAAGGCTGATGTGAACTGGAATCCCAGGAGAGAACGGCGAAATCAGAGAGAGCCCTCTGGTATGAGACAGGAAACTGCTAGGATAATCAGCAGCAGTGCGATCGGCGTCCAATCTGGACCAGCAGAACGTGAAGACTAACATTTCCTTTTGGGCGTGGTTCGCCAAAAGATGGGGGCCGAACTAATGAACCAATGAGCCACGTTAAAGAAAACGCTTCCAGAGAAGTCAACACACACTTGGGTTCGGTAAGGAATGCAAACCATGAATTTGTTTCTCCGATATTTCATTCCGTTCTAAAAACGTATCTAAATGTCATTTTGAAATGCATCTAAAAATGTTCTAGAAAGTACCTTCGGAACTGCAGCACGGAAAATGATAAACTATGGATGAAACAGAAGGATTGCAACTCCTATGAAGAGGAAGAAGGCAGTTCACCACCGCCCACGCAGGAGAAGGCAATTTTTCAGTCTATAACGTGAAATGTGTGGATTGAATTGCTTATTCATTCCAATCGAGGATAGAAAATGCACCATAGAAATACACAATGGACACCAACGACAATTATTACAGTCACCTATGAACGAGCAATGAATTATTGAAATTCAGCTGAAAGCTCCTTCCGCTGACTTTCTTTAAGAAAAGGGATGTATTCCAAATGGGGGGTTCGCGAACTGATGGTAAGGGCATGACCAGAAGAGCTGGGATGATCAGCAGAGAGGTGAGATCCGTACCTCCACATCCTCCAAGAAGACCGGCAAGCCATCTTGGGTTGACTCATCAATATAACGTGATTAGTCTTTGGATCGAAAGGAATCCCTCCGAAATCGAACGTCAGGCCATTAGGTAAATAAAGTGCCATCAACTCCTCTCGGAAGCCAGAGATCCCAGTTGTGGCTCAGCCTTTCGTTCCTTTGATTTTACGTCGCAGCAGCTTCAGTCGTATCGTCGGAAATGATGTGGACAGCGGAAACGCTTTGGTTTAGAAGGCATCCTGCGCTTTCTTGGAGTCCTCGTAAAATTTTCTCCGCCAAGGCACGTGGCGATCAGCATATGATCGTCCCTCACACGGAAATTGCGGTGCATGATCTGTTGCGTTAGGACTCGTTTCGAATCGGCTGTCCGCCTTTCTTCCCTTCGCCTCCCTTCAGTCATACGGAGGAGTGGCTCTCCATGGAAACGATCTTTCTTCCCTCCGGACTCGCCTCCTGCTCGCTTAGATTCCTTGCGGCTCGGGCAGGCCTGATAACAGCAAGGCGCTCCTGATGAGCTGCACGCATTTTGGGATTCATGCTGCGTAGCGACGGAATCAGTGATGGGGATGTCCAAAAGCTGTAAGCGATCTCGGATTCCGAGTGACCCCTGAGGAACGTGAACTTTCCGGTGCCCCGTCCACTGAAGAGAGCCGAATGCGAAGCAAAGAGCAGATTTGTTTGCACAGATTCTGCAAATTTTGCAGCTCATTGGTATTCCCGTTGCCGAGCGCTTTTGTGCGACATTTGCCTCCAGCTGATCACGGACTTTTTATTTCCTGGATTGGGGATCGACATCCGAGCCTACTTGACATGCGATTCTGATCAGACGCAAACTTTCCACGCTCGGTTTGAGGAACGGTCTTCCAGATGGATTCGAAAACTGCCTAGAGCGTTTCTTATACTCTCGTACATTTTGTTTACCAGCCATATTCCGACTCCTTCTGGATGCCTCTTAGCATAGAGTGCCCAGTAGCGAGTGACCCCAAGGTGACCCTCTTCAAGAAGTTCATCCGGTGAGATTTCATCCGGGGTGAAGGATGCCAGCCTGCGGATTTTTTCATGCACGAAAGTATCGTCGAACCGATCAGTATTTTTCGGATGTTCAACACTCTCTGCGTCCAGACTGGTGAACACATCTCTCTACACGGATCCGATCTATGGAACAGGAAGCTGGGCAGCTGGATACAAGCGAGTCAGCTGTTTGATTACAAGTCGAAAATTTAATGAATTCTGCAAAGCAAAGCTGGTGGCTCATAACTGGTCTTCAAAGACGGTCGAGGGAGTGTGGTGTCTGCAGTTTGAGCGCACCCCATGCGAAAAGGCGAATGCATTTTAAAAGTGGGTGGCTTGGAGCTCGAGGGAGTGGGTCTTCGTCCCTGTGACACGCTGGAATTTGCTCCCTTTCCCTTTGATGTGGCGAAATTTACTTCTCGCACGCAGAAGTTTGTGACTCCGCATCGCAGACTGTCTTCCAAGTGCACTCCCCAGGTCACTCTGAGATCGGGAAATCCAGTCACCATTTGACCCCTCGGGTCACATGGCGGCGGTTATCGAAATCTGTGGTTCTGAATGTAATCCATGCGTCAGTTGATTTCATCCTCCGTTTTGTTTCAACGGCTTCAGAATCATCGAAAACCAAATTAAGAATTCCTGGAATTAGCAAAGTTTCACGGTCCTGCTTGTTTTCCCGTCCTCCAGGGAGGAAAATCACGAACGGGGGGGGGGGGTTTCCGACGTCACTTACCGTTTGTGGAAGCGTTTCGGAAAGATGCGAACGCTGTGAGGCGCCACGGACAGAGAAGGCATGCTGGTAGCAAACTTTGTAGTCCGCCTGTGAAGTTTCGTTTCGATTCCAGCATCCTGCTCCACTGACGCCGTTTGGGGAGAGCAGGGAGCACTTACCTTTCCTGCTGGATGCATCCGAGGGTGCGCCACTCCCTCGAGACGCATGTGTCTTTCGTTTCGACGGCAGATGCCGACCACAAGATGCGGGCCTCACACAGGAGCCAAAGGGGCAACCTGGAAAAAAGTGCCTTTCTCTGCAAAGGACAGGGAAATTCCTTCTGGATGCTTCGATCTGCATCTCCGAGAAGCTTTTCAGCGGAATCAAAGGGAGCGGGCAATAGTGGAGATGGTGAGTCCTCCGGTGGAAGCAAAGAGTCCATCTTGGGTGTAGGTTGGTGGGGAGCAGTCGGTCTTCGCCGCTTCCCATAGCAGCCTTCGTGAACGCGGCTGCGACACTGGGGCGCTTGACCGAGGATTGGGTTTGTTGTTTGCACACCCGGGTGCGCCAGGGCGTTTATTTTTGTAAACAAACAAACAAGCATGTGTAGGGCCATTGCCCCTACAGCGTCCGATAAAAAATACTTTGAACTTGCCGAGTAGCCATCGCGCGGGCTGGCGAGTTCAACTCGGCAGCGGAGGGGGAAGGGACAAATAAAAACAAACCAAAACAAAAACAAAAAAAACAACAACAATAAAAAAAAAAGAAAACACTATTTACAAAAGCAGGGAGGGGTCGGGGAAGGATCACGCCCCGCTGGGGTCGTCCTCCACATCCTTTCCAGGATGCCGGCAAGTTCAGTCCGCATACGTCCCTGATGGGACCATCCCCTCAGGAAGCGCAGGGCGGAGCAGATGATGCCCCTATCGTGCGGTCCACCAGTGGCGGTGCTCCAGGCCTCCATAATCCCTTGCTTGCAGTAGAGGGCTGCAAGGGCTGCGGCAGGCGAAAGGGCGTCGCGCACAAAGAGGCGCTTGAATACGTCTCTGGGGTTGTTAATGGATGCTTCAAGGGCCGTTGCGAAACGCAACCACAGGGCCGGAGGGCAACACAGTCAAGAAGCAGGTGCGGGAGGGATTCCCGTTCCCCGCACCTGACACATTTCGGATCCACAGCCTCCCTCATCCATTAGATTGGCGGGCGTTGTTGGGGAGTCCCCAATGCAACACCAGAAATGCCGACTCCTTCCACTTCAGGGGGAGGGCCCGGGTATTCTTCAGCACTGGGGGCCATTCGAGTACGTCCAGCGGTATGCTCAGCAGCTCTTCCATCGCAATAGTTCTTTTCGTGGGGCACTTGGACACGCAGCGTCAGTCAGCTGGCCCGTGGTCCAACCACCTTGTTCTCTCTCCCTTGACGAGATTCTGCATCGGAACTCCCACTTGGCCGGCTGGCTACTGCCCAGGTGCTCCCTGAGGTAGGGCAGAGACGCGGCGAGGGAGGTCCTCTCAGCCCATGCGCTCAAGGTGGGCTGCATAATGATGTCCTGCAGCGAGCGGCTCTTGTGATAGGAGAGCAGCATTCGCTGCAGCAACTCCAGGCTCGCTTCCTCGTTCTGGGCCCACGTGTGAAGGCTTTCCTGCAACAAGGAAGTGCCGTTCACGGGCCGGCAGGAGATCCAGGTGTTTATGCTGGTCAGCTTGACCACTCGCCGAAGTGCCAGTCTGCAGTGGAACAGATACCGGCGTTTGAGGCGCTCTAGGAAGGTAGATAGCCCATCGCAGCCTCTGGCTCGCTGAACCCGGTATCGTGCAGGCTCGCACCAGCTGGTGCCCCACAACTGCGCCACTAGGGCTAGCGTCCTGAACTGCAGCTGCAGTTCCAGCCGCCACAGAGTGAGGAGGCCGAAGCCTCCATCGCGACGCGGAGCACACAAGTCCTTCAGGTGGATTCGGGGTCCCCCTCTGCCCCAAAGGGCTATCCTCAGGAGGTCATTCGTCCGCCTCTCCACACCGCAGGGTGAGGGAAAACAAAAAGCAAGTGGAGAAAAAGGGGGGCCACGAACGTGTTCCACACCACGGCCCGTTCCGGCAAGAGAAATTCGCCATTCAGGAACGGGCCGATTGCCTTCTCGGCCTTTTGGAGGCAGCCAGACCACGCCGGAAAGTATTCCACCAACGGTACACCAAGGTACTTGAAGTACCGCACCGTGGGGATCCCCATGCGGGACCAGTCGTGCTGCCCTGCCCACGACGAACCGACTGCAACCACGGGCGACTTTGCTCTGTTCACCACCGCGGCAGCTCGAAAAAGTTTTCGACCGCCTACGCCGGGGTGGAAATGGGGAGCAGCAGCAGAAGATCGTCCGCATGGTTTGTTGTTGGTGCAGTGACGGAGGTCACACTGCCCGACCAATATCCGTGTTTGGTGCTTCCCGTCCATGCCATTCGTAGATGGCGTTGCTTACAAGGGTCTTGAGCCCCTTACTGATTCGTTCCTGGTCAAGAGATTTCCGCCTTCCTTCATTGCGCTAAGAGTACTGGAAGCGAACACACCTTTTCCATTCATGAGTTCTCGCATCACGGAAGAGCTGCGACGGCAGACATGTGTAACTCTCTTATTCAAGATGCCTCGCATCACGGATGTTCGCGGAATGAGGAGGATGCCAGGTTTGAGAATCCCGTTCCCCGCCTCTCGACGTGTCGACCCTGGGTGCTCCTGGAGACCGCTAGGATACGGACGCAATCCAGATGGAGAGGGAGATCCGTCAAGGATACGCCTTCACGATTCCCGTGCTATTCGTCATCTACGCGAAGGCTGTGTCGTCGATGTGATGTATGGAGGCGGTCTCCTTTAGAAGACGAGGACAGGCGACAGCGGACTGATTCAACTGGAGCATTCGAACGATCTTCTCTTCTTCTTGAAGGATGAGCGTGCATTTCTGGTTGTAGTCAAGTCTACGGAAAACGCGTAGTCCTTAAGATCAACGTCCAGAAGTCGCAATCCTTGCCCGTCGGCATCGTGGACCCCTCCAAGTTAACGAAAAAAGAATCGGAATGGTAGATGACATCAAAAGTACCTCGGAGCCCACGTTATGGACCTTTAACTGCGCAAATTTCGTGAAAGGAGATCCTGGGAAAAGCAAGAGAAGCAACAGCAAAGCAGACCTCAAAAGACTTCCTCATGAAGCATTGCAGAATGGCGTTCTACTTCCCATGGTGCTCTACGGAGCAGCCTTCAGGCGAATTCACGGAAGACTCGGATGGAAGGGGAACAGCTGGGGAGAAAGCTTCTGCAACGAGAGTGCAGATCCCGGGCGCGGCTCAAGCTCCTGCGCTGTCCGCGTAAAGATCGCAGGACTGCGATGGAATCGCTGGAAGACTTCATATACATCATGGATGCGCGACAACTCCTGAAACTGCCCAAAGAATAGGACAAGCGGCCTCCTGCGGCGCATAGAGCGTACTGAAAGCAGCTGATCAGACGGAGCGGCCTGACGCCAGCCCCTCACAGGCAGAACTGAAGAATGAGGTGGCAGCATCGACCCCGCTTAGGAGAACAAGCAGGCACTGGTGAGGACTCACCAGTTGAAACGTAGTGCATCGCAGCAAAGGAGTGTGGAAAGAAGAACTGACCACGGTAATTCCTCGCTTCCTTCCCGTTCAGCGGGAGACATGGCAGTCGATATACCAGAAAGCCGGACTGAAAACTGAAGGTTGCGAACAGTTCTCCACCAGTGGCGACCGTCACCAAATGCAGCTGTTCCGCTACCACCAGGAAACAAGAGATTTTACTTACGGCACACGAGAAATGTGGGAAAACCAAAAAAACTACTCGTGGTCCAGAATTACAAAGGAAACCCTCCAGGAGCCCATCTCCATAAAGGGAAAGATTTGAGGACGCCCCGCCGCGGCTGCGAACCGCTACGGGATCCACAGCACGAACCCGCGGGCAGCTGGAGAGAGAGTCTAGAAAAGCGATCAGCCAGTGTACACTCAGGATGACCTCCTTGTGTTCTACCACGGGGGAATTCTGAGCGGTCCGAGATCAAACATCGGACGGGAAGCATTCGAGATGAACTCTGAAAGACGTATAGGGCTGAGGAATCGCAGCTGCACGTCCCGTCCTGCCAAGCGCCGACTCCAGGATTGGACAACTATGGGAACGGCAGCGTTTCCCGATACAGTGCCGCGTTAAGAACAACGCCTGCCCTCTTCACCGCAAGCGTTGTGAGAAGAAGGGCAGATGTAAGGAAATCAGGAAGAGGGACTCCCGCTGTCGAGATCCCGAAGGGAGCAATTCAAAGGGGAGACTGGCATCGGGAACTGCGGCCGAATCTCTTCCCCCACCGTACCCCGCTACATCTTGAGAAAGACTGGGGATGCTGGCCGGGTCAGAGCAGCTCCCGAGATCTCCTAATGTCCAGACCCCGGTGGCAAGAAAATCCCGATCTCAGCAAACAAAGTGAATCCCAGAACTGGCGAGAGTGTCCGCTGCGCTTCACGCGTTTGCTGCTGTTCTTGAGCGCGGGTCGTTGGAGTGGATCCGCCCCCTCCGCTCGCCGAACTGGGGACTGCGAATGGAGACTACGAATGCACGTCGAAGACGCGCCGCCCTACGGGGCTGCCCGGGTTCCAAAGCGGCTCATTCCACTCGATTCCCACACCAGTGCCGAGCTTCCTGCAAGCGAGGCGGGATGACGAATCTTCAGACCGAGTGGTCCCATCCAGACGTCAAAAATCCCGCGACCGGCGACGAGCAGAGTCCATTCTCGTTTGAAGAACCAAGTTCTGCTCCAGTGCCCCATCAAAGGGTAGTAAGCCTTCTTGTTGACTCCCAGTTACTCCGTTTTCCATGACCCGATTTCTGAGTCTGGAGGCCAGGAAATTGGCGTACAGACTGTGTGTGCCGTTTCCAATAGATGTTGGCCTCCAGTTGGAGATGTTCTCTGCCGAGCAGGGGTTCCAGGACTACCAATTCATCCACGCAGCCCGACTGAACGTCATACCAGCCAGGGTACTGGGCCAAGGGCGAAAGTAGAAGAACGCGCATGTAGGCGCTGCCGGAAGGAAGACGAAACGTTGTCAACGGGGCGCCCAAATCTCAAACCTTTGGTCTCCTTTCCCGGGGCCGACTCACGGGGGGATGCTCTGTTTCATTTCCACTGCTCCTCCAGGCACGCACAACGCTCGCACACCTCAACGCCCTTGGGAGAAAACGAAATGAGCGACCCTTTGATTTGCCACTTTCTCAAGTTCCTCAACATGCTCCTCCATCTCAAGCAGTCTTACAGACAAGACAGAGTGCAAATTCCTTCTCCTCTCCACTGCCCCAGCTATCATGGTGAGGGGAAGGAGGGGGTAGGGGATGCGACTGTCGTCAAAAGCTTCACGGGTTTTAAGGAGTATCGGTGACCGTCGCAAGAGGAAATTTCCCTCTCTTGAAGTAATTTCACCTTCCCGGGAGATGGAAGGGAGGAAGATTGAGTTTCCTCTCCCCGACCCTCTCTTCCACTGTTGCGGAAGAAAAGCTTAAAAGACACGAGCATTCGTGGCCCTACGTTCGACTGACGCAGCGGCGTTTTCTTCCTGCCTCCTCTCCTCCTCCACTCCCATAAAGCTTTCTTCTGGTATCGCGCACCTTCGGAACGCCGAGATCCTGCTTATGCTTGCAGGATCCTTGGACTTTCCCGTAATCCGCATGGCATCTGGGCTTCGAGGTCGCACGCAGAAACAGGCAGGGCTCGTAAACGCCATGGAAACGCTCCGCAATCTCCTCCCGGCGTGCCTTATCTGCTCATACGGGCTGATCGGCCTCCTCTCCGTGTGCAAGGGAGTCCGATTAATTAGTTTCGAAGAGGATCCGCTTCTTTTGCGGAAATCCATTTATGGAATTGGTGTTTGCACGTCCTCACGGAAGCTGGGCAGTGCAGAATGAGAAAAGATGAATGATGTCGACGTGTGGTGGCCAGCGGCTGGGAAGTTTCGAGAGGCGAAAAATCTGCCGCACGAACGAACATTCCTCTCGGGAATCGCGCGCGCCCCTGAGGCCACGCCTACCGGGGACTCCATGTCTCCTTCTTTTTTGCGTACCACTCACTGGGAACTCATCATGGGGGAAAGCTGCAAGCTTTTCTCACCTGAAGCGGATGCATGAGAAATTCGTGAGAAGATCTGCAGATGGGGACGCCCTTCTCTGCCTCTAATAGAAGGCCGTGCATCCTCTTCAAACAGAGGAAGAAAGGAAAGAAATTTTTTCCAGGAAAATGTCAGTCGTGGCACCAAAGGTAGCTGCTGGTTTGGTTGGCCATCTTCAGCGCTGAGGTGTCTTAAGGCTTGAAGCTTTGCACACCGAAAAGTTGGAGCTTTTGGTGTCTTTCGGTATGCACGTGGTCCGTCTCCAGGGAGCGAGGAAGGCGGATGTGAGGAAAGGTGGTGCCGTTTCCATGGCGCCCGACGCAGCGACGTTCGCTCAAGAGTTGCTCTCGCGTTCGCGCTTTGCCTGGTGTCTGTCTACTTGATGCTGCTTCCTCGGCAACCACCGAGTAACGGAGAAAAATGCTCCAGATGCAAGCGTTTTCTCGTGTCCCAGCGAAGAGGGATCTGGATGCAAATTTGCTCGTGTTGATGCTTCCGTGCCACGCGGGGTCTTTCTTTTGCACAGCATGCGACAAGAAGGGGAAGCCATTTGGGAGGATCACGGACTTCATCTCTGAGCAGCTGCTTTTCCGCACGGAAAATCCAGGAATGCGGCGGATATCGCTCAGAATTGACGAGAGGGGAAGGGAGTCGTCTCCCTGAAGGGTAGAGATGAAACGAAACTTTGAGAAGTTGGAGGAAGAGTAAGGAGTTTGGAAGCAACGGTAGGTGATTTCCTTTCTCCCGTGTTTTCGTCCCACTTCCGCGAAATCTGGTGGTTCCAGACTGGTGGTTTCGGGATCCCGTTCGGCAGAGCAAGCAGGAGAGCCGAAATCTCAGGGAATCGGCCGTGTTCCCTCGCTTTCAGGTTCCTCCGGCTGCCAAAGTGGGGATTCCCATTCTCTGCTTTCACAGCTGACCACCCTGCGACTCGCGTAGCTGAATGTACTGCCCCTCGAGGTGCAAAACTGACCTTCTTTCTTGTCCCCGTTCTCCGGCAGGAATAACCGGTAAGCGACAAGGCCAGAGATTTTCGAGAAAGGCAGCGTGGGACAATGGAAATCCTTGGGTTCATTTGTTTCCACGCCTCTCTGCCCACGGCAACCCGCAAGGGGGCGTGTAATTCTTCTGGATAGGGGCACCCCGGGATGGGGGTCCGCCCTATGAATCCCAGGAAGGACTCGGAGTCCGTTCCTCTGACGCTTGGGGAGGGAGCGCACCTCCCACCCTGGTTGTCTCCGAAGGGGAACCCCGAAGGGAATCTCCTTCCTCATTCTCTCTGGAGAGGCACCTCCCCTAATATGGGGTGGTCCTCTCCATTTCAACTTCTCTGAAGGGAACCCGGAAAGGATCCGCTTGTAGGAATTTCTTCTCCGGAGGGAACCCGCCAGGGAACCGCTCCTGTTCACTACTCTGAAGAGAACCCCGACGGGACGCTTCCGAAACTCAGAAGGGGCGCTGCAGCTTCCCGCAGGGAATCGCTTTCGCTTGCTTCCTTGCACTCTTCTGGAGATGAGACGACTCGGAGGGACCCCCCAACAGGGGGGTCCGCTCCTTTGAACAACTGGAGAGGTGCCCGTGAGGGACCCTGCTCCATCTTGAAACCGGAGGCGGTCCCCTGGTGACGGGGGTCCGCTCTCCGCTGCACGACCGGAGGGGGAACTCTCCACTCCTTTATTCCTGGGAGGACCCGAAGGTCGACTCCCATTTGTTCCGGCCTTCATTGGGAGGTCTCCGGCTTTATCCACTACCGGGGCCACGCCCGAATGTCTCGGCCAACCAGCGCCATCTTGCAGGAGAAACTCGGAACCCAAACGACGCAGTGGCGTCAGAGTTTCTGCCGGAGTATTCGAACCCGCGACGCACGGTGCCACACGCGGAAGCCTTAACCACAAAGCCTCCGACGAGGGCCAGACTGCCTTCAAGAGACAAAGCGAGCGAAAAGCTCGAGCAAAAGATGACAGAGGCTGGACTTCCTCTGATGGCACAGCTTCTCTGTAAGGAACCACCATCACGTACTGAATTCAGCGTTCGCTGTCTCAGGTGTGTCACTCGTGGCGCTTACTGTGCTAATCTGCATCGATCCTGACGCCTCTCTGGCTCTCGTGAGGAGCACCTGGGCAGACCATGGGTTCCACCTGCCTGCAATCACCCCAATTTGCGTTCCAGGGTGTGGAGGAAGGCAGTGTAGGGCAAATTGCTCGCTTCGATTTTCGCAGTTGGGTAAATAGGTACCTCGGAGTTTTGGGGTGAAGAAAACATGGACCAGTAAATCACTTGCTAGATGATTTTTAATGCTCGCGTCCATTTTCAGACGCGTCTTGTGCATGCCTTTTCGTCAAAGAGACCAAGGAAAAAAAAAGTGTAGCTCGTTACGTTTCATAGGAGTCCAGTTTTCCTCTGAAAGACATCCAAGAGCGTTGCTGGTCCATGAACAGCCGCTCTTGCCGGTGGCCATGGAGAAGAAAATCCCTTAGCGACCATCAAATGCGGGCGCGAATGATGCAACGATCGGTCGGCAAGCACAAGACTGAAGAAGACGTCCGGAGGAGGCAATCGAATTTCTTCCCTTTTGTTTCCTGTCATTCCTTCCCAAGTGCATCATCAGTTAACCTCACATCTACTCGAATGCAGAATCCCAGGAAGAGACAAAGGAAGGTGTTGCTCTCAGGGATCACGCAAAGGGAAATTAGGATCGAGATAACGAGATGTCAGAGCAGCTGCGGAAAGGGAGGTTCGCTCGTCAAAAAAATGAAGGATGGGGAACGCGCTGGGATGTGTGTCACTCCAGGAAGGAAACGAGAGGGGAGCGAAAGCTCCCCCTCTGACCCCGGTTTCAAGAGAGCACCCAGGTCCAGCCTACGGATGCTGCTGCCTCTGCGCAGCTTTGAGAGTTGAGGAGACTTGGACGAGTAGAGGGATGGGATGCGGGCCGCGGCGGTCTCTCGAATGCATCCGCAGAGTGGCAACTGATCTTTCCGTGATTTTCTTCGAGGAGGTAGGTTGGACAACAAAAGTTTGTCCGACTCTAAGAGGGATGCTTGCGGGATGCTTGAGAGCGGAGCACCTCCCATTAAAGAGCGAGGACGAAGTGGTGGTTCCCTCGGCTCCCTTTAGACAAGTGCCGTCCAGCATCTCCCGCCCTATTTCACTGCCTGGAGTGGTGGCTTCGCTGTTCAAACGCCTTGACGGCTTCCCCGGGTCTCCTGCGTGAGGCGTCTCCTTGCCAACGTGTGGCAGAGCATGTGGTAGCGCGAGTTCTGATCCGGTTCCGTGTGCACACACTCAACCACGGACGTCGGGACGCGCCCTCTTCGGACGCTGCGGCATGCTGAGATGCTGCGAATCCAAGGTGCCACTCTCGAACCGGAGTTCGTGGATGCGCTCATCCGATCAGGGAACTGCGGGATGAACTGAACCGCTTTTCCTCCAATGACGAAATGGAAGGTGAGGACAGGGACAGAGGAAGAAACAGAATGAAAAAGACAGCGGCCGCACGGCCATCTGAGCTTTTCGTCATCAGAAAATTCTCGACCAGGTGATGTTCTCTTTGTTTCGGACTTCCGGGTCCCGTGCGCCACGCGTTTGCTCATCCCCCATTCCCTTCCCCACGGTTCCATCGAACTTTCTCGCCAACGTGGAGGTCGGCCTCTTCTGAGGAACGCGGAGGCTGAGGAGGGACAGCGGCCTTTCGGGCCCACGAGGCATCGCCGGATGCTGCCGCGCCGGGGCCCACTCCAGCTTCCAAGTCTTCTTGATAGAGACCGTGGTGATGAGCGTGTCGGTGCTCGCGGAAACGATGCGCTTCCCTGCTCGCGTGCTTCTCGCGTTGCCACCACCTCTCAGAGGAAGCTGATCGGAATCCGGGAGGGCGATCCGGGACTCTGGCGTTTCTCGGAAGCCGGAACGGGCTCGAAGCTGCTCCCTTGCAAGGAGTTTCCTCGAGTGCCGCAAACCGCGCGGCTTCTTTTCGCAAATCGATCAAACGCGCATCCCTCCCCCCACCCGACGTGTAGTAAAACCACGTTATTTAATCAGCGAGCGCTCCCGGAATATTGCCGTGAGCGAAAGAGCTGGTTTCGGGGGGGATCCTGGCTGAGAAGCTCAAGGCTCAGCGTTCCCTCCGACTCCAGAAACGCTCACGATAAAAACTCCATCATCGTAATACGGGGAGAGCTCAGCCGCGCATTACCGAAATTTTTCTTTTTCCTTCTTTCTTCCTCGCAGGGACCAAAAGGGAGCGCTCCTGTCCCTCGTTGGGAGGAGGAAGGGGGGAGGGGATGGGAACAGGAAAGTGTCACTTTCGCTTCGGGGATGCTCGGAAGGCGCGCGGAAGAACTCCTGGGGGGAAAAACGGGCTCCGCGTGCGCGCTCTGGACCGCCCTGGCGCCCGCTCGCGACGCTCGCGCGGGAAGCGGGACTTTCTTCCTTCTCTGGAATGTCGCAGCAAGGAGGCAACGTCCCCTTTGCCGTTATCCAGCAGCTGCCTGCGAGGGCTCCGAAATCCCTCGGCGGAGGGACTTCCATCCGAGCTCGTTCTTTAGCTGCTAGCTCTTCGCTGCCTCCGCTGACCTCAGGCTGCCGCTGACCGGACGTTTCGATTTCAGGCGATCCCCGCCAGCTCGACGCTATTCAAAACGCCTTTCAGGCTCGACGCGTTTTCGGCATCTCGGCCTGGTCCAGGCTGTGGGAAAGAGCAGCCTCACCTGTTCTCACGAGATCAACCAAAATACCCTTGAAGAAACAAAACACTCCAGGAGTGCCACCTCGCCGCGGAGGCGGTAGAATCTGGCGCTCTTCCTGAAAGATGTGAACTGCGAGAGCCCCGTCTTCACATCTGGAATCCCTTGTGAGGATATTCGCCCCTGGGCGCGGGAACTGGAGCGAGGATGTCTCTCCCCCCCCGTAAGAGAACAAAGCAGGGGAACGGGAGAGCCAGCGTTGCAAAGGGAGGAGGGGAGAGAGCTCCTGTGCTGCCTCGCGCCACGATCTTGCAGTGGCACCGTCGCAGCTCGTTCCTTTGGAAGGGATCGCCTTCCCTGCTGGGGCGTGCCATCTCCCTGCAGCGCAGTACGCGGTGCACGGAATTCGAAGAATGAGCGGGACCGATCCAGCTCCCACGGCACCTGCCACTGCTTAGAGGCTCCCGGAATTCGCACTCGCTTCCCCGCTCTCCTTCCGTGTTATTTCGGGACTCTCGGAATTCAAAATTTTAATGGGGACATGACTGCTTGGCAAATTGGATGGCAGCGCACCCTTCTGACCCGTCCACACACAAGAGACACCCCCATCCACCCACCCCGAGTCTCTGCGATGCACCCGAAACGGGGATCGAAGCGGGAATTTCCCGGAAAGTGCTCTCTCTCAAGGTGGCGCTTCCCTCGGGCGGCAGAGGAGCGGAGGCGCCGCCTCGGCATCGGCTTCGTGCAGCGGGCGCTTGCACCAGGACGCCGCCCCCGCTTTCCTGCGGGAGATTCGAGCTCCCCCACTTTCGCGCCGCTGATCGATGACATATCGGTGCTCATCTGAGGGACGTCAATCATCCGGCCGCGCCGATCATTGCCTCACTTGATCGGCCTCGTGCCCTTCCTGCCGGAGGAGCGTAACCAGCAATGCTTGCAGGAGATAAATCCCTTGTACCTCAGCTACACTCCCGATAAAAAAGCGCGAGTGTGCGGATGTGTGATTTGGGAGGATGCCAGCGGCTTCTTGTGCGTGTCCTCCCGCCCGAGCAGCGAACAAAAAGAAAAAGCCGAACGCTTTAATGAAGGGAGCCCACGTAAACGCACGCGCTTGCCAAGGAAACGGAGCTCCCACCTCCCCGCAAGTACTGCAACAAACAGTCGGTTGCGAACCGGGGTTGCCAACGCGACGGAGTTCGTCTGCTGAGATCGGAGCTTTTGGAACGCAGGGAGCTTCTGGAGTGCAGGTAGGATTCTGTTCGTTCTCGAGCTGCGGCGGGCGTTGCTTTTCACGCTGAATTTGACAGCAAACCCTTGAGTCTCGGTCCCTTCTTCCACCCGGAAGAGATGGATGCGCTTTTCCCGCGGTGATCTAAAGCGAAGCGACGCGGATGAGAGCACACGCGCATACCCTGCCCCCCTCCCCCCTGGAAAAAAAAAAATGAAACATGGAAGAGGAAACTGCACAAAAGGGAGAGAAACAAATGCGTGCCGCTGCGACGAGCACGGTTGCGAATTTTCGGGGCTCCCCCTACTCGGTGGGCTAGGTGTGCCTCGCATCTCCCCCCCGTCTCCCCTCTTCCCGCCCGGTGCTGGAAAGGGGCACGGCGAAAGGGAAGAGGGAAGGCTTCCCTCGAAAATGCGCTCCCGCATTTCCCGTTTCCTGCCCGTTCCCCGAGCGTTTCGCCGATTTCCAGCGGATCCCGAGAAGCGGCACTCCGGCTTTTCTGGCAGCCGTTTAGCAGCAGCACAATGTATCTCGCTCCAGGGCTGCTCGGTTTGCGCGGGCCGCCTCAAATCTAGCGTGACTCGATGGCATCAGGCTTGCCCTCTTGGAGGATGCGCAGATCTTTCTGCTTGCCTGCTTGCCTGTTTCCTGAGGCGCAGAAACCATCACGGATCAACTCTCAGAAGCAAGTGCCATCGATCAGCGGTTCGGAAGTAAGGAATCTGAGCAGATGCTGAGCTCTGCACCCCGTTAAGAGCTGTCGCTCGGCTCGGAAAAATCGACAAAGTTTCTGCGCCGGTGGGTTCTCTCGGCTCATCGGATGAAGGAAAGCGAAAGTCCCCCATCAGGAACCAATCCATTTTCGCGTAGGGATGTGTTGCGGACGTCCACAGCACGTCCGTGCGTGGAGAGAAAGCAAAGATGGGCGGTGCCCCTTTTTGCAGCCCCTGGGCTGGTCACACGGAAAGGGGAAACTCAGATCTTCTTTGCTCTTGGGCTTCTAGCTGCAATGAGCACCCGCCTGGAGTCAGGAGGCATGACCCGCGGAGCGGAGAGCGCGAGCTGCCCAGTAGTCCGAATTAGCAGATTGCTCTGACCTCTTGGCCGTGAGTCGACAAGATGGAGGGATTTTCCAACGAGTTGCCCGTTGTTCTCAGACGGGAGATTCGCAGCAGCGAATCCGTTGCCGCGAAGAAACCTCCCACAGCCTCCATGATTCTTCCTCAGCATGCTGATGCCCAGCTACAAGCAAGTTGAAATGGGTCCCTCTTCGCTATCAGAGAACTTGACCCGCAGGCCAAGAGCGGGAGGTTGCTCCTGGACGTGACCTCTGTGTTTCCTCCCAAACAACCACTCATTTTTGTACCTTGAACTTGAGGAGCGCACGAACGGATGCGATTTCCGAAAATCAACAACTAATAACTGTAGCGGATGCTTTCCGGGTTCCTTGCGAAGAAGAAACGAGGAATGGTCTCCTTTGGGGTCCGACTCCTCCGGAGTGAATAGGGAAGTGCTTCCCTTTGGGATTTTACTTCCAAGAGAAAGAAGAACGGGACTCCTTCCTAAGGAGCCTTCCTGGATTCATAGGATGGTCCCTCCGGACTCGCTCCCTGTGACTTGAAGAGTGAAACGCTCACCCTCCGGTGGCGTGGTCCGTGTTAAAGAGCTTCTTGAGCCCTCCCTAAGAAGGCGAACTGTTCCTGAGTACTTAGGAAACCAAAAAAAGAGGGGAAACCCGAGACAGAAAAAAAGAAAGAAAGAAATCAGGAAGGGAAGCAACCAAAGTAGAAGTATCCGAAAAGATTTCCACCCATTCGGTGGTTAGCGAGGGGAGCAGGACACGGTCCATGCTCTTACGACTGCAAACCTCCCTTCTCTTTGCTCTTCCCGAACCCCCAGTGCTGTCATACTCGTGCTCTTTTGCAGCTTGTTGTTTTTCATGAGAACGGTGGCCAGAAGCCTATTTCTTGGTTTCCTGGCTCCTTGCAGCGAAGCTGCATCCCGTTTCCTCCAAAAGAACTTTGGGATCGCATCGAGGGTTGCGACCACTTCCACAACTCCCACCGGTTTCCCCGACCCTTCTAACTTCCTTGCTGTTGAAAATGGATTGGTGAGTGGCGGATGTCCCGAGGGTGGCAGGAGGCGAGTTACCAGCCCGGTGCTTCGCATGGGAAGGTTCCGTTGCTGTGCCGACGCTGCTCACGGAACTTTGGCATTCTTCAGAGCAAAAGTCTTCTGGTGCTCTGACCACAAATAGGCCTGTGCTTGCCTTTCCGGAGAGCACTCCAGCTAGTGCATCCAATAGGTGTTCCCGCTATGCTCTGTGTGTGCTTGTGGATGTTACGGGGACAGGAAGTGTGTATATTTGGAGGACGTGTTGGAAGTCGGCTTCGTCGCAGCCCGACTTCTCCAGCCACCGTCATCGATGTCCATGACACCGCCCGCTCTCTGCCAACGCTCGGCTGGATGTTATCGCGAAAGAAGCATGTCAACATCTGCTTCAGGTCGCTTCTCGTAGCCACTCTCCTACTCGCCCCCCTTTGGCGCAAACTGACCTCTCAGGGGAACCACGTGGGCTGGCACCATCGTCGTACCAGGTTTCCACGCACCCAGTCACTCTTGCTTGAAACGTCCGCTTTGCAAAGACGCGGTTTCCCAGGCACGAGAACCATCTCAGTGGTTGCTGATGTTGCAGTCGCTGCGTCCTCATGTGACTAATGAAATTCCTGCAAGTGTGGCTGTGCCCCACGTTTATTCACCTCGAGAGGTATCCTGGAACACATCATCTTTCAACTGTGCACTTTGAATCCAGTGAGCAAGGGGAAAGAGGCAGACACACAGACATACGATGGCTCAGGAATTTGATAGCGGGAAAGATAAGAAAAAGGCAAGATTAGAAGGGTGCAGCAAAAAGAGACAAGGGAAGGAAGTGGGAGGGAAGAAGAGGAAGATAAGCCATCTACGTCCACAGAGCGCTGGAGAAAATCTGAATTCTCTAGAAAGGCCACTTGAATCGCGAGCAGCTTTATGAGCGGCGTCCTGGAGTGCGTTGTTGCCAAGACCTGTTGCACCGCAACCATCACGCAGGACCTTCTGCACCGAGAAGCGCGTGAGCGATCGGCAGTGCACAACCGGTACCCAGGAAACTGACGGAGCCCGCAGTCTCCGAGGGAGCGAGAGCAGCGACCACATGGCACACGAGCTCGAGTCTCAAGCCGCCACTCAGATCGCGCAACCGTGGCAACGGTAGCAGAGACCCGCTTGAGAGAAACTTGGAGAGAGAGAGAATGGACGCAAAGACAAGAGGTAGCGGCTTCCTGGAAACGGAGGACTTGAGAGTCCGAGCGAAGGAGCTGGCGAACCGCGGTTTCGGTCCGCGATCTGCCTCGCTGAAGTCTCGGTTTCCGGGCCAGAAGAAGCCTCCAGGCCGGGGTCATTCGGAGAGCAGCGTTCTCCGCTGGCCGTCCTGCCGGTGGCAGACCCCAGCCAGGTTGAACGCGGGGGTTCTCGCAAGGCGGCGAGATGGCTCGCTCCACTTGAAGATCGGAAATCCATCTCCCTTCCTGCGCTTTGGGGAATGCCTACGAAAACGTGGGCCGCGAAGAATTTTCAGCGGCTCTCCGTAGCTCCTTCTATTTTTTTTTTTTTTTCCCCCAAGGCGTACTGAAGAACCGTTCGCTTCTTTAGGGAAAATTCACGAAACTCTTTGACGCCGTCCACACTACCCCAGGGTGCACATAGCTCTTCAATGTATAGGGAGCGACCTCGTAGGGATGACCCTATGGATTCAGGGAGACTTCTGAGGGAGCAGTTTCTCTCACGCTTGGGAGACAATCCTGAATGGAGAGTCTTCCTTATTCACTCCGGAGGAGTCGGACCCCAAAGGCGACCACTCCTCGTTTCCTCTACGAAGGCAACCCCTCAGGGGAACCTCTCCTTGTTTTCTCGTTCGAAGTGAACCCCTAAGGGACTCTTCCAGATTTCTCCGAAGGGAGCAGCGCGCTAGTCGAAGCTCTGGAGAAGAGACCCCCTGACGGGAGGTACCAACCAGCCCCATGGTGCGGCTGCGTTTTCCCAGCCGGAGGGTCAACCCTGAAAAGAACCAACTCCTTGATTGGTGTGACGCTGTCACGTTGGCCGGGACCGGAAGGACCCCCGCCGGGTCGACTTCCAATCCCGGCCAGTCAGTGGGGTTTTCCGGTTTCCGACTGCTTCCACCGGCGCAGCATCCGAGGCCCACAGGCCAACCAGCGCCATCCTGCTTCATTGAAGTCCGCGTAACCTTACCGACTTCTCTGCGCCGATCCTCCAGGGGGGGTATTCGAACCCGCTACGAGTAAGCACGACTTGGAGGCCTCCGCAGCCACACCGGTGCCGCCAACGCGGGACGAGCGGCCACGGTCGGCATTGCCCGCGTCGTGACCCCATGCCCGTTTTATTTCGCTCCTGCCACCACTTGGACGCGCTCGCTGAAATGCCCTTCTTGACCCTGGTGGCGTCGCACCAATCACGTGGAAGGAGTGATCATTCCAAGTTTCCATGGAGGAAGGAACAAGCGAGGAAGTGAGGTCGGAAAACGCGGCGCAAGAGGGAGGGGAAAAAAAAATAAAATAAAATAAAATAAAGACGGCAAGAAACCGAAGGGACTGTTTCTTTCCCTTGCGTCTGACAAGCGGAGGAAGACTCTCTCTCGCACTTGTTTGCCCATGAATCAATTATCCGCACACTCAAAGTCGGATTCAGAGCTTCCGCTGACTCCACAAGGATGGGGAGCATCCATTCAAAAGCAATAAAAAAAAACGCGGGATCGGGAGGACTGCCTTCAGTACCTCCGTCGCGACTACCAGATTTTCCCAGGATGCTGGCGATGTCCCTGCTGCTTCGATTTGAGAAACACCGGAGGCTGGAGAAGCGAGTAGCTTCTTCACGGCGTCTCCTCTCCGGAGAGGATGCCGGTCTATCTGCACTTGCCCAATGGACCAAACGGGTGAAAAAGCCCCGTTCCAGCTTCCACAAGCATAGCCGATGCTTCAGGATCACCACAGAAAAGAGTGGATGCTGCAGTAGCGCACTCACTGGTGAGGGAAGGAAGCTCCCAAAGTGAATCGCTCCTTCAAGAGATGACAAAATTCTCTGAATACAACGGGGATCTCCTAGAGATGAATTAAATGGATATCATCCCATGAACAGAATGAGAACAAGATAGCGATCAGAAGGACGTGAGAAATCCGGACTTCGATCTCCGCACGGAGATGTGTCTCGAAATGCCATGTTTAAGGCAAAGACCAGTAGTCAGAATGCAATCACGGAAGACAAACAGATGCAATCCGGAAACTGTCCAATTAATTTCATTATCACTGGCTTGTAGCCCCTGGCGCTTGCTGGTGTACCAAGAGGTGCTGATGACTGATTCCCTTTTCCAATTAAAGCCGCCAGCTCATCGCTCACTCGTCAGACATCCTGCACAGGAAGATGCAAAACGGCGTGGAGACGATCTTCTCCAGATCTTCTCCAAACCTCAAGCAAACGAAGCCGACTACGAATGGCAGGGCGGGAAATTTGCCTCCTTTTATTGCTCGCGACCCCTGAACAGCGTCTTCTGCTCCCTGTCTTTTCGAGGGCGTACGAGCAGGCGGTGAACGGTGCAGTGAATCAAAAGATGGAAATGCGGCGCCGCCAAACGGAATGGACGGAACGGAATCTGCGGTTGGACGCGGCGTTCCTCGAGTCAAGGGGTAAAGTTCCGACAAGATCTTCCTTCCCTCAAAGTATCCTGCATCCAGGCAGGTGCGACCCGCTAGGTATTCTGGGAATCCGTCGAGATCCCTACGGGGAACTGCGATCCAGCTCGCGACGGGCAAAGAGTGAAAGCTACAGACGTTTCCATCTTTCGCCGCTTCAAAGATCGCGATGACTTTCCGCAATGATCGACGTGTCTGCGAGGGGAGCTCTTCCGTAAACCTGGAAATGAAGAAAAATGAGGGTTCCTCGAGGAGAAGGAGAACCCGAAGAGAAGGGAAGCAGCAAGCCGTTATCATCATTTGCCCAATGTACCTTCGCCCACTCTACAAGCAGCCCAGAGGCATCGCGCCAGGCAGCTGAACGAAGAGGTTCCAAGATCTTCCTGAACCTGACTCAGAATCCACGTGACCGCGAGATCTCGGCTGAATACGGAAAACCTTCGAGAGAACCTGAAGCCTGGCGATGCAAACTCCTCTTGGTTCGAACGTTCAGCCTCAGCTCCCAATTAGGCACTGTTTGCTCTCGTCGTTCACCTAAAGTGACTCCCAAAATAAATAAGTGGCCTTTCAGCAAATCGAAGGTGCACTTGAGAGATGATACACCGGGCGCAGGGGCAAAAGAAGATCCCGACGTGCGCCAGTGAGGACCCGCAAGCACATGCACTTGCCTTCACGGATCTGGAAGATCAAAGGCATCTCTGTGGAATTCGACCACGGGGGCCCGTCAGTTTCCTGGGCAGCACGTGAACGGGAACGCATTTCGTTCCTGTGCTTCGAAAGCACTCCTGATGCGACCGGGCGAAATGGATCCTGCTTGGATAATCCAGCTTGCGTGGAGCTGGAGGGACTATTCGTCCACGCCCACGGCAAGATCCGCACGTGCAGCATGGAAGCAGAGAGACGTGGAGGACTTGTGCCGATCCATCCACTCGTAAGCAGCCTTCGGTGAGAAGCAGTCAAAAGGTGGCATTTGGCGAGTGGTCGTCCGCCAAATGCTGCGACGGCCAGAGCTATCGGATTGCTGTTCCGTATTTATCTGCCAAAGAAACTCCAGTGTCTTCGCTGATGCAAAAAGAGGGCACTCTTCGGTTTCCTTTTTTGGATGAAGGGGGGGCGGGAGGGCAAACCTGCGCGATATTCTGCCTTGCTTGAAGGCGTTGCCATAATGTGAAGCTGCTTAGGAACTGCGGTTGCACCCTTTACGAATCCGGAGTTCTTTCCCTTTGTGCACTCTCTGCCTTGCTGGGCAGCCACCAGTTATTCCTGATTCGCCAGAAGATGAGTAGCATCTGAACCGTAGTGACTGCTCATTTCGGTGCTGTATCAGTCTGCCCATCTGCTATTTAGGAGGTGCACTAATTCTAAGACCCTTAATGTAATCACCGCCTGCGTTCGCGCCATTCCATCTATGTATGTGACTTTTGTCGCTCCCTGTACAAAACTTCGAGTCCAGTTCTTGATTTCTAGAATCTTCCTTTAGGCCGTAATCCCCAATTGAAATATTTTGTATCACCGGATGCATTTGGAAGTTCCTTATTTATAAAGCGTAGAATGAGATTCGTAGGTTTGGCAAGACTCGACTCCAGCGAAGGAACAGTACACGTACAGTTGACAGGATGCAGGAAATACAGGATACAGCACACGAACCAGAAGCAGGCATTGGTATTCTAATGAAGTGGACCTCATTTTAAAAGCTTCTGATTGCTGTTTCTTCTTCTTCTTCTTCTTCTTGATGAAAGGGAGTGACATATATCAAGGAGACATTAGACATGTCATAATGTTTCACGATCTGTTCACGTCACGCCAAGTCAGCAGCCGCTTTGTACTGAGAACACATGAGAGATGGACGTCAGTGTCCAGTTCTGCGAGCATCCTGAAGAAACAGTCCATTCCTGACCATGCAAGCATCGCAGAAAGTGAGTGGAAAGCAAACATCCTAAAGCACATGTCACCCGTGTACTCTGAATGGTTTCCATGGAGGCTGCTTCCATCCTAAGCCCATAAATTCGATGATTCTCCACGACAGGGATCGCCGAAAACATTTCGTCCGTTCGTTGATGTTTACAGAGACCTCACTTCGCTTAGCAGATATCCGCAAAGATAGCTGCAAGTCACCGCAGTAACGCGTGAAATTGCTATCTTGTATTTGCTGATGAGAGTTGCGATTATCAGGTCGTAAACCGTGATGTCTTCCTTAGAGGAATGTCAACCCTGGTAGTGGTAATGTGAGCAAACCAACCCAAAGTCGATTGGTTTGCTTCTCTTTTTTTTTTTTGGTTCTTCTCTTCTGTGCGTGCGTTTTGTTTGACAGGGGTTTGTGAAGTAGAAACGGGAAATCGCCGCGCCAAGTATCAACTTCAACTTCATAAATTTTGGTTTTCTTTTTTCAGTAACAGCCCATGGTTACTGACGAGAAAAGCATTCGGTATCTCAGAACTGGTCACGTAGGTAAGGCTGTACTAAGTGTCATATGATCTGTGCATCGTACCATCTCCAAGCACGCCGGACTCCTGTTGCAACGTGCTTGGTCCAGAGCGTAAAAATTCCCTCTCGGTCGTGCGGTTAACGCGCGCGCTCGTTCCCGTGACGTAAGCCCCGATCCTCCAGTAGAGATCGACGCGTTCCTTCCTCATGACGGCCTCTGGTCGTAGAAAGCTGCATGGGGGTGCCGTCTTCGTCACCCGGCAAAGCCTTCGGCGCATCTTCATCGGTTGGCAAGGGAGTCACTCCATCTTTGGTTCTTCCGTGGAGACCTTTCGAATCCGCAGGTGCTGCGAATTCCTATCAAGTGAATTTCCGGGTGCGCGCTCGTGGGCATCGTTTCTGCCCCGAGAACTTGATGAATTATCCCCGAATACTTCCCCGTTTCTTCCATCTAAAAATACCGAAAGCAGGGATGTGTTGTGGGGAGCGAGGATGGATGGGCACACGAAACAACGAGGCATCTGCAGAGGAAAAATCAAACCAATTAGGGAGATCAAGATAGACTTCCGGCTTGAGTACTCGCAAAGGTTAGCACTAGTGGGATGGGAGAAAATCTGATAAGGGGTCCACGATCCATCTGAAGACCAACTCAGACCAACTTTTTCGAAAGAAAAAAAAACAATCCTGCACGGTTCTTCGTTCCGGTCCTGATCTTCAGTTTGCTCGGGTGACGAGCCAAACGTAATCATCGCAAGATCGCGGAGGTTTCCGGTCCGCTCACTGAGGAGCACAGCTTCATCTCAACGACTCGCGTCCTGTCTGCCCATTCGTTTCCCCTGGTTACTCCCCCAGTGCGAGCTCTTGACGGATGATTTCGAACGCATCTCCAGAAAGAGAGGCGGAAAGCTTTTCACAATGCTTTCTTGGCGCCTCTTGAAGAGCAGCTGAGCACTTTTCATGTCGGCATCCCGCAGAAATCCAAACTGCAGCCGCAAACGGTTGCCGAGTTTGAACGCAGTCGGTGGTTCTGCCGCTTCCCACGGTGTCGGCAGAGAGGAACTCTCTAAAGGTTTTGTCTTTGACCGCTTTCAAAGCACCACAAGGTTTCCACAAGAGTTCCACTTGATGGTGGCTGGAAGAACGGTTCGCTGGAAGGCAGCTCCGGAGATACGCGGAGTCTGAGGGATTCAGAGTCCGGTGGGAACGCTCAGGGAAAAATCCTGGCCTGGAGCACGGCCTCAGGACCCTTCTAGGTCTCCTGGAGGTGCAGACTCGCAAGTGCAGTGCAGGATGCGCTTCGTGGAAGACTAATGGAAGAATAGTTGCACGACTGTCATCCAGTTCGGCTCCCACCAGACGATCAGTTTATTGAGAAGCCATGCTTTTTTTTGTAGCAGAGTCCTTCTGTAGGTGGGCACTTTGAGCGCTCCGATCCTGTCTTCCTGATTAAGTTCGGACATCCCGTGAATCCATTCTTAGTAAATGCGGTCGTTGAGTTCAATCTTAGCACACGTGTTCTTCGTTGACTTCATTATCAGTAGCGACATTCGTTGGATAAAGAGTTTTCTAAATAGGTGCATCTTTGTGTACAGCGTTTCATCCCGTATGCAAGCAATGACGTCATCGTCTCTAACATCGTGCAGCTCGAAAGGACTCGGCGAGTCAATAAAAATCACATTTCTCTCGAAGAATCTAATTCCGTTTCCTTGGAGAATGTTGCTCCCGAAGCCACGTTTACATCAACGTGCGCATCATTCACAAAAATTCACTGTGGGAGTTATTTTTATCACTACATTCTTTGTCCCCAGTAGTCTTATACATCCCAACTTGATGAATTGCTTAAGTGTCCCTTTTCGAAGTGGCAATTTTTAAGAATCGTTTCCTTTTTTTTTTCTTTATATTAATGAATTTGAAGATAGACAAACGACCGAGGGAAATAGAAGAGGACTACTTAAATCGGTGAAGAGCTGTCATATGGAGACGTGTTACTAGCACGATAAAGTTAATGTTTGTGCCTCTGGGAAAAAGTCACCACACCTCGGATGAAAGCATCCAGAAATGCCCGACGGGTTAAGTACGAAGCGCCTCGAAGCTAAGAGAGGTGAACGAATGCTTCCAAGAGGCCAAGAAAACTCGGATGGGCCTGCGAGTCCGGAGCCCCAAGGCAAAATGCTTTCGGCACGAGGGGTGAACCCTTTTGCACCCCCCTCGTGTGGACATACGGCTTCCGGTCACCCGCAAGCGCGTGCTCGAAAGCGTCCGAGTCGTCAGCGGCGCCAAGAGGTGGACGGCGGGTGATGATGGACTATGCACCGGACGCAGCCTCCACGCTGAAGTCTCTCGGTCCAGGCCGCGTAAACGCCGTGAACCTCGGGTCTCCCTCCGCGGCTTCCGCTCACGGAAGGGACTGCAGTCAGAGTGGGATGCTGCTTCCCTCCTCACTTTGAGGACCCGCGGAGGTACAGCAGTCTCGCACAAGCGCACGGCGTGGCTCCGATGCGTGCGGTTTTCGTATTCGGGCAGCTTCGGGCCGAGGTCACGTTTCAGGTGGCATCTCAGAAACCGCATGTCGAATAAAGTATTCGAATGAAGTGAATTCTCCCAAAGCAAACTTCGTTTAACGTTGAACCGCTGTCCTTTTTTCCCTCTCTCTCCCTTTTTTCCTTATTTTTTTTAATAAACAAGACCGGCGATCGATGGACCTCTGAAGAATCTGAACAGGTTCAAGAAGAAACACCTCGTGAAAAGAATACAGCGCTGTTGCGACTCTTTAAGTTCTACCAGCGAGAATGCCGGAGTTCCAGCAGGTGATCGTAACCTTTGGTCCACTCTGGAGGCTTCACTTGAAGGTAGCGATGAGCTGAAAACGGTGATGATAGCGCAAGAGCGCTCGCTCAGAGGAGGAACAAGGACCGTGGTGGCAGCAGCACCGGGGGCAAAAGCCCTTCCGGGAAAACCCCGAAAGCGCGTAGCCGAGGGCCGGGCTGGCATCGATTCCTATTGCACCGCGTGAGCTCTGATGAAGGCAGAAATGCGTGTAATTGAGAAAAGTATCGATTCGTTGTCAGGACAACGAAGCGGGGGCTCTGTGAGAACTGCGAGCAGGAGAGCGGAGGGACGGAACAAAGGTCAATCGGGGGTGTTACCTACCGTTCCTCGTTCGTAATCGTAATTTCTTCTTCATTACACGGATGCTTTCGGGATTCCAAGTCCTGTTGCTTGCATTTCTTCTCTGTTCCTTTTCTTTTTTTGTCTTTTAGGCGGTCCTTATTTCGAAACCGAGTCACCGAAACACGGGGTGACGGGAATGGCGCGGAGATAGCATGTCAGATCAAAGTTCGGTGTCCCAAGATGGGAGCTTTGGTCTAGAAGAAGTGATGGAATCCTGCCAAAACTAAGGACGATTTAATTATAGCCTGAACAACGAGTTCGAGGATCTCATCGACTTCGTTGGTATGAGGAGGAGCATAATTTGCCAGAAGGACGAAGACCTCATAGCTCGAGAGCTTGTCGTCCTTCGGAGCTCGTAGCCCGTGCTCCATAGCTTATGAACAGCAGAGGGTGGAGTTTCGGTTTGAAGAACACATCTGCGGGGGATCGATGAAAGATTCGACCTGCGAATGGTCGCTCCTCATGCCAGCATTGCACATCTTGCGGCACTCCGTTTCAGGAGGCACGTGATAAAAAGAAGGCTCTCACTGATGGCGTTATTGCGTGCATCTGAGGCAAACAGAAGACAGAACGAAGCCGCACACATGAAAAAAAAAAAAAAAACGCAGGTCAAAACGTTGATTTTGATGAAACAGACCCTCACCCTCCGATGAATTATGCAAATTCCCAAGGAATTCGAAGTCCTTCATTCACGCCACGGCAGCATGTTCAGACCTATTGGCGCCTACGCGCTATCAGTCTCCGATCTTCACTAAGAACGAGGATTAAAGTCCGGGATGGAAGGAATCATTCCAGAAACTTCGTTTAAAATACTTGAAAAGTGCCTCAACCTGCTGAAAGGAGCATTCAAGCTGCTTGGACTTCGGGTTTGCTGGACCTCAGCAGGACCTCTTTGGCGCGGTGTCGTTCCATGCCTGATGTCCTGATGTACACGATGTACACGGTCGGCGCGTCAGATGCTTCAAGCCAGAATTTTTCGATGATTTCTATTCTTTTATGTGAAACTTCATGCGAGGTTTAAAATCGGCGCGGAGGATGCTAAGCAGAGAAAATTCCCTTCGGCCTTTTTCCAAAGGAAGGATTGGAAAAAAAATGGTTCGCCAGGAATGACAGCAAGCCTCTTGGACAAGCGTCCATACGCGAAATGGGAACCAGAGAAAGGCCACACCTCGAACAGGCAGACTGGTGGCCAAAGTAACCATACCTGGTGTTCAGGAAGAGCTACGAGGATAAAGAAGAAATGATCTTTTACGAACCTGCTCATCAAGGAGATCATTGGAAACGTAGAATGGGGCGGATCAGAGCCTGAATCTTCAGTCAAAGAAAAATCGAACCGTTACATAGTGAAGCTGGATGCTTTCTTTCGCCCTTAGGCAGGCAACTGTGGCTGTGTGGCGATGCTTGTGATTCGTTGACCCATCCGCAAGCCGTACGAGGCTTTACGAGAAATGAGGTCTATCGAAAACCCAAGTGACAGGGGTTTCCAATAGCAACGAAAAATTGGGTTTCTCAATCTGGCTTTCCTGAGAAGAAGAACTCTGTTCTCAATATCTGAATTGATATTGCAGTAACTCCGTGTGTCCACAAAAAACGGCTGTCGCTAGGAAAAATTGCCTATCCCCAAACATAGCCAAAAATCTCTTTGAGACATCAGAGGAGGAGCTACGATCATTAGAGAGATTCAACAGATGCTCTACGGATGCTCTAAGTTGTGGAGCAGATAAATTTTCGAGGAGAAAGATCCACAAATTCCAATGCTCCTAATAGCAAACGTAATTAAGGTGTCTCAAGGCGAGTTCATGCGAAAGCAAATCAGTGACCAGCATCCCCGGATCTGTACCAAGAAATGAGAAAAATTTACGAGAAACAGCAAGGAATGATTCCATCCCTGTATGAAGCGGAATTTTGAAGGCCGTGCCATCTTCTGGTTGTAGCAATTTCAGCTCAAGGAACAGACAGGAAAACAAAGTTCAGCAGTGTTTATGGCAACGAGTGCTGAGTGCAGATCAGCGACTTATGCTTAATTAGGAAAAACCCGAAGAAAAAACGTCCTTTTATTGATCGAAATCATCCGGAACCATAACAACAGTCTGCGAGCATAGCGGAAAGATCAGTAATTCAAGTTGGTTATGGAAAGCTCAGCTCAAGTCATGGAGAGGCGGCCATCGGCCATTCCAAAGGTGCGGACTGAATTTTCCGTCTAAAGTCAGGCGGCGCACACTTTTTGGTAAAAGGGAGGCTGACGAAGAGCAGCAACACGGCCCGCCGCTCCTCCAGCCGGCGGAGCAGCAGTTTGATGTCAGTGTCTTCTTCAGCTGCTCTTTTTGCTCTGCAGCTGACAAGTGAGGAAGTAAATTTAGGTCTGCGAAAAAGGCGGTGTCTGTGGGGAACTCGGGAATTTTCTTCCAGGTTTTTATTGTTTCTTCCCATCGGTAGACGCTACTTTGTGTTTGAGCGGTTGATTTGTTACTTGTTCTCACGGATGCTGTACCTGGAAAAATTCATCCGTGCATTTTTCCCGTTACTCCTTTGTTCTGTCTGTCGCGGTGGCGACAGAGCAGCCGTCGGATGCGGATGCGGGAAAAAGGTAAACGCGAAGAGGGTGATCTCTTCCGGAAATCCGAGTCTGGGTGATCCGAGAGACCGGCAGCAAGCACTTCTCTCGCTCTGCCTGTGACCTCGTATTGACACGTTTCCTGGGTACGAGTAGCCTTGACGCTCGGGAACTGCATTCGGCGTGCCCACTTCAATCTCTTAGGTCATTTCTTATGAGGCGGTAATAAAGCAAGTTTTACGGTTCGTGCCGCTTTTATCGCTCTGGAATTTCTCTTCTGCAAGAGTCTCGGAGGTGATGGGAAAGCTTCCTCCTTGCAGCATCGCAGGAAACTCGCAGGAATCAGAAGAGTGTTATCCTATGGCATTCAGGACCGCCGGCGCATTACTGCAATGCAGTGTTTCGTATCTGTCGCAAGAGAATCCTTCCAACCCTGTGTACCCGTAGGGTGTGTCCCCATGTTCCCGTAGGGCGATCCCAGTAATCCTTTGTATTATGAATCATCTGTGAAGACTGAAGCAAACGAAACGAATGGCCATCATGAAAAAAGGGTCCGTCACCTATACCGGTCCCATTCCATGTATGTGTTTATTTGTGAGCGTGTGCCTATAAAGGCGTCGCTCTCTATGGCGATACACTTTAAAAGTCGTCCATACAATTTCAAATATGGTGCTGTGTTAAAACCGAGTTCACTCCAACGTAAATGGGGTCTGCAATCGGCAATCGCTGCTAAGAACGGATAATCACATCTTGGCGTATGCTTTTATTCTTCCTGTCCATCTTGCTTCGGTAACAAAATCACTCCACCTACGAGACCGCATGCACGCTCGGCCCCCAGAGGTGGTCAGCGTCCTTGTCCAACGGCTGCACGTGTTCTGCAGGTCTCAGGTCGTTCGGCACTGCTGTAGACAGCATGGTTTGTTCTCTTTCCCTTTTTCTTTGCACCCCTCACCCAAGCTGCTGTTTGCAATGCAAGTCAAAGAGTGGCTCTCCTCTTTCAGAGTGCGTTTTGAATTTTGCGCTTCTTTCGATTCCTGTGATGACTTGATAGGGTCACGAGTCCAAGGTCAGCTGTATGATTTCTACCACCCCTGATGCAAAAACAATGTTGGAGCATCTGTGCAGTAGAGATGGATTGCCTTGCAGGCCACTCTGCTCGGCCACCACTCACTCATCCTGGGAAATTCCCTCTTAAGGGAAAAGATCACGAGCAGGAGGAACCTTGAGAACAAGCAATCAGAAAGGGCAAGTGAAAGAGCCGAAATCTACGTCTTTGCTAAATGATAATTAAATCAGGAAATCACGTTCGGTCTACGTCTCATCAGCAAGGGGTATAATGCCCTGACAGAAGCGTTTTGAATGATGGATGCTCTGATGATGGGAAGCATCCATGGAACAAAAATCGAGATTTTAGGAAGGTTCCAATCCAGCTGCAGCTGAAAGGACCTCTTCGATGGGTGGTGCTGTCGACACTGTTGGCTCCAACACGGTCATTCACGAAACATTTCACCACTTTTCGTCTCACATAAGCTCCTATTAATAATGCTATCAGCATCTCTGTGCAGATGAAATAACAGCAGCAGTTCCTTCTTTAGTTTCTCAAGAGGAACCTCATCCTGTTACTTCAGACTCAGTGCCCCCGAACTGGTACGCATAAAACTGGAACCGCCAGCCGTGAACACTTTCGGTGAAATCCGGGTCATTCATGATAACATGCCATTAGGGCTCATAAAAAGCAGACCGAAGGCTAGAATCTTCCAGAAAGAACCTGCAGTGATAGGTTAATGAACTGGAATTTCTTCTTTGTTCCACAATTATATGGAGAAGGGAAGATGAAGCAGGGAGAATTACTCCTTAGATTGTTCTCGGCAGGGAATTCGCAGTGTTGGGCTATCATGCTACAGTAGGCAGTATGGTGTACGATTTACTATTTACTTCATTTTAAATTAAAATCCTCAGTATTTTCTCCTGAAGTCGGAATCGGCACCTCCAAGGCAGCTTGAACGCCAGAATTCCACTCCAGTTAAAGGTCAAATGGTGTTCCATTCTGTGTTATCCATGAGCTCTTGGAAGCTGGAAATTCCGTTTTCTTCCTCAAAACAATTTTCGCAAACAACTTGGTAATTGGTATTACCTTATTCGATTGCCTCCCAGTGGACTGGCAGATGCGAGCAATGACCAAATCCTATTGGGCACATGATGACCTTTCTCGCGCACCAGAATTCGCACGTTCCGGGTATGCGGTTCACAGGCCCGAACTCACCGGTCACAGGTGATGATGAGCCACTGCTGACCCTGCCTGGTAGACCACGCCTGCTGTTCGTTCCGATAAGGGTCCAGTCACCGAAAACGTTGCTAATGGCCATCGCCATTAGTCAGCCCAGTTCAGCATGGCCAGAGCTTCCAAGCGCTCTCGTTCTTTGCTTTGTCTTCATCAAAACCGAGAAGGGGGGGGAAGGGGGAAAAAAAAAAAGGAAACACCCCCCGTCTGGAATCAATAAATGTGAAGCACCAGAGCCTGAAGTGTAGGCGAAAGGTGGTGGCGAATGAGCCCGTGAGCAAACGGAAAAGAGGGAAGCGCCCGAAAGAAGGGTGCTGATTCCCGGCATCGAGTGAAACTGAACGCAAATAAATTCACGGGTCATTTTTCGGAGAAAGGGATGAGAAGATGAATCAGAGCATGGGGCGTGATGCTGGAGACTCGAAGGTAAACAAAGGGAAAATCCCACATGGAGGCTGCGATATTGGGGAAAGATGACGGGAGTCGATTGCGAGGCTGAGACTAAACATACAAAGGCACGGTCCCTGCGAGGCTTCAGAAAGCAACAGGAAAGGGAAGAAGGGAAGACAGGAAGCTCGCTGTAGTCTAAACACGGTCCCTGCGTTCTCTCCTCAGTGAGTTCCACGCTCAGAAAATACCCGGAACGAAATGTGCCGCAGAGTAAGGTGCTGAAGAACAAAGCAGGGAAGATGGAATGCCAGTACCATCCAGGGACGTCGCGGCGAAGCATCCGAATGCTCGAAATAACGCTCTGGGAGACAGGTGATAAGCGGGATTAAAATAAGCAGGTCCAAAGCAGGACGGATGCGGCACGGACTTTCCGGCGGACTTTGGACAAAAGGTTAGAGAAGGAATGTTTTGGAGGAGTCCTTCGCGATTAGGCGTCACAAAGCGGCGTTTCCACCGCTGGAGCGAAATTCCCGCCGCTGATTTGAGCTTCGCAAGCGCTTTTCGGATAAGAGACGGAAGCTGGGATCTTGCGGACTTTGGAAGTATAAGGGAGAGCTGACAAATGGGATGTGCTGATGCTTGGTATGGGATGAAAGGAACGGAAGCCAAAACACAATTGCTTTGGATTGCAAAGGGTGTGTGCGGTGAATCCCGTTTGCATTCCTGGTGACTGGGGGGATTCAGTCCCTCCCCCTTCCCCAGTTTAATGATGGTCTCTTGATAGATACTTTGGTTAATGGCGTTGTTTCGGATGCCTTGAGCTTGCGAAACAACCTTTCCTCTGCCACGGTAGTTTGCCGGTCTCTTCAGCGTAATGGAAGACTCTCTCTCGGTCAATAGGAAGCGGTAGAAGGGTCTCCACAAAATGAAAATGACCAGAGGCTGTTGCTAATCCCTCCCTCCCCCCCCCCAAATAATAAAGAGTAAGATACGCTCGGCGAGATGCCACTTGAGACCGATGTGCATCCGAATTCCTCCGCCGCGTGCGTTTCGTGACACGAAGGAATACATTGCTAATCGATGATGATTAATAGGTGCTTATGCTTATTAGTTTTCTGTCTGGAACATTGGTAATAAATTCCTATAACGGCCCTTGCATTTCAGTGCTCAATGCAGAGTTTTGCTCGGGATACACAGGCGAGAATGATGAATGGAACACGGGATTTCAGTGCCCGGCGGATGAATCTCCGTTCTGCTGCGGCAACGAGAAGTTGAAATACTGTTGCACGGGAGAGCCGCTGAACCCCAACGCAGAGTAAGGTTTTCAGCCTCTTCGGGATGAGTTCTTGCGGGGATTTCCGGCGATGAACAGGGATGAACGTGCCGGGCGCGTGCATCCCTGCCCGCCGAAAGGATGACGCTCGGTTGCACGGCGTGGAGCTTCCGGGAGGGGCGCGCAGCATCCCCGATCACCTGTTGCATCACCTTTCGCATCTTGGGAAATCCTCGCTGCGCATCACTCGCATCTGCGAAGCGTGGATTCCCCGAGTGCGCATACCTGAGCTCCGTGATGCTGCACATCAGCTGCAGCGTTTTCAGCATGAATGCTCCCTTCGTTCCCTGTTTTATCTGAAAGGCGGGCGGGAAATTAACACGCGCGCTGCTTGCACCTGCCCGAAAGGGTTGGGCAGGAGGTGGCATCCGGTTTGTGGTGGAATTTTCCTGAACATAAAAACAACGCGGTCGTCCTGAATGCCTCGAGCATGAGGTCAATCATCCTTCATGAACTCCGCGTTCAAGTCAGAAATCGGAACCCATTCGCGTTTCATCAGGGATGGCATCACATGGGGGGGATAAGTACATCATTCCCCAAATTCTGCCTCAGGCTTTCTTTTGAAACGGAGCATGCCTGAAAGTAGAGCCATTCGTGCCCCTTGACCTTCGACACGATGCACTCGGTGTCCTCGACGGCTCGAAGGACTCCCGAGTTCATCAAAGCTCGAGCGGCTCTCCTTGGATCCGCGCGTTTCACCAATTGCTTCTTTCTGCGTGAAAGACTCCCATTTTGGACTTTTATTCTAAAATCGCGTGAAATTATTAGGAATTTTGAAAACTGTGAAACGTGTGCTGCAGATGGATGGGGGAAGACACTCCTTGAGAAATCCGTTAAAAAATGGGGACCTATTTCGGTATGGGTCCGCCCAAACTGTGAATGAATGCATCGTACTCTTCCGTATGGTGCAGGAAGAAGTCCGTGGACCTCCTTGTCTCTCCTTAGGGACTTTTCAATGGAGACTCAGCGATCGGTTTCTTCAGATGTAACTGTGTTTAGAAGACTAAGCAGGCAGCTACCGTCAACTCCAAGACGCGACCCACTGATGGTCGCAGACCAATGGTACGCGACAGCGGCACTCGATTTGCCTGAAGATGCGAAATCTGAAGCATTCGATGCAATGAAGCGACCCGCCAGCTGATTCTGAACAGCGATTCAACCAATGGAAGGACCAAGCATCTGCCGGAGGAGAAGGCGTTTGTTACAAATTCCGGATGTCATTTTGTGCAGCGGTGGTGTCACTGAAGGCGCTTCTTGTGACCGATGATGGTTGAAAAATTTACAGATGAAATCAGCGATGGCGAATCGAAACGGAACTCTGCTGCTCCTCGACGGCTGGAGCTGAAGAGCCATCTGGCGAAGATCGGAGACTGGAGCTGAAGAAAGGAGGAAATTCACTTGCGCGGATCAGTTGGAACCAGCAGGGATGCGAGAGAAGAAATTAGGAGCACACACGAACGATTGCATGTGTGCGCGCATGGGCACGTTCATGTGGATGTTACGCATGCACACCCCACACACATGTGAATCCATGTACGCATACACATTTGTATTTATTGACAAATGAGCATTCACGTATTGGAGATGATGGGGATACATGGCCTATGCATGAGTGTACCACAAATGCGTTCATGAGAGTACTTAGCACGCGCTTGTACAAATCACGTATGCACTCGTCTTCCTTCAGCTGGCGCATCGATGCGCCCCCCCATTAGAATAAAGGTGGTCGTCAGCTGAAAAACTGCAACGTTCCGTCATGCCCCCACGGAGCCGTGTACGAACTCGTTGAAGTTCCGTATAGCTGTGTGTGACGGAGGGGTTTGTTATACTGCTCCAGCTTCCCATCTGATGACACATTCCAAACACCTTTGATTCGATTTGCTGATTTTCAACCACTCCAGCCGTGGATAAAGGGCTTTTCATTGAAATGTACCCCGTAAAAGTACGACGAGCAGCTGCGAGCTGTGGCTCCTTGTGGATTCTTCCACCTTCCGGAATTTTTGAAGGTTTCGCTCGCAGCGTGAGAATTTCGAGGACGGGTTTCCGGAACATTCGGCCGACTTTCGAGAGGCACCCAGTCGGCTACGCATTGCTCTTCCGCCTTGCCGCAGCTTCCTGGAAACCTTGAAGCATCATCACGGACATAGAAGGCGGGATGCTGCATGGCCAGGAGAACTGAGCTCATTTCAATCTCCGGCATCCAGAATCTGCTGATCCTCTCGGCACCGTGTTTGGAGTATTGAAACGGACCCCGCTGTTTCCGACTAGAAGGATAAGTTACGGGGCTCATCGGTAACGCAGCGATCTTACTCTTCCTTCGCCCGTACGGCTGAGATGTAAAAATCTCAGCAGATTTTGAAAGTAAAGGCTTTTAAATTCTGCTAAGGTTGAAAATTCGATTCGCCACTAAGAGGTATCCTTCAGGGAAAAGCAGCAAACTTTGCGGTGGCCCTTCATTGAAATTCGAGAAGATTCCAAATTGATTTCCCATTCCATATTATGTGCTTCCATTTTACATGGGCCTTTTTCCCCCCCGAGTTGGGAAATGGGCACTCTGAACCGTTCCCTCGCACCCCTTTCAGCGGCATCTCCTGTAGGCTTGCCTTCGTCTTTGTCCTTACTGCCACAGATAAGCTCTTTCTTGGAACTTGGAAGCGACCAACTTTGCTGAGGCTCCATTTGCTCATCCCTTGAGAAAGAAGCTTCCCACCTGCTCACCGCTGGCATCGCGATTCATCTCCGGAAATGAATGATTCGGGGATTTCCGGGATTTTTGAGCTTCTAAGATTGTCTGAGGATAACTCGATTTTGTTCTCAAAAGGCCTTCATCGTCGACCGTAAGCAATCTGGGAGTCTTTTCCAGCCCATCAAGTTCCTCCGACTGATTCTTATCCTGCTGTCATCTTCTTGGTACCTCATCGTTGCAGTTTCTCTCCAGCTTTCTTCTCTCATTCGACGTGTGTGTCCTTAAGCTCTGCAGCTGAAAACATCCCTGACCTTTGGCATTCTTCAGCCTTGCTCACGGCAGCTCGTGTTAATAGGTGTCGGATCTGTTCTGAGTATTTTCGGGTGAAGTCTTCGTTTCCTCGGAAATCATGCACGCCCCACTCCTATCCTGCCTCACACCCACAGTCCGGAACGGCTCCCTCTAGGGGGAGGGCATAAAACTCTCGTTTGCCTTGCTCTTCCGTCCTCATTCGTTGGGTGTTCTTTTTCAATGAAAGTAATATGCGCATTTGAATTTGCATCATCTTTCAGAATTCCTTTTATCTGCTCTCTTTGTCCTGATCATTCTTTCGTGCCAGGATGAGAGCCGATCCCACAATTCAACTCTTCCGATATCTCCGTACCATCCGCCGTAGGATTACCACTGCTGCCCTTCTCCTAAGATCAGTCACTTCAATCACGTGAACGCATTGCTCCCTCTTTAGGGAAAAAAGAAAAAAAGGGTTTTCGAACTGACTTCGCTATTTTTCCTCATTACCATTGGCTTTTTATCTATCGTTACTTGAATTACAGAATATTTTATACTTCGACTCTCCATTGCACGACTCTCTATTTTTGGTTCTGGATTTTCCACTGCTACAGGACTCCGCTTGATTGCTGGTCTCATTTGTCGTACTCTTGCAATGCTGCAAATTGCTGTACGCTCTTCTGCTCACATTCACCATACCCCTTTGAGCTTTATTCCCATGTTCATGAGCTGCTCTCTTAGTGAACATTGTATTTTTCTAGAGTGCCTGGAGGCAGTGCCTCATCCAGATTTGGATGAGAATGCTTGGTCCCTTTCTCTTCTGCGAATTGACCAAATGGTTAGAATTTCAGAGGGGTTCCTGCAGTTTTCCTCCGTAAAAGCCTCCTCGTGTTGTGGTCCGAGTGTTTGGTTTCTGAAAACAGCACTTGATTTGATCCTCAAGCTCCATATGTGATCTCCCTTTCTCTGCGACGTGGCCTTCCGGGTTCGAAAAAAGAAAGAAAAAACAGTTTCTTATTGTGCGGCTGCCTGCTGCTTTCCGCTTTCTTACCGTCATTACGCTTTCTGTTTCGCAAATTTCAAAAGAGCAAACGTAACGCGCCCAAGAGGACCGCTAAGACTTCTTGAAGCTTTTCAAAATGCCTGGCTCGCAATTTCCAGGGGCAACATGATCAAGAGAAAAAGGCAGATACTATTCCTCCTCCAAGGGCTTTCGAGACATCCATTTGGAGAAGACTGCAGCAAGGCGTCGGCTGATACCTTCTTTTATCCTGCCCAGGGTCTTGCCTCTGGTGTGTGAACCGTTTTACAAATTCCTCTTCATCGGTTGCAAGCACTTGTGTGCTCTTTCTTCGGCGAACCGTCTCTGCCCTTGCAATGGTTCCCAATCGCTCTCTTACAAGGCACTCTGCCAGCAATGACCATCTGCCGAAGAGCAAGAGGAAGACGGTTGCAAATGTATCTAAGCAAGTGCGTGGTTGGTCGATGCTGAGATGGTCGCTGTAATGACGGTCACTACAGCACAATATAAGTGGGGTGTTATAGCTTGATAGCATGACGACTGAATAAAAATGCATGAAGTAAAAAAGCTCTGGACAAGGCTGCTGGGATGTTTCCCTCCCAGCGACAGTTGCTACACGTTTTCAACTGATCTTACTCCATCATCTCGCGTGAAACTTTCTTCGGAAGAAAGCATTCTTTCAGATGCGCGCTCTAAGCGAATATATTAGCATCGGTTCCCTAGTTTGAGATGACATGACTGAAGTTTCTCAGGAGATGAGTTTCCTTTCAAGTTTCGGTTCGTTCCCTGTCGAAAGAAAATGGCAGTCCTGGAAGGGAATAGGGAACGGAACTCGATGAACTTGGAAGCAAGGGACACAGGAGCGGGAAGCAAGCCATCCGGACTTTAGTCTTCATTAGTTCTCGTTTTTTGGACAAGGGGTAGACGTATCCATATACCAAGGAAGGCGAAGCATTTTCCGATCCTGAACTTGGGATGAGAGTCATCCTTTTTCCCAACTCTGCATCCTTCTGAACCTGTGGCCATGGGAACGCAAAGACTGACCAATCTCGAACTCTTCCTGCTCGACTGCGTGTCATTCTTCCTGAAAACGAAATGAAGTGAGCGAACCCAACCCGTCATCAGAAGGCGCGATGATTGCTTTACCGTTGCCAGTGAAGGGGGCGCTTTGGAAGCTGCAGACAAGATGAGTCTTCGGGGATAACGAGAGCTTCGAGGTGTTGAAACGTGGAGATGTTCGAGCTGGAAATCCACTGCTCGTAGTGAGCATCACCTTGCTTTTGGGGGGCAAAGGGGAGTTCCGTGACATGAACGAGGAGCAGCAGAAGCGAATTTGCTGCTCAACTGGCAGTTTCGAGCCCTTCCAGCTGCATCCGCACTCTATCCCTTTCTGAAGTGGTGCATGCAGGGAGAATAGATTTTTCCGTTAAGGAGGACCCCGGGATCACTGTGCGAATTTCTGGCAACTGCATTCTTTCCCACAAAGGGGCACTTACCCTCTTCTGCCGTTGCCTCTCATTCACACATCAAGAGTGACACCCAGGGTGAATGCCTGCACTTGAGGCTGTTGGGACCAGCAGACTTCTCTTTCTTTGGAGATGGCAGGCCAATTCCTCGAGTTGATTGCGCAAGGAGTAGAGGCGGACTTTGGCAAAGAGCTTTGGGTTGGGAACGTGCCGATGTACGGGCAAAAGATTGTGACCAGAAACTGGATGGGCTCATTTATCTCGTGACCCAGGGAAACGCTTGGCGCTCGCATCTGAACCAGGATCCATGATTGCCATTTCTGAGTGACTCATGAGTTTCCATAGGGAGGAAAACTTCCGCCGGAAGCGGTGTCTCCGCGGTCGCACGGGATGCTGCCGTGCGCATTCGATCAGAACCCAACATGAGATGCATCATCCCTCTTGCGTGAAACAAGTGGCTGGAGCTTCGGGAAAACGCCTGTGACATGCACAGCAAACGGAGAGGTCTGGATCAAAGGGTGAAATCCTCTGATCCAAGCTGAATTCTCTGCAGCCGAATCGGAAATGGGCGGAAGCATCCCTAGAGCGATCGGACTTCTCTCAGAATGGCTGCCGAATCCTAGGTCACAGCGACCGACGAAGCGTGCCATCCTGTCAGCGGTAGAAGTGGTTTTAATCCATCACGCGAGACTCTAGCGAGTGGTGTTTCGTTAATCACCGTGTTGTGGTGGTTACGTGGTTACGTGGGTTCCTGACGTGCCCTCCTATTAAGACAGGTACCTTCAAGACACCAGGAGCGGAACGCTGCCCATATTGGTGGAGCAGATCTTCTTCAAGTGGATTTCCTTCCAAGTGCGGGGACTTCTATTCCACTTTCTTGCGCGGTTCACGGTTTCCATGACGAGACCACAGCATTCCCGAGAGGCCACTGGAGGTGCTGATCTGCTCGCTGGAGTTATTTGAAGTCAATTTATTACTATTTAAGCCGTCGTGCAGTAGCCAAAGAGTTGGAGTTGGCAAAGCGCATCCATTTTCGCTTTCAGCCAGTGGTTGCGACAGTGGAACTGCAAGTGGTGCACACCCCTCCTTGAGATGTTAGCAAAGAAACAAGCAAACACACATGTGAAAGGCAAATGAATAGAAGGATCGGTTAGGAAGAAACGGCACAGCCGCGAATTGCACCGAACAATTTGACATTTGCCCAGAGGGAAATAGTAGAAATAGGGCTGTTAATCGCTGGAATCCGTCGGAGAGCCCTCCATCCGTGTTTGACGTCCCAGAAAGTATGGCCGCTTCAGTGTATCGTCCGTCTTGGTCCATGAGACCCTTGGCTATCAGGAGCTGCTCAAGTCGAGTCAGTCTGAAATCCAAGAAGTTTTGTGGGGAGTGCGCCTTCAATGCAGCTTGAGTTGGTTTCTCAGTCTTCCTACGGCACCTTCCAGATGTGGTCATCCACTTTGCGCCGTTCGATGTCAGGGCAACGAGTTCGCGCAGTGTGGACGAAGCGAACTCATTTCTCGAATCATCCTTTGAAATCGAACCCAACTGTGTCTGCTGACAGTTGAGTGTTGCTAATTCGGAGGATTCGCGATCGAAACGGGTTGTTGTTTCAACCAAATTCGAATTTGGGAGCATTCATCGGGAGGGGTTTCCTGCTTCCGCATACGACCACCACGTTTGTCCAGCCGTGGTTTCGTGGATGCGCGAACGCTGCTGGTCAACGGTGTCGATGGTCAGTTTGATCGCTGCAGGATTTCTTCTCCTCAATTGATTTCCAAATCAGGGAACCCCCCTTTTGAAACCAACGCAGCTGTGCCCTCTGGTTCTCTTTCCACGAGGACACCACTGCTGCTCCTGTTCAGACTTGAAGAAGCTGGCAAATTCGCAAGAACTGCTCTCCCCTGTTCCAAGGCGGTTCCGGCGTCTTCAAAGTGCGTCGGAGTGGGATGCATTCCCTCGAAATCCTCTCCGTCCACTTCCCGATCAGGGACACTGCCGACGATCAACATTGTGGCAGATTTTGAGTTCAGGAGATGCAGAGGATCCCTAGGAGAGATGTGCTATCGCAGCAAAGACGAAAAACTCGGCTGGCGACAAGTAATGTGGCAAACGGAACACTTTTCCTGACTTTGATAATTTTGTGGCCGGCTGAAGAGACAGGATAAGACAGGGCTAGGCTAGCCACACAAGCCACAGCGTGAAAACAGCAGATGAAACGCGCGAATCCTTTTACTTGCTGTTCCGCGTTTCTTCCTGGAGAGCTCGTGCTTGTCTTCTGGAACACCGCGGCGTATGGAGGAGGGGTTTCGTGGTGATCTCACTGTATCAAAGATCCTGATGGAGTGTGGTGTCATCGGGATCTTTGTATGGATTTACGGGCACCGCAGTGTGTGGGTGTATCGTGGGAACGATGGCTCAATCAGTAGGGAGGCATTGGAGCTTTGAAAACTCTAAGGAGCACCTGAAGGCTTAGCTGCAAATGATGCGAGGACTTGGAGAGACACGAAGCAACTCGAGGATTCAATCAATAGCAAGAATAAAAAATGGCAAAAAATTACTCGCACCGAAAATTTATGGAAATTTTCAACAGCGAAGTCTCCTCAAAATGATGCCAAGAGATTGATGATTGAGAAGCAAAGTTGACAAACTTTGCACTTTTGTGAAGACGGCTGAACTAATGGATGGGGAAGCAAACAAATTGCGTTCGAGAAAAATGCAAATCGCCAGGTGATGGTTTTGTCCGCTCCCCGGCAGCCTGGAGGGATGCTCAGCATGACATCCGAAGATTTCGCCGAGCCGGCGGATCTCGAATTCGGTCCTGGCACAGTTTCCCGGCACACCCGTCTCTGGAAAGGCTCGGTGCATTTCAAGGGAATCCGGGAAGCGGGATAGAGCAGAACAGGCAAATCAGCTGTCCTCCTCTTGCAGAAATCCCTCCCGGAACGAGAGCTGGAACTTTCCTTTGAAGTGCATGGCAGGACAAGCTGATAGGTTATGATGAATTCAAGGGAGCGAGCCGGAAAAGATGGTGGTATGATCCAGATCGATCGAAAATCTCAGATGCTGAGTTTTCGAATCGAAGATGGAAACCTCTGATGCCGTGTCAGGTTTTCCTGGACTCCACGGAGGCAGTGATCGATAGGGAATCGACGAAACGTCCATGATGCACTGAAGGATGGCCTACTCCGGAGAAAGGCAAACTGCAAATCAGATGTCTTGGCCAATTGCAGGTCCACGTCAGCAGAATGCTGGGTTTGTACACTTACGAGATCCAATTAATAAGAATCAAAGGTACACTGCAGTGAGCGCAGTTTTTTTTTTGAACAACTAATTGACACCAGTCCGTTACTTTATTCGATACAAATACGAAAAATGATCTGCTCGGTGTTCGTTGCTTAAGAGTAAGAGGGGGCGGAGCAGGACGCTGGACGGGTTGTACATGTGGAAACGATAATAAAATACAACGTCATTCAAAAAAGAACAATAAACAAACTTGATAAGATGACGCGATGCTGCCAGGGAGAAATCATCTCGGCAATCTGAGAACCATCCGTTCAGAAGCCGAGAGATGTGAGGACTGGGGCGAACGGGAGCGCCAGGACTGCAATGCCTCAGGACTAACAGCCGTTGGCTGCTCCCAGGATCAGACATCCGTTGGTACACGCCAGCCTCCGGTTCAAGATGGGGATCGAGTTCCAAGCATCCGCAGCTCACAGGAACCGCAGGAAAGCCACGTGGGTCATTTCTGCAGCACCGAACGGGGGCAACGGAAAATTCGGTTGACCTGGAGGTTCATTTCACCCCACTCTTGCACGCAAACCAAATGTACCGCTATTCCTCCGAAAATCGAAACTTGAAGCCTCGGCAGCATCCGGCGTAAGGGCTGCCTTGCTTGCCTGCCTGAGTAGAAAATTGCGCGAGGACGGGGTTTTCTGAGGCGCCAAGGGGTTCCGTCCATTCCTGCTAAATAGACTTTTTCTCATTTCCCAGATACCTGCCAATAGTTCTTGGCATATTCACCGCTGCAGCCATCACCGTCCTGATTGTATGCATCATTGCATGCGTCCATTGCCACTGCTGCATATGGTATCGGAAGAGATTCTTTTCTTCTGCCCAAGGTATGTTTTCTTCTTCTTCCTGACTTGTCGTGAACCTTCGCTGGCCTTGGGCTGACCTTTTTCGCTTGCCTATCCCTGGCTGAGTGTTCCCTCCTCAAGCGGCAGGTCATACACAGATGCGGATGCGGAATCGGTGATGCGATGTGCGTCGGAGATGTACGAGTCGAAGCGCTGCACCAAATTCTTGAAGAACATTGTGCCACCTCCCTTGCTGGCGACTGAGTCTCGGAATCTCTTGCACGTCAAGGTGACAGCTGGATCATCTTGCGTTTCTCTTGTTTTCTCGTTGTTTTCTGTCTTTTCTGGGAAATCTTTGAGAGAACGCTTGGGTGTCCACGATTCAAGTTCAGGTATCATGGAAGGATGCCCAAGAAGAAGAAGGGAAATTCAAAACTCAACAGGGTAGTGACTACTGAAGGAAACGGCGTGGTTAGGGAACAGAGCTCGAGACAGAGCCACCTTCGTTGCCATTTCTTTCATTCTTCAGCCGACGGGTTGTACTCATTCTGAATGCTTCCACCCCAACTGATTCTTCCAGCTACTTGGTTATTCAAAAGCACCAAGCGTGTTTTGTGCGAATGAGGGACGTGTCTTAAGGAGACGTGCAGGTGCTGCCCAGAGGCATTTTCGACTGAAAATTCCCCACGGTCCAATGCAGATTCAAAATTTTGCTCCTGAAGGCATCATCTTCGTTATCAATTGTCCGTACACGTAGCGCGTGGAATGGCGATGCAAATCTGTTTTTTGGCGGAGCCGTCTCCGTAGACGGCGCCCGCAATCTCCTTGAAATCCTCAGCCTTTCTGGGGAGACCCTGTGGCAAGTTTCAGTACTTTGCACGGACTTTTGAACAAGGGCTTTCGTTTTTTCGATCTATAAGTACTCATCCCGTGCACAGGGATGTGGGATTTTTTGCATCAGGAAGGCGTCGCTAGATACACAGAGATACAGCAGGTTGAAATCATTCAGCTATCTTGAAGCATCCACTGCAAATCCTTCAAGTAATGAGCTTTGCTTTTATGGAAAGGAATTCTGTCCTTCCCTTGGAGTTTTTCGTTCTTTCCAATGACTTCCCGCTAAAAGTGCGTACCTTCCTCTGTCTATTGCCTGTCCTTCCATTGTCCCTTTCGGCATTAATGATGCTTTATCACTCTTTACCTTTTTTGCTATGATCGCAAACAATTTTCTTAGTCCCAATTATGCAGCTGAACATAACCTTGGCAGTGTCCTTGATCGCCGAATTCCTCCCTGCAATTAGCTTCCCTGTCTTCATGAGAGGTCCTTCGAAATCAAGACAGAATTTTAGTTCGTAGGGTCAGCCAAAGCACGCCTTTCTTCTCTTATGCATCCTTCATCTTGTCCTCAGCTGCATCTTTCCAAGCACCGACTCCTGCTCGCTCTGGTGGTATTCCATGCCCTTTGCTCTCGTTCCCCTGCATTCCAAAACACATCGGGTATTTGTATAGAAAGTAAAAAGGTGGATCCGTCTGGCTGCCAGCAAGAAAACCCTTTGACCTCTCTAATATCCTCTCTGCAAAGATCGCACGAGTAGGAAAGATCAGTCGAGGCACATTCCTCTTCCAAACCAGAACGCACATCTTCAAGCGCAGAGAAACGCCGTGGCAACCCGGTGGTCTAATCCAATCTTTCTTTCCACGAAGCGAGGTTTTCCAGCGAAAGGGACCGCTGCATGGCCCATTCGGTATCAGCCAACACTGCAGTGTCCTACCTGAGCATTCAGGAGCCGCAGCTGGAAGAAAGCCACCGGAGTTTTTCGAGGATGCAGACTCAGGATGTCTATCCTCAGTATCTTTACAGGAATTCCCAGTACCTTCACACTCTAGGTAAGAAAGTGGAAAAGAGCTTGAAGCAGTGGGATTTTCAATCGGCCTGCGATGGCAGATCTGGGTGATGACTGAATGACCTATCAACGATTGCATTCCAGATAATATCGGCCTGCATCCACCGTACAAACCCTACGTGCGAGACCCTCCGCCTCCTTACCAGACTGTCCTGCATGGGTCACGTGAGCATTGCGCAGAACGACCATGGATGTCTGGTCCTCTGGTGTAAGCCCGATGAAGAATGACGATGCCACAGATGCAGGACCGAATTTTCTTTCGTAGATCCTCACAGCAGAGTCAGAGCGTTTTCAAGGGATCCCAGCCCGCGCCTGGAGACTTTAACGTCATGTGATACGATGCTGCTGCTGTTTGATCCGTCCATCTCACATGTCTTCGTCCTTTTGGTCTGCAGCTGGACCAAGGAAACTGTTTTCCAAGACTGTTGTTGGAAAGAAAGAAAAAACCTTTGTTTGCTCAACTCGTTTTTGTCTTTGTTTCTTTTTTTTATGACAGAAAAAAACAAATAGACTTCATTTGATTAATATCAGTTATATTTCCTGCTTTCCTATGGGCAGAGGGGGTATGCTGAAGAGCTAACCGTGTCCCCAACAGTCTTTTCCACACGTTGATGGGAGCTGAAGTCTGGCTTCAGAAATATTTGGTATTCGAAACGTCTTCTCGAAAGTTCCACGCTGAGAGTCCCTGATGGGGCTGGCATGGTCAAAGTGAAATCTTCCGGCATTCCGAGTGAGGCGAGAGCGTGGGGAAAGAAAATGCACTTCGTCTCGTTCCTCTGGCCTTCCAGGAGACACACAAATGCGTGGGAGGGTCGCGGGAAAAATTCGGAGCCGCTGAAGACGAGTTCGATTGGCGACTGTCCTCAGTGAGAGTGTTCCGCTTAGGGGTGCCTCCGGTAAGTCACCGTCCGCTGGTCGTCAACCGAGGAAATGCAGCGCCGAGTTCTCCTGCTTCCTCGCCTGCTGTTCCCTGAAATCCTGGTATCTTGGGTGTGCCTAAGCCAAAAAGCCCCACTCATTTACTTGCCCAATCGTCGAAGGACTGGCGCCTACAAACCGATTCGCGGGGATTTCCCAACTCTTGTAATCCGCGCAAGGGGAATTTTGCCAGGCAGTCTCCCGTGAGCGGCTCCCAGCAGCCAGGAAGCACCGCGTGCAGAATGATCCTCGAAACACACAGTGCGCTCCTCGACAACCGCGAAAATAATGCTGCAAAATAATAAACAAGGCAATCCTTTAAAATGACGGGGAAGGCAGCCGGAGAAAAATAGCGTATCCCCGAGAAACGACGGAGGATCGGCGATCGCGTCACGGAGCATGAAATGCGGCTCGGAGGTTTCGGTGAAAGTGAAATTCAACTCGAACTTTATCGACGCGCTTAAACGGCATCTTGCACGGAACTGGGGGGGGGGGGGAGAGGGGAGAGAGAGAGAAAGAGAGGGAGAGGAAGAGAAAAAAAAAAAAAAAACACATCGCTTCCATTTTGTGCCTCCGCGGAAGCAGCATCGGTGCATCACCGTCTTCGCAGCGAGCGCGATGCCTTGCGGGGAGTTCCCTGCGAGGCATCCCGGAGGAAACCCCCGCTTTCGCTTGCCCTCGGATCCCCGGTGAACAAAAGGGACATCTGACGGTTAAGGAATCCACCGCAGGGATCGATTGGCATGTCGGATGTGGTCGAAAGGCAGATTTGTTCGCTTGCAATAGATCAGGGGAGTTGAATGGCAGCCAATACTATCGATTGCTCTCCCGCCCGCTGAGAGTGCTTGCTGTGCTACTTTGGGAAGTCACAAGGAGAGATGCTAGTGTGGACCGCTCACGGGAGTCGAGCACAGCCTCCGCGGGTTTCCATCTGCGTCGGCTCGCGTGCCTCGATCAGGGCAAAGAGATGGTGACGTCCGGCGTCCGACGCAGCCTCCTGAAAATGAAATATGCAGTCCCGAAAATGGCCAGCTCGAGCGGGTCTGTTTCACATCCCACGGGACGTGGTTTGAAGATTCTGAAACGGAACGTCAGAAGTACCAGAATCCGTCGAGACTTTTCGTTCCCTTGCCTTGGTGATTGGCAGCCAGAAACCCAAGTCGAGCTCGCCGTTTCCATGTTCAAAGGACTCTCTACTGCGGATGCTTCGGTGCTTTCAGTAGGAGGATTTTCCAGAGAAAGGAAGAGCGGTCGTCCAGCATCGAGGGTGACCCTTAGGAACCAGCCGAGCACAGAGCACTTCAAATTCCAACTGGAAAGCATGGGCGCTGGTCAAAAATGCCAGGATGCGGGTTGGGTCGGGGTCGAACCGCACGCTCAAGAGAAAACCAAATAGTGCCATTGGGAAGACTGCCGTGCAAAGTGCACGAATGCAAAGCCGCCGTGGTCGATCATTCGGCGCTCATTCTTCCTATGAGCGCGAAACATGCAGCAAGCGGTGTTCCAAGTGAAGAATGAAAGCAGCGCGTTGTGGTCATCAAGGCGAAGCACCGGCGCCTACTGCAGGCCAAAGAGACCATTTGGTTGGCTGCTTTGCTAGAAGAGCCAAAACGCGAGCAAAGCAGCAAAAGGTCCTCCACTACCGAGTTAAAGAAAAGGTTTCCATGAGAAAAAATTGGGATGTGGATCCTTGGTCCATATGCTCTCCTGAGGGCGTGTTATTCATTCGGAAACTTGAGTCACAACATTTCTTCACCGTGTACATAAATTACTTCATATATGGATATCACTTCTGTCTCTCAAGTACGCAGAATATTGCCCGTATGCAATTTACTTTGCATGTCTGAAATCGGCATCTGGAGCTCCAGATGCACATTCGACTGCCGCCGTGTCGCGTGGGTCCCTTGAATAACGGTAAAGGGATCGCCTAGCAGCCGAGGAGAAAAGGGTCAAGAAGATGCAAAACAAGGAACAGCATAGTTCATCAAAATCATTGAGGATTGAGCCGAGTAAGTCCGCAGCACGGTGAGGCAGGCAAGGAGCGTATGCTGCATCACGCCCAAACTGAAGCAACCTCCCACGACGGGAAGCCTCCAGGCATAGGTTGACCATGCAAAAGAAGCCCGAGTTTTCTGAAAGCGTTCGCCATCCTTCTGAGATGAAGCAGTGCAACTCATCAGTTGACTGCCTCTTACAAAACGAAGTGAAGCATGGCGACGAAAATCGAGGGCGGATGCGAAGCTCCAGGAGCACATCAGGGAAACAGACCCACGTGAGAACGGAAACGAAATCTTGTACAGAAAAGCAAGTACACAGCACTGTACTGACTCCCGATTCCTCGAGGCACGCGTGGAAGCACGCGAATCGGTTATGCATCCTTAAAGTAAAAGCGCTGTCCGTGCGATATGGAACGTTCCAGAACTCTGCAGCGACGGCAGCGAAAGTTTGCTTTTGGGTCCAGCAGCAGCGGAGCATATCTCGAAGATGAAACAGCAGAACTCTTTTTCAAAAGGCGCTGCTGAAGAGCAACCAGTGACATCTGGAGCACGGGATAGTAATCGAATCGTTCATATTAGCAGGGGAATGTAGAACAAGATGGATGGATTGCGTATCTATGGGAGAAAGTAATTAATTTCATTTCTTCTTCCTGTGTTCATTTATTTTTATTTTCGTTATTGATTTCTTGATTCCGTTATCTGGGGGCGCAATACGTTGTATGCGCTGCCTAATCGTCGTCTTGGAAACGGTCTGTGTCTTGGATGATTTAAGGGTGTGGAGATATCTGAAGAATGGTTGTCCCCAAAATGGAAAAACGAGGATGCTGAAATGGAATCAAAACCGCAAGGAGAAAATGGATCTTTGCAGATCAAGTTGATTTATATCGAAGGTACTTTCACAGCTAACAGGATTGCCTCTCCAAGCAGAGAGAAACAACCAGCTCGGCGCATGGTATCCCTGAGCAAAAGTCTTGTACGTTGTGCCCTTCCCGGTCTTACGGGGAAATCAATCTGCTCTGATTCACAAAAACGAAGGGGAGGAGTGGGGATCCGTGGACCGGGTTCGCCACGGCGAAGCCGATAAAGAGAGGCTGAAGAGGGAGAGACCTCCCTGCCCAGCGCCACCGTGCACCACAGAGAAAGGCATTGCTCCTTTGCTCCAGGCTCCCAGCTGACGAAAGTTCGAATCCGAAACGCAAACTGGTTCTTGAACTCCCTACGGAGATGTCTGCACGTCCGATGCCTGCGGCGCGCGGAGGAAAACCGGAGATGGGAATGAGAATGGGGACTAAGATCCACCTCGCCAGAGAACGTCCTGAAGATCAGTGTCAGCGGTCCTTATCTCGGGAAAATTTATTTGATTTACTTGAAGCTGCTTCATCGACGAACTCTCCGTTTCCTTGTTGCAAAGACTCCCTTCGGGCAGCTGAGACAACGGAAGACTGAGACATGAAGACTTTTCAGGAACCACTTTCTGTCTCCGAAACCGATGACCCAACTCTTTGCTGGAACACTCTTTGCTGCCACGGCTTCCCGCGTTCTTCCAGCGATCAGTCCACCTGCTGTTCAATTAAAAATCAAATTTCGCATCATCGGAAGAAGGTTATCCATCAAAATCGAGAATGAATTGGTGGCGAAGTCCGGTGGATTAAAAAAAAACGAGTTAATCCACCGTACCGGATATGCATTCGTTTATCCCGACACGCACGCACGCATCCGGTTAAGAAAAAAGGCAAAAGAAAACCGAGGCTTGGAGGAAGAGGACGAAGCACCCGACTCTCCCAAAGTGTGCTCGGACGGAGAAGCAAAACCTGCGGTCCAGGAATACCCCTGCCCGCAAACAGGGGTGCGAGAGGGAAACCACATGCCCCCCTCTTTCTTGGGTCTTCGCTTCGTTTCGCCTATCTGCGCGCTTCCCATGGAATGTGCAGCTCCGCAAGAGTGAGCACCTATTCGGCAGTAGGGCACATCATTCGGTGCTTTCGAACTCTGAAAATGAAAGCCTTTCCTGCGAAGTGCTGACGATGATCGCAAGTCCCCTTCCGTTAAGGCGGACCTATTTTCTCAGTCTGCTCCTCGCCTCCGGCGCTTCCGGAATCCGCACGAATGGGTCTGCAGGAATGGGGCTAGCGGTAGCTTACATAGTGCTCAACTTAGCGGCATCCCTACAAGCGGAGTGCACGCTCTCGAATGATGATGAAGATTAGTGAATGGATAGCTTGCAGGCTCATGCGAAACCGAAGTTGCATCCGCACCTCCACGGAAATGCTTCCTTAAAATCAGAACGGATGGGGGTGGCACCATCGGGGGGAGCTGTCACTCATCATCATGCTGACTGTGTGGAGAGGGGACTACGCCACACTTCTTCCAGCTAGACAAGATTTTAAAAAAAAAGAAATAAGCACGCAATCAATAGGGAAGAGCTTAAACCACGCATTCAGCTGGATGCGAACCAGGAAGCGAAGTTCTCCCACTTCCGGAAAGACCTGTTCTTCCAGGAATGGACGACCCGACTTTGCAGCGGTGCATCTGACATGGAGTTCTGATTCCTGCATGGTAAAAATGAGTACCTGAGATGCTGGCAAAAGATGCAGCACAGCGTTCCCGGTCAACCGATAGCATTATCACCGTCGCATCCTGAGTCATCAAGTTGCTTCTCTCACAGTGCGAAGAGGGTTTACTGCCTCCGAAGAATCAGCAGTCACTGCGTTCCTGTTCTTTATCTCCATGAGCAGCTTGAAGTCTCATACTGCTGGGAATCTCCATCTTGCGAGTGAATGGGGCTGAGCCCCAAAGTGCTGTCATCGCGATTCGCAAGGCACCTATTTTCGTGGCTTCGCGGTTGCCGCGGGACGCATCGTAAATGCTGTTGTGGATGCAATCCACTCGACCTCACCGAAGCCACCCGCAACTGGAAGCTGTTGGGCGCCTTCTCGAACCGCTCGTGGAAAAATTCTGGCCATTTCATCAGATCCAGCGTTCACCTCTGCTCCCGGCCTAGCACCGGAATACCGAAAGTCAGCGCACAAGAGGGAGCTCTTAAACTTGTAGTAAATATCTTATTTACTAAAGATCCTATTTATTCAAGTATGGGTTTGCCTATCCTGTACCTATAAAAGAGATGGAAGCCTGGACGAAGGCCACATGGGGAACGTAAGGAGAATTAACAGGCTCGCTTCCAGATGAAGGTGGAACCCGTGACTCCTTTATTGGCGGATTCCGTGGGAGGATTCACTCGAAAATTCCACTGCACATCATTTCGGATCAGCAGAAAATCAATGACTGAATCAGCAAGGATTACTTTGAGTGCGTGAGGAAGGGATTTCGGAGTTCTTCCCGTTTTCCCAGCTGGGAACCGCTTCGAGGGCTGCCGACCCCCTTTGGCCAAATCGGTGAAGAGTGACGCTGACCATAGGACTCTGGGCCCTGGTTCCTCACACGCGGAACGCAAGAGAATGAATGTCTGGACCCAGTGGTACCCACTGCGAGTTGGATTCGCCGGAAATTTGATGCAGATGAGATGAGCCTTCCCTTTGGGCACGTCGTGATGCCGCTTTTTGCTTTTGCTTTGAGCTTAGCGGCCGCGTGCTCTCCAATCGAAGAGGAAACGAGACACTTGGGAGAGATGTCGGTAATAGAGGATCAGAGTTTCCCAAGTCAAAAACGGGAAGCAACAAATTCCGTTCCAGGAGACTGGGCGCTTTCCAAATTGGCTCAAAGGATCATCCATGTTTCCATTTTCAAGATGGTGCTCAAGATAGACACCTGATCCTAGTCAAAACATTCGATGGGCATCAGAAAGGGTGGGAATTCCACCTCTGCATGCCGACAAGGAAACTTGTGGGCATGGAAACCAAGAAGATTCCCACGATGGGAAGAAATTCGCATGTAGCGGAGATGCTGGTGATGGGAATTTTAGCATGGCAGGGTTGGCTGAGAGATTAGGAAGCATGTCGGTCACGTCAGCACGGATGACCTCCAGTTGGGCGATTTCTAAGACCGATTCCATTTACGGCAAAGGATCCTGGAGGACCTGGATGCTATCTGTACAGCCCACACGCTTGGCGAACCTGGACAGGAAGTGGACTGCAGTCTGGAGAAGCTGGTCGCCACATTGTCCTCTAAGGAATTTCTTTGTCTGCTCTGATTTTTTGCCGTTTGCCTTGCAATCATATTTCATGGCGCGAAGGATTTTTTACCAGGAGCTTGATTTTTGAAGAGATCTGCTACCACCCCCATGTTGGCTCCTCTCGTTCCAGGTTCTTGCATCCTTCTCCAGGAGGTGCATTTGCTCAGCAACGGTGCGAGCGGATCATCTTGGGTCGTTTCGGCGGGATCTTCCGAAAGTTCCCTATTTTCTGAATGCTGCCTTGGATGGGAATGCTATCTTACAGGATGGGCCTTTCCGCATTGGCTACTCTTTGCTGGAAGGGAGCTTGCGGGACGGCCGAGTAGGACCGTGATCACCCCCCACGAACCCTGCCGAATGCTCTGTGAAGCTGGGCATCGGTGGGATGAAAGCCAGCATTTGGCAGAACAGGAAAGGACACTCGCTCGAAGCGAACTCCACGGAAAAGGTCGGCTTTCACAGCGGACGACTTTCCGCATTGGTCGAAACGCCCTCTGGCGTCGGATATGCGAAGAATCTGCTTCGCAGATTCGATGGTCACATCTCGTTTCATTTGGCAGCCGATAGAATCAGTGACAGCCGGTAGCTGATTTCCAAAGAGCAGACCGGTCTGACTCGCTACTTGTCTTCAAGAGCCCCAAATGCTCGTCTGCATGTTTGGTCTCTAAGAGGAATCGGAACCCGAGGTGGAGCTGAGCAGAGGAGGAACCTCTGAGTGAGGTATTTCGGGCATCTACGAGGCTGAAATCGGTGTCTGGGATGAGGAGCTTCATTCATCAGGGTGAGCCCGTTGCCACGAGATCCTGGGGGTGGCAGCGTTGCTCCCGGGCAGGACAGAGATATCCGAGACGTGGTTTCCGGGTTCAAATAGAGGGCTCCAATGGGTCTTCGCCGGGTTGTCCGTGAATAAAACGCTCAGTGCTGCAGCCTGCTGATGAAGAACAGGAAGATGAGACATCGCCGGCGTCAGCGACGAAATTCCTGCAGATCGGTACTCGAGATATGAGGACGCAATTCATGCTTCTTGCCTTTTTGTCTCGCTCGTTCCTTCTCGTGCTGCGGAAAAAGCCACTTTCCAGAACTCCGCTGCCTCTTCTCATCGCCTCCAAGTATTCTTCAAGGATCCCGGGGAATGGTCATGCGAAGATTGCCCTTTGGATCAAGGAAGAGCGAGAAATTGGAATCCACGGCGAGGAACCTTCCGAGCCTCCGTGTGGTGCGAGTAAAACCATCAATGTAATTGAGTGCCGCAGCATTTTCTTGTAGTGCTTTGTTTAATGAGCTCATCAGTTAGCGGAGAGGTGCACCCGCTAACGACACCAAAGTGCAGCCATCTCTGAAATGGCGAGTCGGGAGGGAGAGAGGCGCTCGGGTTCCGGGAACAAGTCGGAGGTGAGCCAGCAAGCTGCAAGCGAAATTAGAAAGCGTCCCCGAAATCAGGCAATCGCGACGCTGGGAGCATTCGGTACGTTTTTTTGTTCTCTTTCCTTCTGTACACGCGGAACGGCGTTTCGTAGCCGAAAAGGAAACGAGAGGCCTGGCGCTGGGATCGCGAACCCACATCCCGAGGAAGTGATTCTTCCTCCGGGAATGCCCTCGTTCCAGCCGGCGTGACTTGGATTGCGACGGGAAAGTTGGATTTATTGGATTTTGCCTGATGTTTTTTTGAGGGCTGCCGCGTCCTCTTCGAAGATGGTCAATGATTGCGCTGCATCCACGTTTTCTAGCTGTACGGTATCCTGGAAGAAGGGGGAAAGAGGGATATCAGAAGCGAGCGATCCCACATTCTTTCTCAAGTCCAGTTAGCAGGTCTTCCACGTAACTTTAGCCAACCACCAGACAGCTCTCCACTCCACGGGCACTTCTAAAGACGGCTCCATTCATTCCATAAACTGGTAATGGCAATTAAGATACGCGTCGAAGTGAATGCGGTTACGATGGAAACGGATGTCACATCCTTCTTTTCCTACCAGTGAATACCTTAGCACTTTTTTGCTGGGAATGCGTGCAAAATTCAGCTGGCATCCTCGGCGATTTGCGCCTGCAAAAATTCTCCCTTTAATCAGGCTGGAAACTTGTTCCTAATTTCCCGCCCATGGGTTCCTGATTAGAAGAGCTTCTTGTGCAGCATCTCATTTGTGTATGAAAATAGAAGCATGGGATAAATGCGAGGGCACGAGTCAAATGTGGACGATGCGCAATGGAATCGTTCGCCTACTCAACAAGTGAGGATGAGAAAATGGCAATCTTGTGTTTCTGCCTGAATTAGCAACGCTTCCTTATTTAAGCAACGTTGAGATGACAGCTCAGCATCCGTCCTCCGTGACCGATGCCGACTTGGCTGCTTTCGCAGACCGAGCCACTCAGGGGTGTGCTGCAAGGGTGGGGCGCTCTTTGAAAAGCACCCCCTCTACTCCGGAAGGAAACGATTGCGATGGTCCAAAGACTCCGAAATAATGATGACTGATGATCAAGGGAACGGACGGGATGGTGTAGAAAGTGAACTTCTATCGAAACCTCCAGCTGCAAAAGCGGTGATGACCGGGTTTGGAGGTGCCTGCAAACAGCACTCCATTTTCCTACGTCATATCAGCTGGGCTCTAAAGAAAGGTACATCCCGAATTCGCACCCGTTCTAAACGGCCAATGTGCTTCCGTGATTTTCTATATCTAGATTAAAAAGAAAAAATCGGCGCTGGGGCAGTACAGCATCCTTTCCACAGTCCACACTGACCAACGCGTGGCTGCCAGTCGTTTGCGGAGCTGAGAGAGCGATGATGGCAATCACAAAGTTTGGCGCTTGGAGACCTCTTGAACACTGAATCGTGTTTCAGATGTCAAGTGGACATTTCGTTTGAAAACGGGTAGTTCGCCAGTCGGACTGCCTTAGAAAGAAAGGAAGAAAGACAATCTTCTGCTATGGGAACAGCATAAAAGAGCAAAGAACTTCCGTCGAAGCGGTTCTCCTCTTCGACGCAGATGACCAAGGTGTGATTCTTTGATCCGAACTTTCCCAAAGATGGGACAACACTTCACAAATCCAGAGATACCTTGAACGGAATACGTTGGTTACTTTATAGGGTAGGCGGATATCAATAATAAATCAATCAAGCAGGTGTATATGGTAAAATGACGTTCTTGATGACCTCAATGTTTCTGAGGTCTTTGAATGACCAATCCTTTGGATCTCAGGCGCACAGCATTGGAAAGCTGTTGGCACGCAAGGCGCGCCAGAGCTGCAGATGTGTTCCGCCCTGCCGCAGCATCTATCAGAACAGATTCAGTTTGCCAATTTTTCACGAAACACTTACTGACTTTCCGCGGGACACCAATGCTCCGCGGGGCGAGGCTGGGGAAGCGCCGCCCTAATTAGGTTGGGAGGGATGGGAAGTAATGCCAGTCGGTCCACTTGTCGTCGTTCATCTATCGATTGTGGACGGCTTATTTTACCAGCCCTGAGGCTCAGACGGAGTCGTTTTCTTCCCTTCTTTTCGAGTCTCAAGCTGACTTTAGCTATGCTCAGCTGATTTTGGAAAGTCATTACGTTTCTCGGCTGCAGAGGTCAGGTCCAAGCAAAGCATTTCGAAGGAATGTTTCTCGGATCCGGCAAGCTATTCCGGAGCACACACAACACGGATTGAAGGTGCACGGACGCGGTGTCACGAGATTGCAGAACACGCCTTTCGACGGCAGCCTGAAGGTGAAAAACCCTCGTCTTTGTGAGATCCGTTGATGCCAAGCGTGGGAACGGAGCGCGTGGTCCCGGAACGGACCACGGCAAGTTGACAGCGCGGCATCTGCGATCCCGAATTTGCGGCTGTGCTCGAAAAGGGGAAATTTTCTAATGGGGACTCACCGGCGACCTGGCAGAGACCTCGATTTCGCTTGGTTTCCAAACACGGTACCCCAAAGGGAAGTCCGGAGACGAAATGGGAACAGAGGTCGCGGACACGTGGCACAGCAGGGATGTGTACGACCACGCAGACGAGCGTCGATCCACACCTTCCTGAGCTATTCCGAGAAGACTCGGCGCGCCTCATCAGCAGAAGTGAAAGCAGATGCTGAATTTTTGAATGTTCGTGGGCTGCATTGCAAGCTGAACCACATATTCCACATAGACATCTACCAGAGCAACTGCCGGGATCTGCCAATAGCGCCGCCTTTGCTCCCGTGGAAGCAGCCACCAGCAATCCCGGTGTCCCTGCAGCAAGCCGGGCGTGGAATTGGCTCTCCCAGGCGATTCCCAAATCACCAGGAGCACTTGCAGCATCCGTGATGGTGAGCATAAGAACAATTTTCAGCTCTCTTGCAAGAAACTTGGAAAGGGGTCGTCCCCATGGCACGGCCCTACCGAGCGGCGTCCTTCATCGCACGACACGGAAAGTTGGTTTCTTTTCCTGCTGAGAGACGCTCGGGTCGTCATCTTCGCAGCTCCTGGACCTCCCTGAGTTCGCGGGAGAGGTTGCAGCTCTTTTTTGCACTCCCACGTCAGAGATGCGAAACTGCGAAGTGCTCTGAGAAAGTTCCGCGAGGCAGGGCCGGAGTTTGCATCCGGTCTTCGGGATGCGAGGCAGCAAAGACCTCGGCCTTAATTGAAAAAAGAGGCGTTTTCACAAAAGCAGTATTTTTCACTTGCATTTGATGGGAAAAGGAAAAAAAAACTCCTTCCAAGTTATTTCAATAAATCCAACTGGTCCACACGACTTGGCAACTTCATTTACTCTGCAGGAAATGATGGCTTCCTTTCTCACGGTGCTCGTATTCAATCTAAATCGTACACGTTGTACAATCAATGGTTAGAATTTTGTACAAGCGCGAGGTTGTAACCGTTAATTATGCTTCCATTCCTTTGGAGCTTTTTGGAGCTTCGCAAGGCGTGAATTTGCCATCACTTACGATCCGAGCTCTATAAACTATCAAATTCCAAAGAGAAGGTCCAGAATGCCTTCATTCCCACGGGATGCAATCGGTTGCCAAGACAAAGCGCATGTACATGCGATTCCTCAATCTGTCCAGTTTCCGTTCTGTGTACCGTAAATGGATCGAATTTTTTTTTTTCCCTCCGCATCTCCGGAAAAGAAATCATACGGAAGCTATCGGTTCGCTCCCTCACTCGGCAGCCTTCCGGAAGAGGCGACCCTCCTCCTCCGGAAGAGGTGAGCGGTCACAGGGTACCCAGAATCAAAGAAGCATCGAGAGCGGGAGTCGGCGGCGTCCTGGAGACTCGAAACTCCTCTCCGAGATGCTTGCTTGAGGGTGGGATGCAGCATCAGTCGCAAAGTGTGGAGGAGGATCGCCACTTCTCGACCGATCTCCATGCTCGCATCGCGCTCTTCTCGTGGCAGCAGAGCGGCAGCATCCGTGCGGATGTATCTGTACCACGGTGATCGCAGAGGTGTTCCGGCGAGATGCTTTGATTCGGCGTCGATCGCAAATCCCGGAAGGTCATAAAAAAACATACGAATGTCTTCGTGCATAGTCATTCATACTTATTAATATCACTAACAGCACGTGACAGTAACTACTAACGGTGCATCGTATTGATACGTTTACCACGATTTACTGACATACGTTTCATCCACATGATTAATAGGCTGTTGATCATAAAAAATTAATGTACGAATGCTTATTATATGTGCTGATGTTTACAGATCACACGCATATACATGTGAATATGAGTATGTGCATTTGTTTTTTGTGGTCTCTCTGGATTTTGATGGTTCGGGATTTCGACCCTGACCCGTTTTGACCAACGTGCAAAGTGGTGCTGCTGCAAGCCATGGATGTCTTCAAGTGTGTACCGAAATGCATGCGTTGCATCACTCGCAATCACGTAAGTGCTCCTGGGCTACCCTTTATTAGTTATTAGGAACGAGTAATGAGGCAATTTCTCTAATGCAACCTTCTTGGCCGCCCATTTCGCCCAGCTAAACGAACCTGGGCGCCGAAGGTCAGCGTGTGGTCACTGTGTTCGCAAAAGAGTGGGAGGATAGAGGCGATGGCGATGTTCCGTGGCGAGGATAAAGGGAAGGGGTCGGATGGAGAGGAGATGGGATTCATGATGACCATTCGGTGTTTGGCCGACTGGAGGTGGCGAAATGCTCGAGGGGGTGCATTTGGGGTTAACGTGATCATGGCGGAAAGTCAGTACAAGTGGGTGTCAGGTGAGGAATTGGATTCATAATTCTAGAATTTACCGTCGTCATCACAACTTGACAAGTTACGGTTGTTTTTTAACTGAAGTTCTGAATTTTACTGTGAGGATGTGGAGATGAAATTTCGTTACCGGGGGGGAAGGTTTCGTTCCACGTTGCAGTCAGCATTGCCAGGTCACACCGCGCGAATTTGTCAAAGGTGATTGCATACGCAAGCAGTAATAATCACGAGGGCCGAAGGGCTCCAGAAGGCATTTTCCGAGGGGAGCCGCAGGAATTCCAGGAAATCATTCCTCGCAGCTTCGTGGGGCTATATTTTTTTCCGGCATCGCCTTCCTAAGTGATCTAATGGGATTCTGAGATGCTTGCCGTGAGGCGAGACGCCACGAGATGGTTTGCTCCATCTCCGTGCTGATGTGTTTGGTGAAGCGCACTTTGGTTGCATCTGGAAAGAGTTTCGCTGCTTCCGATTCAACTCCCTGAGTGCTATGGACGAGCATACGTCCGCCTGGCAAGTGTTTTTTTTTTTTTTTTTCTCTACCTTATACACGCGACAAAAGCCAACACTACCCGTGTTCAGGATGGACGCGCACACGCACGTTCTCATCGTTCCCTCGGCAACGGCAGTAAACAAAATTTCATTTGTATCGGTTTTTCCCGGTGCTCCATGGAATTTATCACGTTGTTTTTTTCAAAAATGTGAGCGCATCATCGATTTATTCCAATTGTGATTCCATATGTTTGGGGAAAATGGAAATATTTCATTAATGATGTGGTGCAAACAAGCAATGGCAGTGGCAACTCTGATCAGCGCTGTATAAAGTCGTTCGGCTCCTCGGTGGAGCAGGCGGCACGCGCAGGGACCTCGGCTGCGACCCGCCTGCAGGCAAGAGCGCAGGGCGGTTTGGACACCCCGTGAGCTCCGCACCCTCAAAGGGTTAATTGCCAAATTTCCCTTTCGTAACGTCCTTTTGCTGGAACCGCAGCTTTCCTTTTGCCAGTCGCTTTGAAGAGGGCCGTTGGGCTGTCGGTCGAGCTGCGGCTGCTGAATGCAACAGGGAACTTCGCTTCTTTCGCTGAAGACCCTTGAAAGCCGCCCGTACGGCTTCGAGAAACGCGGAAAGAATCCCTAAAATCCGTCTGCGTTGATGCTGCGAGAGCGCGATAAAGGAGGCGACTTCTTTCGGGAGGGAATCTCCTCTTTGCATGCGTAATGAAAACAAACGTGGAAAAATGGAATCATTGTATTAGAAGTGCCACCGACAAGTCTTCGTAGCTTTACGGTGGCCCTTGGGATCACGCAGAAGCTAAGATGGTTGGATATTAGCGTTGAGAATTAGTTCCTCCGCTCCAGACAGTCACAATACCATAGCAGGACCTGCGCGACCCTCCCCACGGGCAGCGGACGGAGCCCCGCGAACTGCGGCTCCAGCATTCCTCCTGCCCATGAGTTCCAGTGGGAGTCCCGGCGTGATCGGGTCAAAACCCTTCCGCCCTCGGTCCGGCAGCGCTGGGCGACCCCCGCTTGCCTGTGTCCGCCCTTTTGAGGGAATTCGAGCCCGGGGGCCGAGAGACCAGCCTCACGCTTCGGCGGCCTCCGCGGGTAGCGCGTTCGAATCCCGCCCGGGAGCGTCGGCCCTCGGCGAGGACATTGTGGAACTATGAAAGGGTGGTCCTTATGGAACGGTGGTTCCTTACCATTTCATAAAGACTTCATCGGCATCAAGTGATCTTCAGATGCATTTCTTGCACTGCGCACCGCAGCCATTCCGGGAACCCATTCGAATCTTCAGCATCAGAGGCGGAGCCCTCCGGTTGGGAGGAAATCTTTCACCAAGGAAACTGCGATTTCATGACGGAACGCTGCCGCCACTGCTGCGCTTTTTGGACTGCAAGGAAGCAGCCAAGTGACCGAGGTCAATTGGATTTCGCATGGAAACGACACGCCCTTTGAAATTCGTTGGGCATTTCCTTATTTTTCGACCAGCGGGAGAACGAGGTCGGCTCAGCATCATCCCGTTCCTGCCAGCAGGTTCGTCTTCGTGACACCTGGAGCCCACTGGCTGCGGACTTTTTCGTCACCAGGAACGAGTCGGTGCAGCTTGTTTTCGAATGCCTCGAGGGACGGAGTCGGGCGCTCTCTTCAAAGAGGACCTCGACTGACCCTTTTGCGACCTCGGAATTCCCTTGCCCGCAGCAGCCTTGGCCGTGTGGTTACGGTGGTCTCTGCGCGTGGCACCACCATGCATCGTGGGTTCGAATACTCCGAACTGAATCGACGCAGGGCGCCTCGTGGGTTCCGAGTTCACCCCACAAGGTGACGCTGGCTGGCCTACATTCATCCGGGTGCGGCACTGGTCGCGGTTCGAACCGCATGCCCCCCGTGAGGACCGGCACAAATGGGAGTCTACCTCCGGGTGCTTCCAGGAATCAGGTTCCCCCTCCGGTTGTGAAGGAGAGGACCTCCCTTCCCGGGAGGACCCTCCGCGTCGTACTGATGGAGTAGGTGTGTCGCCAACACCCCTCCAGAGAGTGCAGAGAAGCGAGCCGATCCCTTCGGAGAAGCTGAGTCCTTCCGAGGAGTGAAAACAGGAGCGGATCCCTTGCGGGGGATCCCTCCGAAGAAGAAATTCCAGGATCGGATCCTTTTCCGGTTCCCTTCAGAGAAGAAAGAATGGAGCGGACCCCCCTCGGGGGTCCTCTGGAGAGAAGAAGGAAGGAGATTCCCTTCTTGATTCCCCTTCGGAGACAACCAGGATAGACTTGATCTCCATTTCCGGGGATCCCTCCCAGGCGTGAGAGGAACGGACTCCGAGTCCTTCCTGGATTCATGGGGCGAGCCCCTCCCGGGGTAACCCCTATCTTGAAGGATTACCCACCCTCGGGTGGCGTGGAACCGTGTCGAAGAACTGCGAAGGCAGAAAAGGAAGGATTTGCCTCATTCAAACGATTTGAGGAATGGAACTGTTCCCAAAGAAGATATCCTCCACGTGGAAGCATCAGCAACGCTCCACCGGGCCGTCCGCTCTGCTCGGCAACGGACGCACAGAGGCAGCGTTGCCTGGCAATGGCTCCAGCGTTCGACACGGATTCAAGGAGTTGGCGGCACACCATAAATCACTCAAAAGTTCGTTCCGTGTGGCTCGGCTGCAGGTCAGTTCTGACCGCCACAACTGCGTTCTGCCACGAAGTCCGAAATTCCCTCCTTTGCCCAACGACAGGTCGGCGTTTCGAACCCAACCCGTCCTCGCACGCTGGACCACCCGACCCCAAAGGTCGCAGAAAATCGATACGCAAGTTTATTATGCACATATGTATTAATACAAGTAATAATACGTTCACTGTGCATATTACTACAATTAATAATTGCAAACATTGATAGAATTAATAAAACGCTTACTATGTAATGTGGTTCATAATATAAGTATATTCAGGAGACTGTAAGAAATATATATATATATATTTTGCTGTTACGTATATGAATACATGCATATGTATGGATAGAATAACGGGCAAATTTATTCGAGCATACCCATTTATTCATATTTATCAACACGCATATTATTAATATGTAGATTAATATATATGATGAGTATCATGAAAACTAAACATATGTGCTTATTATGTACATGATATATATATTTAGATTTAGATTAGTACACCAATTTATTTTAACATGCACATAAATCAGTACAATTAATAATTCGCATGGCTATGTAATTAAAATATATATTAAGGACTGTGAAAAGCAAAGACGTATGTTTAGTACACACAGGAATGTATTTTTTTATATACAATAAATGTGCATTCAATATGAACACCGTCTTATCACGAGAAATAATGGCGATAATTGAAAATTGTGGGAAGAAATTAAAGAAAGCAAACAAATGTAGAAAAAAACCTAGAAGAAATTCTACAATTCATTTTCCATCATTTCCATCGCTGGAAGAACGCTACTTTCTCCGCAAATGGTGAATTCCGTATTCGGGATTTCCATCGCCTGATAAATCCCTATGTGCGTATCCACTCAGCACGTACTTATCACATATGTTAACATGCACAATAGGCATATGAATTCGTGTCTTGTAATCTTTGCAATACACATTAGCAACATGTAGGAATGCACATTCTTAATTATATTAATGAATGTGCATGTTAAAGAAAAAAATTGTGCATAAATTTAATGTACATAATAAGCATGTATGCTTAGCTTTTATGATCTTGGCATAATATGTATCAGTCGATATAGTGGAATACATGTAACAAACAAGCACATTTGTTTTTAATGATCTTTCGGCGTTCTGATGGGCATTTAAAAATGGCGATCAAAATTTGCGTGTACAGAGTTGACGGACGGTGCAGTTTTCGCTTCAATCCTACGGGCACAGGGCGGATTCAAATTTCGACGTTTCTTCCAGCATTCCTGAGATTCCCTCGTCACCTCCGTCACACGGGTGCATCTCTGACACCGACTCCGAGCATCCCCAGACCCTTCCTGACCCCAGGTTCGGGTGTGCCTCTCGGATTTTCGCACGCCTCTCCATCCTGGTCCATGGTGTCGGAACTATGGAGCATCCTCCATCACTCGTCTCTTCCGTCCGAAGAGCCACCACGCAAAGAGCCAGCCGGAAGCTGCTCTCAAGAAGGCCTTTGGCATTCACGAGTGGGGTTAACCAAGTCGGACAGGGATACGAAAGCTGCGGCGACGTGATGCTCCGCGCTGTTGGTGGACGGGCATGGATCAGGGAAGCTGAGGAAGAGCTGGAAGAGCATGGCGGCGTGGACGAGTTCCTCATCTGGCAGCTGTGTCCGGAGCACGCTGCTGCTTCCGAATAGAGGAGCGATTGCTCCGATGGCAGAGAACGAAGAGAGCGCTTGGCCGAAAATGGGTGGATTGGGAAAGTCAAGGCGTCCTGTCGCAGGGGAACCCCACAGGTTGCTCCGTTCCGGGAATCTGGACCGCTCCGGCTGGCCACGCCCTCTCGGCAAAGCGGTTTGCAAGAGAACCGCGCGCCATTCGGAGCTCCCTCCCTCCGTGCAAAGCGGGCGACCTATGGCGCCGAAAGCGTGCGAGGGGCGCAGGAGATTTCCGATGCCACGATGGAATCGGCGCTGCTCCGTTCGTGCATTACTGCTGAATGCATTGCAGGTATGAAAAAAAAAAAAAAAAAACAGCCACCTACGACACGCAGCCCTCGGGGCAATTTTTTGCACTGCGCCCGCAGCCGGGGCAGTTCCCTGCAGGCGCGGGCGTGGTACGAGCGGCGTAATTAACATACGGGAACTGCTCGTCCCCGGTGAAGTCTGCTCTTCGGGAACGGAGGTGGCAGCTGCTGGCGAAGACGGACTCAACGACAAGCAAAGTTCGGCTGGTCAGCACCCGGCATGTTGCTGGGCTTCCCCATGGTCAAACAGTCGGAAAAATTGCTGCTTTTTTGGATGTCGTCACATCGCTCCCCGGATCCGCTGACCAACTCCCTTCCCTATGGAACCATTGGTACTGAATCCAGCTGCGGAGGATGCCTTTTTCCTCTTTCAGCATCGTCCGAAGGCGTGGTGGATCACAGAATGCACTTTCCCCTTTCCCAGAGGTTCGCACCTGCCTGAGATCAAGGCGCTGCTCCATCCACGGGCTGCTGGTTCGGTGCCTGGCGTGGACATCTTACAACGCGCATTGCAAGCCGTTGTGGGTTAAAGTTGGGGAGCCATACAAAGACATCAATGGTGCGTGGGGAGCGTTCCTCGGAGAATCTCTAAAGGAAGTCCCCACCTCTCGCGAAAGTCGACTTTCTAAAAGGAAAGAGAGTTTCGTGCAGATACCAACCCTTTGTCAGGTTGAATAATTTAGGACACAAAAAAAAAATCGATTGCGTTGAATCTGTCCTCTGGGAACTCACCCCAACAGGAAGGATTTTTTTTCTCGCGCTCCTGAAGATGAGAATGGGGGAGGAAACCCTTCTGCATCCGTCCATCCCCTCCGCTGATCATCTTTCGTCGGAGCTTTTTCAGCTCGTCACATTGAGACTTTTAGGCTTGTTCAAAGCAGCCTCGCGTGTTCTGGTCGGAAGCTGTTTCACCCCTATTTGGATATTTCCTGTGGTCAGTTCCTCCCAAAATGCACACGCGTGCTGAAGAAGAAGCTCCCAAACGCGAAGAAGATTCCGGGAGATCATTTTCCTCCGCATCTCTGCAGGCGGCGCAAAAGCTATTGCCTGCTTCGAAATGGTCCCAACCCAAGCAAACGTCTCCCGAGGATGCAGCTTCTCACTTTCCACAGTGTGTCTTGCTGGCCCCATTCCGGAGCTTCGCCGAAGGTTTGCCCTCCGGAAGCAGCAACACCGCGGAAGATGCTCGGTGCTGTGCCAGGTCGCAGGCTGACGTGCAGAGGGAGGCTTTTCGCATCTTTGGAGCGCCAGCCGGACCAGGATGTACCAGGTCAGCGAAACAAATCACATGACGAGTCAAAGGCTTTGCCTCGAGGCCGTCACTTTCGACGGGAATCGATTCCGAGAACCTTCGTGCGAGCGCTTTCAAGTGCTGATCCTGAAGACCGGGAGGATTTTTTCCCACTGGAATTTCGGCGCTGCATCATCGGCAGGAGGTGCGGAGATTGCCGCCTCGCCTCTCGTGGAGGATCCACTCATGTGGTTCTGTGCAGAACATTCTCGGCGGTGGCACCGCCTTGCACCACCTGAGCCAAACCTCGGCGTGCGTTCTGCAAGGTGAAAGGGTGATTCCCTCACAAATGGCACGAACGGGAGTTTCCGATCCCGTGGTCAGCGACGGCCATCTTCTAAATCATGCTGCTAAGTCGCGCTGACTAACTCAGGTCAAGCACTGAACGTGTCCTTCCGAGGATTTTTCTCGTGTCCAAGGGGAAGCAGCGGACGATTGGCGCAGCAGGTGTACAGGAAGTGTCAAAATTAAGGGGCTCACGCCGCAGACGTAGCCCTAATAATAAGAAAGCGACAGGAAGGCAACATGAAGATGACGAGAAGGTATCTTCCGCTCGGCCTTTGTCCACATGCGGCGATTGTGACTTGACGCATGCTCCGAACATGAGAGTCGGCATGATCCATGGCAACCCACTGTGTAAAGTAGGTCTGTCGACGAGCGTCGGTGCCCTCGGTGGTCCGACAACTGAAGTTTCGTGCTTTTCTCTTTCTCTCGTCCACTGTTCCCATGTATGCTGTTGTTCAAAGATGGATTCTGTGGATCGCTGGCTCGTGGGGAGCAAAGAAATTGATTCCTAATAAAAATGAAAAAAAAAAAAAAATAAACAAAAATAAAGCCGATTCACTGACCATCTCTGCACACGAAACTCTGATCACGTGCATTTCCATGCTTCTCTTTTGCAGCCGTGTCCAGTCAGAAACGCCCGGGGCAAGGAAGGCTTCTCTGCCGGGATCGCATCCAACTCACCGCGATGCGAGCTGCCCATTTCGTTTGAGCCCTATCGAATTATGGAGTTCTTGGGGCCTCATGGTTTCGCTTCTCGGAAGACAAACCCGTTCCTATGACTGCGAAGTCCGTGGTTTATTAGGGAGCATCCATGTCCAGCTTGACTTTGATGAAACCGAAAGATCTGTTCCCAAAAGAATGAAGCTTTCGCGTGCTGACTCGAAACTACAACATCCAGCATCCGACCCTGTGCTCAATATGAGCACAGCACGGATGCAATATTCGGTAGCATTTTTTCACCTCTAGGCGATCGTCCGTGTAACCTGAGTAGGGGAAACCTCTATTCAGAATAGGTACTGCTATGGTGACCGGAGATACGTTTGGTACTTTCCCTCTCTATGCAAAGTGTTCCAGAGGAAGTTGTCTTCCTTCTTGGGCTCAAAACCACACAAGCGTATAGGAACTCTGCCATCATGCAGAAGGATGGTACAGCTTTGCATAGTGCTACTGGAGCAGTGGCACAGATGGGCGTTGCCCAGCTCTCTGTACGTTGCACTGTACCAGTATTTGGACTGGCAATTTGATTGCGAAGCTTGTTAATGTATTTCTTGTATATGCTTTTTAAAGTTTCGATTTTTTCGGGGAGACAAAAAACAAGTGGGGGGAAATAAACTTTTGGGCACGCCCTTTGATCAGTTTAAGAATAAACACTTACTGCATCAGAATTCGTAGGTTATCCTTCAGAATTTGTGTCTTTATTTGTTTGAGTAATTCCAGCTCTGCATTTTGATTTTCACGTAGGTTCAGCTTTCCGAGATTTTGGGATCAGCGAGCAGTCGAGATGGATGTAATTTCTTCTAGTAGAGCTTACCATGGCAACATTCCTTCCCCTATCCCGATTCTGTAATTCGTTTCCTTTTTTTTTTTTTCTTTTGGTTTTTCCATCTAAAGCAACGGAGAAATTCTTCTCGTCTTCGTGCTTTATGAAAAGTGAGTCGGGCTCTGTGCACACATATGCACATGTATATACAAATGTGTATATACGTATCTGGCTCCAAAAACTTCAAAAAATTCGCCTTTGATGTCAGTCTAGAGTAAGTTGTTACATTCATTCATAAAGTGGCAAAGTAGAGATCCTTTGCCATCATCGTAGTTGCCTGATGGCTTCAGTGGCTCTAGAGGTGACATCAGTGGAATCTATGTTTCTTCGGAGTTACTAGTTTAGTTTCCTGAGTCCTCAATAGAGTGCGCGTTTGGAAAGAATGCATCGAACAACCTTCTCAATCACCCGATCACACTCGAAAGCTCACTACAACGCGGCTATGAAAGAAATTTACGAGCAAAGATGTTATTACAGTAGACTGATCGATCGTAAGTGCATTCAGGGATGTTTTTTCATGAAGGAGAAATGTATTCATTCTTGAAGGGAAACCGAACCACGAAGGAAGTTCCGAAAATTGCAAGAGGAGGAGGCAGTTTAAGAGTTTCATGTTTGACCTGCCCGGCATGTTGAATGGACGCACTGAAGACGCCTTCTCTCCGAAAATTTGATGACTCCTTGAAGGCATTTCCTTCTTTCGCCTGAGCCCGCATAGCAGGCCGGCAAAGATTTGTGTTTTGCATTTCCGCAAGGTGAACATTTGGACTCTAAATGGACCCATCATCTCGTTGTACATCTCTCCTCGGCCACCTCGCATCGCGCGCAAATAGAATTTCGCAGACTCCAACCAGTTGGGTGCCTGCAGCATGAGAAAGGCAGGTCTCGGTTGACCTCGGCCTACCCTCAGCACACTGGAGATGATTTCCCTCTTTCCTGCCTTACCTCGTGAGAAGTGGTAGAATTTAGTTGAAAGGCACTTGCGAATGCGGACTGTCTTCCCCACGATTTAAGTGGCAAAGCTAAGCGACTTAGATCGACTCTAATGAAGGCTGCATGAACTTCTATACCTAATTTTCATTTGCCACTTGCAGTTTCCTTGAACCTCTCTTGGAAACAGCTCGTATTTCAATCTATGTTTGATGATAATCTACATACGCTACATGTTATGTACGTCAGATCACCTTTTCAGAAGATCCTGACAGCTAGCAATATGTAATCGCGTTGCAGCTGCTCCAAATTTTAATTTTAATTTCCCTCCTCTTTTCTTCCCATTTCTGCCTTCCTTTTTAATCAGCCATTTGTTGTTTCTTCCTTTCAACTTTACTTCCCGCCGAGCCCTCATCTTCAAGATGGAACGCCAACTTCTCGGCATGCGAAAGTGGAATCGCTGGATCCCATCATGACCTCACCCTATTTAACTGGGGGTGGAAACCTCCTTTTCATCTCTTGAGCAAAATTTTTCATCTCCCGAGAATCGCAAAGATGCTTTTCGCCGAAGCTTTGCGGTTTCTTCCGTCCTCCGTTCGTTCCACGGAAACAGATCTTCCCCCACCTACGAGATACATCTGCATTTTCCAGAAAGCCTTTCGAGCTTTCCACCGAGTCATCCTCTCTTCGTTTCTCTGTAGCTCTTTGATAAGTGCTCCCTCCGGTGAACTCGTGGCAATCCCGGTGTGATCGATTTCCGGGTTCTTTGGTCTCACCAAACAGAATACCTAAGATTGGGTCATTTGAACGGCAGCAAACATTCAAACTTGCAAACCGTCCGTCTTCAGCAGTGCTTGGTGAGCTCCAGCGACACCCCACTGCCCACTGCCTGATTGCCCATTCGGCGACCGTCCCCTTGACATCTTCTGATTCGAGACCTGAAATGAAAAGCAGTCCACGATTGCATGTCTTCGACATCAAGGCCATCTCTTGGGAAAAAGGGGCCTCGTATTCTAAAGAAAATATGGGCAGCTGCTAATTCGTTGGCGAGTAGGCATTGGTCTATCTGTCCCTCTACTTTCAAATTATTCATCTATGAGGCGAACCATCTATGAGGGCAACCATCTAATTTTAAGGTTTCTCAGAAGAACGCGGTGCCTATCGAAAGCTTCAACTGGTTCTTCGAACCTAATGCTGAAAAAAGCTTTCTTTCTTAGAGAGCACTTCAAAGAACTCTCCCTTATGTTCACATTCTAAGACGCGGTTATAGGTTGAGTGCTCTCCGTTCTTAGATCGACGAATCGCTCGCTCACCAACTCTATCAACTGTTTCTCTTCCTGTCGACGCTCTTCGACGAAGCCAATCTCGCCGAATTCTCTCCAGGTAGACGAAATTTGCTGCCGAAAGGCTCCAGCGAGAAACTGGGAGGCGATCTCTGCAAAATTCTTTCCAACGGTATTCCTGTGAAGCTCTGGTGTCCACATGGGGTTGCCACTCGGCGCATCCCCTCTCACCTCTGACCACTTTCGACGTTTCAAGAAAGCGTTCCGTCCACATGGGGTTGCCACTCGGTGCATCCCCTCTCACCTCTGACCACTTTCGACGTTTCGAGAAAGTCTTCTGGTCGAGGATTTCATTTGCTTCCGATGAAGAATGGGTCCTTTTGGCTTTCCTCGGACTTCGTTAATGCCACGGATGATTCATGGCGATGATTTTAATTTGGAATTTCTCAATTTGTGATTTATAGGACGCGCTTCTCGTATGTTCTCCATTGCCCGGACGGTTCCGCCTCTAGAAGGGTCCTTTTCCGGAGAGCCAATTTTCGAGTTCCTTCGAACTTCTCGCTCACTCCTTTAATGAGGCGCCCACGAAAGGAGAGGGTGAGAATCAAAGCCTATTTCGTATTCTGCAGGGTGATTTTTCCTTCCGGTGCATTTCCACCGCAGCGCCGGCAGATGTGGCGCTCGGATTTATCTCATTGCCGAGGTTCCGCTTATCTGCACAGGCCGAGGCGACCTCCGCTGGCTGGGGCTGACCCTTCCGTCGTGGTCCACCTCCGGAAGCCAACCTAGAAACCATTGCTGATCTCGCTTTCGAAGAAGGATGACACTTTGTGCGCTTCCTTCGCGGATGCTGCGGCTCATCCCAGGGCGTGGCATGAGTCTCGCGACTGGCTCCACCTGGATGCATCGGGTGGCACTTTCCATCCACTGAGCCACAGGCTATCTTGATGATCCGCCGCGGTGCGCGAAAAATCACTGCATCTTCCGCACTCACGTGGCTCTCGTCGCATCTTGGCTCTCTGAGCAGTGGAATCGGAATCTCAGCACCCCTTGAAGACCAGGAAGAGCAATCAGGAACGCACTTTGAGATACCTTAGTTCGTGACCTCTTGGAATTTGGCAACTTTAAGGACACACGAAATCGGCTGCAAGGATTTTTCTCGTGAGAATTGTCTCGGAGGTGATGGAAAGGTTTTTCATGATTTCATGGTATTTATCATTTTATTTATCAGTATGCGCCAAATAATATAAGGCTTGCATTGTTAATTTTGTTCAAAATGGCCGCCAAGACGTCGAACGAACTTGTGAATCGACCGATGGTTACTTAATTGGAGCTATCGTTGCTTCTTTGTTACTCCATTAAGATGCCTGACCTTTTGTGTGAGATTTATAATCGTCTATCTTGGAGGAAGTTAATATGAGCTTTTCTGCGTTTTCGGAATTCCCGGGAAATCACAAACTCCTCGAGGCTCTCAAAAGATTCATTGCGAGGAATTTTTTTTTCCGTGCAGGAAATTTCCGGCTGACTTTCTGGCCAACGCTTCCAAAGGCGCAAAGTTGAAAAACTGCATTTCTGGGAAGGCCATCCATTGCAGACGCGGCAAGAGGGATGCAGCTGCAATCGCAACTGTTGCACGCGTGCATATCCATCATCCTAATGTGGCAACCCTGCACGTGCAGTCTTCGGTGTTTCTGTGCCATTGTGTGCGAACGGTGTCTCTGCCAGCGCTTCCGTGGTGCACGGCGGAGCTCTCGGGCTGCCCAGCGAGCACTGCGCAGCCTCCCTGAACAGATGCAGAGAGGTCAGACCGTGCTTTCGGTCCCACCTCCGAAACAGGGATGAGTTGTGAATCTCAGGGAGAGGAGAAGCGGAGAACACCGTTCTTTCCGGATGCGGCAGCAATCGAAAAGATCGATTCCCCAAAAGAGCGGACTCGCAGCTTCCGTTAAGGCCAATGCAAAGTACTCACCGAGTGATCGCTTTCACAGGACACCACGGCACCACCCTCACGGGGCGGAAGCCTGCTCTTTTCACCGAGGGCCATACGATGGAATGAATACCCGGCATGATCAGAACAGTTTGGTACAGCGGCGTACAATTTGTGCAAATGCATCGCACTGCACGTTGATGGGTCATTGCTTTGTGGCATGGCGTGGAAATGTGGGACCCCACTGGGTGAAACGGCAAGGGTGGTGTCTTCAGAGGTGTCTCCGAGGATGGACTTCGTGAACCGATGGTGCGATTCCACGGAAGCTGTCTTGCAGTTGTGGAAGAACTCCGAGGGTGTTGGAAAAATGAGAGGTAGGAAGTGAGTGGAGGCTGACGCTCCGCTCGCTTGAAAAGAGAATCGCGCCAAACTGAGGGTCTCAGACCGAAGAAAATTTTGAAGGTTCCCTTCGTCTTCGGTTCGGAATTCTCAACAGTCTCTTTGATTTTGTGAATTCGAATTCGCTTCGGTCAAGAGGAATCGCAAGGACTGCTTCCTAAAGCATTCGTGACGAATGACAACACTTTGGGAACATTTTCAAGACTTTGCTGGCGCGAGGAAAGTGCCTCCATTGCCCGAAGAGGAGCGACTGGAAACGTCACTCTCCAATCATTCCATGGATCTCATGGTTTTCATACAAATTCCAGTGGTGGATGGCATTGAGGGACAATCTATCGAGATAAATGATATGTGCCTGAAGGTGACCAAAATGGTCAAAACTCTTTAAACTGTGACAACCCTAACACCTCTCGTTTCATAAATGCCTCTAATGATCCTCATTTTTTCATTTCCTGCATTGAACAATCTAGATGAAGAACAAGCATGGATCTGGAACAAGCATCTTTTGCCAAGGCGCGCGTTGTTCCTCACCCGGGTGAGCCGGGGAGTTTATTGCTAAACTATCCGGGAACTTTGTTCCCGGACAAAAGGCACAGAAAAACGAAGGGAGGGCTCCCCAACACGCAGGTCGGTAAAACTGAAAGTCCGGAACGGGAGGGAGAGGACCACAAATAAATATTTAAAAAAATTTAAATCAACATCTGGGGAGGAGAGGGGACAGGGGTCTTTGTCTTTGGTCGTTCCTCCCTTCAGAACCGGCGTTGGATGCCGGAGATCTCCTTCCTGACGTCTTCTGGAGGATGAAGCCACCTGGCAGCCGACGTCATGTCTCCGTCGTCTATTCCGGTGACCTCTCGAAGAATCGTCTGCGACTCCAACTGGCGGCGGACCGTGAAGATGGTGCGGATGCAACAGATCGTTGCGACAACCGCACCTAACGACAGGCCTCCTGGCATAAAGAAGCTGCGCATCAAAAAACTTGAGGTGTCTCCATGGTGCAGGAGAGCTGAAGCCAACCTCCGCCACAGTCCTTGGAGGACAACGCAGTCGAAGAGCAGATGCGAAAGCGTTTCCGCTGCTACGCACCTTCTACAGTTTGGGGAGGCCAATCCCCCGGAAGCAACGTTTGCTACGCTGGTTGCAGTGGAAGCCCCGATGCACCAGCAAGAGCACGTCCTGTTTCCAAAGCAGGGGGAACACTGGAGCGTCCACGCACGAGGGAGGGACCACAAGTTCTTCGGGAAACACACTCAGGAGTTTGCTCCACCGAACGAGTCCCTTGGGAATGTTGCGAGGTGTGGCGGCGTCGTGAAGGAGAGGAACCGTTCCTCCTGACCTCAGCCCTCCACGTCTTCGGTCCTGAATGGCACGCCGCAGCTTCGAGAGTGTTTCTACACAGTGGACTGGCCAAGTGGTGGTCGTTCCGGGCTCCATAAAGTCCACCGAAAGCACGCACGCTGCCGTCCGCACACTCCACACAATTCAGGCATTCGAATGGGAACTTTTTGAAGTTCTCGCGCCCGGTGGCTACCACGCCTTCCTCCCTGCACCTCATGAAGTGGCCCCTTCTATCTCGAGGGGGAAAGTGGGGAGTCGGAAAGTGCAGTGCTGCTGAGCTGGCCCCACTCCCAGGCGGCGGAATTCCATGCAGGCGGTTCCAAAAAGCTCGTTCCACGGAAGCAAAAGTGCTTGGAAGCAAAATGGCGACCACGTGGAAAAGTGACACGTGGACGTCTGTGCTCAGAGCCACGAATGCATTTCTGCTCCTCCTTGTTCGTCCTTCCTTTCTATCCGATCCGCCATTACTTTGGAAGGGAGCCTCGAACGAGGGCACCTTTTTTCTAGACCTCAGCCTCTCCATTTTAGCTTGTCAAACTTCCTGTTCATAGAGGTTGAGCATCAGCAAACAAAAGCTGATAAGGGGACTTCGTTCTCGTTTGTCTTTGTCTGCTTCTTAGTTGCTAACGATCCAAATATCTGAAATCCATGAATCTCTCAAAGCATCTTTTCTATCATCTTCCCTTTTTCACCTACAGTGCATCGTATTCGCTGCATCGTATAATCTTCTCTGCGACAGCAGACCTCCTCAGCTTCATCCAAACGCCATCATATTTTCCTTATTTTCATAAGAATGCAGCTGCATGCTTTCAGTGTGCTCTTTTGTGTCTTATTGAGCAGATTACCTTCAATATCTAGCCTTATGCTTCCGCAAACCATTCTACTCTCAATAAATGCATCCTTTTGAGGTCGCTCATGCATTGGAAAACACTCTCCTCAGCACCCATGGTCACAATTTGTCCCTATGAAAAAGTTTCATCCGTGACCCTGCACTTGACCGATTCTTCTGCTTTCGTTCTTTTCTTTAAATGATCTCAGCTCTTCTTGAAGTCGCCTACAAAGTCTTTCTACGAGATTGATAAAATCTTCCTGGAAGAAAAAAATAGCCTAAATGGAACTCGGTCTAAAGCTTACGATCGAAATTTCTCTAAGGGATCTTTATGTTCCTTTTCTCCCTTACGTCCATGTCCGTTCCTTGTCGATTTCCCCCATGCATACGTGTCGGCGTCACACCAATCCACATTCCGACAACATGGTTTCCATTCCTTTCCATCTACTGATCTACTCCAGCAAATTCAATGCGATTCTTCCCCCACGTTAGCGGCATCCGACGTTGTCCCCTGCCCACCCTCTCCGCATCCCTTCCCCCCCCCCGCAAAGCCGCAGCTCATCGCTCGCCTGCCTTAACCCCACGGGTCGCGGATTCATACTCGCCAGCATGGAAGGCTGCGCCGCGAATAAGTATGCGCATTCCATAAGAGAAACGTCCGACCAAGGTGGGCCCATCGCACTCCCGTGTCCACGACTGCCATCTCGAACTCGTTTCCGTGCCATGCATTCCATCCTCAAAGGTCACGCAGGTGAAGTACATTCCCCGAGTCACATGAGGCCATCTGCTCAGACTGATTCGGCCGCGTACATGCTCGGAACCGCCCCGCTTTTGTACACACGCAAAAACTTCCTCCGGCTAAGAAGAACCACGGCATCGTGAGTTGACCTCGCAAGCCATGCACCATAGTCAACGGCTGTCTCTGATCCCAGAAGTACCTCGGACTGACGCTGGTCTTTCCAAGTTAAAACGCTGTGCATTGACGCGCGGACCGGTCCGAACGAGATCTTCCCGATTCAGATCACTCGCACAGTTTGCACCTGCAGTCACTGAGGGGATGAACGGTTGCTGCAGTCCTGCAGGTGACCACTTCGCCATCGAGGGTGCGCACTCCTTTCTCTTGAAGGTTGCCACAGAAATCGCACTGGCACTCCTTAGGCATCCTCTGATCGCATCACGCTTAATTAATTCACTAATTGGGGAGATTTTTTCCTCGTAGGCCTTTCTCTGGGTACATCTCATCATCGCCCATCTCGTTCCTGAGGTTTCCAGAAAATGCATGATTTTCAAGGACATCTTCAAGGACTCCCAGTTTTCCCACTGGGAAACGAAACCACACCGAAAACCATTGCGTCAGATGCAACCTTTCTCATCCGTGAGATCAGTTAAATGGCTCTTTAGCCCCCGGTCAGTGTGCTGGGTCGAATGCTGACATCGCATCACCCATAAGAAAGTGCCTATAATGAGTACCGTGAAAAACTTCTTGCCGGACGCTGCATCTCGTGGCACCAAAGTGTCTTTTCGTGCTCCTCACACTTACACTCGAGAGCTCCGTAGACACTCCATGCTCCATAACTCGACCTCTACACTAATTACGATCTGCATATGGAGCAGTTGCAAAATCAGCTTCATCTTAGCATTAAAAAAAAAACGAAAAACCGCTACCCCTGGGGCCACTGCTCAGCCTTTCAATTAGCTAGAGATGGATTCCAAAACAGGCTGTCTTCTCCCTATCCTGATGAACGGAGAGAAACACTTCGTGTCAGCATAAAACCTCGCAAACAAAATTCAATTGCAGTACGCAATTTCGCAGCGCCCATTTTGCTCAGCTCATTAATATGCTTTCCTTAAGGACAAATCCTCATTACAAATACCATGATAGAAAAGATAATCGTAGCAGCGCTAACCTCTTATCTTCCCTTCTTTGCTCCTTCCCCTAACGATACCTACTCGAACTGAATTATTAATTAATCATCCGACGAATTGGCACTTTGCGATTCACGGTCCAGCCCGGCGGAGGCAATCGCTCGTCTCGAAGAGATCAGTTCTGCGAACCACACTGAAAGAGTGCGAAACCTTGAAGTGAAGAATTCGCATCGAGACAGTTGACCTACCGGCTGTTGGAGGAAATGCTTTTGAAGCAGTCACGACCTTTTGCCGGGGAGGTGCCGTCTCTCTTAGAAATCCTGTGCATCCTGTGGGAAGCCAAACCTACCTCGCCCACCCAAATCGTGGAGGGACCCTGCTTTTGCGGCCTCAGTCGTGGTGTCACCACGGAGGAACCACTCGGGGATGCCTTTGTACCCCGCAATGGCGCATGAAACCTCGAAGAAGAAGAAAAAACTCTGTGCGGAAGACGTGTGCAGCTTCCTTGTCACGGCGGCGAGTTTGGGCGACCGTCTTAACCTTGAAAAGATGGAACCCCCCAAAGCTACGAAAAAACCGTACGTGGAAGGGGGCAACGTACAACCAATTCCTGCACCCTTCGTAAATTGGGGTGCACATCATCCATACCCGCAAATCACTCACCCCGCGTACCTTGAAATGCCATGAGCCAACGCACAAACACCCCACTGACTTGACATGGGATTTGCAATCGTCCTCTTTTTTTGTCCCCTTTTTTCTTCTGAGAGCTTCCGCACATCAATCCAGCAGACTGGATGCAAACCGTGGCCGAATCTGAGGCAACCGGTTCGTTGGATGGCGGATGCGGAACCCAGCAATGGCCGAAGCAGGGAAAGCTTATCGAAACTGATACCAGGGTGCGACCTTTCACAGCTTTCAAGGCCGTTCACAACGGATCGCAGCTGAGCGTCTTCGCTCGTTCTCAGCATGAGCACCGGAGGGAAGTGCACGACGCGCGCAAGTGCTCCATCTTGTGAAGACGTGGAGATGGGTTCCTCCGTGGTGACACCACGACCGAGTTGGCACAAGCAGGGTCCCTCCACAGTTTGGGTGGACGAAGTGGGTTTGGCTCCTCCTACCGCCTGGGCAGTCTCCACAGTCAGCGCCTTGGACAGTGCGATGGAGAAGGCCTGCCCTCTCCGGCGGTTCCACGTGAGGAAACCCTTTCGGACTCCATGCGAGTTGAAAATGGCGTATAAATGGCCAACACTTGGCAGGACACACGGACAGGATCCTCAGGCCAGCGGCACCGAATCTCTGCCGTCTTCAGAAACCGCGGATGAGCGAGAAGGACCTCCTGTGCTCGGACATTCAGAACTTCGGTCTGCTCTTTCAGTCGGTTGAGTGGTGCCAAAGGCCCACTGAGCTTCCGTCTTTTGCAATTCTGAATACGTTCTTCCTGATCCAACACTGTCTTCCGCTGCTTCGTGTTCCAGCTTCCTTCCAACCCACCGATGCCTGTTTCCACCCTGAAGGCGCGGTCAGGTTTTCGCCGGAGATCTCCGAAGATTTTAGAAAATGGTCCAAGCCGTGCCTCTTGGTGCAGCTTGCTGAAACGGAGTGCCTTCTGGGTTGCATCGTCCGTACACCACTCGGATGCGACCCCATTGAAAGTTCTATTTGCAAGCCATGGGTTCGCTTTTGGACATCGCAGTGGCCAGCGGCGGGTCCGCGACCCCGTGCTTCCTTGTCTTATCACCTTTTTTCTCCTCCTGCAGTCCCTAAACTTTTGAAACTCATTGCTTCTTCGTTACGACTTGCATTAAATCTGAATGCCGCGAACAGTTGCGTCTTATGCGCGATGCTGGAAGCATCTCCAAGCAAACATTCTTAGTTGCTGCACCGTTAAATTCCGAAATGCTTTTTCCATCAATGCTTCCAGTGGTCCATCAACACTTCCGCTTTCATTTCCCTAATGAAGATGGGAGCACACTTTTTCTGTTTCCCCTCCCCGCAAAAAGTTTTTCCGATTTCCAAATACTCAGCGCTGAGCTGCCCCTTATCTATTGGGACGTTTGGCTACGGACAGGAATGGGCGCATATCTGCGATGGCGCGCAGTTGCCCTCGGGCGCAGCCTCTTATGCGCGCGGCTCTCTCCTCGTTCCAAAGATGCTGCTCCGGAGCGGGTATCTTCGGGTATCTTTCTCACGGAAACCCATCACGGACGCCTCTCTCAGAGATCCGGAGCTTGCTTATCTGTCAGGCAAACTCTGGCTTTCTTCTCGTCTCTCAGCGTTTTCCCATTCATGGCGTTCGTGGCTTCAAGCGGTTGTCACGGGAGACAAGGGCACGAGGCTTGGACATCTCCACCCAAGCCCGCCCCAGAGTCGCAGTGAAGACGGCCAACTGCCCAACTTGCCCGTTGGGCGCCCGATTTTCTGTGGGTTCCGCCACTCTCAGCTGCTTTCGCAGATTAGTGAATGAGCTCTTTCCTGAGAGTGATCCCTGTTGGATGAGTCCGGCCGTAAATTAAATTGGTGGGGGTGTCCGATGTTTCGATTCACCGGGGTGATCTGACTACCAGTGGTCGAGTGGTGTCAGTAAGAGCGAAGCACCATTCTATCCCGTGCCCCATTATTTCTAGGATACCTGAAATCAATAATGGGTGATCAATGAGTCAATCGGTGGGAGTGCGGATTTCGGATGCAGCGGAACGCACAGCGTGCCTTATCATGGAATCCACGAAAATTTCCATGGAAACGAGCCGTGGACTTTCTGCATCGTGCGAAAGAATTGCTGAAGGAATGCAAATTTCCCAACTTTTGTAATGCATCGGTTGCATACAGCCGAAGGTTCCTTCATGGAGTTTCTTCAGCGACGCGAATGCAGTGCTCATTTCGTGAGGGAGGCCTCGTAGCTGGATGAAAGCCGCTCGAGTTCGTACCGTACGAATGACCACATGGCGAAGCTGAGGCGTTGCCTCAGCAACGCGGTTGTCGCCCAGTGCTTCCGCGAGACCCAGCAAGAGGCCCAGCAGCACGGGGCCGCCCCTGCCGAAGCGCCGGCTGGAACTTTCCGCGGTCCGCTCTTGGGGCCTCCATCGGATGCTCCTCCGGGCAAAAGACGGTGCGGTTGCCTGGGGCTGCAGACTCGCAAGAGGGAATGCTGTGGAAGCAACCAGACAGAAAATAACTGCAACTGTGGATCAGCATGCTTTCGCCTTTTTCTTTTCGTGCATGTGTTGACTTGCTCTAAACTGATAACGCCATTGCCACCGAAGAAAACTCTGTCCATTTCTTTACGGTGGTTCTTAAATTGTAGCATTCAGAGAAGTGAAAAAGAAAAAAAAGACACATGTGTTTTCTGGTGGCTGGCACGATCGATCTTGAGAAAACCTGGAGAGATCATCTGTAAAGGGACTGTTAAAGGAATCCCGAGGAATGCGGCGAAACACTCGAGGAACGACGGATGTTTCCCGCTCGGAAGTTCAAGATGAAGCGGGAGCGACGAGCGTTCCCGGATAACATCGACTTGATGCTGCTGAGGAATGAGCAAGTAATTGGAATTTCCCAGGAGGCTCCCGATTCAAGGTGAGTGACGGGAGCAGAGATCCGTGGAAATTGGAAGCAGTGTGAAAAGTGGTCCCGCTTTAGTCAACCCTTCTTCCTTATAAAGACGATTTTCTTTTTCCAGAGAGCGTCGTACGTGAGGAGCAACGGCCCATGTGACCCGCACGATGTCCTCTTATTAAAAACACTTGCTCACCTCGTTACTCTGTTTCCTTAGGAACAGAGTAATAAGGAAGAAGGGAGTAAGAGAGATTACTCGCTTCCTTGGAAATAAATTAACGAGGAAGGGAGTAAGGATAGTGAAGTTCTCCGCAAGTGAAGTTTCCTAAGAATACTTCCAGCGAATAGTTCCACTGGAAACCAAAGGGTTTGCTGCAGTTCTTCAGCTTGGCGTTCGAGCACCCTTTTTTTTGAGGGAGCGTGCCAACCCCATCAGTTTGCGCGACCGGTTCCGCAAATTCTTCTCAAGACCTCGCAGGATTCGCTTTTTGATGTTGGATTTGGCTGACCTGATATCTGAAAACTCTTCGTGAATGATAGATGATGAAGTTATAGAGTTCTTGTGCTTGCAATGATTTTCTCGTTCCCTGATAGACAAGACAAGTCCGATGCTCTCTCAGCCCGTGTGCCACCCACGGATGAAGTGGACCCCACACAGGGGTGAAAGACTGATTATCACCCGGTCATGTTGGGGCATTTATTATATGAAATAATGAAATTGTATTTGTCTGGTTCTACCACGCGCAATGAACCTGCCGTTGCGCAGACCGGCGACAGGGTCCGCTTCGGCAGCGTGGGGAGAAGGGAACAAAACACACACGAAAATAAAACAACGGGGGAGGGAAAATTACACACGGGAGGAAGGGAGTGAGAGATCGAAGGAAGGATCACGGTATGCTGCCCGGCCTCCTCTTCATCCTGTTCAGGATGCCGGCAAGTTCCGTCCATACCTAGCCCGAGTGAGGCCATCTCGAGGTGGTCTTCGAGAAGATCCGCGCGCAGTGAATGGCGTCCCTGGACTCTTCTGGGCTCTTATTCTGGCGTCCCAGGCCGCTGCGACCCCGCGAAGACAGGAGGAGAGAACTGCAAGGGGCGCGGCTGGCAGCGGCAGAGTGACACGCACGAAGAGGCGTCTGAAAATGTCCCTAAGTCTGCGCACCGGCGATCCTAAGGTCATCGCGAGGCGACCTTGAAGAGGTCGGGGGGCAGTACGGTCCAACAGCAGGTGCGGAAGGGTCTCCTTCTTCTCGCACCTGCCGCACCCTGAGCGTCCACCCTCCCCCGTGTCCAATGGCGAAGGCGCGCTTTGCACGGGATTCCGCCCATGAACCGTCAGCAACGTCAACTCCGACCACTTGAGGGGGAGGGCGCCTCCGTTCCGGTACGTTGGGGACCTCTTCACCTCCTCCTCCGGAGGGATGCCGAGCAGCTCTCCTCAGCGTGCAAATCCGTGGGGTGGGACACTCGTGATCTCAGCGTCCATCACTTCCCGAGTTGTCCACGCCCCCAGAAGTTTCTTTGCTGCTGTACAGCAGGTCGCTTCCGATTTTACCGGGATTCATGGAAGTCTTTTGTGGTTCTTCTGTTTTTGCTGCTTTCCTTCCAACTTCTTTTTTAGAGACGGGCTGCATCCTTCCTTTTTTTTTGTTGGTTCGCCAAGTGCTGAGGAACCGTTGGTTTCCTTAGGGGGGCTCACAAAGCTCTTTGACACTGTTCCACGCCATCCAAGGGTGCGTGCAAGTCTTCAAGTCAGGGAGGCGACACCGGAGGGACCATTCTATGGATCCTGGAAGACTCCAAAGGAAGGGGCCCATTTCTCTCACTGATGGGGAGGGACCTGAGAAGGGAACCCTCGCCCTGGTTGCCTCCGAAGGGAATCTCCTTCTTTGTTCTCTCTGGAAAGACCCCTCGGTGGGGACCGCTCCTCATTTCTCCTCCAGAAGGAACACCGTAAGGATCCGCTTCCTGTTCCTTTCCCTGGAGATGAACCCGGAAGGGGCGCTCCCGGGTTTTCACTTAAGGGCTCTTCCTCGAAGGGAGCAGAGCGCTACTTCACACTCTGGAGAGGTATCAGTCCACCAGCTCCATGCTACGCGATGGTCAGCTCACACGCGCAGGGTATCCCCTCAAGGAGGACGCTTTGGACTCCCAATCCCAGCCAGTCAACGGGAGCATCTGGTTTCCGGCTGCTTCCACTGGTACCGCACTCGAGGCCTACAAGCCAACCTGCGTCATCTAGCGGGAGGACTCGAAACCTACGACGCGCCCGTTTTCTCGGGGTCGACCCTTACCCGGGCGGGATTCGAATACTGCGACGCGGCGGGGGCACGCGCGGCCACACGGCCACCCACGTGGGATTTTCCTCACCGTTTGCTGAGATGGGAAGTCCACGTCCGAAATAACCTTTGCAGACTGCAATGTCCTTTCCGCATTTTGCATGTCTCACATGTGTTCTTTCTGTTCCAGAAAGCGCATTTCAGTGTCCATTTTTCAGTGGCTTCCTATCCATTTTTTTTTTTAAGACATGACACCTCAGCTTGCAGACAATGAAGTCTCTTTGAATGCGCTCATGGGACACTCGCAGAATTCTGTGTTTGCATGTACGAGGCGCATCTCGAACGCATTCGAAGCACTGAGAACCGTAGTACCTGTCGCATCTCCAAGGTAGGGGCAGATCGGATGGAAAGGAGGGACGAACGAGAGGAGCAGAAATGCATCGGTGGTTCGGAACACACGCGTCCCCGTGTCACTTTTCCACGTGGTCGCCATTTTTCTTCCAAGCACTTTTGCTTCCGTGGAACGAGCTTTTTGGAACCGCCTGCATGGAATTCCGCCGCCTGGGAGTGGGGCCAGCTCAGCAGCACTGCACTTTCCGACTCCCCACTTTCCCCCTCGAGATAGAAGGGGCCACTTCATGAGGTGCAGGGAGGAAGGCGTGGTAGCCACCGGGCGCGAGAACTTCAAAAAGTTCCCATTCGAATGCCTGAATTGTGTGGAGTGTGCGGACGGCAGTGTGCGTGCTTTCGGTGGACTTTATGGAGCCCGGAACGACCACCACTTGGCCAGTCCACTGCGTAGAAACACTCTCGAAGCTGCGGCGTACCACCGAAGACGTGGAGGGCTGAGGTCAGAAGGAACGGTTCCTCTCCTTCACGGCAACGCGCGCCTTAGCAACACATGCCGTCCGCACATTCCAGGCAGTTCAGGCATTCGAATGGGAAGATCACCAGTCCTGACCTCGCGCCCGGTGGCTACCACGTCTTCCTCCCTGCATTGCAAGTGGCCTCTTCTATCTCGAGGGGGAAAGTGGGGAGTCGGAAAGTGCAGCGCTGCTGAGCTGACAGGCGGCGGACTTCATGCAGGCGGTTCCAAAAAGCTCGTTCCACGGAAGCAAAAGTGCTTGGAAGCAAAATGGCGACCACGTGGAAAAGTGACACGGGGACGTCTGTGCTCAGAGCCACGAATGCATTTCTGCTCCTCTCGTTCGTCCCTCCTTTCCATCCGATCTGCCCCTACCTTGGAGATGCGACAGGTACTACGGTTCTCAGTGCTTCGAATGCGTTCGAGGGTTTCCCTCATAATCAGTATGCACACCATGAACACAAATTCCAACAAAGTGGATTCGGGTTGACCTCATGCGATGCTCTTTGAAGACTTCTTGCTTCGAATATTTCCATTGCCTTTAGCAGTGCTTCTCTCTTAGATAATTTTTTCTTGATACGTTCTTAGAGGAAGCAAAGTGCCGGCTGATCAACTTGTACATGAATGGTGCTACTATTGACGACAGTCCATAAGAGCACGACGATGACGTCATCCCACTCGAAGGAAAGTCATCTCTTTCGCTTCCTAAGCGCTGACGTCTTCGGTAGGCGTGAGCCACACTGGCATTTGATTTAGTGGTCTGAGGAAGCAATCTATGCCTCGTGTGTCTTTTTTGCTGCTTTGCTGTTAAAACTCCCTGTTTCTCCTGTGAAGCTTGCACTTCCTGCCCTGTCGACAGCCCTGTTTTTTTGATCCTCTGCAAGCATCTATGAAAACCACACACTGCACGAACTGAATTGTTCGAGGAGTCCGTGGACAGTTTCGCTGTTACTCCTCGGCTTCCAAAATTGGAACTGTGGAGGGAGCATGAAATCAAGAGTCATTCGGCATTACAGAGACATTCCAGCTGGCATCATTCAGATACAGAACCATATATGTTATCTTAATTGCTCACTTACGCTTCAGCTCCCAAATAGCACCTGGAGGCACCCTGTTGAGATTCGTTTGTGTCATCGATGGCATTTGATGAGGATCGCTCGCGCAGTTTGCCCCAGATGAGAATTCATCGAGGCAGTCTGCAGCCCGAAAGAGAAAAAAAAAAAAAAAAGAAGGAAAAAGGGAAAACAGCGGCAGGAAGAAACGAGGAAAGCCTTGAACTTGAAGCAGCAGCGATCGGAGGTCTTTGCGTTCTGCCGTTCCGAAATTCCCGGTTGCAGTTCGCTGATCAAACCCAGCGAGCTCTCCTTCGGATGTGTGTGGCATCCTCCGCTCATCAGAAGCCCAAACGCTGATTGATTATGTAGAAAGAACCAATATTTGTAATTCAAATAGGGAATCGCAGAGACGCTGATTGCCTCCCCCACCCACCCCACACACACACACACACACACACACACACACACACACACACACACACACAAATGAGGGCATCTTACTTTTAGATGCCACATCACTTGTTCATCACGGGCGGGCCCTTGCGCCGAGCACCGAAAGGCATTTTGACCAGCCATCTCTGGAGAAGTTTTTGGCTTGCGGAGCCCTCAAAAGCAGAATGCGACCCGAGTTTTTAAAAGGGGACCCCCCGGCAACACCCTCCGGCACGCGTGGAATTGCGCGGGCCATTCCAATAAAAGTCCGGAAAACAGTGGGCAATAATAATGCCCATCGAAAACGAAATAGCGAATTGTGCAGCAGTGGCTCGGAGTGGCAGCGGTTGCGCCTGCACGATGTTTCCGAGCCCCGACGACGACGACGACGAGCCTCTTTTGTGCGTTCGCAGCCTCCTCCCGAGATCTCCGGCTGCAGCCTTCCAAACAGACCGATCTATTTAGAAACTGGCGCATGCGCGCGCGGAGCCTGCATCTCCTGGATCCAACACAGGGAGGACTTTGCTTCAAAGATTCACATCTGAATGCTGCATGCTCTGGATCTCCGTCGGAGGTAAGGAGCTCGTTTTCTCAAACTTCGCCCTGAACCGCGTTTTGCACGCTTCCGCCTGCCCGAGGGGGGGAGGGGATTTGAGGTCCCGGAACCCCGCAATGGTTTCCCTCGTAAGCGTTTCCTCGCTGTTGCCGAGCGGGCAAGGAGGAAAAATACGGGCCAAACGTCGGGGAAGCTTCTGGAAAACGTCTCCCGTGATGCATTCGCACGCAGATCTGCGCATGTGAGCTCCGCGTACGCACACGCGTGTGTGTATCCGATTTCGCCCTCGTCGGCTTGGCCGAGAGAGGAAGGAGCACCTTGCAAAAGGACGCTACTCGTGAGAAGATTTGCCAAAAAATGCGCGGGGGAGGAAGTGTGCTCAAAGAGGGTGTTCGTACTGTGCGTGTGCTCTACGAGTTGGGGGTGGGGGTAATACGGCGCTCGTGAACCGCACGTCCTTCACGCAGGAGCGTCGTCTGCGCAGAAGCCGCGGACGAACCCACGAGCACATCCGCGGTGTTTCCCCCCGCCCGAGCAGGTCAGGGGGACGTCCTTGCTGTTCTTTGAGGGTGCCCAGCGGCTTTCTTTGCACAGTCCTGCGACAGGGAGCATTTGATCGTCAACGGGGAGGGAGCGCCTCGACGAGGCGTCCGCTCCTTCGACTGTCCCCAGGCGGAATGACGCCCCTGCGACGCCAGCAAACGCTCGATCGTTAGGTTTGGCGCGCATGGCATTGGCGAGTCGGCGCGCTCCCACATCTCCCCAGAGAAGGAGGGAAGCTGTGCCGCTGTGATGCTGCTGCGCAACTTGCACCACGTACGTTCGGTGAATCCCTTTTGCGGGATCGTCCTGCTGAAAGCAAAAAAGAAGGGATCGCAAAGATGCTCGCTCCTGATGCTTCTCGTAAGCGTCACCCTTTCGTCGAAATCGGCACAATCGTGGAAAGCCAATCGCAAGTCACCTCGGAACACAAGTGGTTTCCACAATGGGTAGAATGGTCACTCGGCTCCAAACCCATGAGGACCACTTTGCACCGATGGGTGTGTCCGTTCTTCTCAAAGAGCTGCCTCGTTTCTATGGCTCGTCAGAAGAACTGTAAAGAGAGAGCAGCTCCCTGACACTGCAAGGACGGCACTGCCTGGAACGCTCCCAAGCCAGCTATCTGGAAAGCCTTCCCTTCTCTCCCTCCGAAGAGGAGAGCGGCTAGCAGAAGACTGGATGCTGATCCCCATTCGTAGGCTCCCACCGGGAACTTGGGCTTTCGCTTCTTCCTCCGACCGCAACCTGGCCTCTTCCTGTTACGTTGCCCCGCCTCTTTGCTAATACGGGACTCATCCTCGGAAGGGATTTCCAAGAGGAATTTTCGAAGTGGTGACGTTCTCGCGGCGCCCTGTTGGTGCCGATCATTACAGAGGTGATGCGGCAGATGCACGAGGAGATGGATGAAGAGAGAGGAAGGGGTACGGTCCTCCGGCGTGCAGGAAATTACCCCCCGTGCAAGATGTGCGGTGCTGATTGGGCGCGAGTGCGGATGGGTGCTGCCAGGGGCATGCAAACGGCCCTTCGAGTCTTCCGCCCGCTCGGACTACTTTTCCTCTCTCGGCAAGCGACTCCGTTGGTACGGCGGCAGATGCGTTTCAGCTCCGTGGGATGGAACGCTTTCCGGACGGAAAATTCTTCCGCTCCCCGCGTCCAAAGTTTTTGATTGGCCCGGTCAGCTTTCATATGTTTACTCAAGCAGGAGTTGTCATGAGGGTTTGTCTCGGCGATTCCCAAAAGACCTTTCATCCCCTTCCTCATTTTTTTTTTCCCTTCCTTCTCTCTCCTGTCCATCTGCTTCCTTTTTGAATTCGGAAAGTTTCCCATTCATTGGCGTTGCTTCAGAAGGTTTCAACACCACATTTTTTCTTCAATGAGAAATGATTCAGTAAGAAAATACAGGAATAAGAAAGGCAAATTCCGAGACAAGTCATTGACGCAAGTGGGCCACCACCTGTCAGTTTTGTTTGACTGAAACGGAGTTCCAAATGAAGAGATCCATTGAATTACTCTTGTTAGTAAAAGAAAGTAACGCTCTCAATCCCATGAAGTGGAAGACAGATATTGTGGTCGCGGAACAAGCCTGGAGAAACGGGAGATAAATTGCATCTCTCTCAAGGATTGCATTTGAGTGTACGCGTGCACTTTCCAGCTGCGAAGAGATCTGTGAACTCTGAGAACGTGAAATTAGATTAGCAAACCGTCCGGTTGCGCAACCGCCATTAGGAAAGGACTCCGTCCGCCGACGATAGCGGGTCCAGCTGCATGCAGCCGGATGCAGCGCATGGAGCATCGGTCAGCCTGGGATCACAGCGACGGAAGACACATCTTCGGCGATGCACTCGCTCATCGGACGTGAGCTTTCCCGCGTGCGTTCCGCAGCGCGAAGGAGCTGTGGACCTCCTGGCGGCTGGGCATCGTCCGCCTCTCATTGCAACGCGTCTGGGCAAAGGATACTTCGAAATGATCGAAAATTTGGGATGGCGGATTCCGTCCTTTTGGCTTCCGCTCGTCTGGCCGGATGCACCATCGGAGATGCGAGGACGGGGAAGCAGAAAGGGGGGGGGGGGTCCGAAGGGACCACGTGTACAGTAGCATGTGGTCATAGTACGAAGTTTCACGCCCTGGTCGGCGACCTTGGGCAGCCGGCCAACGCGAGTCGCTTCTGACCGGAAAGATCTCAGTAGTGTGATCTCAGTGTCCTCGTTCCACTGTTTATAGAGTACCCCGGTTCGAGGAGCTGCTGCAAACCGAAAGAGATCGAACAGGAAGAGGGAGGGAAATCAAAAAAGAAAAAGCAAAAACAAAAACAGAGTACTCTTGCAAAAGCACCTCTTTTAAATTCCCACATTCCTACTGATTTTGATTGAAAAGACTGACCAACACGAACTCTGACATCCTCCATGGCTAACAGTGAAATGCTATTAGCAAACTTGAATTTATTTCCCTGCCTTCCTCCCGATCCGTCCTTGGATGTGGGGCCAAAAGATGGGGAAGCACTTTAAGAGGTTTGCACGCCGATGCCATCGAATAGAGTACGGACGTACGCTGCTCGATGTACGCCATTCGCGTGGACTCGCAGCATCAGATGGAAGAAAGCAAAGATAGCATTTGCCCACGCACAGATCATCGGATGCCCGCGAAAGTACCACCAGGCATCCTCGCTCTGCGTTGTCACAGAGTACAAGAGCCCAAGTACCCCTTGGCGGCGCGTCCATCCCACTGGGCACACCTCCAGGTGAGCGGCCAGAGGGGAGGACAAGCAGCCTTTTTGGCGCCCTGCGCACCAAGGACTGCATGCATTTCCATCGCTGTCCCTTGACTCGGGTTCACGCAATGGCTGGAGGCACTGTGCACGAAGACCCATGGCATTTTCGGTGTCCGACGGTCCGTCGTTTCGTTGGAAGAGTGAAAAGTGAAAGATCCCACCCATTAGGGTGGTTGCGGTGTTGGCTGTTGGTGGATTGCCTGCTCAAAGTTGGCACTTGAAATGGCTCGGTCTCGTGGAGGTCATTTCACGTTGAGTAGGGAATCCAAAACACCGGGATCCGCATGCCCTTCCCGACCAGCTTTTTTTCTTCTGAATGACCGGGAGAAAAGGGGGGAATGCGAGAAGGGTGTTCAAACTGTGGTGTTCGGGCTCACGGGATTACTTCCCGTTTACTCCTGGAAACTGCCTGCATATTGCTTTCCCCATTAAAATCCATAAAAATTACAAAACACAAAATATTTTGACTCCAAATTATTCCAGAATAAATGAAAATAAATAAACCTTCGTTACCACATAAAAACAACCAATTAATCCAAACACTCTAAAGATTTTTATCTTTTTTGGCGTTTGTGTATCGTTGATTTGATTACGTAAGAGTAATCGATTTTCTTCATAAGGAGTAATTAAAAGTGTTAATCGAGGTGCAGCATGGAAAGGAATATCAGTGAGCTACAATATTTTAAATTTGGATATGTACCAGTGTGTGTTTGGGAATGATTTTATGTACTGTTTGTTTGAATGTGGGTTGGGTGAGTTCTGACATAGTGGAGGGTGTAACGGGTAAGGGATAGTTTATTCATTTGGAAGATTGGGTTGGTGATTCTGTTTATTTGGATGGGTTGTTGGGGTGTGGTCATGAAGTTATTGATAAATTTCAGTTTGCAGTGATATTTTCCGGATCCATGCGTTGGATGGAAATTTATGTAATGACGCGTTAGGAGATGCGAGGCTTATTCGATTCTTCTTGCGATCACAGAATGGCTCTTTGGAATTCATGGGGCCCCCCATTTTATCTTTGACTTGGGAAAGCAAAAATCTCAGTCCTACGCTGTACGCGCGCCGTACTGGAATGGCTCGTACTTTCGAAGGCTATCAAAAATCCCTCCCCCCCCCAAAAGGCACACTTTGTCTGCCCATCCGTTGCTGATGAAACCCCTCACTTGGTCACATTTCCTTGCAGCTCGAATTCCGCTGCCTGAGATGCATTTGCCTTACATGCAAAATTGGTATGTGACTTTTCCCAGATGTGCCTTAGGGGGGGGGGGGGCAATCAGCTCTATCATTTTGGAGGCATCAGTCAGGATCCAAAGCACTTCTAGAGTCCTCAACTCCGAGAAACTGCTTCTTGTCCTCAACAGAGCTGCGCTCCCGGACCGAAAGCCGCTGCTCCCTCTTTCACGGCAGTTCCAAAGTCGAAGGCTCTTGGAGTGGTCCTTAGGTCTTCGGATCTTCAACCTCGAATTTCGGTCTTCCCTTTTGCTCGCTCACATTAATCTCACACGAGCGTTTTATTATTCCTCTCGTGATCTCCCCGTCCACCGAACCGTCTCCCTGGACGAATGACGTCATCCCTTCTCTCGGCCCACAGAGTGAGAATGGGACACACACGCTCCTCTCGAATCTCTCTCCTTGGTGAGACGCATCCCTGAAATCCCTCGGCCGCGCGCGGATATCCGTTTACCGCCTGCGTCGTTCACCTGCATCACATTGGGAGCCATAAGCTCGCAATCAGGGAATGCTCTTCTCTTATAAATTCAGCGTCTGTATCGTCTTGGGCATTCATCTTACTTATCAGTGGTCTCGTTCACTAATCGCATGCTCCGCTCCGCGGGCATCCAGGGTCACCTCGATTTCCATCCGATTCTCTTCAGCCGCGCTTTATCAAACGAAAAAGCCGAGGCGTTTGCTTGGCAGAAAGACAAAAGAAACCCATGGAGCAGAGTGAAATTGTCATAAGGGCGATAATTGGCATCAGCAGCTCCCAGGGGGGTCCTGCCGAGGAACTGCGCCCGCTTTCGCCGAGACGCGCGTTTCGGTGGGATTCCTCCAAACGGCTTCCTTTTTTCCTCCTCCATCGCCTGAGAAACCTCGGAACCGCTGAATGCGGAATTCTCACGGGTTTCTCACGGGTCTCCCTAGGGCGGGTTTTTCAGCATCGTCTTCTGGGAAGTGGGGAGAGGGAAGGAATATATCCTTCCCAGGGGATCACAGAGGTCCGAAACTTTCCAAAATGGTTCCATCCCTCGTCAGCTGGATGGCTTTCTTGACCGCCCAGTATGACCGCCCTAGGGATTGCAGCGAGCCCTTCGAACTGGCACGCGTGTCTTCGTGTACAGCGACCACCGCCAATTTTGCTTTCATTCAGGCTGGCCACATTCCACTGATAAGACGGCAGCGCGTACGTGGAGAAAGATCAGATCATTAGTGGTAGCAGGTCCTTTCGATGCAGGTTCCGCTTCTTCAATCGGAAGCAGACATCGGCAACACCTCGTTATCTCGGATGCACTTCAGGCCGCGGAAGACAAGGACGAGGAGAGGGAGAGGAGGCTGCGGAGCTCATTCAAGTGGAAAGAAAGCCGAAGCTGCTTCCGGATGCACGCAGGCCGAGTCCCGCACGGTGTTGCGTGGGGCGCACCTGCTGGGGTGCCGCTCTTGCTGTCGCTTCAGAAGATCGAGAATGCGAAACTTCAAAGATAAACTGGGAAGGCACGAGGAACGCATCCGGGGAACTCCTCCGTGGCACCGTTTCTCCTTGCCTTCCGGCTCAGTCAGTACGCCATCCGCTAGATGTCAGATAAACAGCAAAGGTCATCATCGCCTCTTGCCCTGCAGAAGATCCGCTCCTGCGAATCCGATGATGGAGGGCGAACGGGGAAAACATCGTCAGACACCGGAGGGAAGAACAAGATGGACATCTTCGGCGAAAGATCGCCTGCTCTCTCCTTGGTGCGGAGAAGATTTCCGGTCTGCATTGGAACCCGAAGCAGTTTTCTTCGAGCCAACTCATTCACTTGATCTTGCGATTCCGATCGCAGGACGAGGCCAGAGTGACTTTGATCCCGTTCGAACCGATGCCGATTCCTCGACCTTCCTGCAGGAATTCGTTGTCCCATCCGCTCTTTCCTCGCTCCTGCTTTCTCAGGAATCACGGCGAACGGGTCATGCAAGCAGTTGGTCTTCCCTGATGGCGTGACATAGGCGACCTTTGTTACATATCCGATCTTCGCGTTCGCTCGCGCCATTCCACGTTTGAATTTTTCGATGGGAGCAAATAAGAGGGAGGAGATTCCCTTCGGGATTCCCTTTCGGAGACAACCAGGGCGGAGGTGATCTCCGTTTCCGGGGATCCCTCCCCAGGCGTGAGAGGAACGGACTCCGATTCCTTCCTGGATCCATAGGGCGGACCCCTTCCCGGGAGCCCCCCATCTTGTAGGATCACCCGGTAGTAGGGTGTTCTCTGCGTTGCGCAGAATCAAACTGCCCGATCAAATCGCTCCTTCTCCTAAGTATCTCTTGTTCTTCGGGTTCCGTGACGACTTTCCGGGTCATCTGGGCGAAACCGGAGCTGCTGGCCTTGTTTCAGAACTCACCTGCCCCCCCACTGCTCTTCCTTGGGTGCGACCAGAGCAGCTCCACGTATGGTTTCTGGAAAGCCAAAGATCCGTCGGAAAATTCCGTTGCACAAAACTTTCGAGAAAAATTCAAAGACCTGAATGGATTTTTTTTTTTTTTTTGTCGCTGAAGGAAATCAGCGGAGTGCACGCACGTTGCTAAAAGTGTCCGCTTGGGGAGCCATCGCCCGGCATCCAAGACCGCATTTCTTTGTAAACAGATGCGTTTCTGCATCGATAATTCACCGTTGCAGACCGGAAGACCTGCGAGAGTATCCCTATGTGGCCGTCGATCCGTTTCTCAGCGCTCTCACAGCTCGCGATCGCTCTGTGCAGTAGATGACCCATCCCATCACGTGGTCCATCCCCACGACTCCCGTGGCCATCCACTTTTGCGGAAGGAAAGATTTCCTGGTTTGCCAGAGGCGGCTGAGGCATTTTGCTCAAAGCTACCTCCCACCGACTGAGTTTCAAGGGATGCATGCTGGAGGAGCCAAAAATCCTCTAGATGACTGCTCCACTTTCTCCGCTTTCGTTTCGTTCTCGCATTTTTGTTTCTCTCGATGTGTGTGTGTGTGTGTGTGTGTGTTTATCTTTGGGGGGGGGGGGGGGTCTCGTTAATCGAGGTTTCCGCTCTCTGCACTCGGCGCTGCGATCATCATCAATGGGAGAACACGCACGCAGGCCAAGTCCGGCCAATCTTCAAGAACCTCGACTAATTAAAGCGAGCTCCAGGCTCAGAGAGGACCGACTTCCGTCCGTTTAGAGAGGCATCCATCCTCCTTCGGTGGCCGCCAAGCGACAGTCGGAAAGGTGGAAGGCCCCCGGGGTCGTGAGCGAGCAGGAACACCCCCTCTGCGAAAAACTATCTTCGTTTCGAACTCCTTGTGGCCACATAGTGTGGATAGAACCTTCGCCATTTGTGGAGGAAAATCTTGATCCACGGCATACCCCGCTTGGATGTCTTCGGTTTCCAAGAGCAAGGAAAGGCCACCCTCTTATTGGGTCTCTCGGGAACGGTTTCTCTCCGGGAAGGAGGAATTTAAGGGAAGTTTCGGAATTCGTTTTCCCCTCTTTTCCCTAAAATCGATCTTCGTCCCCTTGGATGCACGGATAGGCTTCAAAGCAGCTGTGCATCCTTGGACCGTCCACGCGCGCCGACACAGCAGCCTGCGTGCACGATGGCGCTCTCGCCAGCCCCAGGAATCCCACCGGACCGCGAACGTGGTGCAGCGTAGGCGGGCAAATCCCTGAGGAGCGGAGGGCACATCCGCCGTGTTCTCTGCCCTTTCGGTTTCTCCGAGTCTGCTGCTGAGACGCCCGCGTGATCGCTCGCCGTAGTGCTTCGGTCCTCGAATCTCCGCGCTCCCGGGGAACGAGAGGAGGAGGGAGACTCTCCCCCCTTACGGTAGCAAGGAACGGGCGGCCGCCTCGTGATTTTCCCGAAATTACCGTGGCGCTCTGTCTAATCAGGAAGCCTTTTCCTCCTCCTCCCCCCTCCCCTACTAGATGCAGACTTTCGACACCTGCAATTTGCCTGCCAGCCACTCCTGCGTGCTCGTGGCCTAACGCAACGCAAAAGGGACTTTGGCTTCTTTGAAAATGGATTGCAGGGAGTGAGTGGGCGCAAGCACGTGGCGACCACTTTCTCCGCGTAATGGCGCAGTAGCCAAGGAAGTAATCGTGCGGCTTCCCTTTCAGAATAGCAGCCACCGTGTTCCCCGGGTTGCCACCGAGGCGCTCGGAACTTTAAAGAAGGACGCAAGCGATGCCTCTTCCTGGGACGGTGGTTCTGCCGGAAGCATTCCCTTCGTAAGAGGCGTGTCAGAGCTCACATCTGTAAGCACTGCCTCTTTTCCTCTCGTGTGCTGCCCGTGACTTTCCTTTTCTGTTCGCAGCTTCCCCCTGCTGGTGTCTGTGATGCAATATTATTCACTGCTTACGAAGAAGAGCCTAGGAGGTATCCTTTCGACGCCGCGCGCACGCGCGAAAGTGCGAACCGTGGCGCTTCACGGCTGCGGACTTGCCTCCGGCGCCTCTCTTCAGGGAAACCCTTCTCGAATTTCAGTTTCGCTCATCAACCACTGCACCAGCTACTACGACCGGAATGGGAGATGGATCCACTCGTTCCACTGCCCTTTAGAATTCCTCTGCTGCGAAAGAAATTCCCATAAATTCTGCTGCTCCGAAAGGGACATCTTCCTCTCCGAGCTGTCCGTGTAAGCTCGTTCGTTTGCTCCTGGGTTTGCAGGGAAGCATCGTGAGATGCGTTCCAGGACCGACTTTACCTTCTGGTCCGTGATCCTCATCTCCGTGGCCGTCGTAGCACTGTGCATACTGACGGTCTCTTGCACGCGCCGCTACCGCTCGCTGCTGAAGAAGAGGAGCAGCTTCGCCACCTGTGAGCTTAGAGGTAGCGTTGGCCGGGAACCGCTCCATAAGGGGGCGCGCCCTTGCTCTCCTATTCTCAGAACTGTCCGCAGATCTGCTGTTCAGGGACCACGCTCCTTCGGATAGCAAGCCGTATGCTTATTCCAACCAGAACAGCTCCAACACAACCCCCACTGAGTATCAGCAGTCTCCTAGGCCGTTGCTGGAGTCCTCTTCGGACAACTGCAGCCCGTACCACTACATAGCAACCAACAGCTTCACCATGAGTCGAGTGTCTTCCAAGTCTGCTCAACAGAGTCGGTTTCACAGCGCATTTGTTGGCATTTTTCTGTTCGCATTAAGATGACCGGATGTATGCGACCGTGTCAGCAAGGTCGAAAAAGGAAAGCGGCAGAGATTATACCATGATCGGAAGGCCGTTCGAGGAGAAGAGTAGCAAAGCGAACGCTGTACCAGACTCAGGGTAAAGGAACTTTGAGATAAACGACCGTGTGCTCGTGGATACTACTACATCTCCTTTTCAAAGTTTTCAATGGTAATGGAAGAAATGATTGCTTTTCTTGCAGCGCTCCAAGCAGCGACGTGAAATCCATGATCCCTAAGAAAACTACAGATGCTGAGTTTCCCGAAGAAACAGCTCTCAAAAATTCATCTTCCATACACGTGATTTCATTTCCAACTGACGACGATGCCATGTTTCGATCCACGAAATTTTAGTTCTTGGAACTCATCTTTGAGATCTGGGAACTGGTCGCGAAAATGAATCCTCAAAGATGCTCTTGCCCAAGTCTTGTCTGAGGACGTGTGGAGATTCTGGATGATCAGCTCCCTTGCTGTCGATGAGCGTGGAAAGAATGAGCCATCTTCCTCAACGCCAATCATAAAGGGAGATGCACTGATCCTTGAGTCTGCAAGCCTTCCGGAACGATCGGACGACGGGACAGTGCGCTGAGCAATGGCAGTAAATGACTGAGGTCCGAAAATACATGAGGGGCTTTGTCCAGGTCCCTCTGCGCTGAAACCCCAAACTCAGCTTGCGCTCCGACTCGCAAAGATGCAGACTCTGCAGCCTTTCTCAGGAGCGCAAGCTTTGTTTCGGAGATTCGACCCTTTCAGGAACAGCAAATGGCAGCGAACTGAGATTCCATCGCATCTCATGTTATTTCATAGGAGAGGCAAGCCTTCTGGCTTGACGAAATTCTGCAGAATCCTTCGAAAACATCTCGCCAGCGGAAACGTTCCTCAAGGAGCTCCACCGAGCTCTATAAGATGCCTAGAAAATGAGCCACTTATCAAGGCATATGACAGCAGCACGATTTTTGTATTGATGACTAAGCGCCTGAAATCGACCACATTCGCGCCGCTGAATGCTTTCCATTTCAGGACATGTCCGTAATTTCCAAAAAAGGTGCTCAGTTGAGGAACTTCAGTCTCGAGCAGTCTTTGATCTGGAGTTCCAGGAAAGGTTTCTGCCACCAAGCTCCAAGGTTTCCAAAATCCCAACAGATTTGGCATGTTCCCTGGTAGTTACGGGCAACCGTCCGCCCCCTCTCTATTCCTTGAAGGGTGCTGCATTTTGAAGGTTGTTCGGGATAGGTGCTGCCCTTTGTCTTTCAATTGGAGACCAAAGCCATGCTGTGATTTTCTTCCTGGGAAGAAACGAATCAGCGGTCGAGAGACGTTCCCTTTGAGTGCTTCATCTGAAAGATTCTGCAGTCCGCTTTCGCGATCTGGCGTGCTTGAATCGAATTTCCCCGAGGCACCCGGTCCGATTCTCTTGTTCTTTCGTTGATTCGCGCCAAGGCCGGCCATTCCGAAAGAACCTCAACTAATTAAAGCGAGCTCCAGGCTCAGAGAGGACCGACTTCCGTCCGTTTAGAGAGGCCTTCATCCTCCTTCGGTGGCCGCCAAGAGACAGTCGGAAAGGTGGAAGGCTCCCGGGGTCGTGAGCGAGCAGGAACACCCTCCTCCGCGAGGTGTTTTGGAGAAAATCCTGGAGCTGGATGTTGCGTTTGCATTTGTGAGCTCCATGGCGGCGGCGCGTTGTCACGAAAGTGGTGCTGAAGATCGCCTTCGCCCAGCCCGTGGGACTCTGCATAACTTGAAGTACGGAGCATCTTCCCATAGTATAAATTAAGAAAACTGGGTGCACTGCTGTTATAGGAGCAATTTGTAGGGCGGCCGTGGGCGCTGCGGGCTACTGGCTGCTCTGGGAAATTTGATCTTCGCACCGAGCTTGGTGACTTCCGACTCCGCAGGGAGAAACATACTCATTCCCTCATAGCACTAAAACTCGTGAAAGAATTTCCCGAATGCGCACAAGTGAGCCCCGAATTCCCGAATTTCATCCTCTGAAGTTATGTTAGTTTGTGCACAGACTGGCAATGAGCCACATGAGCAGCACTTCAGGGCTGCCGGTGGCTCTTGGCCTGCATTCAAACAGATTGGAGTCTTTGATGCCGGTCTTGGTTTCGTGAGCCTCATCTCCGCCTGCTTGGGGGTTCCCGTTCTGAGGTTGCATGGAACACTTTGAGCTCAACGTTGGTACAGTGTATCATGCATCTCATGGCCTTTTTCACTATCCTGGAATGGCAAATTTATCAAAAGTTCGTTTCGAGCATCATCTGAGCCCAATGAGTCCGAATCCAAAAGCAGCAAAGTCAGCGGACGTCAGTTCTCGTTCACCTTACATGACTTTCTCCAGCACGAATTTCTGTACCACCTTGTGGGTGGGGTTTTCCACATCCCAGTTGCGGTCTGCGCGTAAAGGGCCCGTTGCTCTGTAGATAGAAGCAAAAGAATGGAGAGCATGCTCTTGCAAGATGAAAGAAACGACCTTGGCCAGGTTTCTGCTACCTAAGGAATGGGCGCTTCATATCGTGAACTGAATGTCCGAAATGTGACTTTCGAGACCACCGAAGTGCCCGAATACTCTGATCTTGCCCTTGCCCCTCATTGCAAACGTAAGATGCTCATCTTCTCATTCCTGCTTGCTTGTCCGGAACTGTCCAACAGCTCAGGTCAACACTGCCCCTTCTTTCTCCAGGGAAATGTACTCTTCCAGCATCCAACTCTGCCGGTCACTGATGAAATCGCTTGATGGTTCCCGATGATTCTGAAGTCACAACGGCTGCTCCTGGCGTTTTGCTCAGTGTCGTCGTCAGATCTGAAAGTTTGATATGACGAGGGCCGGCAACAAGCAGGAAGACGACGGCGTACCCTGAATGCCGAAGGAATCGTCATTTTCAATGGACGCGGCAGAGATTACAAATGTGCCAAAATCAATATCAGAATTATGTTTTGGTGTGTGTGGGTGTGCCCTCACAAAGCCGTCAATTTGTAGTCAAGTCAAATTGCTGCCATTCTCCTTAGACGAGGACTCGCGTCGATGCCGCGATCGCCTTCGGTAGCTGCATCCACTCCAAAAGAACACGAATTTTGGCAGCCTCCGTTTGCGCTTCCAAGAATGCCAGAGGGGAATTCTTCCATCATGGAGGAGGGCTTTCTTTTGGACGACCTGCAAGATATCGAGGGCGGCACAGTAGAGGAGATGCATCTGGAACACTTCCCCCTCGATGTCACTCTTCGACGCAGAAGCTTTTCCTCCTTTAGGAGACTCCCTGGATACTGAGCAGCTTCCAAAGTCTATCATTGAGGATTTTGCGAGGAGGAGGAGCCCACAGACAACGTGCCCGGATTGGCGGCGAGCGGCGAAAGGAAAGCCCAAACAGATGAAGATGCCCAGCTGAAAGTGAGGATGCGGAAACGCCGTGGGATGGGGCGAGGCGTGGATCGCTCCGGAAAATTCTTGGAAGGGCTCTTGGAGAAACTTCACAGAAGGACAGAAGAGCTAGAATGGTCAGTGTTTAAGGACGTTTGCGTGAAACTGACCGGGAAGGTCAGAGACGTCCTGCATACCAATCCCTTCTCAAGAATATCGAAAGTGCATCCTCTGAGCAAGGAGGAGATCGAGCGCAGCACGGCCCCACTCTCAAGGGACGTTCTCACCGAGAGGATTCTGGAGCAACGCGATACTTGCTCGATTTTCGGGAAATCACAAATCACGGGGCGCGGAGCCCTGTCTAAATATTTTCCCTATCTCTCAATGAGACAAAATGGCTCCCCATTCGATTCCCCCTACGCCGTAAATTACGCCGCCGCAGCAGCGCCTCTTCGCGAAGATGAGAAACGCCGCAGTTTGCTCAGAAACGAATGAGCCGAAATGAATCGGAACTGTCCGTCGCCTGGCGCTTCGGAACCAAAAAAGGGATGAAAGAAACTCCAGGACCGGAAATTGCACTGGAGTGCCAGAAATTCCTCCTCGGACTGCCTTTTTTTTTTTTTTTTTTTTTGGGCGAACTTGGCAGCCGCAGAAGGCCGCAAAGCGTTGATGTTCTGACGGATGCGCAGAACCTGACGAGCAGAAGATGAGACAGAATGAGCTATCACTGCGAGGAAATGAGAAGGAACGCGCTGATGCGCGATGGTCTTTCCGGAGATGGGAGCAGGATTTATGACCGCACGAAGAGTGCCTTCGACCGGCTGCAGTTCCAGCATCTGTAGCGTGGAGCGCACGGAGCAAAGCGGCGGAACGTGGTCCAGGGTCCTCCGAGGACTTTCTTAAGAACTGTCCATCTACTTTTCACTTCGGAGTCTTTCGAAGAAAGCCATTTCCGATGCCTGCAACTTTTTGCCTGCTCCTAATTGAATAGAAGATGGATCGCATAAATCACGTGGCGGTTCCCGGTATTTATCGTGAAAGCTCGCCGCTTCATCATTGGAAGATGAAAATGCCTCTTTCCTCCTTTCCTTTCTTCCAGCTGATAAGTTTCCGAAAATATTTACCGGCCCAGCGCGATTTTTTGCCCTTCCTGAACGTGGTGCTTCTCATCACAGCGAAATTTTTTGTGGGGCTACAAAAAAAAGCCTCGGGCCTCAGCGTCTAATCCAGAGAAGCGGTCTGTGGTTCAGAGAGAGTTATTAACTGTCACAGGCAGGATTTCGCAGCCAGCACCGTAGCCTGAAGAAACCACAAATCTTACTCCGTCTCAATTTGTATCATTTTTCGATTTTTCTTCTTTTTCGAAAAAAAAAAAAAAAAGAAAGGAAAAGAGCGTTTCCTTTGACGGTTCGGCGGCTGGGGTCCTAGAATTAGATTCACGCAGCAATTTTACGGAAGGAAAATCAAAGACTTTTCTTTTTTTTCTTTTTTTCTTTTTTTTTTTTTTTTCGAGGCAAAAAGTTCCAAATTCCCGCGATTTATCTCCAATGCTAAATAATTAACGCGTTTTATTTACGATGCCTCATCAAGTGACCTGCGGCCCCGAATGGAACCTTTGACGGTAGGCATCCAGAAAGACCACTTGACACCCTTTTATCCGACTGCTTCTGATTGGCTAACCACGCTCGAGATGCAAAGCAGGATGGCCGCTTCCCTGAGGGAGTACTGAGTTTCCGCAGAGGCTTCAACTTCCAACGGTTTCTTGAGGGCAGGGAGAGATCGTGGCCCCCCTCCGGAAGTTGACCTGCGTGCACCGGACAAAGGGATTTTCGGAGAAAGCTGGCCGCGGCATTGAGCGCCAAGCGGCGAAGGGGAGAGATTCCCGAAAAGTGGCGCCAAAAGAAGATAGAACTTGTAACCCTTCTCTTCCCGGTCGCTAAGTGAGGGGAAGGCGGTATCAGATGGCAAGATTCGCCCTGCCGACGACGAGTGTGGACCCAAAAGAGTCACTGACGGGAAGCCCTGGACCGGACCTGCTTGGCCGCGGCAGCAGGGAACTGAGCATCTCGCTCTCAAGGCAGAGCTCTGAAACAACCGTTACTAGGCGACGGAGGAATCCATCACGAGGGTGCCCCATGTTGCATCGGCACCTCGTGCTCCGTGCCTCGTGCGAGTCTTCGGCGCTAAATAGAGGGACGTTCAAGCATGCGCGAAAATGCTGCTCTCTGCGATGCCCGAAAGTCCCGGGCTGGGCTTCAGGAAGGCCCCCTCTCTCAAGGTATCCAAGGAGCAAGCTGAAGCAGAAGATTGATTCTGATGGAAACGACATCGAGTCGTGAAAGAGGAAACTTCAAAGGACAGAGAGCAGTGCTAGGCAGACGCCGGAATGAAAGATCCTGAAGATTTGAGAAGACCTGGACTTCGAAGAACGGTTGGTTGAAATGAACGAAGGAACTGCGGCTCGTTCCGGGATCGGAAAGAAAGCCCGAAGAGCTCAAATGAGAGAGCGAAACTGCGATGCGTCGTGCAGTTTCTGCCACACATTGAACGTGGATTCGTGCCACCGCCACTCGCTTTCCCTACCAACAGCCAAGTCTTCGCGCGAGTCCTCTCATGGCGTTGGACCCTACTGATGGCAGCACACTCCATCGGTTCCTCCAGCTTCGCAAATCTTTTGCAAAGCATAAATAAGAGTTTTCGACCCAAAGGAAATCCTTTTTTGGTTTATGTGGTGGAAACGCAGCACCCGAAGAGAGCGTTAGTAAATCAAGAATCGGGTAGTTGGTGCGTTTGAAAAAGAGGATGCAGTAAGAGAAACTCGAAATTCAGGATTTTTTCTTTTTTTTTTTTTTTTTTTGATTTTTCTCATCCCCCCCCCCTTCCCCCCCATTTGTGGGCTCCCTCGACATTTACGCGTTTGATCTTTTAATCTGCACGCTTCCATCGGTGCAGATCGGCACTTGCATGTTTCCCTGACCTCCGATTCCCTATCCTCACCATCTCCATGTGATCGAAATTCAATTCCAGCCATGGGATGAAAAGTTGATCACATCCATGAAATTGAGATTCGAGCGATGAAGTGCTTCAGTCCAACGTCCCTGCAAACTTTCGAAGCATGGAAACATTTCCCGGAGATCAGCGTCCGTCGCCGAACGGTTCTGCCATCTGCAAACGAGATGAGAAAGCAGTTTCTTGTTTCCTTTGGCATTGAAAGATAGGTAGGGAACGTCCTTTCGTTTTCGTCCCGGGAACACCTCGAGGCCACTCGGCCCAAAAGCAGCGTATTTGGCTTTGTCAGAAGATGCAGCCTGGGAGTACCACGATCGGACTTTTTTCTTTCCTTTTTCTTGGAAGTCGTTCTCACATCTGAAAGACGTCAGCCAAAGAAGCAAATTTTGCTGCAAGCAAAAGCATAGGAAACAGTAGAGAGCAATTAGAAAGCACAAAGGAAATATCAAAGAGTTGTGAACGATGACCTGCGTCCTCCAGAAAGTCACACTTCGGTGCGGAAAGTGCATTCACCGTAAACTCTTCTTTGAAATCTTCCGAGGTGCTTCTTTCGAAAATCCGATGCAAGCTGTTGCTTCGCCAGGTCAGTCGTTCGTCCTGCATGCTGACCATCAGTGTGGCTCCAGAGGCAGTTTGCATCTGCGAGTCCCACGTGGCCGACTGGCTGCCGCTCTGCTCCGTGGTCCGGTTGGCTCCAGGAATCTCTCGTTCTGATCCCAGCTGCTGGAGGAATGATCACGCTGATGAGAAAGGGAAGGTTTCGCAGGGATCTCGCAGCGGACAGCTTTCGCTTACGATTCGAGTCTCATTTTGGAGCGGAAGCCGAGCGATGAGTCAAATCACCGGCCCAGCCTCCTTTCAGAGGGGAATCCCTCCACCCGGGCGAGCCGGAAGACACTTCGAAGTTCCATGGCGAGAGCTCACCCTCACTGATCCTTGCAGCGATCGGGCGGCTTCTCGCGAGCACCCGCCGTCCGCGTCGAACTCGAATTCCGTCAAACAGAAGGGCCTTCTGAAGGGCCTCGACAGAAGGGCTTCGAGGGCCGTTTGGACCTTAGATGGGGAAAACCGCATGGGCCCCGATCGGCAAACATTCATGCGGTTCGCGCGTCGAGAGGAATGCGCGATTCTCGGAGGTGTTCTCCAGCCGAACGCCGTATCAGCTCCAGCAGCTGGAAGAAGCTGGAAGCAGCTTCTCGAAAACAAGCATCATCAGTCCGAGATGACTTCGGAACGCTCCGTCGCCCCTGCCCGGGTTTCATCCGCCTCAGATCAGGAGCTGTGCGGTGGAGTTCGGACCGAAGGGATTTTTTTGTGAACGCAGAGATCGTAAGGGAAAGTAGAGTGCGACTAAATGGCACACCTGTACGGTTGTGAGAACGATAACGAGGACACGCATTCATCGTGTAGCGACAAACATGTGTTTTCGAAGAACACCTTGAAAAAAGGTACGTGGGGAAATCGCATCGCAGGGGGCATCTTGACTCGCTTTCTTGGCATCTGCTGGGAATTCCAAAACTCAATGTGGTAGTCGGCAAAGAAATGACCAAAGAGCTGAGACGGATTGGAAGACGAAACTGAACACACACCTCAGCGCAAGCCAAGTGGGTGAAGCAAATAGGGGGACAAAGCTCCATTTTCCTGGATGGTGGCTGCAGGATAATCTGTAAGGCAGCAAAATGTAAAGGAGAGCGTATCCACACATTTCAGCATGGACATTGGCACCCCTGTTCGCTAAACGCCTTACCGCGTTCCATCTTCCTCTCGCAGCAGCAGCACGAGGCGGAGTTGCTTCAAAATCGTTCCCAACGTGAGCAATTTCGCTCAACTTATCCGAGTGATGTTTTTCTGCATGTGTTGATATGGGGGTCCAACTACCATTTTCGGCAAGCAAGTGGGAAGCGTTGCTTTCTTTATTCTTCACAGAGAACATTGCCTCGTTGCCCATGGAAACGGAGTCGAAGCAAAACTCATCAACCAACTCACCGTATCCACTTGCATATTCCCAAGCAGACACCCTATAGCGAGTATCCTCTTTTACCACATCGCCATTTGTAAACGTCAGAGCTTTTCCTAATCTTCTAGTCCTCACAGTTCGCGTCTCCATCTCCAGCTGAGAGTTGAAGAAGCCGTGCTTTCCTTTGTTTCCTGGGAAGCAACACTCAAGTTCGACTCTTCAGGACCAAGCATCTTCATCGGGAGCAAAACCCAAGGGTCGTGGATGTGCTCAGACTCCTTCTGGATCCGAAATCCTCAATTGGAAAGGAACAGTCCCTCTTAACGTTCAGTTTGCGAAAGTTCTTTTCCAAGTAGTTTCAAGCTAAGGAAAAAAAAACAAAACGGAAAAAACCAATGACACGGAGCTTTCGAATTGAATTCGATGTTGGCATCCACAGCCAGCCCGGAGTTCTGGTGCTGCGGTGGAGCGTGGAGCAGCCTCCCTCATCGCTGCATCTCCTGTCGGCGTCGCGTGCGTGTCCCGCGCTGTCAGCAGTGTGATGCTGTGAAAGTTGCATTGGATTTTCAGGTCCTTTCGTCTCATGCGCCTTGCTGATTTGCGCCCGTGGAGTCCCTATGATTTCTATCTACCCCCCCATTCGTAGAAGAATAGAAGGCATGAAGCCGAGCCAAAGCAGATTGGCTCGGGACGTCCAACACAAAGAGGAGATGCATGCTGCAAGTTTGGGAGAATCTGTACATCCCTCGATTTCGGTGGGATGCTCTGATTTACCCGCCATGGGGCGCGGCTCGCCACGTACGGAGGAGCTTGGGGTGAGACAGACTCCCAAGTGCACTTCTGCGAATCGGCGCAAGAGAGCCATCTGGATCGCGTTGCCATGGAAATCGCATTTCCTGAGGGTTGGATTCGAAAGGTTCTCAGCCACATAGAGGAACGCGCGGGGGGGGAGGGAGGCAGATGGGGCGATTTTTTTTGGCCCTCCGTTCCGCTTCCGCCATTCCCTCGACCTGCCCAGCTTCGCGGTTGTTTGGAGAAGGGTCGATACCCCATGGGCGCGTCAAACAGAGTGGATGTTCCCTGCGGAGGTGAGAAGTCTGGTCAGATGGATTCACCCCTGCGATTAGAATCCTTAGCCTTCTGTTTCAAATCAGTGTTTCCGTTTTCTGTGAGCAGCACCGCTGGAAAATCTTTTTAAAGCTGACGAATCGTTTTTGAGAAGATGAAATTCACACTGCACGCGGAGGAAGCTGGGCAAATGAAGATCATAAGAGAAGGCACGCAGAGAGTGTTCGTGTCTCTATCGAAAACCCAAAGCACCCATTGCAAAGCGGATACAGATGAGTAAGAAAATTCGCTTCTTCGAAGGCTGATTGTGAAAGTGGTCGTGATGGGAGGCATAATCAGTGAAAATGCTATTCTGAAATTTCCTTGACAACCAACGATACTTTGATCGCACTGGTAATACACAAATCACGCATGCTTTGAGCATCAATCATTCACTTCCCAGGTGCAATGTATCCATCTGTGTTCGAGGAGACGAACAGCACCTTTTTCCTTAGGTCTTCATGCCTTCGTGCGAGAGCCGATGGTCAGTTACGGCGCTTGTGTGAGGCAGACCGACGGGTCTGCTAGACAGAAGCGAACTCGGCTGGCGGATCTACTGGTTCGCATCACCGAAAATCATCTTCCAGAATACGGAAGCTGATCGGATCAGCCAGCCTCCCAGCAGGGCTGATCCGATTGTTCCTGATTTCACCCGAACAAGAAGATGCACCTCTCTCCGCCCGGCAAGGTTATCCAACCGCCAACAAATTCGCCCATCTCTTGTCCAGTCGGTCAGCGGTCCATTACTTTTCGTAATCCAGTTAACAGGAAGCGGAAGAGCGATGCTGCATGATAACGGAAAAGTTATCCACGCTTTCCGTGTTTCTGTTTCCACATTCAGCGAGTGGCATTGGCGCATATCCTCGAATCCATTTTTCTGAGATGCCCTCTTGGATTTTCGAGGGGCTCGCGCGGCTCTTTTGTTTTGTTTGTCCAAAGAGCGCGGCAGCATCTTCCGTCTTCGTCGCGTCCTTATTCAGTCGCTTGGATGCTGACGTCTACCGGCCTATTGTGTGCACAGTCTTCAGTGCAAAAGGAATGGAACACCGCTGCATGCGATCCGGGTCACGTTCAATTTGGTGACGGGGCGATGCGTCCCGACAGGCACGCTGGCAGGAATCTTCTTATCCATCTCCGCGTTCGGTGGTCCATCTTTATCTTGCCCGGACAGACGAAATCGGAGCAGACGCGCTCTCCTTGCGTTCTCAACGGAATTTCCGATCTTTTGCCACCCAAGAATACCGGGAGAGAACCACGCATGGTGATGCGTGGTTCGTCGCTTTCGCAACGAACCACGCATTACCTTGAGGGCTCGCAAGCCTTTCTTCCAGTTCCAAGATTTCGTCGCCACAGTCGACTAATGATGCCAACACGCTGCCGCTTTTGGATAACTTGGAATACGAGCTGGCGTTTCTGGAGGTCCCCACCAGCAAGCTGAAATGTGTGCCACTTACCACTCGGATCGGATGCTTTTTGTTCTCGAGTAAACCTGCAAAGCGGCAAGTCAGGCGTGCCTTCTCTGCAGCCCTCCAGGTGGATTTAACTTTCGAGAATTGGGAGGCTGCGTCCGCATTTCATTCACCGACAGGCGTTCTCACTACTTACGAGCAAATCATTCAGAAGCAGTCGTGAACGAGTGTCGCGATTCCAGGTTGCGTAAATGCCTCCGTGTGTTGAACCCGTTCATGCCACGATCCCAAGACGCAAGACCGACCAAGATGGAGTCGGGATGTCTTGTTTTGGGGTCTATTTGTCCCGCGGGATTCTGTTTCCTTGTGGACTCGAAAGGTTCCCCCCCTCCGAATGCAATTCCCAGGGCGTTCAGCTCGTCTCGGCTCCTTTGATGTTAGAGTAGGTGATTCTGGCCTTTTCCGAGATCAGCACGGGCCCTCGTGGCTCCCTCGAAGGTTGCAGCACTACCGCTCTGCTACGGGTGCCTGCCAGGATGAGGCCTTTCATGACGGAACCCTGCAGCACTGACTTTCTCACGAGAACCGCAATTCCGGCAGTACAGAGGTCTTCGGTCAGCGGTACCTGATGTACAGCAGTGCAGTCAGATGACTGTAATTTCTAATGATCGTCCTTGAATTTTTCGAAAATCCATCCAATTTTCAATCCAGCGATTCATCTGCATTGCTGTCAGTGTTTTTCGGGATTCCATGATGATACCGACATTATCAGTCAATGAATTGTGCCTCCTACTCTTCCTTCGATCGATTAGCTAAGATCTCTTTGACTACGTGTTTGAGTCGAGAATTCCTGATTCCTGAGATCTCCCTTGGAGGATTCTCGTTCGTGTCTCAATCACTTCACGGATGGATTAGCAGTGCATCACTGGCGAGGTTGGAGCCGTCGGAGACCACTTTGAAACCCTTTGAGTACAGGATGCAACGCCCCAGAATGTAGCAAGCATGGGATGAATCCCCCAGAGAATTTATGTCACCGTGGAAGCTGCGACCGACCTCCTCATACACAAATGAAAGCGGATGAATAAGCAGCTTGCAAAAGTGTCCACCAGTCCATCAAAGAAGTGACTGTCCATCTTCCTCGGATGCGATGGATTGCACCTTTCCCCTCCAGCAAGACACTCCGGTGATTCGAACCGGTTCCCGGGTGCTCCATTTATTCTTTGGTCAACTGGGATCATCCGAGGTGGAACACCATTGACCACAATGCGCAGCGGTCGTTTCCCCGTGAAGGCCCACTGGCTCACGTTCAGTGTACATTACGCCTCGTATCCCTTCCCCGCATTTTCATTCATGCGCCGATCTACTCGGCAGACCATTTCGCGGCCATTGCGGCGTGCAAAAAATCCCAGAAGCCCAAACCGTGCAGGACGTTGGTGCACGTCAGGAATCGGTGTGCAAGAATGACATCGTGCTTGTCCTCGGCGGGCCAATTCCGAGGTGTTTCCCGGGAAGTACACCACCGCGAGATTCTTTTTGACCTTCCTGACTTTCTATCCTGTGACCAGGAGGCGACATGTCCTCAAAGTTTCTCTCCCGGCTGCTCCGACACAACGAAAAGTAGCCACCGGGATTCGGCCTTCCGTGCGGCCCAAAGTTCGCAACACTTTGGAACAGCTTGGCGGCCGGCAAGTCGGCTCAGCTGCGTTGATGCGGTGCATTTCGATGAGAGCTTTGCTGAAACTTAAGAGGCGGGTGTTTCGGGAATCGAGCGTCAAATGCTCCCTGTAGATGATGGTTCTTCTCTCTGGAAATGCCTTGGGGCCAAATGCAAAGCACGATTTCCAGAGTTCCAAGCGCGGACCTGGTTCGCTTTTCCCGCGTCTGCTGCTCGTCCCATGGCGATTCCAATCAGCATGCGCAACTTGCTTCCCTCCCGTGTGACCTGAACCCATCTCACGTGAAAAGGCACGCACTCCTTTGTGCTTTGTGCGGGACGGTTCCTTGTTCTTGAATTTCTCGAGCACGCCCTGCAAGAACAATCCTGCCTCTCGCAGCCGGCCGCCTCTTGCGGCATGAGCGGCGTTCGCCTCTCTTCTTCGGCGAAAGCAACTTCGCACCACTTTGTTGAGACTGCAGCGACAGCTCACCGAGAGCCGCTGTACGCTGTTGCTTCTGGATGCTTCTGGTTCGCCATGGGATCCAAGTGCGCGCGCCGATGATGCTTCTTTCTTCTTCTTGATGAAGGAAGCGCGTTCATTCGGAAGAGCTCGGTCCCGGATTTTCAGAGGCCGCATCTGCGTTTCCGAAAACGGCCCGCTCGAGTATTCAGGCGAGGAGGACTCCTGCCCCGCAGCAGCCTCCCCCACATCACTTGCAAAGGTGTCCGTGCAAACCACGTTTGGCAGTCTCCCACGGGGGGAGGGAGCAGCTAGTGGTCCTTGCCGGGCTTCGCGCATCCGATGGACCGAAAGCGCCTTTGCCGAAAGACGAAACGGGACTCCGCAAAAAGCAACTGGACCATTTCGCTGCCGGGCTCTTCCCGTTTCGACCGACCTCCGCGCAGCCCAAACCTCAGTGTGCCCGCATGCGTTTCTGATGGAAATCAAATGCCCAGGTAGAAGGTCGGTAAAAAGACCCGTGGTGAAAAGTGGGGGGGGGGGAAGGGGAAAGCGCTCTAAGAATATCCAGAAAGTTGTCTTCGTGAACATTCGCGCCCTTGAAAATTCTTCGACCCCCCGCAAAAAAATGGTCAGTTCGAGTTAGTCGTTGGAATTCTGCATGTGGAGATGAATCCGTTCGAGGAAGCGGATTGCCACATACGGAGGGGTTGGTGGGCTTTTCCTGCGCAGCCGCGAAGTGATCATTGATTTCAAGCTTTGCAGAATGCTCCTCAACATGATCCTCGACAAACAGAAAATGGACAAAGCTGCTTTCACTTGTAGAGCTTTGTGTAAAATTTAAATCGGCTTTTGCATGACGTCTTTTTTTGTGCTCCGTCATTGTGCTCGAATTGTCTACGTCACTGCCTACGTCATGGACAAAGACAAAATCACCCATGTCCGTGAAAGTAAATAACCATCCCCGCGTATTTGTTCTTCAGGCATTTTTCTCCCTCCCCCTCGAAAAGACGAAAGCGTCATCTGTGTTTTCCAATCATCCGTCAAATGGGTTCAGAACCTGAAAAATCAGCTGTTCCCCTGAATAGGAGCGTCACCATTTCTGATGACGAGCGTCTCTCAGGATGAAGGGTTCCTTTGGTTTCGCATTTCTGGCAAACCTGCCGACTGCGAGATTGGCAAAACACGGGGGAAGCCCACCTTGCGAGCGTCCCAGCCCGAACGGTGTCGAGAGATCGGGAACGAAGGGGAAGCGATCCCAATGAAAGCGCCTCCTGGCCCGGGACTGAAGATGGCAGCAGCAGCCATCGGCCGCAATGCTTTGCAAGAAGCGTTTCGGCTGCTTCCTCAACGAACGGAGTGAATCGCTTAGTGCCACGTTCGCAGGGTCTTGGCCGGGCCCTGCCTTGCCATGTGGTCCGTAGCAAAGCCCCTGGCAATAAGGAAAGAAAAAACCTCTTACATGACCCAGTAAGGAAAATCAGGGGCGGAAAAAACGAACAACGCAGCGAAGAGTTCGTCCCGTAAGAGGGGGCGATGCCCCGCTTTGACAGTTCTTTTCTTGAACAGAAGGAAGGACCTTCACTCTCACTCCCCGATGTCCCCGATGTCGAGAAGGGACGCCACCATCAAACATCCGCTGGAAAGCGGAGAGACCCACATGGCATCTTTCCGGGGGCATTTTTTCGACCTCTTCTACGTATCTGCAAGCAGCATAAAGCACACCTTTTCACCCGGATGCTGCGTCTTCCACGCAGCAGTCAGGAACCGCTGAAGGTGGAGCCACTGCAATAGCCAGGAAGTCGTTCCCCCCCTCTCTCCTTCCCCCGAAATGGCAACGAAGGCGTCGGTCTGCCATCCAGAGACAGCAAGCATGCAAGTCCCGTGCATCCTTCCAGCCGGCTGCTGCGGCGTGTCACACTCCCCGCCCTTGCAGAAGGCACCCCAGAAGAAAGGTCGGAGGTGAAGCGACTCGGTACTGGCATGACGTCTCGAGCTTCAGCGCTCGCCTCGGAGCGCGCAGGAAGATTCGTGGATGCTCGCGCCGGCACCGCCCGTGGCGGTGGCAGGGAAAACGTCCGCTGCGCGATCCGCGTCCCGCGGGATAAAGGCCGCCGGCGGCGCGCGGGGATGCTCGCATCGCCCTGGGATCGATGAGGCGGCCTCACGCGTCGCGGGTGCGCTCCGCTGCGCCTTCGGGCGGCTGTCTCACGCACCAACTCTTCCGCCGCGACGGACGAACGCCCGAGGAGCAGAAACCTCCGGCGTTTCTCCTCCCCCCCTCCTGACCGACGACGACGACCACGACGCGCGCTTCCCCAGGCGTGCGTGTGGGGGCTGCCTGGGAGACGGCCTCGAGCACACCCTGACGACACCTCCCCGCGCGCGCACGTGGGCAACTCGCGCGCTCACGCGGCTTCCGAGCTAATCAAAGCGCTCGCGCGCGCCTCGCCTCGCGCATTCGATTAGCGCGCGGCGACAGTGGCCTTGCGCGGCCAGCGGGGGAAAGAATGCGCGCTCGCTGCCGGTTGATGGCTAGCGGGCCGGACGACGGACGGCGCGGTCGCCCGTTCCTGGGGAAATGCGAGGTCGTCGTCATCGGCGACAGCGTGCTTCCCTCGGGGCGCCACCTCGAGCGGGCGGAAGAGTCCTGCGTAGGGGGAGATCGAGAGGTTCAGGATGGACGAGTAAGGCCAGGGGGGCGCACCCCTGGCGGTCCCCGGGGTCCCCGGGGGCGGCAGCTCTTTGGCAGGCACCGTATTCTAGCAAGGAGGCTTGCGGCGGCGGTGCGCACGGGTAGGAGTACCTGCGGAGGCGATCGTCCTTCCTGCGTCCGTGCCTCCGCTACTTTCCCGGGAGGAAGGTGCATCCGCCTCCAGGAAGGCAACGGCGACCTGAGGGCGTCTCTGTCGCCCCCTTACCCCACCCCCGCGTACCTGACTGCTCGCGAATCCTCCACGAGCCTCTTCCCCTTCCGGGCGCGCTCTCAACGAGCTCGCAGGCAGGTCGGGGAGGGAAGGTCTACCCTTCCTCGTTCCTCGGCCGCCGCGCCACCGTCCAACAACATCCTTCCGTTCAAGGGATTCTTCTGATTTTCCTGGAACCCCTCGTCAGCCCACAGTTTGGGGGACCTCGGTCTTTTTCCTTCTTCGCTGCCACCACCAGCAGTAACAGAAACGAAATGTCGGATGTCCTCGTCGTCGGCGTTCTTGTTGAGCCCCTCCTCCTTTGCTCGCTTCCCACTTCATTTGCCTTCCCGCGTCGCTCGCTATCCCGGCAACCAGGCACCAGGCCTGTCGAGTTTCCAAGAGACCGAACGGAGAGCACGTCCACCGGCGCGTGGATGCGTCCAAGATGTCTCTCCCCTTGGCCTCATCTCCTCCTGCGCACCGAAGCGCGCGCGTTTTGCAAGCGCCTACGGTCCTCGGAGGCGGCCGATCCCGGCATCCTCCCGGTGCGACTAAGGGCTGGGGGCAAATGACGCCGGCACCTCCCTATGAGGGTGGACGGCAGGGACGGACGACGCCACAAGTCTCGCGCTCGCGCCCCGCTTACCCCGCCGGTTTGATCGATGAACGCGCCAACTCGCTAAAGGGGGAGGGGAAAGCGGGGGACGGAGGAGAGAGGAGGGAGGAGGGGTTTAGAGCCTTCCGGACGCCGCCGTCGCGGCAATCGCCCTCAGGCGCGTACCGTGTTGGCCTCCCAGCCGCCTCATCGTGGCGAGAGGGCGCGCGGGGAAACGGACCCCGTCGCCCGGAGCACGCTTCCAGCAAGGGACGGGGGGAAGTCTCCCGCAGCAGCCACTGGCTCTCGCGGGAGCGGCAGCTGCGATTCCCACCTCTGAGGCTCAAGTTCTCTTTTTCTCGCCTGAGGGAAGAAGCGACCTCGGGCGGTGCCCGACGGTGGAGTCGAGAGAGGAGGAGGAGGCATCCGTGCACTTGCAGTGCCCTCCGCCACCTCCCTCGCGTCCGCCCGCCAAGAAGCTGCAGCAGCGGTGGCGGTAGCGCGCCACTTCTGCCTCAGCAGCAGCAGGAAGATGGTTCCGGAAGTCGTCCAGATAGCGAGAAGGACCTCAGGAGGAGCCGCCGTCTTCCACCGAAAAGTGAGATGTCGGGAGGGTGATCTGTAAGGAAGAGGGAAAAGGTCGCCTTGGTTTCCTAGGTTTCTAGGACTCTGCCGAGGGTGTGAGTGGACTGAGGCGGCGGCGGTGAGCCGGGAGGATGCGACGACATTCGCATATGGAAGAGGAAATTTTTACCGTCTGCCTCAGGGACGCCCTGTCCCCCTTGAAGGGAGGTGTCGTCGCGAACACTGGCGAGGAAAACCCAAGCGCACGCCTCTTCCGTCGATTCTCGGGCATCTCCCTTTTCTTTGTGTGTGGACGTGTGTGCGCGCGTTTTTTTTTTTTTTTTTTGTGTTAGTGTGTGCACGTGCGCGCGTGTGCGTGTGCAAGTTTTCTGCCCCGCGGCGCCGCCAGATTTTCCGGTCATCTCTGCTCCGGCACACCCTCCGTTTCTCTCTTCAGAGCGCTCCTAGCGCACGCACGTGCTTTTTCCCCGTAGCGCCCCTCCTTGCTTCTCGCGCACCCGGCGAGGAAACGCACAGATGCCCAGGAGGCGAGGAGTGCAAGGCCGCGGGAGGGTGGAGATTCTTAAGAGGGAGCTCCTGGAGACACTGAGGTGCCCGTGGTCATCTTGCGCTTCGACGTTTTAGGTTCGACGCGACGAGGAGTCTGGGCGACCTCTCGTGTTCTGTTGGACCTCAGCCGTTCGCCTGCGTCCTCTCGGAACCCTTGGGCACGCGAGTCGGCGAAGCGCCTCAGTTGCACTTCCCTTTCTCTTCTCTTTCCTGACCTTATTCGTCCTCATTATCATCCCAATCCCACCCTACGGTGAAACCGCCCTACGGTGGACTGGTCCGACTCCTTCCGCTGACTTCCTCTCCTGTGAGACGATTCCGGGAATTTCCAGCTCCTTCCAGATCGCCGGCTCGAACCAGCCACAGCAGCTCCTCGGGAAGGAACGCCCTGGGAGGCGGGGGCTGGCATAAGCAGAGCGTCCAGAAGCGGAAGAAAGGAACAGGAGGTTGTACTGGATGGATACGCCATTATGGAGGATGTCGATGGGCGCTCCCCGCTTTCTCTCTCTGGATTCGGAAGGCTTGCAGTGGGGCAGATCTGTCATTCGGAAGTCTGGGTACGAGCATAAGGGAAGTTGGGGGAATGTGGGGCCTGCAGACTCGTTGAGGTTTACTGGAGTTGAAGTTCATGAAAGTTGAGAGATTTTTTGGCCTGTGGTTAGCAAAGCTTGCTGTTTACAAATCTGAGCCTTATGAAAGTTACCGTTCCCGTAATTCATTGTTGAGAAAGTCACCGTCTGCTCCACTGATTGTTGAGAAAGCCACCGTCTGCTCCACTGATTGTTGAGAAAGCCACCGTCTGCTCCACTGATTGTTGAGAAAGTCGTCTTGGAATTCCGCTGTTGATACAATTATTGTGTACAGAATTTATTAAAGTATTAACGAGTTTAGGATTTGCAAAATTTGTTTTTTATGAAGTTCCCCATTTTGGAAGTTTATTGTTCACCAAATCAGCCGTTGACGGACCTTCGTGAAAACATTTTGCAGGTTGCAAAACTTGCGATCGAAAAAGTCTACCATGCAAAAAAATTTTTCGTTAAGAAAAGTTTCCGTTAACAAAATGAACAAAGTCTTAATTACCAAAAATTATCGCTATTAATAACTAGCTTATTATCATTAGCAGATTTTATTCTTCATGGGTAATGTTTTTCAACTTTACCTACGCATTTCACTTTGGACTGCAAAAACAACAAGCCCGAGTTGGGAAACAAAGGTGCTGCAGAAAATGATTCAGCTGAAGCCAGATGAGAGCTCCTACTTGAAGCAGTACAACTGCCTTAACCTACGATTTTCGGCAGGGCTCGTGCCTTCTGGAAGTGAAGTAACACAAGAACGAGGAGGGGTTGCCTGCTAGAGCACTTTTCGAGAACAACGCAAGACACGGTACACCATGCAGCTTGGTTGCATAACAAGACTGCTGTCTTGCCACGGGCGAATGTTGATGAGAACACCTGCCTTAACGGTTTGTTTGCCTTTTCCTGGCGAGGTTTCATTCACTCGCTGATTTTCCATTGAGACGGCCACATGGTTGCATTGAATGATTTGTGCATCCGCTTCCAATAAGATTTTCAGGTGAGACGAATCGTCAGTGGCTAAGCAGTTGTATGGCTACCATGTTTTCCAGACATCATTTCATTTTTCCTTTTAGGGTCGCGTCGAAGCCACTGTTTACTCGGGACCAGTTCCACATTAAGAACCTCTTGTTTCTTCCAAGTCCACTTTCTTTTTTTCGGAATCGTTCACCTCATGGAAGTCTCCTGTGAATCCGCAAGAAGCCTTTCGTCTTGCCGCTCGCTGGGAACTGGGCAAACCCAGTAGATGGATGGCCCTCCTGTTTCGATTCGTGAAGATGGGCTCTTATTAGCTGTTGTTGCCTTACGCGAAGATTTCTAAATCACCGAGCGTTCCAGTCGAACATCCCAAATGTGGCACTCGTGAGTGCTGATGCGCAAACAGGGAAAAGTGCGGACGTTCCCAGGCACGGACACTGTCCGGTTTCCCGACCGGATTTTCATCTCACGGTCCCCTGAATCCTTGATCATCGCTCTCGAAAGTCACGCCTAAAAATGAGCAGAGCGTGGTGCTCCTCTTGTCTTCGGCTTCCCAGTTCTTGCACCCGAATCTCTCGTGACATTCGCGCTCGTGGGTGTTTCCCTTTCTTCGAACTCGGATTTCGGCTGCAAGGGAATCGCAGCAGATCTCCTGCATTTATCGTGCCTTTCCAAACGCATCCGGCAGCCATTAACAAACAACCAAAATAAATCCTCTTTGCTACTGCGAATCGCTTTCCACTTGAGCCATTTCTGATGCACCTATTTCCTCGGAATCCAGGATGGCCTTGGCTTTTCCTCTGGTGGCGGAAAAGGATGCATTCCATAGCAAATGAGCTTTATCGTTTCATTCCACCGGGAACAGAGGAAGGGAGACTGGGAGGATGCCCCTAACTGCTGTTCATTGGCAGCCCATGTGGAAACAGTGTTCCTTCAGGGACTCTCTCAGGAGTGCTGTTTGGACTTTGTGGTCGAAAGGACTTCACGACTGGATGATTCCACACGGCGTTGCCATAGAGAGAGAGCCATGGAAAGCCGATGCGGCGTGGATAATGCAACTACCGTTTGATGACTAGATTAGAAATCTGAGAGAGACGCGGGCGGCGCTGCATGCATCTAGTAGATCAGGTTGTTCATTTTCGTAAGGAACTTTCTCTGGCTGCCATTTCTCAGTCAAAGAGAGTGTCCACACCCGTAACCGATCCCAGCTCGGCACCAAGGTTCTTCGAGAAAGAAGCCAAGAAGCCGATAGATTCTCAGGAAGCTCGGAGCTCTCTATGGGAAAGACATTTCTGCTTCCTCCCTTTGGGACATTTCCTCGGATCTCTAACTGTTCCGATCCGACTCAAAGTTCCGACATCTTCAGAAAAGATGAATGCAGGTGCGAGTGAGTAGGTCCATGTGGCGGAACCAGCCGTGGGATTTCTCGAAGACCATCTCGAATCCTTCCATTCCAATCTTCAAGGCTGAGGATGTGATGGAACATTGCGATAGGGCTCACTTCTAGAAGGCTCTCGCCAGCATTCTGCGTAAAGAAATACCAGAAAATTGCATCCGCGGCGGACGAGGTGGGATGCTTTCTCAACTTTCTCCTTCCTGGTAGCACGAGATCGGGAACTCCGAGTGATGAAATCGGCACCACGGGAGAAAATCGTACGAATCTGGTCTGAGCCCATCGCTGCACTTCGGCACCGATCCCGCTGCCTTCTCTCGGAGGCGCCACGTACCGGGAGCCATCGAATCGAAGGAATGATCTGAAGGTGTTCCAGAGGAAACATCCGACTGGGGAGCTTTGTTCCTTTCTTTTTTCTCTCTCTCGCCCGTGAATCCGTCCACAATAACGTCAATCTGCAAACCATCCTTGACTGTTTCTCCTCTTTCCCGCAGCATTGGGGAATTTCTGAAATTTTAATAGCTGTGGCCGTTGAGAGCGAGCAACCTAAATGATTGGCTGCTACTGTGCAAACGTCCCTCCTCGAATCATTCATTCGAATTCTTCTCTGGATGTTTTGCCTCTGGACCTCGAAAGGCCTCATTCTTTCAATGTGACATTTTTTTTTTTTTTTTTTCCTGAAACTTTTCCTGTTTCCAGAAGGAAGCAAAACGCGACTGCACTCGGTGCCTCTAGAATGTGCCACCGTGTGCTCTCCCAGGCCGAAATAAATTATCCAGGAAGCTCGGGCAGTAAAAGCTGAAACAGGGGAGGCTGTGGTTGGCTCTCCTTGCCTTAGAGCTGCCTCGGCGCAACCGCTCAGACCGTCGGCACGTCGGCGGAGATCGCTAATGGAAATTACAATGAGCCTTCCGACAGGCAGCCCGGCTTCGGCGGTCGGGAAAAAAGCAGCAGGATTTCAGATGGATCCTGTCCCCAGAACAGATGGGATGCACGGAGGGTAATGAATGCAGCTGAGGATCGGCAAGCATCTGAGCTCCGTGCAAAGGAAACCAGAAACTGTGGTTCCAGCCGGGTGAGGATGCTGAGTTAATCTCGAGTTGCTTTCCCCCAAAGAATCTCCGCTTAATCTCCGCTGCATCTGGAACACTCTCGGGCGAAACGATTCCGGCGTACGGAGCTACCAAACAGACGGATGGGAAGAAGAGAATCAAAAGGATGGAAACTTCCCTTTTCTCTCCTTGGCATGTACCTTCCAGGCGCCACCTTTTCACCACGAGCCAATTTTCTTGCACCTCTCCTACCCTCTTCAGCAGTGATGACTTGGAAGGTGGGGAGGTGTTCCTTGCACACTCTCCGAGCAGTGCCCGTTCGTTTGCGCACCGAGCAGTGCGAATCAGTCCGAGTTGGTATCAGCAAGGTGAGTCCGCGGGGAGCTTGGCGCTGAGAGGAAATTCCGGAAGAAAGCGGCACAGACGGGATGGATGCATACATGGGGCACCGTTTTCTGTGAAACTGAGTCCAAGAGCGTGTTCCACCATCTTCCCGTCGGCAAGCACCCCGGATTTTGCGGTGGGTCCGATTGCAGGCAGGACGCCGGAGAGGCAGGAAAAAGGAGTGCCTCCCTTTGGCGAGCACACCAAGCCACGAGCACCGCTGCACACCTTTGCATGTGCAGCAGCCGTTTCTCCAGCAGGTTTTCGGACTGCCGGTTATTCGTAACTGAGTGGCAAGTGATCTTTCCATCGGCAGTCGGTTGCATTGAAAGAATGAGGTCATTCGAGGTCCAGAAACAAAGGATTCTGAGAATAATCCGAACGAATGATTCGAGGGAGGAGCTAACCATTTGGGCTGCTCGTTCTTAATGCCCACAGCTATTGAAATTTCAGAAATTCCCGAATGCTGCGGGAAAGAGGAGAAGCAGTCAAGGTTGGGTTGCAGATTGACGTTATTGTGGACCGACTCACTGGGAGGGCTTCCGGAAGCGTCATCGGAAGCAGGATTCATCCAGCTCGTTGGTTTGGTCGCCCTCACTACCCCGAAGCCAAAAGGGAGCCACCGGAGCTGTTGCAAGCAGCAGGAAAAGTGTACGTGAGTGTTCCCTCTGGAAGTGTGAGTCTGCCTTTCGGGACCTCAAAAAGGGTTCGGTTGCATCTGCCTCCCGGCAACCGCTGAGTGAACGGATCGAAACGGGATCCCTTTCTTCGGTTCAGGTTTCCTGAAAGCCGGCAACCGTTCAGACACAGCTAGAGGTGTGTCCGGTGCTTGTTTTTGATCTTTCGGACCCACCGTGGTCCGTCAGCCTTTGAACATGGATTGCACTGGCGTGGGCAGCACGCATAGCGGGGTGTTCAGCTTCTACGGCCTATCACCGGCCGAGCGCAGGGGCGCCTGGAAATTCTGGCTGCTTCCCCCAGCCCGAAGAACGCATTCGGCTCTCACGAGAGGAATTCGGACGCCGGGATCACTTCGGGAGCAGCTCCCAAAAGTTCCTTTGAAGGATGGCACACACGCCGTGAAGCTCCCTTCTCCTCAGTCCTTGAGGATTCCCCCCCTCCAGGAGCGCTGTCTGTTTGTTTGCCTTGGGAATCTTTCCCTCGCGACCGCTCCTCCCACCGCGTTTTCCAACCATCTCCTGGAGATATCGGTGGGACGTCGTCCATCCAGCGGCCACCGGACTTTCGGATCCGAATTTTTCGATTTCTGTCGGATCGTTTCAGCCTCGCGTCTCACCCCGCGCTCCCGACGGCAGCCGTTTCGTCCACGATTTTCTCACGTGGACGAGGCGCCGTTGGTGGAGCGGCTGCGTCTCGAACCCGAAAGCAAAAGAGTCGGCGGGATCCGCTCCTTCCCGTTCCTTCGTCTCACCGGGATGAGACGCGCAGCGCGTTCCGCTCTTTCCCGCTCACAGACCGGGCCCGCAGGACTTTTCCGGGATCGCCCTGTAGTTTTCAGCCCCTTCGGACTCCCTCGAGGAACTTCTGGTCCGTGAAACGCTTGCTTTGGAAGTCGGCTTTCGAAGGGCCATATATGGCCACCTGTCCGACTCGCAGCAATCTTCATAATGAGAAAAATGGTGAGATCAATGGCGAGATCCAGGTCAAGCGCTCGCGTTCCTGCGCTCCCAATGCTGGTCAGGCAGTCTCATTTTCAGGCAGATCAGTGAAGTCCGGAGGATGCGCTTGGATCTGGGGAGGCATGCAAGCGATGCAAGCTTGCATGCTTCTGTTGCATGCAAGCGCGCCTGATGTTTCCACTGCGATGCGGGGCGCAGGGCCAAATGTTTATTTATTTATTTATTTCAGGCATGTATTCCAAGCAGCCTCACGACGAATTCTGCTGCAATGCCTGATCTGTATTTAGGAAGAATGCCCTTGCAGGAGTTTCCAGGCAACTTCCATCGCAGAGATCTGCTTTCTAATGCGGAACCGAAGATGAACTTCTCAAACGCGACTGGTCGTCTCTCCCATGTAATGATTTTTACCTCGAATTTCGAGTGGATGATTTCTTAATCCTACAGGAAAGGACGATCCCACTTGTGCCCTGGTGAAACACGCCAGCCCTCCCGAAGCCGTCATCGGTTCTTTGCTGTGCAGAAATGCATTGCGCCTTTTGCGTCATCTGACGTGACCGCGGCTGCAAACGAATGGCGAACTCCATGCTCCACCGCATGGCACTGCACCGAGGAAATTCCCTGAGTACCTTGCAGCATCCGGGGCTCCTCCCGGTGCAGATCCCGTTCTGCTCGTGATGCCGAAGGCGGTCGAGGCTGCAACCGGGTCCGAGAACCGAACGGATCTCTCGTTCTTTTCCTAGTCGTCAGGTTTCAAAGTCAGCCGGATGTAGAAAATCAGGCGAGCGAGGCTTCTGAAGAAGAAGAAGAAGAAAGAAGGAAAATTGCCTTCCTCGCAGATTCAGGCGTGAGCGGTCCAACCGTCACGAGCACGTGACATGGAATGCGAGCTGCTCAAAATTGATTGCCCGTGCTCGAGTCCTGTAAACACAACTGGGAAGGATTTTCCTAGTGAAGGCATTCCTTACTTCAAAGAGGGGATCACCCGCGACGCGCTGACTTTGCATGGTCCTTCCCCCGGGCTGGCGAAAAAGGAAAGAAATCTTCCAGGGAACTCGGCCGGCGTCGGCTCTGGCTGGGGGGAAGCGCAACGTGCGTAGAAAACTGCCGGCGTGTACCAAAGATGCTGCTGCCTGCGGCCGGAGGGCAGCAGTGCCAATCTCGCGTGATCAGCGATCCGTGCCCTCTCCTCCTCGAGAGGGCTTCGCTGAAGAACGGGGATGTCTCGGATGCCCAGGCGACCGAACGCGAGATCGAGTGACACCATCCTGGCGGTGGGCGGTTCCTCGTGAAGGAAAACCAACGACTTCCTTAGAGGTCTTAACGAATGCTCTCGCAGCCTGCGACACGACGCCCGACCAAGTGAGTGTTCCGTGTTCAACTGACGCGCCCAGCCCTGTGGATAACCTCCGGATTAGTAGGTCGGGCAATCGAAGGTTCGCCAGGGGAGGCGAGGAGGACCCGCGTTCATTACGGCGCAGCGTCTCGTCAGAAGTTTCCGGTGGACTGCAGCAGCTCTTCTGAAAATGGTACGAAAATTCGGTACGCTTTCGGTTGGGTGTTGATCGTAATTCATCAACGCGCATATTAGCGAGAAGATTTGTCTAATCTGGAGATTGCGAGGTAACTGAAGTTTGGGTTTCTAGGTAACGGTTCTCTCTCTTTTTTTTTTTTCCTTCTCGGGTTGCCGAATTGCTGAAGAACCGTTCGCCTCCTTGGGGGGGAAATCACAAAGCTCTTTAAACACTGCCCATGCCACCCGGGGCTGCGTGTTTGACTCTTCAAGTTATAGGGGGCGAACCCGTAGGAGCCACCATGAGAATCCAGGAAGACGAAGGAGGAAAGAGTTCCGTTTTTCATACGCTTGGGAGGAAGCGACTATCTGCAGCCCGGAAGAGACCTAGCGCGCCATTCCGGAAGGTCTCGAACGCGGAACTGGACCCTCGCCCTGGTTGTCTCCAAAGGGACCCTCCTGTGGAGGCTGTTCCTCAATTCTTCTCGGGAGGGAACCCGGAAAGGATCCGCTCCTGGAATTTCTTCTCCGCAGGAAACACGCAAGGAAACCATTCCTGGTTTCCTCCCCTGAAGAGAACCACGAAGGGATCCTTTCAAACTTTCTCTGAAGGGCGCTTCTGGCACTCTGGAGAGGCAACCGAGGGAGGAGATCAACCGCGGGGACGAGCGTTTACCTCCCCCAGGGTGGGGCGGCTCCATTTTTACAGCCGGAGGGCAGTCCGAAAGGACTCCTTGATGTTTTGGAAGGACCCCGGAGGGTCAACTTCCAATCCCGGTCGGTCAACAGAGGCATCCGGTTTCCTCACCCGAAGCCCGCAGGTCAACCAGAGTCATCCTGCGAGGAAGACTCGAAACCCACGAGGTCACTCCCCGTTCTGGACGTCGACCCTTCACGCGGAGATTTGAACCCGCGACGCCCGGTTCCACGGGCGAAGACCTCGGCCGCGCTGCCGTCAGCGTGGGTTGGATAGCGATTTCCAGGAGTTCAAGACTGCCAGCTTCGAAGCAACAGTTGGGCCCTTCATAGAGGATTTCTCCGCCGAAAGCTGAAATTTTTCTTTGAACTGGAAGAAATGATTTTTCAGGGAATCAGCAGGAAGGGAAGTTGCTTGAGAGCGGAGCTGGAGCTGATGGAAGCCCAAGATTCCCGTAATTAAACAGCTCTCAGGAGATGACGAATAGAATGAGAGCAAAGAGCATTTTAAGCAGATGAGAACTCGAGTTCGTGAGGATTCGCGAGAACAGAGAACGTGGTGATTCACGCTCCATCCAGCGAGCAACTTATGAGATGAAAGAGCGCAGTTCCAGTGGTCTGTTTTCCAAGACAAACGCACACACACAGCCATCCCCAGTCAAATGCAATTCATAACGGAACAAAAGCTAAATGGGCAGTTGGGAGCTCGGGTGTGCCACGGTATGAACCGCGATCTCAGCTGCAGGCTTCGTGGGTGCAGCATGGATGAGAATGAGAAACACGCGAGGCTACGGGGAAGTGTCCCCAAAACGGCTGCCCTCGACAACTTCATAGTGAAGCAGGAGCAGAGGACCGCTTCAACATCTCCGCAAGCAAACCGATCTCCGTTTCCACTGAAAGAAGCGCAGAGGAAAATCACTGATTTCGATTCGTTTGAGCCGCCGAGGCTCTCAGTTGTGAAGCAGCGCCGGCGTGGACTGTGCGCACTTATGGGAATGAGATGGGCCTGGGAAGAACAAGTTCCGTAAATTGCCACGGGCGAATTCGAAGAGAGGATCGGCCGGCCAGTTCCTAGAATTCATCGAAGCGGCTGACGGCGAAAGAGCTTTTGAGGAGACGCAGACATCCCAGCGAGCTCCAGGTATAGACGAGAACATCACCCAACAAGCGGATGCTCCCTTCCAGTGGCCGAGAGAAATTGGCCCGTCCAGCTAGAGCGCCACCCTTCCGTCTGTGTCACTATCTTTGCCAATCTGTGGCCATTCCGGAACCCCAGCTCACCGTGCGAGGTGAACATGAGGACGGTGTCTTGCACCCCAGTGGGAACGCCCCCTAGCTGGCAATCTTTTTCCATTTTATACGTTGGCATGCTGGTCAGTGTCTTCAGAACGGGCCTCCGTATTCACCACAAAGGAGAGAATTCTTTCGTAACTCTGAAGAGCCTCAGTAGCCGCGCGTCACGGGTATTCTCTTAGTGTGTGGGATGCTGCGGAGCAGCAGCGTGGATGTTCACATTCTTTATCCTGCTCGTCAGAATCCGCTGAATGGGGCGTTTATGGTTCAGTAGCCTGAAGATGTCTACAATAATTTATGAAGTGCGAGACTTGGAAAAGGAGGAGGAAGAAAAAGCAAAGCAAAACACGCAGCTGCCCCCAAGTCTTCAACGCCGAATTATTACCTTCCCACTGCCTTCAAAGCATTCTCTTGTAAATATGTTTCGTGGGCCCATCGTTCCTATTATGGGTTTCCCGCAGTTCGATTCTGTTGTTCGGCGTCACTTCTGGTGTGGATCTGGACGCCTGTGAAGATGATACCTCCCTACTTCCTGGGTCGAGCTCCAGCTTTTTCAAACATGGACAGTCCCGTCTGGGAGAGAACTTCCGGCGCTCTTCGCGCTGAGAGATCCCTCACCTCGACCTCTTCTTCGGGTGCTTCCGCCCAGGAAGTCCGTAGGCTCCGGCTGTTCTGGAAATATCTGTCCGTGCGAACGGGATCCCCCGTGGCGGCTTTCCGGGTTTCGGCGACGGACTCCAGCAGGAGATGTTGCGGATGGCTGAGTTTCCCCAAGTGCACCCTCCTCTGTAGCATCCGTCTGGAGGAATTTTTTCTCGGCAAGCCAAAACGTTTTCGAGATGCCCAACTGTGGCCAAACGGCTCAGCGACTTTCGAGGTCCCTAAAGCTGAACGGAGATAGCGAATGGGAAGCGGGAAAAGGTTTCAGAATGCTGATAAAAGAAATAAATAAAGTAACTGAAGATCGATCCCACCTCTCTCACGCACGTCGGCAGCTCCATCGAGCTGATTCGAGGAGAAAAGCATTTCCGGAATCTGTGTGTGCGCTCATCGTTGGCCCCTTCCGATGCAAGGGGAAAAAAGGCACGAGATGCAGCAAGATCAAAGTGCATTCGCATCCCCGTTTTCCAGGAGCATGTAGCTTTCATGCTCATCTCGAACTGAGCTTCGAACCGTCGTGTTGCCATCGACACCCGCAGTCTGTACGCTTTCGAAGCATTCGAATCGCATCCTTGCGGCGCATTCTGCGTTGGAATTTCGACAGCGCGGACATTCCGCCGATGCAGAAGATCTCGCGCTCTGCAATGCTGCGGGAGGACTTCCTGGGCGTACGGAAATGGCGTTGCCTAGCGAGAGATCCCGCAAAGATTCCTCCACAGCTTCGATAAGTGCCTACGGGAGGGAAGAAAGGGAAAAAAAACGGCGGCAGCCATCAATTCCAACCTAACTCGCAGGCCATATGGCCAGCATGGATGCAGACTTCATGTCTGTTTGCCTATTGGGATTGTCCTCTGTGCCATTTTATTGCAATGTTGCAAGTCGCATCCTGAATAAAGGCAATAAAAAGGGATGATGGAACGCTCGACTACAAAAGAGGTGGAAAAGCTGGAAAACTTTAATGATTTCGAACTTCCGGAAAGTAATCTGCAGCACTCGAGTGCCTTATGGACACTGTGGCGGAAGGCTGCGCACTGCGCTCGGCAGAACGCCCACTTCAGCCTTGGAGGAAATTATCCTCGTCCTTAAAAGTTGGTGTTTCCGTGAAACGGAAACGCGTCGGTAAAGACCGATGCAAGAAGCCCCGACTTCTTGAAAACCCGCCTCGGCGTTTGGAGCTCAGATGCTGCTGCACAGGGGTTGTGGAGCAGCAGGAAAACCTGGAGAAACCGCCGCCGCCGTGACTGTTTAGAGGGCCGTGGATTGGACACGAAGGCATCGTCGGTCCGTCCAGCACCGAGAGATGGGAAGCAGGACTTGTGCAAACCGTTGGTCTTTGTTCCCAATTTCGTAACGCTGCGGCCGTCGGTGGCGCAAGAAACGTGGGAGGATTGGCTGCAAGCCTCTGCTGTGTGTTTACTGTGCCCTCAGGCCGTTGAGGATAATTCGCTGAAGTCGGTCTTGCACTCCCGGAATGGGCGAAAAATAGAGCAGTTCGAGGAACGGCCGGGTGGGACTCGCTACTGATCTTGATGCGAATGCCTTCCTTCCTTTGGATCGAAAGTAGGGGAGAGGGCATTGACAGAGACGCCGAACCTCTTCTGACATTCCTGTATTTCGTGCAGGGGCAATCCTACGGGCAGTGTATCCTTTGATTCGTGCGGGAGCGTTGCCACTGGCACCGGAAGACACAGCCACACCCCACTCTGGTTCTGGAACACCCTGCTAGTCTGCGTATAAGTCACCGTATCATTTTGGGATGTTGCCTTCAAGCACAACACACCTGGAGGTGGTGGCACTGGGCGAGCACATCGGAATGGTCATCGCCTCCTCCCTTCTCGCGTACTGCTTCGATCCATCTTCTAACAATTTTTTCCCTTTCTATTCGTATCCCTGATGGTGGTGGCGGTTTAGGGTACACCTGCATGTTGGTTTGCTGTTCCTGAAAGAGACTGCGAGAAGTGCTTGCTCATCTGAAGCAGCAGGAGTAGGAGGCAAAGATGGTGAAGGACGACGGTTGTGATGAAGGTGATGGTCCAAATCAGCGATACTCAATCTCGGGCCCATCCCGAGGGCCGCATGCGGCCCGCCAAGCTGCCATACCATCCACAGCCATTAAGTATTTTTTTGTTTAAACTTCTCACAGTCAGGCGGTGGTTTTTACAGAAGGCAAATTCCGTGAGCGGTCAGCACCCACGCGCACAGCGCCTCTCGCGGGTTGTCGTGGGTGCGTACAGTTTCGTTTCTTGCAATTTGCATTGTGGTACGCGGAAAGAATACACTCTGCCCTGAACTCGCCACAATTAAAAAAAAGCATTCTTTCACATACATATTCTAAAGATTTTTTTACATAGAATGTATGAATGTAAAAAAGCTTATATTGTGTTGAAATTTGTGGAATGAATTGAAAGGTATTAATTTGCAAAAATCCTTTACATGATTATGTTATAATACATAACCTACTGTATACAGCCCGCGCATAATCTTGCAAGCTTATGTATGTGGCCCGAGAAGAAGAAAGGTTGAGTATCGCTGGTCTAAATGGAGCAGCAGATGAAGGACGTGGTTGTTCTGGAGAAAGGCGAGTTTGCCGAGCATATACTGGCATTGCAGATGGTGGCATTGCCATGATAGGGGGCATTGCAGAAGCCCTGCTTGGGGCATACCCATTCCCATAGACGTCATTAGTAAAGGTGGCATAAGAAGAGGAAGTGCATCTGTAAGCAGATGCTAAGGCTGGTCTCGGGATAATGGGTCTTGGGCTGCCACTCTTTTTAAGGAAAAGAGAGGTCTGCATTCATTCATCTGGTTTTGACCAAGACTCCTCGTTGCGATCCCTAACCCCACTCTCAAGAGTAAGCAACGAAGGATACGAGTAGGAAAGACTTCAATGACCCCTTGGGGCTGGCTGGAAGAAATGCTCCTTGCCTCCCAAACCAACGCGGACCGGTCTGCATTCTCATTTTTGCGATTCTCTCACCGTCACTCGCGTTGCCATTCTCAGAGACCGACGCTCATTTGTCGGATCGCCTCGAACCCCAGAAGATGCTCCATGGAAGTTCATCAATGAACCCCAGGAAAAAGTGGCATTGTGGGAGCTCCTTGGCCCATTTGCAGCCGGCGACGATATCCGTCTCTCTGCTAGCTCCAGGAGCAAGTCGTCATAAAGCTTTCATCACTTAAGGGCGTGCTCTGCATCCTTGCTGGCTGGAGCTCGGAGAAAACAAGTCTTTCGGAGAGGCAGCATAGATGGGATCCGATTCCAAATGGGAACGAATATAAAGAATTATAGCGGAGGAGAGAGAACAAGGAACGCGGGAAGCGGCGTCGTGCGGCGCAACCCAAAGGTGCATGCCCCACTTCTGCTTGCTGGGAGTGTTCCAGGAGCCTCTCTCGATCACAGGGAGAATCTGTCGAGGAGACTTCCCTCCGTTCTTTCCACGTAGCGGACTTTCCCCCTCGCCTTTCGAATCAGTCGCCATGACTTCGATTCTCTATGGAGGAGGAAAAAAGCAGCAACTTCGAGGCAGAGAGTCGGTCCTTCCGTTTAGCACACGTCATTCCCGAGTTGCGAAATTGGGAACGGAAGAAGGGCCTTTGTGACCAACCCGGCATGGTTCCCAGTGATCCTTTCAATATGGATCATCGGGATCTGAAGGACACGAAATGGAGATTTCATCGATCGGACTTGGTAAACAAACTCTCCTGATGGCAGGTGACGAGTTTCGTGTTGGGATGAAGAGGGACGGAGACGAGAAAGCAGACTGGCAAACGGCCATTTCTCATTATAAATCTGTGCTTCCTAAAGGTCGGTTTCGGCTGTCGTGCATACGATAAATTCTTGTGAGCGTCAGGTTGTTATTACAGAAACATCTTGAAATTACAAAGAATGCTCTCGGGCTCTAGTCAAGCACCGGTTCATACTGAGAGTTCGAGGGGAACGAGGCAAGCCTCCTCTTTTTCCGAATAAATCTCTCCAAGTCAAAAGAGCAACTGTATCTGACTCCTGAAGAATGGTCCACGCAACAAAAGACACAAATGTGAGATCTTCGCGATACCAGACTCCTCCACTTGAACCCGGGTCACGCGGAAATCAGGGCCTGAAGACAAACAAAGCTGTTTTAGGGATGAGTGGCAAGATCATTTCGGCAGCAGTGCAGGAAATGGAGTGTTGCTGCTTCTCCAGCAGAACACGGAGTGCCGCCAAACCCAATGAGTAGAAGTACCAGAGCTTGCCGAGAAGAGAACGTGAGGAAATGTCTCGAGAAATCATTTTTCTTTGATTATTTTGGGAAAAAAGGCAGTACAGGGACCCCGAACACCCAGCTTCCAAGAGAAGATCCGATGAGGTTAGATGCAAGTTCACAAATATACGTCTCGATGAGAGGGTGAACACGCAAGCGCATGATCCCGCTTCCATGGCAACATGGCAACCTTACTCCTCAGCGTGGCTGGAGTGAAACTCTGGTGCACGAACGATTCGCCGTTCGCAGCATCCATGACAGCTTAGGATTCAGGTGCCATTCAAGAGCCCACCTGACCCGTGGCGCTCCCTCAGCATTTCAAATTTCCAGCAAGCCAGATCCGAGCAGTGTATCAGTCTCCGGTCTCCATCGCTCTGCAGCAGGGACTAGCACACGGGGCAGACCGGTTCCATCCGTCGGCCCGAAAGGGCACCAGCGAAATCGAGGCGAAACCCCTTCCTCGTTCCTACTCTGCGTCCCAGAATGCATCCCGATTTAGAGGAACCTTTCATTCCCGCCACATTCATAAAGTCGAATCTTTGGATCAAGTTTGTGTGCTTGAAACTGCACCTCGTCTCAGGAGAGATGACCGAGAGGAAACCACGGAAGCATTCAATGGGACATCGACGGAGCATCGGTTCATTCGAGCAACTGACGTTACTTTGAGCGCTGCTGAAAAGCCCCGCGAACACAATTGCAATGAAGCATCGCTCATTAAACCGCGCGATTCTTGCGATGAGGGATCCTAAACAAGGACCACAGTTCTGGCGCACAGTCCAGCCATCCTGCATGTCGCGAAGATCTCTGGTTCCATGTCCCTCACGGCGAGAAGAGAAAAAATGCGAGGGAAGGGATTGCAGGAATTCTTCCTCCAGCGCAAAAGTCGCTGCCTCGAAACAGCTAGGCCTTCTCGAGTGGAGGATCACGCAGGAAACTAAAAGGACTGCCTTTTAGTCTGCGGAGATGTTATCGTATCTCGGGGAGCATCACTCTTGGTGAATCACGGAGAGAAATTTCTCTCAGGTAGCAAACACGAAGCGATCGTTTCGTTGCCTTCGTCTTTCGGGAGGTCGCATCTGGCAGCTACCCTGGTCCGAGGGATTCGAAGTGTGAAAAAAAAATGCCACCTCTGCTCTGAGGCTGGTGCCAAGAGAGCTGGCCGGGTATCACCTGCGATCTCCAGATTCCACTTCTTCCGCTTTTTCTGATGGCTTGATGGATGACCGGACACCTAATCGAGTGGGTCGGATGGACGCCAGGAGGAAAATCACATTTGTGAGGGGAAATGAACAGCGCGGCGACCGCATTTTCAACACCTGACGGGATCGCGGAGCGCGTGCTGTCAATCTCCACGACAATTTGACCAGAGGCCAGCAAATCCAAGCGCCCTCGTTGATTGAATAGAAAATTCCGAGCAACTGTTGCTGGCATTCCGAGTGAGTAGTTGGACGGGAAAGATGGTTTGGTTCGCCCGACCGGTTTGGTGATTCGCAGCCAGCACTCAGAGGGCCTCTTTGTAAACCCAAACATGTGACGGACGAATGGAGTACCACACAGGTCGAGGCATGAATGACATGGCGGATGATGCCAGTTTCCTGGCGACAGGAAGTTCACTCAGAAATGAGAACGCTGCAGGCTTTGAAAAAGGAAAAAACACACGCAAAAAAAAAAAAAAAACTACTAACACTTTTTCATTCATTTCTTCTATTAATGGTTGAGAACATTCATGGAGTTTTGGCAAGGAGCCATAAGCTGCAAAAAGTTCCATCCGAAACCAAGATTTCCTTTGCGCGTGCGTGCCCCACATTTTATAGGTTACTTCACTCGGAAGACAAAATGCGCTCTTCTAGCTGCCTTCCTCATATTTGGCTGCACTCGTAGGATGTTGGCATGCGCTTCTATGCTGCTATGAACTTTAGAGTAGGCTTTCTTGTGAGCCAGCGGGTAACGGTTTGGTCCATGCTGTTTCCTGTTCAAGCAGCAGCAGCCAGCCCCTGCAGCATCTTGAGCCCCGAGCTTGCTCTCACTGACAAGCTTCTTCGAAAACTCTGCCAATCCGCTTGTATGAGCACCTACGAAGGCATCCAAATGAGCCTTCGCTGCTCCCACTTTTAATATAAAAGCACAGCCTGGAGGGACTCCTCCAGCACCGGCCTCCAAATCATGCATTGCTACGACCTTTCATTTGGCGGTTTGGTGCAGCTCGCTGGAATCCCGGATTTTCTCACGGGCAGCTTCGCTTCGAAAGGATCGAGACACGGATCGGGTACTTCGACGTCATCATTTAGCCAACGCAGTTTCCTCGGGGCATCCCGCTGATGCGCGTTCGGGAGATGCAAACACAGTGGTAAGAGCATGTGCGCAATCAAAACGAACGCTGTCGTGACCTGACACACTCCTTGCGCCAGCGGCGATCCAGCTTTCGCGGCAACTGGTGCCAGTTCCCGCGTCCCATCCAGAACATCCCCAGCTGCAAGAACATCGGAAGCACGAGCCTCCTCGTCTTGATCAGCAGTAGCCTCGCGGTTTTCAGGATTGAGGTTAACGAAGGACCGAGACTTTTCATCCACCCTGAGAGGAAAACGCGCACAGATGCTCACGCGGGATGCATACGCACTTGCATCGCTTCCGGTGACGAGCTGATACAATTCTCGATCTTGGCGGAGGGTTGCCTTTTGGCCGTCTCGCCGGCTGCACAGTCGCGTGACTTCGAATCCCAGCGCGTCTCCTTGACCTTGTGAGTCTCGGAAGGAGAAAAAAAGGAGAAGAAAAACGACGTCCAGAGATCCGCTGTTTCTCACCGATGTTCCACGCTTTCCATGTCCTTTCTTGGATAGCGTTCTTCGGTTCTGCGTCTTCGGATAAAGGCAGGGGTGCCGGCGGAAGCCAATCGGGACGAAAGGCGGCAGCGCTGCTGAAGCTCCTCAGAGAGAGCACCATGCTGCAGAGAAAGAGCTGGTTGGTGCCAAGCCACGGTCGGAGAGTCATCTCACAGGTCAGAGAGCCAGAAACCCAATAGAGGATCAAAGAGGAGCCTTCTCTGTGAGAGATGATGCATCGCTTCCTTCCTGCCTTATATGGAGCTTCCTACGTGCTTTGTAGCCGAAGAACCAAGGAGAAGGGCGGCATCAGCGGTCCAGTCCACAGATCTATTGAAAAAGAACGCGCTGCAGAAAGCGTGTACACAGAAGGCCTGGGGCGAAATCCGGCTAGGCAATCAAGATTCTAAGAACCATCAGCTGAAGAAGATGAAAAACGATGCGGGCTCGAAAACGTGTAAATACAGGAAGGGAGAGCTGAGCTAAGTGATGTTGAGACTCGAAATCATCAATTCAGGATATCAGGGAGCTGAAAAAACCGGCGAGGAGGGGAAAGCGGGGGAGGAGGGACCCTGTTGGGAGAACTCTGGCTGCCTGCCTTTCCTGTCGCGCTCCCTATGTTCATTAATCTGGACGAATTCTTTTTGAAAAACAATCGCAAGAAAGCTGGGCCGTGGAAGTCTCCACTGACGTCTCTGCCCTGATGAGGAGAGTTGGACTTTCAAGCACACGCCAAGGTGGGCAGCTCGAAAGCAAAGGGAGGGCACGCTCAGCAGGACTGTTTGCGGGTTATTTCGGGATTTTGAAGAGTAAATGCGAGCATGGGATTGATCTTCCCATTGGAGACCAGTCGCTGCTGGACTCCGGACCCGACAGGGCGCTTACTCGGAGCTGCTCGCAGTTCTTTTTCTGGCGCTCCTTTTCCCAGTACCACGTGATGCAGCATGAAATGCACACGATTCATCCTGCAGACGGCGCAGGAGTTTATGGAGTCGCTTGGAGCCCTTTTCGAGCCTCAGAAGGAACAAGAGGCCAAAGGTCAGCTGGCATTCCTTCCTCAGAAACGACAACATGGAGACCACTCTCGGAGCATCGCAAGACCACCCTTACTTGTCAGAGGATGCAAACCACAGTCCCTCCGCTCCCCTGCACCATCGCTTTCTTGGCTCACTGAACACGACCGAAGGCAAAAAATCAAGGATTTCGGAGGAGGAGGAGGAGGAAGGTTCGTTTCGACGTCCAGTTCGAGACGGCCCTGAAGGAATGGTGCTCCCTTAGTACGAAAGGCGGTGCACAGAGGGCACCTTCCGTGCACCGCCTGTTGAAACCACGCGAACCAAACTCGGTGCTCCCGTGAACCGGAAGCTTCCCGATTCCTCCGTGAGCACACCTGGACGGTCCACTGACGGGAGATGAGATTACCAGCCTCCAACGAGCTTGTCCTCCAACTGGATTCGAGAATCTGCGCACTGCCGCTTTCCGTTCGGCCGCCGAAACCGCGTCCTCTTGGTCCAGCGTCGCCCCTCCCCGCTTTCTTCTTGGACCCACTGACCGCATCCTCGGTGGCTCCTGCTTTTCGAAACGTAGCAGCGCTGCTGCATTCGCCGAAAGGCGCGAGGCATTTTCGCCTCGGGAATTTCATACCCGGAAAGATGCGCCACCCGTTCTCTTACGAGAGGTCCATGGTTTGGCAGTACCGCTGGCGCCATCGTCGGGGTTTACCATACGTGAAGTTTATGCGGAGAAAGGGCGATCGATCTGTGTTGCGCTCCCTAACTGTGGGGATTGACATTTCGATTCCTTGAAGGGTGGAAGAAGTACACCTCCTGCGACTTCCCTCCCCGTGAATTTCATGGGTTCCTTCTAGTGCAGCCAAGTATCTAAGCGTGAAGAGCATTCATCTCCTGGGCTCTCTCCCTCTCCGAGGGTGCTCCGGAGCGAAATGTCAACGGCGCCGCGGAAGAGTCCAGCAGCGGCAAGTCTCATCGCTCATCGCTCATGATGATGAAGCAAGCGTGGCCATCATTTGATCGGCATGCTCCGTGGGGATGCTGATTAATGGAAAACACGAAATTTCCCTTACGCACTCGAATTCACCGTGCCGGCCAAAAAAAAGAAAAAAAGAAGAGAGAGAAAGCCTGCTGGTGTGGTGGCCAACTGGACACCGGCAGCTCCCCCCTCCTTCGCATTCTCACGCTAATCTGCTGGCATGAGAGCAATTAGCAGGAATAATAAAGCGTTCGTATTGACTGCCGGTATATCACACTGGGAACCTCGTTTACCATTAAAATAATTACCTCTCCTTCTTGTAGCACCTGCTACTATGTACACTGAGTCGTGGGAAACGAATACTCCGAGTGTTGCTCAAATTAATGACCTAGGAAAATACTTCGAGGGAGGGGAGGAGGAACGGATGCTGCGATTGCATCACCGTTTGATATGATTTCCCGCGGAATTCAAAGAAAAATGCGGCCCACGACGGTCCGGCGCTCAGCGCGTGGGCTCATCTTTGAGCTGCAGTCCGCCGCCGCCGTCTGGAAAGGGGGCAGCGAGTGATCAGGTCCCATCCTCTTCCTCATTAGTTCCGCCTGCAGGGCCCGTGGACGTGCGAGACCATCTGCTCCCCTTTCGCTCATACCATCCCATGGGAATGTTTCCGACATTAGCCTGATTAACGGACATCCAGAACTGTGAGAACTGCATTGTTCCCGAAACTTTGTTCTTTCGGCGTCTTCGCTCCTGTTGCCTTCTCCCGTGCTTCTTTTTTTTTTTTTTTTCCTTTCCTTTTTCCACGGTGCATTCGCCATGGGACCCATCTCGCAAGGTCCTCCTTAAAGCTGGGTGGCGTTCATCGAGGATCGTTCTCTCCCTCACCAGCCCAGCCACGCACAGATGAGTTTTGTTTTGTTTTCTTTTTTTTTCCCTTTTGGGATCCGGGTGTTTGGGAATCGGAGGGTTGGCGGTAATCATCGAGTGACCTTCATGGATTCTTTTTCCTGTGATGATGAGTGAGTGGCGCTGATTATTGTCAGCATCGGAGAAGGGCGGTTTCTTCAAGGGCGTTCAGGGCGTCTTCCTGCTCTTCCTGTTGCCCTTCTGGAAAGGATGCAGTTTGGCCACCTTGGTCCTGTCGCTCGAAGAGCGCCGGTTCCGGTTGTGGAAATGGAGCCGTTCTCCCTCCTGGAGGGGAGTCTCTCCACCTCGTTACCCATGGAGCTGGTTGACACCCCCGAGGGGGTTATCGACCAGCCCCTCGGGCAACAAGCGCGCTGTCCCCTCGAGGGAGCGCTCTTCGGAAGCACTTGGAAGAGTCCCTTGTAAAAACTGAACGGGAAACGGGGAGCGGTTCCTTTGCGGGTTCCCTCCAGAGGAGAAATTTCCAGGAGCGGCTCCTTTGGAGAAGAAACGAGGCGTGCCTTCCACAAACCGAAGATCAGCAGCCGCACCCTGAGAGGGACCTCGTACGCAGCATCTTTCGCTCCCAACTTTTCCATCAGATGCCTTTCAGCAGTCTCGCTGGTAGCTGATGAACACCCGAGGCCGAAAGAGAAAGCAAGGGGGGGGGGGGGGCTTTCACCGTCCGCAGCTCGCATCTCTTTGCAAGCATCTCTCTCTTTAGGCTGCGACTCTCACCGACCACTTGGATCGGAAGGGGGAGCGCACCTTCCGCTCGCTCCCCCACGTTCCGACCAACGGCTGGGGCGAATCTCGGCGGGCCTGAAGAGATGAGAGGTGCGCGCGGAGGTCCTATTCGAGGAGTGAGCTCGGTCCGCCTCATGTGGTTCCTTCCTCGCCTCCGATTCGAAATTTGGAATTTGGTATGGCGCACAGCTCGATCTCGACATCCATGAATCCGAAGCAAGATGGCAGCATCTGCTTCTTTTTCCGTGAGTCGGTCTGAAACGATGCTCTGCTCTTGAAGCGCTGCTTCCCATTTCTGTTTTTTTTTTTTTTTTTTGTTTCCTCCAGAAAGAAAAAAAGAGCTGAAAATGAGCTCCTGAAACGGAATGCTGTTCTTGTGAGACAAAAGGAATGCGCGCCAAGTTGAGAAAGTCGCGCTTTTTCGTGGCTTCCATGGAGACGGAAAGAGCAGAAACCCATAAAAGAAATGGGCCTTCCGGCGAGCAGTTTTTTTTCCTTTCCTCCTCTCTGAAGTGATCGCACCAGGACGTCCAGCTTCGTTATCTTTCATTAATTTGCTGTTAATCTTCAAAGCACCAGCGGAACGAAGAGAGGACACGGGGTGCGCGCCCTCCCGGCAGCCACCAGCGGCGAACTGGCGCGCGGCCATTTTGCACCCGGCCGCCGCCCCGAAGACACGGCCGTTCGCGCGTCACGTGGGCGCCTCGTCGAGAAGCGCGGCGGGAAGCGCCCTCCCTGGCCCTTTCTCGCCCTCGACAAGGAGTCCCGGCGGCGTGCGCAGCCGCCGGGCCGGCGAGAGCAGCCCCGGGGGCCCGTCCGCGGAAACAACACCTGCGCCTCGGCCAGGAGGCCCAACGGTCGCCCGTTCCGGGCGGCTCTTCCAGGGTCCTCCCGCGCGCACCTCGACGAAAGGCGCCGCCGCCCGTGGCAGCGGCCGAAGCGGGGGGAACCGGGGTGGTGGTTGCCCAGGGTGCTCGAAGGGCAGCGCGCAGGGAGGCCGGCTGGCGCTTTCCTCCTCCGAATGCCGTCGCCACACTCGTGCAGAGCCGTCCCCGCGGCGGCGGAGTGGCTCCTCTCCATTCCGTTTTTTTCCTCTCTTCTTCTTCTCCTTCTTCTTCTTCTACTTGCCGTTTTTTCTTTTTTCCCCGTTGTTGTCGCTGCCGCTGCCCAGAGGGGGAATTTCAGCTTCGGGCCCCGCAAGTTTTCCTGACATTTTTGCCTTTCCGGATTTCGGTTTCCGGTTCCTACGGGAGAACAAGGGAAGGCAGCCGTTCGTGTGCGTCGGTCACGCACGAGACGAACGTAATGATGCAACGCATCCGAACGACTCTCCGCTGCGAAGATGAAATGAATTAAAATGGGAGGGAAGAATGTCGTACCGAATGGTGGCGGGAGATCCGCGGCCCCGAACGACCCGCGGGGTTTATCGAGCACGGGGGCGCGAGCGGAGCGGAGCGGACGCGTTCCGCGGATCTTGCGGGGGCATCCTCCCTCCCTCCCTCCCTCCCTCCCAGGTTTCCCGTTCTTTCTTTCTTTTTTTTTTTGGCTTTCTCCGCAGCACTTGTCGCGCTGCTGCAAACAAGTTGTCAAAACAAAGGACCACGGAGGCGGCGCATCCCTGCCTGCTTCCCGCGGCTTTTTCCTTTTTTTTCCCTCCCTCTCCCGGACGTTGTTTACCTTTCGGAGAAGGAGGGACGAATGGCCGGCAGGCGGCGGCGGAGGAAGCGGAGACGACCCCTTCGCGGACGGAAGGGGGGAGGGGGGACGAGGGAACGAACCCCCTTCTTTCGTCCGTCGAGCACTCGGTTCGCCGTCCTTTCCTGCGAGCGGAGCTGCGCACGCGGGAGGGGGGAAGGAGCGAAGCGAAAACCCCTGAAGCACTTTGGCGCCTCAGGGCAAGCGCGCACCCCCGCGTTGCCGGAGAACGGCGAGGATGGCAAAGACCTTCCTCGTCCTGCTCGGTCCTCGCGGGAGGCGGGTGGTGCAGGGCGGAAGAGCGAAAGGGGAGGGGAGGGGGGGTGGGCGAGCCCTCCCCTCCCCTCCCCTCCGGCCGCAGTCTCGGGGAAGACGGGTTTTTGAGGGAGCGCGGCGCGCCCGCCGTCGCGTTCGGAGGAGGCGGCGTCGGCGCCTCCTTCGTCGGCGCGGGCGAGCGAGCGCGCCTTCCGCCCTCTCGTCGGATGGTACAGGCAGCATCGGCGGCGGCGGCGGCGAGGGGGCATCTTTGCCCGCTCGCTCTTTTCCTGTCCTCTTCCCCCCCAGCGAGCGCGCGGATTTCGTTCTTGTCTTTCGATCTCGGGCCCGATTCGCCAAACCCCCCCCCCCCCCCCCCCTCGCATTACCAGCGGCGGGGGGAGCTGGCGCAGACTATCCAGATTCCGAGGAATTGGAACTCGGATGTCGCAGTCAGCATCTTCGTGACAAACCCTAAAGTACGGTGGTCATGAATTACGGAGTCGCGCGCCCTGACGGATGCTGATAAGTCGGACGATAAGGCGAAACATTCATTTCCAGATGACAGAAACCATTCGGAGCAAAGTTTAAGGTCACGCGCCGCAGAAATTCGATTTCTCCCCCCCCCCCCTCCCTCCCTCCTCCTCCTTCCCGCCTACCCCCTCCTCCTCGCTGCGCTTCTGCGGTGTCTCGGCTTCGTCCCTCTCCTCCTCCTTCCTCCTTTCCCATGGCGATTCGCGGGCGTTTCATTAACTCGCAAGCGCATCCCTTTGTCTGAGAGGGAGCCAAGAAAAGGCGGCGCTCATCCGATCGATGCCGCAGGGAGAGAGGCAGGGAGGGGTGCCGCGGAGGTGGGCGAGCGAGCACGGAACGCGTTCCTCGCCTTCCGCAGCCGCCACCGTCGCCACGCGCGCGAGTGCACCGGCGCCTCCGGCAGCACCGAGCGCCATCCCGCTGCATCCTCGAAAGCACAACCTCTGGGAAGGACCGAAACTTGAGGCCACCACCCTGGAGCAGCTGAGGCTCGAAAAGTCTCTCGCGTGCTCTTGCAGCCTCCGGCTAATGGAGCCTGCGCGACTCCCCCCCCCGCAGGAAGGAAAGAGACCCTGCACTTTCCCGCCGTCCCGGCAAAGACCCTGCTGAGTGCCCTCATTCTCCCGGTCTCCATCGCTCCTTCGAGTTCACAGCTGAGTGTGCACCCGAGCACCCCTTCCGGGGTCAGACTTCTGCTCCTGTCCAACACCCTCCGACAAAAGCTTCCAACCTTGCCTGGGGTCCTCCTGAAGCTGAAGCAGCATGGAAGCCAGCAGGAATGGAAGAATCCAGAAAAGCAGGAGTCCTCACGACTGTTCAAGTCGGTCTTCCCGGCCTGGAACTCGCTGGTCTGGATGATTCCGGTGGGAGATGAGGGAAAGGCACTTCCCTCGCTTGTCCCCTCCCCTTTCCCCCACTAAAGTCAACGCCATTGAGTGAAAGAAAGGGTTTGTCTCCCATCTCATCCATGCTCACGCCTTCCAAGTGGGGATGGACGGGGGGCTGGAGGAAGGGACCACGTTCTTCTGGGGGCGGTTCTCTGCATCCTTTGGAAGATGCCGGCAAGGTCTTGCTGGATGTTGTAATCCAGGTGGAGCCATCTCTCAGGAAGCGGACGGCGAAGTGGAGGTGGCACCCCTGTCGCTTGGTCCTCCTCTTGAGTCGCTCCAGCTAACAACGGTCCGCATAGGCAGCAGAGAGCTGCCAGCGAGGCTGCCGGCTGAAGGGCGTCGCGTAGGAGGAGGGGGCCGCAAAGCGTCCCTGGAGTTGCCACCGGGGGATCCTCAGGGTCGCCGCAAAGCGTTCCCAGATGGGCCGGAGGGCAACACGATCCATTAGCAGGTGCGGGAAGGATTCCTCGGAGGAGGGGCAATGGTCCTCTTCACCGCCTCAAAGAGGTTACGCAAACAGCGGGAACGCGCGAGCGGACGATCCCGGGAGGTCAGGTCGAAAACTTCGGCTGGACTTGGTCCCGTGGGAGAAGGAACGAGTCACTGCCATCATCCTCGGTACCTCCGTAGACCAACCCTCCTCTTCTTTAGAGGAGCACAGTCCTGGGTACGGGTGGCGATGGTAGCCTCCCCCCCCCTATGGACGCAAAGTGCCCCACCAAATTCGGAGAGGGAATCAGATCCGCAAGGCGAGAAATCACCTGCGTGGTTTCACGAAGAGTGGGATGCTGGATGGCATCTCAGATTGACGGCTCGTTCATCCTTGTCCACCCCTCTACCCTGCGCGGATCTCCTCGGAATCCCTCAGGGGAAAACGAGGGATTCTCCGCCGTGCTTCCAGGAAGTTCTATGCTTCCCCCCGGAAGTGGTAGGTCCCGGCGTTCCGATTGTTGCACTGGGCCGTCCCGCGCTTCTCCCTCACCACCGGACGAGGGGAAGTGTGGCCCAGGAATGCGCCCGGTGCGGCGGGAGGGAGAAACCTCCATGCACCTGCGGATTGAGTGCGCTGCCCTTCAGAATGCGTGGGAGTGTCTCACTACAGCCCTGCATCTCCAAGGGACAACCCCGAGGGCCTCCTCTGCGCGTGGTGCGCAGCTTCGTGCTTCCTCCGCGAGCAGCCCCGTGGCGAGAGGAGCCACTCCGAGAGAAACCTGGCAAACAGGAGGCGCCATCACGATCGTCTGCTCTCTTTCAAGGAGGACCTCAAGGATGAACTGCATCTGCAAAGAAAGGAGGAACTCTCCTGTATCTTGGACGGGATGCTGGAGACTCCAGGGAGCTCTCCGCGAACCTTTCGGCTGCCCCCAGTGTTTTTTCAGAAGAATTTTTTTGGATTGATTTTTTTTTTTTTTTTGGTCCTCCAAGTGCTGAAGAATCGTTTGCCTCCTTGTGGGGCATTCACGAAACACTTTAGCGCCACCCGAGGATGCATTTAACCTTCGAGTTGTAGGGGGTGACCCCGTGGGAGCCACCTTATGAATCCAGGAAGGCGCAGGAGGGAGGGAGGGAGTTCCTCTTTCACCTGGGAAGAAACCCTCCGCCTGGTTGTTCCCGAAAGGAACCTCTTTTTTTGTTTTTTCCGAAGGGACCCCCTGATGGAAGTTGCTCCTCGTTTCTTTACCGAGGAGAGTCCGGGAAAGATCCCTTCCTGGAATTCCTCCTCCGGGGAAACGCGCAAGGGAACCGTTCTTGGTTTACTGTTGGGTCTTGCCATGGTACGGGTATCGAATTTCTCTGAGGGGCGCTCCCCGAAGGGGGCAGCACGCTTCTGACACTCTGGAGGGGCGACCCCCCGGGAGAAGTATCAACCATCTCCATGGCAACGGCTCTGCTTTCACAACAGGAGGGAAACCCCGAAGGGAGCCAGCTTCCCGGTTCCTGGAAGGATTCCGGAGGCTCGACTTCCAATCGCGGCCGGTCAACGGGAGCTTACGACTTCCAGTACCGCGTCCTTCCTTGCGCGCCGTCCACGTAGCCTCATCCACTGCGGACTGCATCTTTGGAAGGTGGCACGCTGGCCAGGAAGAACTGGGATGGATCCCGTGTTGCACCGCGAACGGTAGTGCCTGGTTGCAGGGAACCGTTCGCACGTGGGCAAGGATCCAGGAGCCAAGAGCAGAACAGGTGCGACGTTTCCTGTGAACGCGCAGCAGCAAAAGCACACGCTCCGGGAGATCCTGGAAGATCCCACGAAGAGTGCGTGGGCAAGCAGAACTCCCTCGTCGCCGCGCTGCCATCCCTCAGGAAACACAAGGACAGCCAGACTTACGGCTGGATGGGAGGTTACTATGCTCCCGAAGGAGGAAGGGACTGGAAAAGTGGACGACGGGCCAGCTCACTGACGCTGCGACCCCGAGTCCTCGACCTCGTGGACTTTTGCGCTGGGACGTGTAGCTGGCTATTCTAGAAAAAGACCTGCGACCTGACCTCTGGTGCTCATGAACACCCGCATCCTCTCCTTGAAGTGGCAAGAGTCGGAGTTGATGCTGCTGCACTGGGGTCTCCCGTGCACCGTCCACCAGCATTATTGGGCACGAGGGTGTGTGTATTCAAACTGTCCAAGGAGCGAGGATAGGGAATCCCTCCTGCACTTCCAAGTGGACTCTGTTGCCCTCCGACTCCTTTGGGGATGCTTTGCTGCGACCCTTGGGATCCCAGGCGGCAACACAAGAGACGTTGTGAAGCACCTCTTCCAGCACGACACCCTCACTCCGGTCGCATCCCCAGCAGCACTTTGCTACCCACGCGGGATCGTGGCCTCATGGAACAACAGGGACGCCATCTATGCTCTTCATGAGGACGATGTCAAGATGACCCCATCTGAGAGTCTTGAAGCGGGAACTTGCCGGCATCCTTACAAGGATGCAGAGGGCACCCTCCAGCACCCGGTGATTCCTTTCTGAGCCCTCCCCCCCTCAAGTAACGTATCAGGATCAAACATCCTGCCACAGACGCGTGTGTTTATTTTATAAATACGCACACACGCTGTGGCAGGACTGGGTTGTGACTGGGTGACAACCAGTGCCGCACTCCAAGCCCGCAGGCCAACCAGCGTCATCCTGAGGGGGAAGGGAATCGAAACCCACGACGCACCCCCCATTTCTCAGCGTTCATCCCTTCCCTGGTGGGGTTCGGATGCTTGGCGCCATGTGCGAAGGAGACCGCAGCCGCATGTCGGCAGCGCGAGCAAGAATCGCCTCCGGGACATTCGCCGACGTATAGGAATTGGGATTTTACTATGAAGGGAGGACTGTATAAAGTTCATAGTGGAAGTTTATATAGGGATATATGGATTTTGACAGTTCATATGTAGTTTTTTTTTTTTTTTTCACTATATGAGCTCCGGCGTGACTGGGTGCAGACTCCCTGGTATATCATGGGATCCGAGGAAGTGCTGCAGGAGCTTCAGATCCGTCGCATGCGCGCCGACAGTGTGGGGCGAGAGAGGAAACAGCCTGGAGCTACGAGTGTCAGCGACGGACGCGATCCTCAGCACACCGCTTCGGGAACAGCCGCGGTAGGGGGGTTGCTGCACGTCTCCGAACCTCCTCCGAGCGTCGACAAAGCAGTGGAGATGAATGCAAGGCCTCTCGAGAGTTTGTGGAGACGAGACCCTCCCCCTCACGAGCCTCCGGAAAAGCGAGTGGTTCCACGGAAACGAGGGACCTTCAGGACATCCGCGGAGAAGTCGATGCACACGTTCGGCGTCTTCCTACAGCAAGGCTCGACTCGAGATGGTCCTCGCTTCTCCTCTGGTCAGGATGACTGAAGGGCACGAAACTCCGGTTCGCGGACTTGCGTTCCCTTCCTCTTTCCGTTTCTTCTGCAAGAAGGAAACCAGGCTCCGTTTCTTTTGTCAGCCGCAGGTGAGTCTACACGCTGGCTGGACGAGCAGGTAGATCGGAGACCGCGAATCTGCACGTCTTGTCATGATACCCCCATAGATCTGAGGCAGCTCAGCCGCTCACCCCTCGCGATTCTTTAGGATTCTCATTTGCCGATGCTGACCTCGGCCTCCACTGCTATCGCTCGATCAAGGGAAAGCGAAAGAAGCCGTGAAACTCCGTCCACGGCATGCTATTTTTCAAGTCCGAAGTGTCAGGAAGAAAAACGTTCTGCTCTCTTAAATTGCCTCAGCATCTTCTAAGAATCTTTTATCGCGTTAAATATTCTTGTGGATATTATTTGCTAGGAAGCATTCCTCGTCAGCGCGATCTCTCTGCTGATGAGGGATGCACAAGAAATGATCTTCCCACCGTCCATTCACTCTGCTCGCGTCATGCTCATCATCCTAGGAAAGGAAGAAGAAGACACAAAAATTCTCCTCCATGCTAGAACCTAAGGTCTGGTTGAGAAAAAGCTGCAGCCACCTCGATCGCCGTCTCTTCTTCACTGCCGCACATCGCTGTTGCCCCTTCCGTGTGTGTCTTCCGTGTTTCTTCGCGTGCATCTCTGCATTGGGGAACTCTTGCATTCTTTCACCGACGAGGTCAACACGTGCCAGGAGTCTTGCCTGGACTCAGGCGTGATCAAGCGGTGGGGGTGCATTTCTTCCTTCCATCAAAAATCAGTGGAGAAGTGTTCGACTCTTTCTGAAGCATTCATCTTTCACGATGCGAGGCACCACCACAACCCGCTGCTCACAACGGAAGAAAGGTGAGCCATTGTGCCTGCCCTTCCAGCATTCGAATGTATGAATTCCCGAGCTCACGTCCGAAAAGCGTGAGCTGTGACAGCATTGGATCGTGCCCAGCAGTGAAAAGACAGGGCTTTTTCGAAAAAGTCTTCAGCGTTTCCAGCTGCTTAGCGTGACTGCAGAGATTAGCGCAGCACGTGAGGAACGGTTGACATTGGAAGCACCGACAGGATCGGCTTAGAACCCTTTCGAATGGATGCTGCAACGCGGATACTTCGTTTCTCTTTCCTCCGAAGCATCCCGCTCTCGTTCGCTGTGAGGCCCCAGTCCTAAGAAAGCCGAAATGCAGTGAGATGACGGATGGAGGCCGAACTGGAGCTGAATTTCTTGAAGGCGCTGGCGTTGTTCCCAGCGCGAACTATGAAGGATGCAAAAATGCAGGTTCGCACGCAGATGCAATGCGGCGACTCGAACTGTGAGGGTGAGTGGGCGGGATGCAGCAGATGCAGCAGATTTAAAGACCAAAGCCTCTCTGCACAGATCAGAATGATCACTCGGCTTCGAAAGTCTCCGGGTCGGGTCCAACCGGAAGAGATCGAGGTACTGTGAAATTCGGGTGGCATCGCTAAACAGCAGTTGCCGCGAATCGTTCACGAGCGATGTGCGAATGCTAAGAGCGTTCCCATGGAAGACGATTTCCAGTGGTTTTCGAAAGGCCGCTCTAATCAGAATCACCCCTAACCAGTGCAAGCGACATAGGCAGCTTCCTATTAGGTGATGGAGTTCACGGCGCAAATAAGAGGCTGGCCGAGATGGCAAAGTTCCCTTGCTGCATATTTTTTGGACAAAGGTTGCTCCATCCTTATGCTAATGGACGGATGCAGGCAGCCAAAACTCAACTTCAGAGCAAGAGAGAGTGGAGAATGCCGCATGGCCAGGGGTGGATTCGAGTTGAAATGCAATCGGCGCTCGGAGTTCATTCATGACCTGCTGCAGTCCCTGCAACAGCACGACGCTTTCAAACTGACACGTCCCGTCTCTGAGAAAGAAACGAAAGCAAACGGCGGGTGCTTTCGGTCCCAGTCTCTCTCCGAAGGACTCGATCTCTCACTCTGAAAAATGGATGACAGTTCCGCGTGTGCGCTCGTTGGCATCCGGTGGAACTTGCGAGGGAATTCCCTTCTTGTCCTTCTTGGGTCACTGGATTGAACCCCTCCAGCTGGTCATGCGACGGGCTCTCGTTGCTCCAGGCGAAAGTACACCGGCGAACGCTTCCGTTCTCAAGGTTTCCAGCAAACTTTCCATCAAGAAGAAGTGCTTTACTATGCTAACTCTGTCAACGCCTACAACGATAATAACCAAATGGCTCTGCTTTGAAGCCCTGCATCCCGGCTTGTTGATTCTTGACATTTTCCATTTTGCCAGTAAAGTTTTGGAAGCGGAAATCTTATCTGCCGAACACTACCCGTGTGCTAATTCCTGGGAAATCTATCGTTCACGTGCATGCACTTACTGATAGAAAAATTCTCACTGACATCTCGAAGACCTCTTGTGCCTTAGTAGCAGCGCCCCTGCTTGATTCAGTTTCCGATGACCAGCAGCCTCCCTAGCACTAAGGCAGCCATCCACGTTTTCATCTGGTCTACCTTGCTCTGAACAAGATCGGCTCCAAGATGGGATTATCCACGAACCACCGCATGATTTCTTCTTGAAGTCTGCACCTCGTTCTGCTGGCTCGTCTTTAGTTGAGAATTCGCTCTCGTAGATGTTTCCTTTTTGACGCAGTACGGCTTGAAACCCTCCGGAAGGACCAAGGGAACTCGATGATGGAGACTCAAGACTGCCTGATGAGGACCATTATCTCTGTTTGCTGCTTCCTAAGGCCTTCTTTGCTTGTTTTGCTTCCCCGCTCCATCGAGGAGGATGCTTCTACGACGTCACCGCCAACCGGGACGAACCTTAGCAGCCCACCCTGAAAACCAGCGTTGAAAGTTCTTTGCGAAGCATCCCTGCAGCTGCTAGCGCATTGTAGAATCGCTGCTGCTTCTCGAGGTCAGCTTCCCCCCTCGGAAAGACTTGCACTTCTCTCTGTCAGCCATCGAAACCGACTTTGCAAGCGTCTTGCATGCTACTGGAAGCTGCCACGCGATTCCGATCCATCAGGACGAACAAGTTTTTCAGGAACGCAGCATCCCATCCCCGAAAGGAGTTTTTGCTCAGAGGCTGGAGAGGAGTGCCATCATTGGGCACCTTTAACAAACAGCCACGTCGTCGAACTGTCGGAGGCTACTCGTGCGCAGCAAGAGACGGCCATCTCGCTTGCGGAAGCGGTCATTCGCTAAGAACCAAGCGCATTCTTTAGGAGATTCCCGGTGTTCCAATGCATCCGACGTCTTTCACGGAATACAAATCAAGAGCTTTAACACCGATGGCGATCCACACAGGAGAGCGCACAACTCATCTGCAATCAGCTTCCCAGCATGCAGCCTTGAAATATTGTGAGTGTTTCGGCTCGTTTCCTCGTTACCACGTCTGCATATTTTAGGTAGTTGGGCGAGTTTCAGAAGTGACCTCCGAGGTGATGCGAGCTCGTTAGCGCGCAGCTTCCTTCTTCCAGTCCCGAGAGGAAGAGTTCCTGCTACCGTGCGCACGTGCTCTGCGAGCAGCAGCCCGGCGAGCAGCAGCAGACCACTCAGGATGCAGGGACTCTCTCCGAGCCAGCAGCGAAACCACGGGCCCTCTTTGTGATCGCACAAATGAGGAAGGCTTCACGCAGAGACTACACGACGGCTGTTCGGAATGATGCAGCTTGCCCTCCGCGCGATGCGTATGGGAGCCCGAAGAAGCTGGGGGTTTCTTCAGAGACGGTCGCTTGAAAGATTCGCCCGAGATCCATTCGTTTGCCGAATTCCTCGGATGACGTTTCCAGAAGTTCCGCCACTCGCTCGAGGAATATTTCCGAGCGTAACGAACGCCGTTCGCATGGATACGGCGCAGGTGGGGATGTCCTGCGGGAAAACGACTCCGGCTGCGGACTTTTGAATTCAAGCCAGCGCTGAGGAGAGCGCACGAACACGAACACGTTCTGTCGAACAAGGAAACCACAAAAACACACACACACTTTAAAAAATCAGCTGTCACAAAGACATGGAAACAAGCACCGAGCTAAGCTTTCCTGGCCGTCCATCTGCCTGTTGCTTTTCCACGCCCGAGCTGCTAACAGACCATCGACAGTCGGAACGCCTGAATCTCCAGGATGCCACCTTAAGGGACGGACAGGCTGAGGTCCGCGCGCACTTTGGCAGGGATGTGAAGTGCAGCATCTCCCGCACAACATCCGCGAACCCTTTGTTTTTAATGGCGATCTGCATCTACGTTAATCCTATTCGAGATATTCAAGGCAGCAAGAGATGGTGCTGTGAATCAACCAGCACACCACAAGACCGTTTGCTCCCCCCCACGAACGAATAGGAAGAGTAGGGAGCACACTACCCATGAAAGGGTCTTTTCGTTTCGACGCGTGGATCCTCGAGCGGAACGCAGAGAAATTTGTCGGATGAAATGCGGAGTCATCAAGGATGGCCGGGACGTCGCGCCCAGTGACGTCTCCAGACTTGGCGGCGGCACAGCTCCGACGGAAACGGAAGGCTCAAATTCATCCTTCGCTTCGCGAGGCCGCGAACATCTTTGTAGCAGCAGCCGCGAGAGGTCGACTTTTCGCTGGCGCTGACCGATTCGCACGATATTTATCGCCGACCGTCGGGCGACGAAAGGAGTCCTTGCTGAAAGGAAGCGGCGAAGGGAACGCGCGCATCCGCCTTTTCATCTTGCTAGTCTGGGTGCTTGAGCCCAGCACTCCTTGGAAAGTGCTGACCACAAACCACGGAGCCCAGTGGATGCAGTCGAGTTTCCGATCCTTCGGAGCAGCGAGTTGGGGTTCTTCTCTGCCCACTGCGTTTCTTCCGTGCCAAAAAAGAAAACCTTGGGCGGTATGCGAGTGCTGACGTGCTCGAAAGGGATGCCTGCTCCGTGGCGACATGTTGAGCGCAAAGTGCGCCGGGCTACCACCATGGGCAGACCTGATGCAAGAGCAGCGGGCAACCGTGCACAACATGTGCTTAATTACTCATTTTTCAGAAAGATGAACCGCTTGTCCTTCGCGGTGCTGTTGTTCATTAGCTCGGCTTGCATGTTTGACCTCTGAACAGATTTATACCCTTTGTATCACTCATCAGGAGAACACCCAGATTCTTTCACACTGCGCTGGGGAAGGCATGAGAGTTGCCATGGAGCTCGAGAACTGAGGCTCGGCCACGAAAGAATGCGTTCCATTCTTCTCGAACGCGGCGTCCTGAAGCGAAAAACCTCTGGATTTCCATTCCTCCTTCCTCAAGTGGACCTGACCGGGTGGATCCGAACGGAATTCTCCGGGCATTTGGTGAAGAGGAGATGACGATTTTTTTTTCTTCTTCTTCTTCTTTCCGAAATCTCTGTCACCCCGACCCGTGAACAGTCGCTCGAGCACTTTAGCCAGAATCACGAAGCTGGGAGGAGGAGAAAGGACCGGAGGTTTCCGAGCACGGGAAACGAAATGCTTCGTGCCGGAAGTTTGCAAGGGCTCCCCCGTGGACACAGGCGACTACTCTGCCCGACCCTTTAGGCAGCTCGTGGCAGCTTCCCTCCTTGGCTGTGACCTCGAGGCCTGGAGCGACTGCCCCGTTTGCAGTGCACAGTCAGAGAAGCCAGGGTAGTGGAACTTGTTGAACCGTCGGAACCCGCTTGTGGAACTCTCCAGAATCTGCACAGTTCTCTCGAGGACCGGACACCGAGCACAGGGAACACCGTTCTCCTCGATCCTGTGCAGGTGGAATTTTCTACTGGGAAGCGATACTGGCCATGGACTTCTGGATTCGGGCCAAACACACGTTCGTGCAAAACAACGAAAGTTGTCCTCCCTCGCGCATGCTCCGTAGGATGCGGCCGTCGGCTAACGTTTCCTCCCTGTTGAAGCGGCATCTTTATCTGAATGGCAATTTATTTTTCATTTCCAGTAATTAGTGGGAACAGACGATGGACGAAGAATTGGGAAGGGTGGCATCGAGTGAGACGCTGCCTGCTCCAGACAGGTCCAGGAATGCCAAACCACCAGAGTGCAGGAAACCTTTCATCCTTCGGTGCGTGTTCACCTCGAAAGACGTATCGGTACTTACCATCGACCAAGGCGAGTTATCTCGGGCGGCCACCAGAGCCATGCTGTGGCGAATGAGAAACTCTCCAAGAGTAAGTTGGTCAATATTCGGGAGCACTTGCATGGTTCTCTGGAAATAATGCGCGGCGGCAGTGGTGGGGGTTGATTTCCAAAAGCGTTGCCAACAAGAGAAGTGTTAAAAAAAAAAAAAAAAAAAACGAAATGGCAGCCCCCGTTTTTCGGAGACGCGACTTCTGATGGAGAGCTTACTGGAAGAAAAGCGCGACAACTTCTGCAAGCAGCCTTGGCATTAGGTCGTTTCCATAGCGCCTTTCTGCCTGCTTCGCATGCGTAAATGCAATGAAAGCGAGGAGTATGCAAAAGGACCAGATTGGGTGCACAGCCCTCAAGGCAAAACGAAGTCTGCATCCTTTAGAGGTATTCCTCGCGGCTCAGAGCGGGTGGTTGCTTCAGATGAGGGGTAGGTGGGGTTCCCTCACAGGCCCGACTATTTCCCAGAAGCTCGTGAGTGATTTCACCTACTCGTACACATCCCAATCGCTTTTTGAAAAGAGGCAAATTCAAGGGGCTGGCGGGTTATCAGACTCATGGATCTCGGATGCACAGTAATTTCTGTCTCCTTGAAGTGCATCAATTCGGCTATAAGGAAGGAAAGTTTTCCCCTCAGGGCATTCCCTTTTCCTTCATGAACTATGAAGCAGTGTTGATCGGCAGTTGCGCGTCACTGCGGTGGCGCAGGTTCCGATAGCTACTGGTCCACTACGATCCATAGTGACTCTCTGTCTCCGCTTTCTGGCTCCAGAAAAAAAAAAACAGCGTGATGTCTGAGAATCGATGATTTTCTTCGAGGTGATTTTTCTGTGATTTCCGAGAATTTCCGAGAATCGATTTTTACCATCTGGACAAGGACTCTTCTATTACTGTTTGTTTATTTTCTTGACTGCCTTCTATTTCTTCTATTTGCAGATTTTCTTTTTTGATGTTCGGTCTGCCTTGATCGCACGAGTTTAACCGATGGAGAAAGGGTTTCCCATTCTCATGGAGGCTGAGCCTTCTCTGGGAAAGCATCTTTTTTCTTGCACCCAATTTGTGACCTGCTTCCTTAGAGGCTCCTTCTGTGGCGTGAACTCGAAGAGAACGTTAAATGCGCTTTCGTCTGGCAGCGGTGGAACATCCGGAAGGATTTGTTCTTGACTTCCTTTATCTCGACTTTTTTGGGCTACAAACTACTTCGGTTTTACCCCGGGCGCCCCTTCCGTCTGCTGGGCAGGTCTTCAGTTATCTCAAAACAGAGCATTGTGATTGGCCACGGCGAGTTAACAGCGCTTTTTGTCTTTCCACGAAGAGAGTTCGAATCTTGGAAACGCAAAGTTTTGCACGACGCTGGGTTTTTGCTTGGAATTCGAATCTCCTCTGAACTGCTGGCGGCTTCCATTATTATTCTCTGCAGATTCTGAAGATCAGGGAGACCAGGCAACCCGGAAACCAGGTGCCAACACGGAAAGTACCAACGGAGGATAAAGCAAGTCACCTTCATCGGAAAAATCGGAGCAAAGATGGGATGCCTGCTTCCAGGAAAGGTCTTCAGTTTTCCCCTGCAGAGAGATTCAGCTCTGATATCGCCTTTGCAAAACATGGAACCCGTCACCAATGCAAGCGCTGGGACGAGCTGGCTGATGGTTTGCTCCATGAATATAAACAAGGATTGGATTGAAGACGAGGAAATGAAAGCAGCAAAGTCACTTGGCCTGTTGCGCGGAATCAGCCTCCTCCTCCTGCAAGCCGACCTGCCAGTTCATCTTCGAATCACGCGTAGCGTAGCAACTACGTCACCCTCTCAAAAGACGCCCTGATTGCCATGTTGAGACATCCGATCTCCTCGCTCTCTCGATCCAGTCTGCGCTCTTCCAGAGTGTTCGAGAAGGGACATTTTACTTCCGGAATCATCGCTCGCTCTTTTCTTCGTGAGAGGCGTGGATCGGGACGCAGCCGCGAGCCCGCGTCTGGCGTTTTCCGCCACCGAGAGACCGCCGGTCCCACCGTGTGCTGCCTTTAGGGAGTGGTCGTCGATCGCTCCATGACGATGTGTCAAGAGACGCGCATGCCTCTGGCAGTGGTTTCGGATGAGCGTCAAAGTCTTTTGAAAGTGTCTTGTCTCATCCCATACGCCAGCAGCTGTCCGATCTTCGCCTTGGCTACTCTTCTCGTGACCAGCACGTTCAGTCAGGCGCACGCACGAGTTTGTAGTCCTAAACTCTCGATAGGAGCAGTCTCCGGAAAATGGAAAGTGAGATGGTTCGCGGCGCAGAAGTCCCAGGACATGGCTTGCACCGTGGTCTGGATACTTTTGGAAAAGGGTTCCCTCTGCCTTGTTGCGGAAGGCTACGCGCGAGTGCACATTCTTCCTCCTCCTCATGCTATTCCTGCTTTCCAGCTGAAGAGTAACATCTTCAACTATCAAGTGGGGCTTTACATCCGTGACGGGCCAGTGGGCCTTCGCTGGCTCACTTAGTCAAACGCCGGTCATTCGATACTTCTCGGGACAATCGTGCATATTTACCCCACGTTTTCCCGGGCACGAAGTCCCCTGCAGCTTCTTCGCTGGAGGATGCCAAGATCTTCAGCAGGGCCGAGCATCCACATCCCCACACCGCAAGGCATGCGATGTCATTGACGAGGTACGTAAAGGGTGCGGTCGCTTGCAAGTGGCAGCCGACACAGGTCAAGGAACATGAGCAGCTTAAAGGGCTATCCAAAAAAAATGTCTGCATGATCATGCAGCTTATTGAATGCCAAGCATCCCCTGGCACGTTCTTCCTACAAGTTCTCGGCTTTGCTTGGGAGATTTGAACGTTTCTAGACCATTTTAGCTAATCTGCCTGTCTGTGAATGACCAGTTCCTTTAGAGAAGGACATCAGGCTACGTTGGAGATGGAGCAGTCCTGGATAAAGGAAAGCTTTTGCTGTAGTGGGTGGAGTTCGCCAGTGGGCGCAGGAAGTATCGTTCATCAGAGTCTTTACCTTGGCAACCGTGTGTTTCTTGGAAGAATGACTCCCTAGCAGGTCCTCGGCATCCTGGTAAGGTACTGGCGCTCCTGGAATCTTTCGTGTACATCCATTTCGAGTTCGGTTTATCCAGGACGCTTGACCGTTGCACCCAAAGGGCATCCGCTCCGTAATGGAGGATGGCGCTCTTCCACGGGTTTGCATCTTCCTGCACAGCTCCTCGTGGTATTCTTGTAGCTTTCCTCGGGAGTCGGAGATCAGGGAGAGGCCAGCTACGTGCGCAAGAAGTGAGCTCCGTTTCGACGATGGATTCCCTCATTCTAGAGACACAGAGGGAGCAGAAAAAAGAGAAACCTCTGCGGGACTTCTCAGATGGTCTCAGTCAGATCCCTTATATGGGGTGGCTCTGCACCCGTGATTTTTGTAGCAACACACTGCTGAACAACAACGAGGCTCTGAGGGCACCCGTACTCCGTCTCACTGCGAATCCTTGTAGGTCTTGTAACGCGTCCGGCCTCGCAGCATTCGTTGCTCTCAAATCTTCGAATCTCTGTCTAGATCTAACTAGGGTGGTTTGTGGAACTAAGTTTCGCCCAAAGGTTCCATCGAGTGGGAGGAATCACCTTCTCTCCGTTGCCATTTGTCCAGTCTCTAAGCCTGAGTAGCAGACCCAATAGGGTCTCTGAGCTCAATCTCCCATAGATGCTGGCCTCTAGCAGCCGACTTTGTCCTGTTTCATCTGAAGATCCGGGGAAAGGGATGATGGTGGGATTTTCCCATCAACACGAGCTGTCAAAAGAGATGGCTATGAAGGCCATTACCAGCAGCTCAGCTCTGGATCAACACGCCCTTTTCATCCGGCATGTGAGATGCTGCCCGTTTCCGGGAAGCGACTTCTGAGCTCCGAAAAATCGCCTTCACCCCATTTCGGGTATACGGCGTGAGATCTAGTGGGAAGATAAGCGCATCCTCCCGCTCCCATTCCGTGCCGTGCAAGTACGCGGCTCTTCAAACACGGCCTCCAGCAACCTGGCAACAAGGTGCCGTTCCAATTCACTTGTCGGGATCCCAGAGTGCGCGTCCTCAGCACTCGTGATGATTCGTTTCGTCCTTCCGTTAATTCCGTGCAAGTCTCCTGCACATCCGATCTGTTGGCAGGGTCGATTTTTTTGTTTTCCCCATCACTTCCAATGCACGCAGTGGTCTTCTGGTACAGAAGAGGGAGGACGAGGCATCAACTAAGATCGGTATCTCGAAGTTCTCCCGCGGAAGCGCCAGCTATTCTGCTCATCTTCAGAGACCACTTTGGGAGTTTCGGTCGCTAGACGAGAGGTTTCCCACTGTCCAATGGGCCTGGTGACCAGGAGACACGGACTGCAGGAGCGTCCTCTTCTTCCTGATCTGAACCATGAATCAGCGGACGCATGGCGTCCTCACGCTGAGATCTGGATGACCTCGGCGTGGCCGAGTGAAAAGGCATATCGCGATGATGACATTCGGCAGCGGTGCCACTGACTTCAGATCTTGCTGCATTTTGGGAACCTCCTCCGGTTCGAACCCCAAATGGTCGGACTCCTGGTCGTAACCTCATTGGCTGAGGTTGGTGCCAGAAGTGCTAGAAGGCGATGAGAGATCCGGTACAGGACGTTAAACGAACGGAATGCTTGCTCTTCTCTTGAGCAAAAGCTTCACTGTTCTCGCATGGGATCTTCTGGGGTATCATCTTGTGCATCATGGCGGTGATAGAAAGTGTAGAAATTGAAAAGTACTGTCATATTCCTCCGTCGCTGTTACGTCCCTTCGAGGACTGCAAATGCGCACGGGAACCCGCCCACGCAAAACGACCTTCTTCTGCAGCAAGACTTTTGGACTGCAGCGCCCTCCAGGGACTGTGGGGGAGGCTGGTGTTTCTGCACCAGGAGGACACGGCCGGAGACTTGCTAAGACGGTTCTTCGGCCCGGGAGGACCCTCGGCAGGCGCAGTGGTCACAACCGTGGGGTTGCATCTGTGCCATCGTCACGGTCTGCCATGTGCTCAGGACGACGGCGCAGCGAAGGGAGGTCATAGGGATGGCAGCTGCTTACAGGAGAACGGCGGCAAGGTGACCACACTGCAAGAGGAAGTGAAGAAGGTGATTGCCGGCATCTATCGCTGGTTTTGAAATGGAGGAAGAATTTGCCTTCATCCCCAGCCTCCCGTTATTTATTCTTTTCTGCTTTTTTTTCCTGTCATTCCCCACTACTTTTCGCTCCGTAACTTCCACGGTTTTTGTATATTCATCCAGGTTTATACGGTGCCAACCCAAAGACCCTTACCCCATACTCCTTGATTCCCTCAATTTGTTGTTGTTGTTCCTCCTCCCTTCTCCCATTCCGGACTTTTGGATATCCCGAGCCGCGTGTCAGCAGACCCTCCCCCTGAACTTCTTTTGTCTTCGCTCGAGAACCAGCGTGCTCCCATTGGCTTGTTTTTATAAAATAGGCAGTTTGGAGTGACCGGGTGAAGGAGTTCTGCAGCATGGAGACCCATGCGAGCAGCCCCCGTGTGCATCTCAAGATTCGAGCTATCCACCAGTGCCGATTTCGAGATGTTCTCACTCTGGAATGCGTCCATATTTATGCACACCTCCTTGCTCCCTTCGCGGCAGTTGCACCAGCAAGATGGTGCATTGGGCACTCCCCCGAAACGAGGAACGCGCCCGCGCCTCAGAATGGAGCGTACCAAGGAATGCTTTCATTTCTCCCTTCCCTGGGGGACAGTGGAAGCTCTCTGCACGCACCGCTGAAATGCAGGAGGCCGTCGGGATCCGGGATGGAGAACGCATCGCCGAAGGACTTAGGTTGTTCCACGATACCGCCCCAGAAGACTTCTTTGGAGAGATGTCCGCGTCTCCTGGCTTACCTGCCTCCTAGTCGCCGAAGGTGCCCTGCCACGTACGAGCCACCATGACCCCCTCAAGATCTAGGGAGAAAAAATGCGACCGACCTCCCGGAGAATGAGGGGAGGGATGGAATGGCCCAAGGAAAACTGCGAACTCTTGGAGGCAGACGCACCCAAATCCGGCGGACACACCAACTCCCTTCCGTCCTTTCCCTGCCGGACGCTGGCTCCCTGAAATTCAGAGGAATACTGTGAGGCCCGCTCGTCCCGTTCCTTGTTTATTCACTGTCTCTCTCTCTCTCCTTCCTCCACCCCTCCATAGTCCCCTGAGAAGGTATTCCCTTTGGGTTCGGGCCCGCGCATGTCGGCCCTTCCTCTGCCCATGACCATGTAATTTGACTTTTTTTCATTTTAAATAAATGGCTCTGCCGACCGGAATGAGAAGCTCACTCCGAGGCGCTCATTAAATGAAAGCAATAAACAAACAAACTGGGAACCGAGTTCCCAAGGGAACCGAAAAGTTCATAGGGAGTGACCACCGACACGCAGGTCGGTCACCGAGAAAGTCCGAACCAGGAGGGAGGTGGCAATAAACAAATAAAAACGAAAAAAATAGGATAGGGTAACGAGGTCTTCGGTAGGTGGCGCTGCACTTTCTTCCCCAGAAGCGGGACAGAATGACCACGGGCTCCCTCACAACTTGCTCGCCGCCAACCTCGCGTTGGCGACCGCCATAGTGGTAACTTCCCACCGCAGTGCGCGACACCCCAGCACATGGAGGGCAGTGGAGATGGAGGGGATGCAACAAGACGTTGCCACCACCCGCTCACCCCTCCCCCATCCCCCTGCTCCCGTGGGGAAAGCACTTCTCGTACGAGGAATCGCTGCAGCAAGCCCCTGGCTGTGTTCTCCGGATGCGGGAGCTCTGGTGTCAACCTCCTCCGCCTCGATCCAGCCCCGAAGGAGAGGGAAACACTCGATCGTTCTGCACCTGAAGCAGCTCGGAGGTGCGCTTGCCCCCAGGAAAAGGAAAACCGGGTCGCCGTTCGCACGGGAGACCCCAGCGCAGGAAAGGCCTCGTCTCAGACCCCCCCCCGCCGTCGAAGGGGCAGCACCGAAGCCGTCCGCACGCAGGGACCACGAGTTCTTCCCACCAGAAAAGACCCCTCGTCCGAGGGCGGGAGGTGGAGCTAGCGTCCACCACCCGCCTCGCGCTCGTCCTCCAGCCGTCAAGGGGTCTGGTCACTCCCCGTTGCGGTGCAGGCAAACTCCTCCTGCCGTCCCGTTGCTGCCTTGGGGCAGGCGGTGCGGATGCGGCCAGGCGGGTCGATTCCTTCCAGTGCTGTAGGACATCTTCCTGCGGGATGGTTATGGAAGACTGCGAGCATGATTTTGTCGAGGAACAGCGTTTGACCTAGATGCGAGCGACCCTGACGTTGGCATGACGATAAAGGAAGGGTCTGGGATGCCCTGGTCCGAAGCGAAAGGGTCAGAAGTTTCCTCAGGGCAGAGCCAAGGGGAGTGGAGGTGCTGGAAAGGATTGAGGTGCACCGGACTGACGGTGATGACCGTGGTTTCCGAGGGCCGAGGGAGGTCAAGGGCAAGGCGATGTCGCTGCTCCCGAGCCAGTCTGATCGCAAACGTCCAAAGATTCCCTTTGAACCTCCCATCCCGCACTGGACCAACTTGAACAAGTAGGCGACGACTGTCCCGTACAGCTGTCCGGTGCGACAGGGCAGCCCCACCCGGACGTTTCCCTCAATCTCGCGCGTGGAGTCGTGTCTCCAGCAAGGGAGAGGCCGATAAGCTTGGGGGGGGGAGGGGGAACATTGCCCGAAGAAGGTCCTTATGGAGCGTCATCGCCGCCGGACTGCTCCCGAGATGCCTGCAGAGCATTCTGGTCATGTGAAGGGAGTCAGGGTTTCCCCCACTCCCCCAAGCGGGCACGTTCCTTGGAGGTCCTCCTCCTTCCCGCGTGGGAGCGAGGGTCCTTGTTTTGAGGGAAGTTCCAGTGCCCCATGAACAGGACAGGGTGTAGGAAGAGGCAGCTCGGAGGGTAGGGGGCAGAAAATCTCCACATGTGGCCTCTGACTGCAGACGCGGCTCCAAAGCAGATCCCCTTCCCTGCCCTCCCAGAATGGAGGAGGAAGGGGAAGATTCATAGGTGCTATGAAGCTCTCCCAGCCTCTGCAGTTCGCAGCCTCTCCCTTCTGAAGTTCCTGCTTACGTGCTCCGAGGGAGAAAGGGGAGCGGCCTTTCTGCTTCTCCTCGTCCTTCCTCGCCTTCCTCCTGTTCCTTGGGACGCGTTTGCTCGGGTGAGCTGGCAGGTCGACAGGCATCATCCTCCGAGGGCGGAGGTGGGATGGAGGGATGAGGTTTCCTCCACCCCTTCTTTCTCCTCTCTCGTGTCAGGGAGGAAGGGGATAGTGGAAGGAATCTGCACCCACACGGAGGGATGAGGGGAGAAGGAGCGGTATGTCACGATCATGCGAGGTCACGCGCTCTTTCTCTAGGGTCTGCCTGGATGAGGTCCGCCTCCGCGACGGGTTTTTCCCCCGGCGGAGCTAAGTCGGAAGAGGAAACGGGGGATCAGGAATCTTGGGGAGGAGGGTGGGGAAGAGCAAGGTGGCATCTTTCTGGAATCTCAAGGGTGCGCGGGAAGATTATCGACTCTCCGGAGACTGCGGGCGAGGGGGAAACCGACGCGTTATCGCATCCACCGCTCTCGTCAGAGATGCGGCGGACGCATGAGCTCGAGGGAAGCTGCGCTCGGGCCACGCGAGAAGAGCCGTGTCGCAGGCGCGTGTAAGGGAGAGAAACGGTAGCGCGCGGTGTGTGGCTGCCGTCGGTTTCCATGGAAACGAACCAATGGTTCGTCTCTCTCCCTTCCTTCTCCTCTTCCCTTCCGCTTCCACTTTCTCCTCCTCTTCCCTCTTCCTTTCCTCTCCGTCCCTCTCCTTCGTTTTTTCTCTTTTTTTCCTTTTATTTTAACCACATCACTTTTTTCGAGGTGGACCCGGGACTCCAGCCATCCCTCGCATCGCTGGTCTGGAGCAGCATCCACATCTGGCCGAAGGCGATCCGAACGGATCGCCTTCGGCAAGGAAACCACATCGGGCGAAGCAAGGCATTCCTTCTGTTCCTCCCTCCCTCTCTCTCTCCCACCCTAGTTGAGTGAACCCTTTGGGGCCGCCTCGGATTTCTGGAAGGGGGGAGGGGACGACTCGGAGACGAAGAGACGGAGGATGGAGTCAGAGGAGGAGGAAGGTGCCGCCGCTGCGAACGCCAGAGACGACGACGGTGGGAGCTATAGGGTCCAGGGGGAGCTCTGTCTTCAGTAGCTTCCATCTCCTCTCCTCGGGCTCCGGGCGAGGCAGCTTCCCCACGCGCCAGGAGCCGCTGGTCCCGTGATTGATCGCTCCTCGAAGAGTGGCTCCGCCAGGTGTCATTCATCCCAGCGGGTAATCACGGAATGATCTCGGAGCGCGCGAAAGCACGCGCCGTTTTTTCTTCCCTCCCCAAAGACGCGCAGCAGCTTTCCCGCATCCCCTCGAGCGGGGCGGAGAGACTCCCCCGCCCTCCATTGCGAGGGACCGCTGCCGCCGCCACGCTTTCGGCGGGTTCGCCAGGGGACCGACGGGCGCCTCCGTAGCCGATCCTCCGCAGCCACGTTTCTCTAAGGGAGAGATGGGGGGGGGGGAACGTCGCGTAGCAACCAGCTCCTTCAAGTCTCTGCCTGGAAAGAAAGGGGAACGGCGGAGGCGGCCGCCCCTCTCTCCTTACATCTCTTTCGACCGGCGGCGGCCGGTCTCTCTTCCAGGTCCATTTATCTCAATTAGCAACCATGATGCAAGAGGCCTGCAGCTAACAGCTGCTGCATCACGTGCTGGTCCGGCGGCCGACCCGTCGCGGATTTTTTTTTTTTTTCTCCACCCTCAGACACTCTCCGTTCGTCTTCGCGATGGCCAGTGGTACAGCCGCTGACTATCTCGAAGACACGTGGCGCTCATCATCATCATCTCGCAGGCTCACGGGGGCAGCAGGAGAATTCGAATGGGGATCGCTGGTCCAGAGGGAATGGCAGGGAATCCAGGGAGGGAGTCTGGCAGCAAGAGGAAGATCTCTCCGCAGCTGCCTGAGGAGGAGACCCTGGACGGAAACGTCCGGATACACTGACCCGAAGTGCTCTGCGATGTCCGTTGCTGAGCCGCAAGGGATGCTGGGACGTTTCCTCCCTCAACCTCCCTTCCTCCGGAAGTGCCTCCCTTTTCCTCCTGACAGACCGAAAAAGGATGCGACGGAGGTTGTAAAGTCTCCCGACTCACAAGCAGCCACCTACGACGTGCGCCGGTAGAAGCCAGAGTTCCTTCCTGAAGGGAAGACTGTGGCGCCTGCTTTTCCTCCCAGGGATCTTCGATGCCTCCGGCACCTTCCAATGAACTCGAGCACGCAAAAAGTCGGCTGCTGGAACCACAGCTCGAAAAAACGGTCACCTTTTCCATAACTCCCGTTCGATGGCATCTCAGTCACCTTCATCCCTCAGGAGAACTGAGGGACGAAAATGTTTAAGATAAAGGAGCATGAGACATCCCCACCCTCAGGAGAGCAGAGGGTGAGGAGGCTGTCGCGGACTCACCTTTGAGTGCAAGGAAGGCTGGCCAAGGTCCTTGTGATGTGCGCGAGCTGCTCCTTCCGATGTCTCCAGAGGACTGCTGCCTCCTCTTCCTCACTGTGTCCGCTCCTGCGGATACTGGGCTCGAAGAGAGAGCAAACATCTGCTCTAGAAACCCTTTTGGATGATTATCACCCGGTCATGCTGGGGCATTTATTATACAAAATGATAAAAATATATTGGTGTAGTGGAACCCCTGGTTCTACCCCTTGCGAATAACCTGCCGAAGAGAGGCGCGCAGATAGGCGAGGGTCCGTTTCGGCAGCGTGAGAGAGGGGAATAGAAAAGCAAAAAAAAAAACAACGAAACAAGGGAGGGAAAATTTTACAAGGGGTGGAAGGGGGAGGGGACCGAGGAAGTTGTGACGGTACGCTGTCCAGAGTCTTCAGCATCCTGCTCAGGATGCCGGGAAGTTTCATCCGTATAGCGCCGAGGTGGGGCCATCTCGAGGCGGTCCTCAGGAAGATCCGCGCCCAGTGGATGGCGTCCTTGCCATTTTGGCCTCTTATTCCCGCGTTCCAGGCTGCTACGATACCGCGGACGCAGCAGAGGACTACGATGGACGCGGCTGGCAGCGGCAGAGCGCCAAGCGCGAAGGGGTCTTTCCGAATGTCCCCGGGACCTCCCGCCGGAGATCCTAGGGTCGTTGCGAGGCGATCTTGAAGAGGTCGGAGGGCAGTACGGTCCAACAGCAGGCCCGGGTGTGTCTCCTTCTTCTCGCACCTGTTGCACCCTGAGCGTCCATCCTCCTCCGTGTCCATTGGCGAAGGCGCGCTTTGCACGGGATTCCCCCCATGAACCATCAGCAACGTCAACTCGGACCACTTGAGGGGGAGGGCGCCGCCGTTTCGGTACGTCGGGGACTGCTTCATGTCCTCTTCCGGAGGGATGCCGAGCAGCTCTTTTCAGCGTGCAAATCCGTGGGGTGGGACACTCGTGATCTCAGTGTCCGTCACTTCCTGAGTTTTTCACGCCCCGAGAAGTCTCTTCTTTGCTGCTATGCAGCAAGTCGCTTTCCACTTGCCGGAATTACAGTGTCCCTTGCGTCCCTTGGGGATGCCAGCACTGGGGCATGGGAGGAGGTCCACCGCATCTTGAACGGGTAGCGGACGATCTCCCCCAAAGGCGTGCGAGTGTTAATGCCTTGCTGCAGGCAGGCGTACTCCGCCTCGCTCGCGCCGTGGATTTTTCCCCAGGCAAAGACCGGCTCCTGATGCCAGGCAGTGCAGTTCGCGGGGAGGCAGAAGATCCAGGTGTTCTCCTCCACCCTGTCAACCATCTGGAAGAGTTGGTATCCGCAACGCCTCAGCAATCTCTCGCGAGCGACGAGGAGGGATGTGAGTCCTCCGCAACCAGTTGTGCTCTTCACGAGCCATACTGTTGTGCATCAGGGAGTTGTCCGCAGTCTCACCGCGAGAGCGAGTCTTTTGAATTGGAGCTGACGCTCCATCCTGGCCAACATAAGGAGGCCCAGTCCGCCATCCTTACACGGAGCACACAAGTCTTTGAGTCTGACTCTGGACCTCTTTTTACCCCAGAGGGCTTTTCTCAGGAGGTCCTCAGTCTTCCTCTTGACGTCAGTTGGGGTGAGGCAAACAAAAAGCAGGGGGCATAAGAGGGGAGCCGCAAACGAGTTCCACACTGCGGTCCGTTCCGGCAAGCAAACCTGGCCGTTCTGAAACGGGCCGAACGCCATCTCTACCTTTTGCGGACGGTCGGATCAGTCTTCTGCTAAGCAGAAGTCCCCCAACGGAACGCCGAGTTTCTGGACGGCCTCAAGTGGCAGTAGGCGGCGTTTCTGCTGTTTCACTGGGGCCTCGCATGCAACGCGCGCCGATACCACGGCACCCAGGGAGTTGTGGATCCGCATCCGCAACAGTAGGTGCAGGAAACAGGAAACCCTCCCGCACCTGCTTGTGGACTGTGTTGCCCTGCGACCGTTTTGGGGACGATCACCCTTCGGACCCCATGTGACAATTCCAGGGACACCCTCAGACCCCACTTCGTGCGCGACGCACTGCTGCCGGCCTCATCCTTAGCAGCGCTTTGCTGCCTACGCAAGATCGTGGGGGAGGAAGAGGCAGGGACTCCACTCACTTCGGCCTACAGTCATCACGGAGGGCAACGAGATGGCCCCACCTGGAGAACAGAAGAGAAGAACTTGCCAGCACCCTGCAAAGGCTGCAGAGGACGGTCCCAGAAGACAGTGATTCCTTTCCATGTCCCCCAGAGCTTATTAATGTTTATTTATATTTTTGTTTGTTTTCTGTTTTTCTTTTCCCCATTCCCTTTTCTGTCGAGGCCATTCTCCAGGGTCTGCGCACTGGACTCCAGGCAAGCTGTTCCAAGAATGAACTTGGAGCGTTCAATGGACCTATCATATCGAGGAGGATTTACCTAAAGGAACGCCCCGTCGATCCCTGGTGAAAACCGAACGGCCCGCAGCCCGGCAGAGATCCCTCCACCAGGGAGTCCGCTGGTCTCGCTTGAATGCAGGATCATCCGTGCTCAGCAAGCAAGATGCAGCGAGCGCTTCCCGGCATTCCTTTTTCCCCACAGAAGCCTTGGCGCAAGAGGTTCGAAAGATTCCGTGGTCCTGGGAGTGGTGGAAATCCACTGTAATTCATATGCCATAAGTTGTGAGCATTTCATCCTCAGATGATGCACGGCTCGAAGATCTAAAAGGAACCTATGTGACGAACCGAGAGTCCAAAGTTAAGAATGGAGGTTTTAAACACTAAGTGAGGAAGCTGGAGACCGACAATCTTGGCGCAGGAGAGGGAGGGAGGGAGCCTTTAAAGGAGTCATGGTTTCCAAAGTAGAATCTTCCTGCTTAAAATTAAATGATAAAGTTCCAAAATAGAGAGTTCCTAAGTGATGGAGAGCTGGGGTTCAATCAGCTATCACAGAATTCCGCTCAGTGATGGAAAGCTGTCTCTGGTTGAGGGGTTTGAAAGAATGCGCGTGGTTAGTAAACGTGGATCAAAGTGCCCCGTTCAGATGAAAGGTTGAGAGATCGTTGTATGAATTGCTCGCTGCTATGCAAATTCACATGGCAATGTTTTCAATACGAAATGTTTTTTTTCTTAATGCAGGGAAGGTTGGAAACGTCTCGATGAAGAAGCGTCAAGCAGTGGACGAATTTCTGAAGAGCGCGATCTGAACGGATGTGTCCTAGGACCATTCCAGAGTAACGATTGCAGAGTCTCAGAAAATGGTCCAGGATAGCCTCTGCCAAATCGAAAGTTCCTTGGGGAGCAAAGCGACTTGGCTCGATGAATTTGGAACTGCTTTCCGGACAGCAGTTTATGGAGATGCGTTCGGTCGGTGCGAGTCCATTCATAATTTGGATCCCGGCAGATTGTTCACTGCGTGTGGATGTCTTTCGATGTGCTGGCCTACACAATCTTCTATGACTGACCAAGAAGCTGGAACTTGTTCTTTGGATCCCATCGCCTTTGATCCTGCACATGTCCGCTGCAACGGTGATGCTGCGGGTTGCCATCTCGGACTTTTTAACGTGTTCCTTCTCAAACGGTGAGGATCGAAAAGTTAGAACCTTCCGTTTCTTCCAAGAAGGTTTTGGAAAAGTCTGCAATGCTTATCATTCATCTCCAAACACATCCGGTCCCACATTTCATTTTTTCTACATCTTGCACTCACATTGTATTTGTGACGTCAACTTTGGCTCTGATGATGGCGGATTGGACATCTCTTTCACTCCAGCATTGAATTGCAATCGCTTGCTTGTAGTGAGAGGACCGGGTAATCGTGGCACGCGTTGGCCCCGAGCGAACGCGTGCCACGCGTGCCCCCGCCCATGGCACTGAGCTTCGCGGGTTCGAATCCTCACGTGAAGGGTCGACGTCCAGAACGAGAGGTGACTCGTGGGTTTCGAGTCTTTCCCGCAGGATGACGCTGGTTCGCCTGTGGCTTTCGGGTGCGGAAACCGGATGCCCCCATTGACCGGCCGGGATTGAAATGCCGGATGCCTCCGGGGTCCTTCCAAAACATCAAGGAGTCCTTTGGAGCTGTCCTCCGCTTGTGAAAATGGAGTCGCCCTCACCCTGGGGGAGGTAAACGCTCGTCCCCGCGGTTGATCTCCTCCCTCGGTTGCCTCTCCAGAGTGCCAGAAGCGCCCTTCAGAGGAAGTTTGAAAGGATCCCTTCGTGGTTCTCTTCAGGGGAGGAAACCAAGAGTGGTTTCCTTGCGATTTTCCTGCGGAGAAGAAATTCCAGGAGCGGATCCTTTCTGGGTTTCCTCCAGAGAAGGATTGAGGAGCAGCCTCCAAAGGAGGGTCCCTTCGGAGACCACCAGGGCAGGGGTTCCCTTCGGGGTTCCCTTCCATACGGATGACGAACTCCTTCCTGGATCCATAGGGTGGTCCTCTAACTTGAAGAGTTAACACGCACCCTCGGATGGCGTGGAGCAGTGTTAAATATCTTCCTGAGGCCCTAGGCGAACAGTTTCCGAGTACATAGAGAAGCAAAAAACAAAATGAACTCCCTCCCTCCCCAAATGGCCGGAAGAGAAATAGAGCAACAGAAGAACCCAAAAGGATTTCCATCACCAACACAGTGTGCGGGAGTCGGCGTTTCTGGTGTTGCATGGGGGAATCCCGTGCAAAGCGCGCCGCCTTCGCCACTGGACACGGGGGATGGGGGAGGGTGAACGTTCTAAGTGCGACAGGTGCGGGAAGAAGAAGACCATTCCGCACTTGCTGTTGCACTGTGTTGCCCTCCGACCTCTTTAAGATCGCCTCGCGACCAGGGACATTGGGAAACGTCTCTTCGTGCGTGCCGCACTGCTGCCACCAGCCGCGTCCCTGCAGTTCCTTCCTCCTGTCTTCGCAGGGTCACAGCGGCCTAGGACTCCGGAAGAAGAGGGCGAAATGGCAGGGACCCCAACCACTGGGCGCGAATCTTCCTGTGGACCGCCTCGAGATGGCCCTACCTGGGCGCCATGCTGACGGAACTTGTCGGCACCCTGAGCAGGATGCGGAGGACTCTGGGTGGCGTACCGTCCTCCCTTCCTCTGTCTCCTCCCCTCCCTCCCCGTGTATAATTTCCGCTACCCTGTTTTGTTTGTTTATTTTTGTTCCCCTCCCCCCCCCCCATCAAGCTGCCGAGGCGGACCTCGTCGGTCTGCGTAGCGCTCAAGGGCAGGTTCATTGCGCGTGGTAGAAACGGTTGGTTCTACCACCACAGCATGTATTCTCATCACTCAACTTATAAATGCCCCGGCATAACCGGGTGAGAATCGCCAATATGTATTTTTTTTTTTTCGACACATACTTCGAAAGGGTTCGTTTATTTATGTTCTCAAAAGAGCGTTCGTGTTTGTACATTTCCGTGTGTCAAGATCGCAGCTGTTCGGAACGCATGCCGATGAAAAAGAGTACCGGGCGCGTGGTCATCAAGTCAGAAACTCCCGTGGCGTTGTTTCCCTGCGGAAGGGGAACCGAAAAAAATTCGACAACGAGGGAAAACGAAACAGAGGGAAGCGACTTCTCCGCCGCTTGCTAAATAAAACTGCGGGTCATTCACTGACCTGTCGTGCAGCCATTTAACAGTTGGTGCGTGTTTCACCAAGGACCTTTTTTTTTTTTTTTTTTTTTTTTTTTTTTTTTTTGCACCTGCGTCAGATTTCCTGGCTATGCTGCCTCTCCGCCAGTGCAGACAGCAAGGATGAATGGCCGAGACAAAAGAGTCCTCGACGAAATCCGTCGCCACATCTCAATGGTTGGTTGGTCACCTCTCCTCGGAAACTGCGATGCTCATAAGATGGCAGGTCCGTGGCCGTCCCCCCTGTCTCGATCTACACATCGAGGCGAACGAGAAGATACTCTCATGAATCGCGGAGAAGAGGAGGAGTCGTGCATGTTTTCCGTGGTGTGTCCCGAGATCGATAATTTCGCAAATTGCTCATGGGTAACAAACAGGCGCTCAAATGGGAGAACATAAAGCTGGGATGATGAGCATCCATCTCGCCTCCTAATTCTTCTCGGGTGGTGGTGGTGTCTGCTGGTCATCTGCGTGGGCATCCATGCAGCGCGAACGAGCCACAGCGGAATCGGACCGGTCCGAACGGAAACGGCGAAAAGCTGGAAGACGTGGCAGCGGCTCCGGTCTTCGCCCGCGGTGGATACGCGGGCGAAGACGCGGAGATCCCTCTGCAAGAGCAGCAGCCATGTGGACGGGAATGCTTCTCCGCACCGCGATGGCGTTTCCCGCGTGCTGTCACCTCGCTTCTGACTTTCGAGCAACGCTGCATCTTAGTGACCACCTCGCCGCCGATTCTTCACAAAAGAATGATGGCTCTGACTTTCCGCGCCATGCGCTGTTGCTCCTCAAACGCTCTCATCAGCCAGCGATTGTAGGTGGCACTGGAAACGACACATGGCGGTGTTGGTGACCTTTCTTTCCGTTCGAAAGAAGCACCGAGAATGTGATGAAAAACTCTTCGAAGGAAAGTTCCCTGTCGTGAGGAAATGCTGAAACCTCATCTTCGTTCAGGGGCCTGCTTCCATGAAGAGGTCTGGACCAACAAGAGATCACACCTGGGATGAGATGGGGGAAACAACAGAAAACTCCCCCCGCTCCATCCGATGAAACGTCAAAGGACACCTAGGGAGCATTCCTCCTGGATTACCTTGCAGAATTAGTCAACGGAGGCCCAAGAGTCGCCCACAGGTGAGCGGAATCATTTGGTCCGTGGAGCGTAAGGGAAGGAGACGCTTCGGTGTGCTCGGGAAAACAGCAAGGAGCAGTCGGGTCTCCATCGCTCAGCATTGTCTTGCGAGGAGAAGGTAGGTGGGAACAAAATGGCTTCCGTGTGGGAACTCGCAGCTCGCAGTTTCCCAACCGTGTCTAGAGCTTGAGAATAGATCCCGGGAGCCGGTGCTTGCACCCAGCTTCCAGGATTCCAACCGGCTCGGCGAAGCGCGGGCACCTGCTCTGCATTCCCCAATCCAACCTTTCGCGGAGAGGCATGTGAACTTCCTGGAGGTGCGGTTCCCGGGAGGAACCTCGGGACGAAACCTGTCGCTTCGCATCCCGCTGTTCGTACGCAGCACGCTCGTGCAGCCCACAGACGAATGTACACGGTCGGGTGCTTCCCAGTGGAGCCACGCTGCCCGGTTGCGACGTGAGCGGCTGATATGCGAACGGTGCAGCAAGGGGAGGAGGATGACGGAGGCGCAGTGACGCACGCTCGAAAAGGCAAGCGTGGGAAGAACAGGGCTGACCGGGAATGGGGGGAAAAAAACACACACACACACACACACACACACAAAGAGGAAGAAAAAAAAAATGGAACCGCACTTATTGAAGGCATGCTGCTGGCGCGGTTTTCCTTGCCTGGAAACATCCATCTCGAGGCATCCATGATTTCGAATGGGAGGAAAACTTCACCCACGCCTAAGATGTCTCAGATCCCTAAATGGCGCCTCTTAGGACGCGGTCGCCTCGCATGAAGGCTGCAGAGAGACCAGAAACCGCAAAACGGCTCCTTCATCTTCCGGATAAAAGGCAGCAGACGGAGCGGACCTTCGCTGGCAAAGGCAACTCCGACGAAAGCGGCGATTTTCATGAATGGTTGATGAGTGCACGAGGTGTGTGGTGTGGGCGGAATCCGCATTTCAGCCGTTGCACTGGCAACGCGAGGTGGATTGCTGAGAGACGTGATGAACTGGTAGCCCGCATCAGGCAAACCCTAGAACGGTGGGAGCCGATGGCTTCCAATCAATTCGGGCCAAACCGCAACCGGGTGTGGTGCTCCAGGAAGATGGAGAGGCGATCATCGTGGAAGCCGCCTGCGCTACGGAGCTCTCAGTTGCAGGCATGGAGGACACTCAAAGGAGAGCGCAGATCGAAGACAGCCTCTCCATCTCCCCGCGGAAGGAGCAGCTGAATGGCCGAGTTGTCGTCATGGGACCCACGGCTTCGTGGGATGCCAGCAAACGACGACGCGGCGAAAGGACTGCACATCCCTTGGATGCGAGCGGAGGACGTCAACAGCGAAATGGCGCGCTCCAACATCGGACACTCCCAGGCCATATGCTGGTGAGACATCGACCGGGGTGCAGCTGCCCTCAGGAACCACCGTCTCGTCAGGGAAAGCCAAACTGACAGGCAGATGATGCCTTCTCACCCCTCCTCATCAGAGGTGGTTCTCTCCGTAACCAGAATGAAGAATTCGCCTGCAACCTCTGCCGATTGATGCGCGGAAGGAAAAATGTAAACCCGTCCGAAGAAGCAGATCACACAAAGCGACGACACTTGATTGGTTTTCGGAGCCGTTTGGTCCAGAAACAGGATCTCTTTCGGAAGGAAACGTCTTTGTATGCGTGGTGCGTGCGTGTGCTCAACTGGATTGCTGTTTGTGGACTCTGGAAGGCGAGAGAGGGAACAACCGAGAAAGAAGAGTAAAAGGGATTTTTTTTTTTTTTTTTTCCGAAACGGATCAGCGAAGTGCCACGCGGCTTTCCGGTTCAGCATCCCACAACCGGGGGGCTTCTTGGAATGGCTTTAGATCACTTCAGAACGTCCTCCCGGATGACGACGTGACACTTTTCAAGTTCCCTTCCCTTTCTGCGGGCAATTCCAGAGTATCCGCCCGGTTAAACTGACTGATGGAAACTTTGGACCGTGTGTGAGAACCCGGAAGTTTCTCTTAGTTTTCTCTTTGGTGCTGCGGATCCATCTGAGGCCGTGCATCCTTATTTTTCAGAGAGTGCTCATCTTTCCTCAACAGGCACGCGCGCAGCATCACTTGGAGTGATTTCTGTCTCGCTTCTCCTAGGAATCTCGTTGCAGTGTTCCATCTGAAATAAATGGGGGACTTCGCCGCGAATTCCCGTACTCACCTCACTCCCCGTCTCGTTGTGACCTTGACTCTGGGAGAGCCGTCGCGCCCGTACTCGGGAACTTCACATGAAAACGACGCATCCTCTGCGATGGCTTTCCTGGGCCTCGTTCTTCCTCATGAGCTAAGATGCCTCAGGACGACTGACCCTGACTGTCCCTGCTTGCATGTCGGCGAGATCACTTGGAAACTCAAATAATCTTGCAGGCAATCTTCGAAGCATGCGAGTGGCTGAGGCGTCGGCTGCCCTCCACGTCTTTTCAGGTCTCAATTCTTCCTTCCGTCATCACTATCCTTCCGTCTTTGCAGAATATCCGTGGGAAGCGTCAGCCGGATGGTGGTGGCCGGCGGCGGCTTGGCAATCCCACATGCTCTTTGCTTTGGTCTCTCCCCCGAGCCGTCATCATTTCTGCACGTGACCTCGAGCTGCATCCCCGCTCGAAGTGCGTCCTCCACGCACAACTTGCGGCATCGAAGTCCGGGAAGCTTCGACTGAACACCTTTGGTGACCACACTGACCGGATTCACACCCGCGAGTATCCCGGATGGGTTCTCATCAGCGCTTTCGGCAGCGTGGGTCGGCACCCTCAAGGCACCCTACCAAGCAGCTTGTGGGCGGCGGCCACCACGGTGCGCGCTGGAGAAGCAGCGCGAGCGTAAGGCGCAGCACGCCGTTCCACGTAACACCGCAGTGTCCGCGCGCAGATCCCTCCGGGAGAGGTCCGCTCCCCAGCAGGCGCTCATCTCCCTCTTCTTTTTCGAGCGAAGCGCGGACCACCGGGATCCCCGGCCTCCTTGTTTTCCCTTGGATCGAGCCTGAGACAGGAAGACTGCAGGCGACTGCTGCTAGGAGCAAGCGATTCCCTACTCGTCCCCGGACGGCAGCCCGCGGGAACCGGACGAGGTCGGGAAAAGACCCGGGGCGCGAAACGGCCCCTCCTCGAAGGATATCACGGGGCACGGGAGGCGGCGGGTGGGAGGAAGGTTTGGAAAAACGCGTCCCGGGAAGGAGGCAGCAATGAGGAAAAAGAAGGGAAGGAAAAGGAATGGGAGGCAAGTTGATCCAGGTTTCGCAGGCCCTTGAAGGAGGAGGAGTTTCGCTGTCTCCGTGCGTTTCCGTTTCCGCTCGCCTCCATTTGCCGCCTCCTCGGATCTCCGGGGCAACCGCCTCCCACGTGGCTTCCGAGCATTGTTGCGCAGGCACGCGGACGAACACCATCCCGGGGGAGCAGAAGGTGGAGGGAGGGAGGGCGGAGTAGGGCTTCCCTGACGGGAACGCGTGCGCGCCCGCGCTCCTTTCCTCTTTTTTCTTTCCTTTTTCTTTTTCTTTTTTTCTCTTCTTTTTTTTTCTCGCGCGCTCGCGCGCGCGCGCGCGTGTTCCAGGAGAACCAATCCTATCCAGGTGACGTCACCAGGGTCACCTGTCGAAAGCGCAAGCCGTCAAACAGGTGTACTCAGTAAACGAAAGTGCCATGGAGTGAGTGGTGTGGCAGAGTGAACCTGGTCAGATAATTCGCGAGATAATTCCTCGGTGAGTGATGTGCAGCGGTGCTGTAGTACTGTATCCAGTTTGCTTGGGAACAGGATACCCGGAATCCCGAATCGGCTCCGACATGGCGGAATTTCAGGACGTGAGTAAAAGATGCTTGGAAACGGATTTCCCTTTTTTTTTTCTTTCTTTCTTTCTCTCTTCTTCCCTTCCCTCCCCCCCCCCTCCTCCTCCTCCTGCTCTCCCTCCTCCTCCTCCGGGGGAGCGTGGGGGAGTGGGTGGCCGCGAGAGTCCGCCTCGGTTTCCCCGGAGACGGAACCGCCTCGCCGTGGCGCGAACGCGACCGACGTGGGTGCCGAGAGGTCCCTTTCCTATGCGGAGGCTCCCTGGACGTTGATGCTCAGCTCCCGGATGGAAAGCCGGGGATGATGGCCTCCGCTTTCCCGGGAACGGATCCGGGCCTCGGCGACCCACCCGAATGCGTTCCAGACGGCCCCACCCCCGCGCGCGTTCTGCTCTCCCGTCTCCGGGGAAACGGTCCTGCCGGGGAAGGCAAGGGAGAGGAACGGAAGGAAAGCAAAACAGGGCAGGAGTGCGGATGGACTTCCGTACGCGCGCGCGTTGTACGGTCCTCTCGTCCCACTGCTGGCGCTGCCGTGCGCCCGCCTCCCTGCTCCATGGCGGCGGCAGCCCCGTTCGGTGCCTCCGCTGGCGCTCCTTCCGTGATCCGCGGGTGTTCGCGGACACCGCCTAATGTTCCTCCCACGTGACCGACTGCTTCGGAACGGTGCCGAGTGGGGGAACGCACTCGGTTTACGGGGCGACCCACCGACGAACGTCCCGATATCCCCCCCCAAAAAACGGGGCAAACCTTCCGAGTCGCCGCATGCCCCCCGGCTTCGACGGTGCTCCTGCGCGCTGCCGGGATCGTTTCGCGTCGTCCGCGTTTCCGCTTCCACGGGCGGCTTCAGGGATGGCTCCAGGGGCAGGCAGCATCCGGCCAAAGAGCTGTCCCTCCTGGATCTGCTCACTGAGAAGCGCCCGTTCCCTTGGTTCCCTTTCGTTGCTTTCCCTCGTTCGGGAAGTCTTTCCCTCCGGGGCGCTCCGCGGTGGCCACGGGTCCCACCGAGATGCGCCCGGCTGCAGCCAACGGATGCGAACCCGCGACGTCAGCGCGCGGGGTCCCCTCCCCCCGGCCACCCGCTCCGAGAGCTGCCGTTTTCCTGCCGTCCGAGGCCCACCCGCTCGTCCCGGCGTGAAGATGCTGCGCTAGGCGACCGCAGTCCTCTGAAATTTGGCCGAGCGGCCCTACGGTCCCACTGCTTTACCCAGCATCCACACGATACTCAGCTGCTGAGTTATCTCTGGCCCTACACTTTCCACGGCGGGGCATAAATCGTGTAAAAACTCGCTTGACCGTTGTGCCCATGGATGCGGTAATTGAAATCAGAAATGATGGACTCGGTTGCTCTGGACGAGACTCTCAGCCTGAGGCCCCGAAAGATGGCTGCTGACGTAATGAGCCATACTTGTCAGACAGGAGATTTAGAAGCTCCAGGAAATGCAATTTTTTCGTTCTCCCCCTCCCCCCCTTCGCCGTTTGAGTGGTCACTCGAAGAGAACCTGGGAACACACTTCGTCAATAGCGAGGATCGCACGTGCACCACGGAGTCTTTTCTTCCTCACCGAGCGGCGGTCTCAGTCTTTGCAAGCTGTTTCCCCACCCCCACCCCCACCCTTCCCCGCAGCTTGAACGAACCGCCTCTTGGAACCCGGCAGAACCGTAAAAAGGTTCGCTTGCCGCCGCCTTTGGGACGGCAGCGAAGCTCTTAAGCGGTGCCCTGCGGAGGATGGAGCCAGCGGCCCGACTCGGATGCGGGGCTGGACCGAATCCGGCTTGCATGGCGAACTGTGCATGCTTTGTAGACCCGCGGTGCGCCGCGCATGCCCACCTTCCGGCCTAGAGGGTCGGGAGCAGCTTTGGGGGCCACTTTGACGGGAAAGGCCGAAGATTCTCCTGCGAAGGAAACCGTCTTTGCCCTTCGGCCCTCTTTGCGTGCTTCCCCTTCTTTGGACGCGCTGAGCGGATAGCTTGCCGTCAGCGTTTGTCGGCAGGTACCCGAGCTGGCCAACGACTCTCTAAGCGACGACGGATCCTCTCCTCTTTGGCTATCCAATCAGCTCCGCCGGATGCAGGGATCCTTCGGCAACAAGACCGCCCCCTTTTTTTCCTTTTTCTTCTTTCTTTTTTTTTTTTTTTTTAAAAAAAGTGGAGCTTCAGCTGATTCCGCATCAGCTGAAGCTTTTTATCTCTCCTGACTGGAAAGCAGTCCCGGGTCCACCTCGAAAACGGTCCGCTGGTGAGGCGCGTTTGTGCACAGGGAAGCGGGAACGAGCCGCTCCCCGACCGAAGGTGCTTTCGCCGATCGCCTCCGTCCACCCGGTGAGGACGGAGGCGACCAAAGCCTTCCGGCGCGAGGAGGAAAGCGCACACGGCAGCGTGTCCGCGTCCAGCTCCACCCACGCCCGCCGAAACCCCGGTGACCCAGGCGGCCCGCTACGCCGTTCTGCACGCGTTCGCCGACCCCTGGAAACGAACCGTGCGTTCGCGCCTTTCGCCGTCGACAGCGCCACCGATCGATTCATAAATTACGGTGCGACGGCGCGGCTGAGATGACCCCGCCGTCCGCATGCACCCCCTCCAGGTTCCCGCGGCAGCGCTGTGAATCCGAAGCCACCTCGGGCTTGTCAGGGCAGGGAAGGCCCGGTGCGGCGCTTGAGAACCCCCCCCCCCCACCCTTCCTGGATTTTCCCCGTGCTTTTGCTTTGTCGTTTTTTTTCCTCTCCCGTCAAAAGTCTTCCGGAAGCGGTCGGTCCTGCGGCTCGCGAGAGCACTTTTTTCGAGATGCCCGAGAGCCCGAAACCACGGGGATCTCGGCAGCGTCTCTTCCGCCGGGATTCGTTCCGCAAACCCTGCTGAGCAGCGCTTCGATACCCTGGAAGGCTGGAGGCTCCTCTGGACCACAGCTGATTTGTCGGAAGCCTGCGGCCCCGATGCGGAACGCTCGCGGCTTCGACCTGCGGAGGCTCCGCCGCTCCGCACGGCGTTCGGCTCTTTCCGAAGAAAAGCGACGCTGCCCGGTTGTGCCTTCCGGTTCCTGACTTCCGCGCCCGCAACTCCCGGATTACCCAACCGCAGCCTCAGGGCCCGCCTTGTGAAACGGTGTGGTCGGTCCACGGAGCGCGAAACGCACCTCCTGCAGAGGTGGTGGTCGAGAGCGCCTCTCCTCCCGAAAGCGGAAAATGAGCCGAAGGCCGGCAGCAGCGCTTCCGCGGTGGCCCGCGCAAGGATCCCCACTGTCTGCCACCATCCCGTGTCCGGTCCATGGTTTCCCCGGCGACCAGCGCCCCGCGTGCTGGCGACCCTCGTGTAGCGTCGGGAGCTCTCAGTCGCTGTTCCACGCATTTCGATTAACTGGGGATCACAGTTCGATGAATACCCGCTGCTTGCAAAAGGCGGCAGCTGCGATTTGAATTTCGAAAACAATGGCGCATTCTTTTGAAATTTGATTTCCATCTGTCGTCCTCCATTCTTCTATGTATCAAGGAGACACTCGGAAACTTTCCGGCTTTCGGTATCGTCTTGGACTCACCGGATATCTTGCACACGCACCAACGCCGAAATCATCATCCGCGAGCGTCGTGCGAGAAGAAGAAGAAGAAGGGGGAAAAAAAATCGCCGCGTTGGTGGGGTTTGCGGGAGTCTCTTCTTCGCCCGCAGTGGCGTTTCTTTAGCGGAATTGGCAAGCAGAAGGAATGTTCCCTCTTGGTGCCTCCGCGAAAGGCGGCTGGCTGCTCACCACCACTCCGCGAGGTCCTCCATTCACTTCGAGCAACCATCTGACACAATTCCTGCATTCTTTCAGTGGACTCGGGAGCATAAAGCAGATAATGCACTCTGGTCATACAAATGAAAGGAGAAACGGGAAATTTTGAATCACAAGAAGTTTCTCTTCACATTCTCTTTGTTCCTCGCGTAATTTTCGTGTGTGCGTATCATTTCTTTTGCTTTGCTCACCGATCCCTGAAGACGGGAAACCAGCTGAACCAAAGTCTGGACACGTCTCGCCTGAGCTCGGAAGGATCGGTTCGCGAAGAGAAGAAGGGAAGCTGGAAGCGAAAGCGCCGCTCTGAAGCGTGGGCTGCAGCCCTGCAGAAGTCACGTGATGGCGATCTTGCGACCTGGACCAGATGCGCACGGAGGGATGAGTTGGAAAGCATCACTTCATCGACTGGAACGTGACCGTTTTCCTGATGCGGAGGACGCCGGCGGGAACCGAGCCGTATTGAAATTCGAATTCTCGAAAGCGCCAAGTCCCTACGGCTGTTTGCCGCGAGGACTGGACCAAGATGCTGGGAGTGTTCGATCGGATGTGCTGGCGTGCTTCCACCAGATTTGAGGCCTCACCTCCCTCCCCCTCAATGTTGAGCCGGCTCCACCTCGGAAACGAATTCTCACCGGTAAAAGAACTTCGCGCTTCCTTCCAAAGCGGCGTAGCAACTCTCGGGTTGGGTTCCTCTTAAGATCTCTTTGTTCCTTTCAGACCCCTTCATCAGCAAGCATTGCGAGGTGCTTCGGCTACAGCCGCCTGAGGTTTTTCCGGTACTTCTTCCAAAGATGGCCGTTCACGTTCGGAAACACTTCGTTCCTTCTGACTTGGGAGTTGTTTGCGCTCTTTCGGACCTCCCTGCACCGACGTCCACGTGCACGCGTGTTTTCCTTTCTCCGGCCTTCGCGTACACGACGAGCAAACACGTGTCGGAATTTTCCAGCTCTTGAGATGCGGGCCAATCCCAAATGAGTGGATGCCGGTCCCGATGCGGTTCTGATGTCTTCGTCCGGAACGGTCATCTGTCCTTGCGAATTCCTTCGTGCTCCGCATGCGTACGATAGGCGAGGATATCCAACGCGTTTCCCCGGGAGATCGAATCCCGAACGCGGTCGGTGAGCCCCGAGCCGAGCGGATCTTCGATAAGCGTTCGCTTTCGGCGGGAAGCACTTCCGATGATGGTGCACATTTCGGGTGGGGGATGAAGAATGGACAAGCGAGTCCGCCTGTGATGGACTTCTTTGGACCTACGGCTATTAAGAGCGCAACCGTCCCCAGCCGAAAGTGGATGCTTTGAGAACGCGCGGCTTTTCCTGAATCCGCACTATTTAACAAAGGTCACTTGAAAAGGAGAGCACTCCAGAATGCCCACTTCTTGCTTTCCGGGCACAGCTTCCCTCTCGTTTCACGATTGTGTTTCTCCCTGTTTATGTGCCTCCGTGATGGCTGCCAGCATCTTCCCGGACAACTCCAAACGTCCGCTGAGTGGATGCCATTTGTTTACGGCATCCTCTGTGTAAACAAATGCGCGCTCTGCTCAACGCCGCAAGCTTTTGGGATGATGGCTTCTGGTAGAAGGAACGGAGTTCGGGTTTTCCGACGTTCGGTGAACTCACCGCACTTGCGTAGGGCAGCTGTTTGGGGTTTGAAGCGTGGGTTCGGAAGGGGGCGGGGTCAAGTTTTAGAGCAATTGGTTCAAATTTCCCGTGATGAGTAAGATGAGCAGCGGCTCAGCTTCTCTGCAATGGAGCAGAAGGAAACGCTTCAGTAAATCTAACCGTATCTTCCACTCTTTCTCGTTGGCGACTACATCCAATTCATTATCAATTGCAATGTAAAATTAACATTATTATATAATGAATAAATTGTGTATGTAAATATTTTTATGTTACACAATCATATTAAAATTATGTAGATTCGTGCTAAAATATATTTATACTAGTTAATTAATTAATATTTAAAATTATAAAGTGCACATTTTAACTCCAAATTATTTTAGAATAAATCGAAACAAATAAACTTTCACTACTATATAAAGATAACTAACCAAGCCAAACACCTAAAAGATAAAGCTCGAAATCCTCACCTACTCCAATTACCACCACCTCACATGAAGCAATCGCTGTAACCCACCATCGTAGGTAGTTATTGGCTTCGAATCATATAGTGGGGTTGGTTAGGGCGATGGTTGTGAGTTGTGGGTTTGTGGATTGCTTGTTGGAGTGGGGTAGCGTTGATAGAGTGATCATTGACAAGGTCGGGAGGAATGGAATGGGGTTTGTTGTTTGTTCTGGATGTGCTTCCGTAAGAAGAGATCGTATTCGGATCACCCGTACGATCAGCAAAGTCGTGTGATTTCTTCTTCGTTCTGGTCCAGTTCCATTCACCGCTGCGAGATTCCTTCCCCACCTTCCTGGTTTCCCTCTTCGTTCCTCGTCCTTAAACCAGACTTGCTGGTTTCCGGTTGGGGCTCAAAATCCATCCCTTCTTGTTGAAGAGGGAACAACGCCCAGAGATAGAGAGACCTCCAGTAGAAGAAGGGCCAAGCGGTCAAGGAGGCCCCAATTCCACACTCGCGCGTTTCCGATGCTTGAGGAAAAGGAGGTTCCCTATTCTGTGATTGTGCGACCTACAGCGAAACCTTTCAAGCGCTCCGAGGCCCTCATGATGTCCGGAATAGAGTTGATAAGTGATTCTTTGACATTTCATTTCAGCAGATGATTCTGTCAAAGGCAAGAGGGAGAGATACGAGAAAATGAACACTGCTCTCACATGCGCGTACACAATGTGTCCGGGCGATGAGACCTGAAATATGTGATTACCTTCTCGACCTTCGAGTCAAATTGAAATTGAGATTAAAAGGCAATTTTTTTTTTTTTTTTTTTGTCTTTCATGCTTCTCGGAGTCTGAGAACAGTCATTAAAACCAGATTAAGTGGAAAAATTAATTGCTGGTTCTTTGAGGAGCAGCTTCGGACTGAGGGGTAGAAGGATTTTGCGGAGAGTGGTGAAGTCGTGGGCAGATGTAGGGGTGACCATCACTGGCAGGTCGTTGGGGAAAAATGGAACAAAGGCGCCAAGAGCAAATAAGCCGCAAGCGACCTTTCACCAGCACCCCGTCATTTCTTCCATCTTTCCTTCCCTTGCTTTCGAGTTTCAGGGTTTCTGACCTACGGATTTTCGACCTGCTCGTTTACCCGAGCGACATGACCACCGTCGCGTTAGAAAGTGGCGCGTTTCTCAAGGAACACGCGGTGAACAGCAGAAAAAGCGTTTCTTTTCAGTCGTAAAGATTCGTGAATGCATCGTGCGCGGCAGCCATATGAAAGATTCCGGTTCGATGACGATGATGATGATGATTCCAGAACATTCTCCGTTACGAGGTGGAATTCATTGCATGAACTTTAATAGCATCAGCGACGTTTCTTAGAGAAGCAGCGATTTGTATTTAAGGCGAAAACCAACGTTGGAATCTCATGTTCTCATGCGAACTCGACAGGTTGCTCTTTGAATGCCATATTGCCACATTTCATCAGCTTCTCGGAATTAAATAGGATATCTCATTCGACAGAATACCTCACTCAGCTCCCCTCTTCCAGTTCACTGTAACTCGAGAGTAATGTACGTGCATAGAATGCATGTGAATCCATAAAATGCATAGAATGTCGCTGCAATTTCTCCATGTCTTAGTGCTTCTTGGATCCGGCGAAGTACCACTTATTTATGACCCAACTGCGAATCCGTCGAAAAGGGAGCTCACCGTGGTCGCAAGGATGCCTTTGGCGGTAGACTTTGAGAGGGTTGAGAGTGCACTTTGCTCGAAACGAAGTCACCGTCCACCACGATTCTCGAGTGTTGTACACAGGAGCCCGGTTTCTCGCAGATCGGGAAATTCGAAGAAAAAAAAAAGGAGCAGCAGGACGCTCCTGCTGAATCCCTTACAGCAGCCTGGATTTCAGAGCAGATGTGCACGGAAGTCGCTTCTGAGGACGTTCGTTGTTTGCTTTTGTTCCATCCGAGAAAGAGCGTGCTGACTGGGCAGTGTCGCTCTGCCTCTCGACTTGCTGCACGCGTCATTTGATATACCAACAACGCAACAATAAATAGAACAATTTTTTGGTACACTGGAAACAAGCGTAGCTCAGTTGCAGTCGCTCTCTAATTCTGTCGAGGCAAAAAGCAGTGCGACCTTTGAGGTTTCTTCAGCCGGAGAGGAAACCTGAAGGCTTCGTCTTCTCCTTCTGCAAGGTTTCTTGTACCTCAGGAGAATGTTGTTCACCCTTCTTCTTATGTTCAATGGGGTGACTGGAGTTGAGAACCAGGGTTATCGCCAGGAGGTCATTCGCCTGGTCACCATGCGCTTCAGTTTGCGTGTTTTCTTCTGGCATCGAAAATGTGCCCACATGAGGCTGGCTTCATGCGAAGGACGTACAGTGCGTTAATTTGCTTGCTCTCCAAGTAGTGAGCGATGAGCGATAGCACCTTCGATTTGCATCCCCAACACCCTTGAAGGCCGCTTTTCTTCCCAGTGAATACTCAATTTTCTCTTTACATCTCATCAAATTATGGCCGACCCTTCGGACCGTAGAAGCCATTCCGAATCGCGGTATTCACATCTTTCGCCTCTGAAAAGTCGAAAAGGACCCGTGAAATCTTATCTCATATTCTACGTGGAGAGGTGCGCTGCTACAGTTGTCCAGATTAAGAGATGGCTGCAAATCACTCCGTGTTTGAAAGAACGCCATTGTGCCTTCCACGAGCACCGCTCACAAAAAGACTCGTGTAGGACAGCTGTCTTAGGAAAGCGTGGGTTCAGCAGGGGCGGAGTGGAGTTTCGGAGGAAAAGTTCAAGGCGGTGGGGTCGGATCTCTCAAGATGAGGGAGATAAGCCGTGGTCCAGTTTTGCAGCAAGGGAGTAGAAGGAGGGAAAGGCGCCGTCGTTTTCCACGTCTTTCGTGCTTCCGAAGCAGCCCTTTGCCGGAAGCTGCATGTCGAAAATCTTTTTCCCTACCGTAGCTGTCCGTACGTCAGGCGCGGCGCGCGTGTCTTCCTCTAACCCTAAACATCTGTCTGAGGAGGGACCCCCATGCGCCGTTGTGGACACGAAACTGCAAGTGCACGGAGGACTCTCAGCTTGTCTCGGCCATTGCTGAGGTCCAAGGCGCAGCGTGGGTTTTAGAACTGCGCCCGTATCTTGTGATATCTCTTTCTTCTTCAGTGGTCCAGAAGAAAGCGATCTGCTTGCCACTTGGAACGCTATGGAATTCTCCAAAGTCACTCCTCCTCTGTTCGTTTCTTGTTTGGGTCAAGTCAGAGCAAGGAAAGCACGGTCTCAAAAGAATGAGAAACCGGTCTTGATCGAAGTTGTACGCAAGCAGCAGTCAAGTTCAAGTCGTGGCTTATGGGTTCATGAAAGGGGCACGCATTTAAGAGAGCGTTGAGAAGCGTGCTGATGCTGGCAGAGAAGATACCCGGTTTTGCGGTCTGCTTGTGCGAGCTTCCTGCTTCAGCCCGTGGGCTTCCCGGAATGAGTTATTTATGTCGCATTCTTTTCTCTGTTTTCATAGCAAAGTCTCTGTCTTGACCACGGAGTGTTTATTCAGTCGCTTCTGGATCGAGAGCCGGTCAGACGTCTTTTATTTTTCCTCAGCTTTTTTTTTTTTTTGTCTTTCTTTTTCTGGAACGTACAAAGGAGGATGAAGTGGACCTGCATCGCGTCACGCATCAAAGGGCCATCTTGTGGACTGCATTCCTTTATAGGGGATTAGAATAATTTCCCGGTGATCAGATGCGCCAGCCGCAAGAGCCATATGCGTTCTCGTTCGAGGAATTTCAGGTCTCCATCATGTTTTCCCGCGATTCGTGACGTTATGCACCGCGACCGTTTGGATGCTGCGCGGGTCGAAGGCTTTGAACGTGGAGCAGCGTTGTTTAAATTGGATGACCCCCGAGATCAGGGAAGGCGAGAACGGATGACTCGTACGCAGCAGAGCGGAGTCAGTGCGGCAGGGGGCAAAAAAATTCAAGGAAAAGAAATATTTTGCATGGAGGATCATCAGAAGAGTTTGGAAGAGCAATTCGAAGAAAACTGCCCGACTATCTGGAAAAGAGCTGCTCTTTGGGAGCCCTTTCGGTGATGATTCCAACCGCGCTTGTGGAGATCCGCCAGCTGGGCAGGTGCCTCCGGCATCTTCAGCTTGGGGGCTCGCCCTGAGATGGCAATTCCGTTGCTGGGCGATCCCCCCATGGCAACGAAGACGTGCGGGATGGTCAGCTCCGGACTGCCGGACGGAGCGTCCGAAGCATCGACAGCACGATGGCGAGTAAAGCACTTTTCGGTGGTCCACGCTGACGGACTTCCTCCTCAGCTGATCCGACCTTCTTTTTTTTACCCTTGCCGTTCGAATTCGCCTGGGTTCGTTTCCGTCGATCAGCTGCTTGTGATCTGCTCTTAAGCTGAGGTTGGTTGCCGGGGGCTCGGAGGGTATCGAAATTGTACGAATGCACTTCCCGGATGAGGATGGAAATTTTCCGCGACGGATTCTGAGCACTCCCGTCGGCCTTCCGAAGGCTTTCCAGTTTCCATCCGTCTCCGGAATGAGGCAGTCATCAAATTCGCAAGCCCTGGGCCGTAGGGAATGACGATGGCGCTCGGGACCGCGCGCGAGCGTTTCCTTCGTCGCCGTCGAAAGAACGGACTGAAGGTCCTGGCGCGGCAGACACGCGCATTTGGTCATGTCCGCCATCACGGAGGGAAAACTTTCAGGCTGCAGGCTCCTCCGAAGGCGACTCCATCGAATCGCCTACGGAAAAAAGTCATTCATAAAGATGAAAGGAGGAAACATTCACTGGAGAGACACGCGAAATCAGTCCGAGATGAATCGCGTGGAGTGGACGGAAATGAAAGATTCATTTTCGCCTTTTTCCTTTTCCTTTTTAAAGAAAAGGGGTGAGTCTCTGGTTCACAACAGCGGGGCGGCGATTCCGAAGTGCACGACGGAGGCGCCCGGAGAGGAACGAGGAACACGAAGGCACGCGCAAAACGAGCAGAGAGGCATCTGCCGTTTTCCAGATGTCAAGCGGCGGCTCGGGAATCCTCCTCGGCGAATCTGGACCGAGGCGGGATGCTTCGGAAGCTTCCGTCTGATCCGCTGAACCCCTCGGGAAGCAATCTTCGCTAATCGCGAGTGGTGTCGCCAACCACAAGAAATGCGCCGGACGATGCGCATCCATGAAGTACCATAGCAACGAGTGACTCGCGCTGCGTGGAAAGAAGACGTGGACACGAGGAGGTCTTTTGCTGCTCTCTCCGCTCGTGCCTTTTGCCCTCTGGCTCTGCGCGCACCGCCCATTCTTCCCACTTTGCCTGCCTGCCTCTTCGTCCACGCCAAGCGGGGATCGGAAATGCCCAGAGAAATGCTGACCGGGTGTGTGTGATTTCTGGTTTGCACGACCTTTTCGTTTTCTTCCGCGTCCTCTCGGGGAAGAAACCCTCGAGAGTCCGTTTGCCTGCATTTCGGCAGGGACCCTCTAACTTCTTCACCTACCCCTCCCCCCTTCAGTGTTTTCCTTGCGTGTGCGGCGACTGCTGTGTAAGGGAAGGGGGTTTCGATCTCCCTGGCTCCTAGGGTGGAATTCTCCTTCGCTCTCCCCAAAGGCCAATTCCTCACTGCTGCTGGACATTGGAATAGGAGGGAAGCTGTCCAAGTAGGCATCACCAAGAGTGAGTGCGTATCTGAAGCCGCCTGGAAAGTATCTCATGGAGCATTCATCTTGCAAGCTCATCAAGTTGCATCAACAAAGAGGGAGTTCTCTCTCTTTGACAGAGTTTTGACAGGAAGCAAGAAACGCTTTCAGGGATCGGAGATCCCCCTGGTGCTGTCCTTCCTGCAAGGAAATCAAAATAGGACACCGAAAAGAAAGGAAAAAAAAAAAACGGGACACTTTGCCTTCATTCGGAGAAAAAGGAATTCGGGGAGATTTTCGCTCCGCTCGCTGCTGTGCGACCCAACTGAGCATCTCTTGCGCTCTCCCTCCCTCTCTCCAATGGGCTTCTCTCGAAGTTGTCACCGAATTATTCTACAAAGATCACCACTTCGCAATTTCTGCTGATGGAGTTGGAGGAGCAGGCATCCATAATTCAGCGGAGCCGATTGGCTCCTTCTGATTATCGGTATCCAGCGAAAGGAATCCTAGAAATGAAATTCGGTCTTGGATCCTTTCGTGCAACGCTGAAGGCTGGTCTCGTGCACTCGGCAACTCCAAAGTGAAAGCGAAAGGTGGGAGACGCCTTTCCCGTCGTATTTACTTATTTCGGAAAGTTCTGTTGTGGAGTCTTCGCCAGCGTGATCGCTCAGTCGGACTCCTCACCTCTTCAGCAGCTGCAGCTGGTCACCTCGTAGGCAAGCTTCAGCCATGCTCGCACCAAACCGCCCGTTTCACCTCGAGGCCAAGTCGGTGCGTTCCTTCCGTACTTCCTCGCTCCCTGTTCCGGGATCACCACGAGCGGAATGCTTCCGACTTTCACTGGGAAGCATTCACGGAGCTTCCAGGCAAAGACCTGGGTCCGAAAATCCTTTCTTAAGGTCGTTCGCACCGGAGTATATCGGAGGAGATGCAGATAACTGTGGATCCCGGACGCTCGGGTTCACATCTTCCTGGGTCCGCCGCCCGCCTTGCGTCAGGCTTCTGCTGCTGTCTCTTCGACGCCTTGCCGTTGCTGGTCGCTTACGCTCTCCGGAGGTGCTTCTTTGCAAACGTGGGGAGCGATCCGGGAACTGCCCGCCGAGGCGGTCGTTGGTGGACGACGACGACGGTAGACCGCTCGTTGCATGCCGGAGGTCTTCCTCTTCTCCCCGTCTTCATCCTTGCCAAACGATAGGCAAAGGCTGCTGAGCACGTCTTTTGAAAAAGCGATGTTCGCGTTTGGACCTAAAGACATTTCCGCTGTTTGCAGCGGCCGCTCTTGGTTCGGTGGACAGCCCGAGGAGGTACCGAGTCTCCTTGCTCGATTCGGTGGTACTGAATGAATTCTCCTTACGGAGCACTGACTCCGGAAACTGTGCGGACGAACGCGCAAGTGGCCAATCAGCATCGTGGGCAAGGATGAACATGGTAACCGTTGTCTTGGAGAACCTCGCACTCATTCACGTTTTGATGAGGTTATCCAGATGATTAGGAAAGTTTTTTCTGCCTTCCTGTAAACCAACCACCTTGTAATTGATGCGCATTGAAGCCCTCGACTATCACGAGGACCGTCATTATGACCGGCGTTGAGCAACATCCATGCTTATCGTGTAATCTGTAATTAGAATTGAAATTTTTCGAGAGAGAGTTTGCCCAGGAGAAAGGCGATTCCAGGCTCGGATTTCATCACTGTATCAATTCGATAATGTCTCTCTGGTGACACGCCGTGGTGTATAATCAAGATCACACGTGGAAAATTCTTCTTGTGCACCTTCCAAAGTGCGTATCTCTGCCCGCGCCAAAGTGAAGGTGGCCTGCTCGAGTCGGTCGGATGAAACGTGCCTCGGGAGCCGAAAAAAAAAATGATGAATTCCCTTTCTTGCGCTTTCCCAGAAAATTCAAAACACGGAGGCACGAGCGGTGGTGGGCAGACAACTTCCGTTTCTTGCTGTCACGACGGGTTTTCCCTTCATTGGAAATTCCTGCGCAGAGCGAAATTTAGTAGGAAAGCTCGAAATTGCTTAATGTCCACTGCACCTGAAAGTGTTTTCATGAACGTCGAGTGCGAACGCCGCCGACTAAACGATGCACCTCCCAATCTTCACTCAAAACACTTTTTAATCACCGGTCCCGACTCCAGCCGAAAGAAGAAAGGAAGGAAGAAGAGGAGGGCGAATTGATCTCGGCGTTTCCTGGAACAACGGCACGGGAGGCGGTCGCTGCCCGGGCAACAGCATGGGGAAGTGCAAGTGGAAATGCGAACGCCAGCGCCATCTCCGTCGAGCTGGACCTGCAAGTCTTCGAGTGGGGTGCAGAGACAGAGTGGTCGCTCCTGCAACGCACCGACCTCTGAAGTTCGGTCCCTCCCTTCCCCTCCCCCACACACACACACACACGCACGCACGCACGCACCTCTCGGAAAACACATTTTCCTTTCCTATGAAAGATCGGCGTATTGGTGGTTTGGCAGTCCTCGGTGGACTAGAAGGGTCTTTTGCAGGCTGACCGAGGAAAGCAGCAGTTCCTCCACCTGTCCGAAAATCACCCAGAGCTGCCACCCAGAGCCGGCAAGGAACGGAATCGGAATTAACGTCTTCATCTTGTGAAATCTTAAATCGAACCCACGAAATTCCTAATGGTTTCTTCATAGCTTGCAAAAGACATGAAATCCTCGATTGTATCAGTTGAGTCGCAGAGTCTTTTTTTTTTTTCCGAGGCGGCGGGTTTTTCCAGTCGCAGTGATGAATCAGTCAGACCATTGCAAGAGAGGCAGAATGAATCCCAACTCGGAGGCGCCATCGGTTCGTTGGCGAACAAATGGAGAAGTCCCCGCTGGAGCTTTCCCTGCGGAACACCACCCTCCTCCACAGGAAGAGGTGGCGATCAACAGGAACAGCGGTTTGCAGCTGAGCGGCTCAACAGCTGCCGAAAGGCCCACGCGGCTTCTCCCGAAGTCAGTCGATCCTTTTCGTTCCCGTCTGCAGTCATCCGGGTTCGGGGGATCGAAGACAGAACTGTGGGCAGCTCAAATGAGACCGATTTCGACATGCCAGTCGGATATTGCTCTTTGATTTCCCCATTCTGAGAGCTGACCTCGGAGTGGCAGCAGAGAATGTATTTGTGTGCTGTACACTGCAGGGTTTCGCGAAATGGACCGGTGCCTTCGTTTCCATGGGGCACACCTCGTCATATGCCCAGCACTGGTATGCGGAAGGCAGGTCGAACGAGGAAGTTGGCAGATTTGCGCCAAACACGTCTTAAGTGACAGCGAGCATGCCAACTCCCGAATTCCATCGTCACGCTCAAAGAGGCAGTTGCCATCGATACAGTCTGCACATTTTCATAACGATGATGGCAATTTTTTCCCATCCGGATTCGAAACCCATTTCCCCAGGATCCGAAAAAAAATCATTCGGGCTGCAGTTGTTCCTACGTGTCTGTGACCTCGAGAGTACGGGAAGAAAGGAGATGTTGGAACGCTGTCGAAGCGACGCATTCCCGTTTCTCTCCTACCGAGAACCGAATTGGGATCCTCTGAGGCCTCAGAACGAGAAGTCCCGTACTGAGGCATCCATCATTATGCTGATACTGATGCTGACGTGCTCGTTGCTGGATCTGGGTGGCAGCAGCAAGGAAAGAGGCTTGAATTTTGACCAGGTGATTTCTTGGCTGCCGTGCCATTGGATTCGTGGATTCTGGAAATGCCTGAACAGGAAACGGGAGAAAGGGGAGCGATTCCGATCCTGCTCAAGAAAAATTCGCACTTGAGTTCCATTAAAATACGAGAAGCAATTCTGCGGAAATGTAGAAAATCTCTATTCTTCCTTCATTTTTTTTTAGAAGCAGTCGAAAGAAGGCAAAGGTTCCAGAAGTAGGGGATCTCGCAAGAACAGAGTTCTCACAGGAGATGCAGGGCTCACGAACGGGACGGGACGAAACTTTTTGGGGGGATATGGGGGGGGGAGGGTCCCAACACCGCATGGCGCGAAACGCTGTCCAAGAAATGACTTCGCAGCGCTCCGGAAAAGCAATGGAGCCGTCTTCGAAGTCTTGGAAGCTCCCAGTGTTTGTTCCCTGATTGTGGGATCAGTCGAGGATGCAGCACTGCAGCATGAAGATCCGCCCGAGTCGAAGTCTGTGTCTGTGTGTGTGGGGGGGGGGGGAGAAAGCGACCCGGAGGCAGCAGCATTTCATCTCGCTATTCAGTTTCCAGAAAAGAATGAGCGAGGCATCCACGTGTAAAAGGAAAGGGGAAACGGAATCACTCCCAGAAGATGGCATTGAAACGAGTTAATCGCGTCATCGTGACAAGGGCAGGATGCACTTTGGTGCAAACCGCCGCTTTTTCGAACTCTCTCAATGAAAAATCGTCAATCGAGAGGTCAGGAAGAACTCAGCTCCGTGGATGGAAGAGTTGAGTTGGGAATGCGGGCGTGGAACCACCACCAATAAGCGGATCCGTGGTCGCGCGACAAAGTTCATCCAACTTTCCATTCTCGATGGCATTCCTCCTTATCTGGACGTTTCAGTGCATAATATAACATGTGCAGGCATAGGTCGTGTAGTCCCGACGATAATAATGTGTGAAGCAAACGACCTCCTGACATGACACACTCGTGTGGAGCAGCGGAGTTCTGACGTCACGGGAATTTCGGAACATTGCCATCAGGAATTCGGGATGCATCTTCAGTAGCCGGAACGGCAGTAGTTCAACTCACTGCTCATCGTTCCTTTTATCTTCGTCCTGAACAGCTTCACGTGGGAAGTTGCCTCTGGCAATAACACGGGTGCTAGCCCCATCAGTGACTAGCCCCATCTTCTCAGAAATCTCCTAGTAACAGGGAAACCTTATGATAATTCCAATAAAAATGTTGAAGCCTTCTGGTCTCGAAAAGTGAGCTCTGAGTATCTTCGTACCAAAATACACTGAGAAAGTCTTTTCTCTAAGCTGATGGGCGTGCAGTTCTTACAAGTTGGACCATGTCTGTGACCCGCTTCCCTCCCCTCCCTGTGTTCCTTGATCTCAGCAAACGACTCGGTTTTAGTGATGCAACAGCTTATCGACATCAGGCTGTCGTGGTCTTGGATGCACGAGAAGGGACTGACCTTGGAGGAGCTGCTGGTTTTCCAAACCGTCTATTCAATCAAAGAATCTCGCTCGACGCCAATCCGATTCCGCGGGCACACTCTACGGGCCTACTCTTTGGCTTCCTTGGGGAGGGGGGGGGGGGAAGAAAAGTCACCTGAGCAAACACGAGAAGTTCTTCAGTATCCGACAGAGATAATCGCTCATCCCCATGCTGCGATTCACATCATTGACCACTTTCGCGCTCTGCGAGCCTGCGCACCACCCGAGATTCGCTCTTTTCGATTCTTCAGGATCGATCCCTTCAGGATCAAGAGCCTCTCTGTGTTAGATTTCGGTGGGTTTTCCTGGGAGTCGGGTGGACCGCTTCGCGCATCTCTGCTCCTTCAGGACTGGAGCTCGCAACGCTTGCTGGGAGACCTGCATGCACGTGGGCCATCCAGCGTGACGATTCGCGCGGGATGGCCCCCATGCATGCAGGTGGTACTTCTTGAGCCTCATGAAACCAGAGACGAAGCTGCGGACGAGGTTCAATCATCATCGTCATCACTGCTGCTTTGGTGGCAAACTACAAGTCGATCGTCAGCCAGAGAGTGAAAGAGATAAATTTGTGATTATCTCCGCATAAATAGTGGCTCTTGAGATTCACTGAAAAAAGTAGCAGCTCCACAGGTGACTGAAAAAGAGGAGGGAATACATGAAGGATCAACAACTTGTGTGCATCCTCCACGTCCGAAAAGGCAACCCCGAAAGAAGGAATTGCTGCAGAGGAGACGGCTGACTTGCACACCGATGATGATCAGTGGTCTTGAGGCTGCGCCGCGAAGAAGAGCAGCAGAAACTGTTGGGGTCGGAGCAGGACGCGCGATATTCGACAAACTTGTTACTTCAGCCGCGGATCCGAGGCGGAAGTAACTTCTTTCATGCCTTGAGGATTTTTTTTTTTTTTTTTTCCCCCCCCCCCTTTTCCTTCGTTTTCTTGCATTCATCCGGGCTGATTCAAAGAAGCTGCTTTCCGTGTGATCAGAATCGCATTCTCGAACCTACGATAAATGGCGATGCCGCTTCCATGCTACCAACTCGCGGCGAAGGTCCAGGGAGGTGTGATCGGTTATTCTGGAAGGATCTGGCGGCTTCTTACGCGACCCCATTATCAGGGGAGGCTTGTGTGCGAAGGACATCGTGTCGCTGTTACCTTTGGCCGTTTCCACTCGTCCTGAAATGCCGCGCACTCCTTCGCGTAGGGCTCTGCGGAGGTGCTGGCGCAGGAGAGGTGGTCTGGAGCGGATTTTCGTCTGCGTCCCGTGTCCGCTCCTGGAGAAACTGTGCTCCTTCCCTCGAACAAGAAAGCGCTCTTGATGCTGGCTTGAGGTGCAATGCACACCTAGCCGTTTGGATGGATCCATCGTTGTGGTTCGTTCGAGACGAATCCATCCGAGCTGCGGCCGTCTCTCCCCTTCCCCCCCCCCCCCTCGAAAAAAAGTGACTTCCTGGAGTCTAGCAACATGACGAAAGATCTCGACCTTTCCGGGAAAGGAAAGCACGACAAGAAATCGATCTCTTGTGACACCCCCGCTTGGCTAGGTCGCCCACAGCCAACTCGAAGGGGACTGGGATCTTCTCGATCCTGTGTGCGCACATCCTGTGCTGTGTGTGTGTGTGTTTTCGTCTCTCGGACTCTGGGCATTCCGCAGGGGACCGTCCTCTCCTCCCGGCGTCTCTCGGAGCGGAACCCGTCGCTCCGACGAGAGTCCGGGCAACCCATTTTGAAGGAGACTCGGCGAGAGGAATGTGTTGCCGTTTCTGTCGTCCGGCGGAGTCACGCTCGTAATGGTTCGAAGCACCGGAAATTTTTATGAATCACGCGAGACCCCGCTGGACAGGCCTTCATTCCCAGCTCCGGGCCGACCGAGCTCCCTTATCTGCGGCGGATTTCCAGGAGGATGCACCACGGGCAAATGGCGAACCTTTTGTGTATGTAAGAACGCGTGTCAAGCGTGTAACAGGACAGCCAGAAATGCTCCGAGTTGCTTCCGCCGTCCATTAGTCTAATTAAATCGCGTGTTGACATACTACCCCCAAGGCGACGAGGGCTTGCCACACCTGTTATTACATTTCCAGTGCTTTCCTGGAAAAATATGTATCAGAATATTGCATTTCTTTGTCGTTCCGCCTGGCCCGCAAAACAAAGGGACAGGTCACGAGTGGAGATGATATTCATGCGCTCCACGCGCTTATTAAAGAATGTGGCTCTCATTAATGCATGCACGCGCGCGATGTTAAAGATGGCTGCAGAAAGGCATCTGTGTCGCTGCGGAATCCCTTCCGCCGTCCCAAGTAGCATTATCGATTGCATCGATTTTTTATGGCTCGTTTTCAAGATGACTTTTAGGGAGACTCCTTGCGGGCGCACGAAGTTCCTGGTCGGGGGATGGGCGCCTTCGTCTCTCTTTCGTCCGCGCTTCCATGCCGTCGGGATTCAGCTCGAGGCAATCGGCAGTACCTCCTCGGCTCGCCCTCTCGTGGAGGCGGGCGGGCGAGGAAAGAGGTCCTGTTTCCGGGTGGGAGCGGTGGGAGGCATCGGGGCGCCCGTTCGAAACGCAACCCCCTGAAGTGGTCAGCAGGCGCGCTCGTGCAGAGAGCCATCTGCGCTTTCGGTACCTCGCGTGCATGATTCGCCTTGGACGACTGTTCCCAGCCGGGTTTTCAGGAGGCAGGAGAGTTCGTCCGCATGAAACTCAACTTGGCCACCACGCGTTGCCACATGCGACCCCCAGTCGCATGGAGGAATGCCCCCACCTCGGCCACCTCGAGTGAGATGCGCGCTACTCGAGCTCTTTAGGGCGCGACGGTGGGCCCGAGCTGTCCGTTCCCATCCTGGACGCGAACCCCGTGTGTGATGCAACTCCAGTCAGGTTTTGCCACTCTTCCATTGCGCGCGGGCAACACGGACTTGTGAGGAACCACGGCTGCTCAGGTCACGGGCTGAAAGGAAAGACCACAACACAGTCTCTTCGAGCAACATTTCGATAGCGCATGCTCTAGCATGGGTCCTTCTCGACGAGTTTTCATTAGAAAAGGGAGACACAATGAGGACAGGCGATAGGGAATTCACTGGAAATTCATAATGGTTTCCAAATCATTGATTCTCATTATGGCACTGCTGAGTTGCTAAGCTAACCGCCTCCTACCCGGTACTTCCTCAACCCGTTGACACTTCAAGCCAGTTTCTCACGGATGACTCTAACGTGATGACCTTTCATCGAACGGAAGTAGCACGAAACTGGTCACCCTATTAGCTGGAAGGAGGCGCACTGTAGGCTATATTGCAGGGCATAGTGGCATCCATCGTTCGTTTTTCCAAAGCGGGAGCGGAAATCAAGCTAAAAGCGGAATCAGACGAATTGTTCTCCTGCAGGAATTTCGTGGAGCTAAAAGCTAGAAGCATCTTTTGTTAGGTCCCACATGGCCTGGGGGCGATCGGTTCAAAATTGAATGTGACTCGGCCTAAATCTCGCAAAGCAACTCTTTTATGAGGAAGACTTTTTCGAAGGTGCGCGCCCTGATTAGGGGATCCCACGAGCGCTTCGAAGCTGCCGACTGGGAGGGTTCGGGCGATTCCAAGAACGCCGAGGCGTCCAACTCGGAGGATGCTCTTCGTGCCGGCGAAAAGAACGAAACGGAAGCAGCGACTGCTTCTCAGTATCCTCGCATCCCCAAAGGAACTGACGGTCTAGATGTGCATCTGCTCCTATGCAGCCTCCGTACTGCATCCGACTCGAAAATGGGTGCCGCCGCGGTCCTTCGTGTTGCGTTGCTCTGATTGGAAAATGCTTTAGGCGCTCCGTTGTCTCAGAATTCCAACGCGAAAACTTGGACGACGCCGGTGTACGTGATCTTCCCGTTGCAGAATCTCTTCCCGGAAATGCACAAGCATATCAGCGTATCGGTGAGGAGCACCCCAACTTTATTTGCCTTTCGGCGCAGAAAGAAGCTTTTCCCAGCATCCATCTTTGGTAATCTGGAGATGATTCAATTACAGGCCATCGATCTTTAGCAACATCTATTTGATCAACTGCCCTGGGAGCACGTCATGGTTCTGTGTCTCCTATGACAGGAAAATCAGGAAATGTGATTGAAGCGATATGCGGATAAGTTATTCAAGATTAATCACTGGAAGTGGATGATCTCATCGGTCGGTGGAAGCGTCGCCTAGAAACGCAGAGCAGCTGACATTCCTGTTGCCACGGACAAGAATGTCTGACCTTAATATGTGAATTGTCAAGAGGAGCGCGTTTCTTCGTTTATCGCGAATTCTTCTCGGAGCCCCATTTTTTTCATGGAAGCCATCTTTGGCCTCGCATGTTTCTGTTCCTCCTCCCAAGATGCCATTTTCCTATCCCGCTGCCTGGAGGGAATCCACGAGAAAAGCGGCCGCCGAGATGCCGTTACAGCTCGCGTCGCGAAAGAAAACGGAAGGCATCGTGGCGGGGTAGCTTTATTCCTTTTGTCGTACAGGGAATGCACCAGAGAGCGCAGTGTACAAGGAAAGTTTCGCTTTTCCTTTATTTTCCCGGCGTCCCCTTCGCGCACTGAACTCTTGACGATGTGCTGCTGGAACACCCGGTCGTGGTTTTTCGAAAGGGAGGGCGGTCAGCGTTGGCGCCGAGGCTGAAGAATGCTTCGTGCACCTTTTCGCGAACAACCCCGCTGCCTACTCCCTGAGGATTCCCGCACACGGGGAGCTTTCCCGTGAGCATCATTGCGTCTTGCATTCCCTTCGAATATGAGTTCCAGAGGGAGTAGCGGGTCGGTGCGATTGTGAATCAGGCGGCGAACTGCCCAAGGGAATTTTTGTTGTGGAGCGGGGAAAGGCCATCTACATAGGAAGGAGGCCGTCCGATGGAACGACGGGGTTGAGCCCCCACTCGCGCGGGCCGATTCCTGAGAGACGGAAACTCGAAAGGTTGCCCGGTAAGCATGAGGAACGCGGTGGAACGGCTGCGATATACTGAGGGCAAACCAAGAAGGGGCATGGAAAGTGGATCGGGGTCCCGCAGAGAAACGCGAAGGCCCAACCCAGCCGAGGAAGCTGCGGCGAAGTGGCTGCGGCGTCATTTCTCGCGGGAGCGAATTCGCCTTAGGAACGGGGTCTCAAGGGTCATCGATTGCGCGATGAGTCCATCCAGCGATCGATTATCTCAATGAGAATGATGGAACTTGAGAGGAGAGAAGCGACGGCTCGAGAAAACGAGACTCACTTGGCCTCAGCAGCCTCTGAGATGCTCCAAACTGTGGAAACGAACCGCTGTGGGATATCGGAAGCACGGGAAGCACTTCCGATTCTAGAGAAGATCGGGCAGGATGTAGGAGATGTAGGAGTAGGGGAAAAGGAAAATCAGGAAGGAGGAAGGTTATCGTTCAATCATCTCGAGAACCATTCCCTGGCTTTGTATTGCTCACGTGGTCTTCAAGGTTCAGGTGTTCTTCCCACTTTTGGAGCTCAGCACCCAGTGCAGCACGTTTTTTAACTCTCTTGCACAGTCAGCGGGGCTTGCCTTGTCCTTTGACAACCCTTTCGGGCTTCCCCTATCACATTTCGTAGCGTTCCCAGGATTCATAAGAAGCCGCTTTCCATTCTCGAGCACTTCCTCCACGGAGATGCAAGGGCTGTCCCGTGCTCTGCTCCTCTTAGTGTGAAGAAGAGTGTCCCTTCCTTCGAACCGGTTAGTGTAGCAGCACGCTCTCATCCTTCAGATCGCTTTCCGCGCTTCTCACCTCCTCCGTTCCAACTCGAAGAAGCTCTTCCAGCAGCCCCCCGTCTCCTGATCTCTGCTCACCTCCTCGTAAATCTCGCACTGCGCGTTGGGCCACGCTTCTTGCAAGTCGCCTTCCGGTCTGGAATGCGCTGAAGGCGCCTCAGGAATCGCACCCCGCGAACGCTCTTCCTTTCCGCTGCGCTTCCTGGTATTCGCTCCGTGTATCTTCCCACTTCTTTTCAAGCAGTTCATACGAAAAAGAAAACTCGAGGTGCTGTGCAGGAAATTTCAGCCAGAGAACTCTCTCTCTCCATTGCGGCGACGGGCCCTTGTGGCTGCACATCCGCGTCATCTCACAATCTGGGCTGGGGGCACCAGGCGCGCTTCCAGCTCGGGCGAATGCCATGTTCTCCTTCTGCTCTCCAGTCAGTCAGACTTCCCCTCGGCGCATTATGCCATGCCCTGGGACACGGGAGGAAAGGTGCTTGGGCTTTGTGAAGCGTTTCTTTGGCCTCCTGGCGCTCTTGTCGTCAGTCGAAGCAGTCCGAAGCCCTTCTTCATCACTTCTCGATCCCCGACGACTTTCCGAATTTTCCGCTCATCGCGATGAAATTGGCAATTGGATTTCTTGCGGAAGCACACCAAAAAAAATCACTTTTTCCGAACATCTCGCGGACACTGATGCAGAATCTGCCCGTGTCGTCTCACGTGGGTTCTCATGGGGTTGAAGCACACGCTCCGTGTTCCTTCCTAAGAAACGGCAGATGGTGCGAAACGGAAGGCGGAGACAATCTGAACAGGAATCCAGTGGTCATTCCCGGCAGCAGGAGGCACCTGTGGAGCAGAGTCGCTCTCAGCTGCATTCCTCACCCGACGAACCCCAACATTGAGGCGAGGAAGTGAGCGGGAACCTCGTCCTTTTCTTCCGCGGGTTCGCCGAGAAGAGATTCCTTAAGATCGAGTTGGGGGGGGGGCCTTGCAGCGACGCTTCGGGGGCATCCGCATCGAAAACGTCACGCGTGCGCATGCATTGACGAATCACACCGAGAGAGCGATGGTCTGCAAAGTGGTCCGCTCGCTAGAACGGCATAAACACGGTTGGTGAAAACGTCGAAGACCAAGAGATCGGAATGCCAACTGAATGCGAACTTGGACTCGGATGGATGCCGGGAGCTTCCGCCCCCAGGACATGAATAGGCAGAAATCGGGAAAATGAGGTCCAGCTAACTATGGAGTTACAGCAGACTCCGGAAACTTAAGGAAGAGTCCAAAGGACTATACGGAGGATCCTGTGCTCGCCCCACAAGGACGCTTCCAAGTGAGGAGTGGCATCCGGTTCGAATGAACATTTTTCCATACGTGATTTCCATCAGTGTTTTTTTTTTTTTTTTTTTTTAAAGCTCTCGGAGTCGTCCTCAGACTCCAATTCTTCAGAGGAGTCTCAGAGAGGAGGGGAAAATCGTAGTTCGAAGCGTTAGTTGGCCTTAGAAGAATTGCAGACAAAACATGGAAGAGTTGAAATAGTTCTTCGGAGTTCTTTTAGAGTGAAGCAAGTGCTTGAAAGACACTGGGATTCCATGAGCAGCAATGAAATGACAGGAGCGAACAAAGCACAGTAGTTTCTAGAGTGGAATCGAGGCAATCCATTGCTTGCACGACAACGCGGATGGCAGCATCCGCTCAGAAGAGGTGGCAGCTTCAAAAAAGTATGCCCGCACGCAGGGCGAGGAACAGAGAGTAAAGTAGAAGGCCAGGAGAAGTGCGTTTTTTGTGCGTCAGCGTTAACTTGGCTTCGCCGCATCTGCAGCCTTTCGGGCTGGTTCGGTTGATGCGTTGGTTGTTATGCCAACGCGAAACCCTGATTCATCCACCCCGGCTCTGCACCTTTGCAAGCGCATATCGCTCGTGCCAGCAGCGTCTTGCACGCCTCAGAACGCGCGCAAATGACGGAGTCTGCGGCCATGGAAACGGAGCAGTAACCAACGGTGCGGTCTCAGCAGGATGCGCGCCTTGCCACGCCTGCAATTCAGTTCTATGAGTTTCTTCGGATAAGCGAAGTTCCTCAAGGAACTTGCATCTGGAAAAGGGACAGATCGAAGTTAAAAATAAACTTTTTTTTCCAAATTGTGCTCTTCACGGAATTCTGCCTCCCTGCTATTGGGTCAAGACGAAATGCTCCAGGGAGGATCTTCAGAAGGAAGCCATCTTCACGGAGGAAACCCGAAGAGGCTCAGTCGCGTTCGCAGAGCCGATTTTGTTTCATCTCCCCGTTGAGCTCAGCGTGCCGCTGCTGGAGGAAGCTCCAAGAAGCGTTCGCTGCCACTGAGACGAAGGTTCCATCCTATGGAGCTCTTCCTGCGGAAGATTGAAATTGCGAAGTGAACAGATCAAACCATCAAAGCTCTGAGCGATGCACTTAACTTGTGAGCGGGATGCTCGTGTGCTTCTCCATCGCTCTCTTCGAGCAACAGCACTGTTCGCATGAGCCGAATTTCCCTTTTTTTTTTTTTTATCTTCCTGACGATAGGTGTGCACGCGGCCATCATCAGCCACCTATATAACCCTCAGCGTGTCCATGAAAGAATTTTAAACCGCCCGCTGAAGACTGGGTTCAGGAAATTTCGACCGACGTGCATTCTTCCGCCCTACCTGAGCAGCGTTCCCACAGTGAAAAAACCGCGAAGTCCATCGGGAGGCCGCTGCTGTCCTTTCGCGGAGGAAGCGCGTGCCCCGAAAGAAGGGGCTCTTGGCCTAATCGATATTCATTAGCGAAACGCACCGCGGCCCTGATCTCTCTTCGTCTGACAGTGGACTTCCCCCGGAGAACAGAGAGTGCTGCAGAGGGCCTCGCATAGAGTGGGATCCTTCGGCAATTAAAAGTCTGTATCTCTTCCTGCTACTGGCAAAGCTTTTCAAGAAATGGAACCATCTGGCCCCCGACCAGCAGCGATCGGAGTTCGTGCTCCGTGCAGATGTGCCCGGACGAAACGGCTTCCCCCTGTGGCAATGGGTGGCTGCGGTGTCAGCTGAAGGTCAGCTCTTCCTCCATTGTTGACCGTTGACAAAACGAAAGCCGTCTCGCGCTCTCATCACTGTGGGATGCAGCGCGGCTCGTCATCTGTCGATGTGCGAACCTAGGAATTTTCAACCTCCCCTGAGCTTCCAGCGGGCCCCGGGAAGATACAGCACATTCTCCACTCTCCTCCCACACACGTTCGAAGACCTCCGAAAGATTAAACCCATCCTCCAGAAATTGGGGAGGAAACGCGCACTTCTAAGAGGAGGGCATGAAACCTCCACCCCCATTGCAATTGGCATTTTTTAAAACATTTCCTCGTCGCATTTTTACCATTTATGCATTTTTCTGATTGGTCTTTTGGTTGTTCTTTCGAACGTCAGCTCGCTCTCTGAAGATGGGATACATTTTTTCCGTCTTCCTCTCGATTTTTTTTTTTTTTTTTGGGGGGGGGGGGGGGGGAAGGGAGAAATTGTGACTCGAGATTCTTTCCGATGATAACTCGCCACCAGAAAACCAACTTGGTGTTGGTGTGGTCGAAATGTGTTGCCGCCATTCCGACTGTTTGCCTTCTGAGCCCTTCATCTTCCTCAACCTCCGATTGGCAGCCTTTCCTCCACTGATAGAGGAATCTTCTGCGTGATTCCAAGAACGCGCTATCTGTGCTCTCATCTGATGATGACGGATGCTGACCAGCTAAACCAACTGGCGGAGGAGATTTGCGATTCGTGTCTCATACACTTTGAGGCTCACATCTCACGTGGATGAAGCGAAAAATCACGACGAGCGCTCCGAGCGCAGGCAGCCAACAGGCGGCAGAGGTAGCTGCTAGTCCGTGGTGATTCGTTTCACCAAAGGGGTAGCCGTCAGGAAACTGGGAAGGATGTTGTGTGTCCGTGTACCACGTTTACGTTCCACGCCGAGTTAGCAACCCAGCTGCTGCGACGAAGAAGCGCGATGCTTTGGTCCAGCCACTTTTCACACCGATTCATCCCTTTAGTCTCACTGCCCGTGTGAAGTCCCCCCCTCCCCAGCTGAAAGCATAGCGGAAGAGATTCAGGCAGGCGAGCTTTGTTTTTCGAGCTTTCCTTTCATCTCCGTGCTGAGGTCTGACGCGGTCGCTTGCGTTATTGTAACTTTCGTGCAGAGTTCCTGTTCTTTTTTTTCCTTTTTTTTCCCCCTTCCACAGATTCGGAATTCACGTTTCAATTTCTAAGCACGAGGTACGCGAGATCACCAAGCGCTCTGATCGGCAGAATACGCCTTTCATCGCTCCACCCCCTCGGGTGGCGGACCGGTGCGTCATTCAAAGCATTCAGTGTGTGCGAATTTGAAGCGAGAAAGCCGGCGTATTTTGATCAAAGATCATGATCATTGACAGGGTAATGACTCGAGTGTCATTCTCATCACTTGATGCATTTTTCGCCATCCATGCACTTTGCTCGTTGTCAGCGGTGGGACGGTCTGGCTGCTTCCAGACATTTTTGAAACCGAGATATCCTCATTATCCCGATGCCGCTGTTGTCTCGATATCTCTCGCCACTCGTCGTCCACAGCTCGAAAGGCGCAAAAACCCGAGGTCAGGCGGCAGGCATGCTCCCCTTCATTCGCTCTTCTTTGCATGTGCTCTCTTAACGGATCTCTTCAGTGGGTCCCATACTTGGCTCGTCGTCACCACCGTTCGTTCCCACTTCCCGGTGGTTCGTACACCGAAAGACGACTCCGTTTATCCCTATCAGTATGATGCAAAATACTGAGTACCACATGAGGTTCGCTTTATGAAGAGAAACGTGGCATCAGCAGCTTCTGAGTGACTGAAAAGGAGGGATGGACAGCAAGACGAAGTGAAGGGATCATTATGAAGGCTTGGGATTCAGGAAATGGGGTTCAAGATTCACAATCATCGCCGATCTACGACTCGTACCGAGATGAGCAGGAGCGAGGATTCTTGGAACCAGCAGACTATTCGAGAACAGGATGCTCACAGAACACGGAAAGACGCCACGGCAAGCAGTGAAGCTCCACGGATGGAGATCGTCAGCATCTGACCCAATGCTCTTTGAGGGGACTGCACCATGGCGGTGCGGTCGCAGATCACAGTTTGCCAATTAATTCGATCTCGAGCTGCAAGTGCCTTTCAATATGCGAAGGGTGGCTCAGTCAAAGACGCGGTAGGCAACAGCCTCTGAAACCCCTCCGATGCGTATTGGTTTTTGTGAATTCACCAATTATCAGTTAGCGCTCGATCCATAGGGTGCTTGGAAACCTCACGGTCCACGTTGCCTAAGTCGCTGCGAAGTCTAAAACTTGGAACACCAAAGAGAAGGTTCCCTTTTGTCAGGAAACCTTTCTTCGGTTGCCAAACCCGAGAAAGTCTCGCAAGCGGGAAGGCATGGAGCTGAACGAAATCGGTAACTGATAAGGAATGATGATCTTGATTTTCACCGTCGTCTCGGGTGAAGCAGACGGTCGAAAAGGGCTCCAGGTGGTGCAGCATTTCAAGACGTAACTGAAATTGGTTGTCAGCTGGTCTGTTTGGATGTCGTCAGCAGCGCCGCCTCTGGCTGCTGACGGATGCAGACGAATGAACCCACCGGAGAACCGAAATCTCGAACCACGGAGTGGTTGTCGAAATCTCTTGTCCATTCTTTTTCTTGCGGTTGCCTCTTTCTTCCTCACTGTCCATGGTTCCCCTCAGGCAACTGAAAGCGATCGGAACGAGTGGCGCGACAGTCTGCCTATCCGAATCGCAGCAGCGATATTGTCTCCGTCAGCCCACTTGTGGAAATTAATTACTCGGTGAGAAACTCTGACGGGCAGCTACCCTACAATCATCCACCATCTGCAATTACTGAACAGATTGCTTTTTAATGAGCTGTTCCCACGACAAATAGTTGTTCGACTATCAGCCAGTAACCATGTTCTCCCATCTCCTATCCAACGTTGCGTTTCCTTCGTCAAGATGCTCTTTCGCGGTACAGGAAGGGCTTGTCAAAGAGTCGGATTCGTTCGTAGAAGGCGGAAGGACCAGCACGACCGGTCCGCACCTCAAAGAAAAACTGGCAGTGCCAGTCCGAAGCCCCACTTCGAACTCTGAAGGAGGCAGCATCCATTCCTGATTTCCGGAGAAAGCTAAGGTCAGCTAAGTCTCGCAAGAAAACGGGGAAACATGGAGCAGGCGTCGTACAGCCAGGCATCGATGAAGACCAGAAGTATCAGAGGCAGATCCTGAGGAGAAAGCACTCCAACGAGGCTGGGAAATGGGCAGCGGCAGTGTCAGAAGCGTTTTATTGGGAGCTGTTTCGTCCCTGGAGGGCGGGCGCCAAGTTCTCAGTTCAAAGGATCATCCTCCAGGGGATTCACTGCGAATCCCTCAGGATCCGACGTTATCATTCAGGAGCGAAATCTTTCAGATGATGACGAGGGTTTTTCGCTAAAATAAGGAAAGAAAAGAGCGGACTGCAGCGTTGGCTTTAGAAAGAAGAGTCATCTGCCGTTCTCTTCCGAAAATCTCGTAGCGAGGCTCATCTGAGCAAGTGAACCGATGCTGCACTTGAAGCGCGCAGCCACCAGCATCTCTGGACCCGATACTGCCGTCTTAAAGAGATACGGGTGTGCTTGTGTCTGCTTCGCGGACCTGGCTGGCCCTGTGCCTGGAAGACGTCCCCGAGACTCCAGGGGACAGGAGGCCCTCCTCCCGATCTCGTGAACTGGAGATTCCGACCGTCTGGAGTGCCTCCCTCCGACTTAGTGTGCTGCCTATCTTCTTTCTGCGGAAGCTGAGGTCCGTGGCCTCCTCGTTTCGGCAGCGGCGAGGTTTCCTCGGAAAGGGCGGGAGAGGAATGGAAAACGCGCAAGAAAGCCCAATTGGGAAAGAAGCCCCAGGCTCTCTCGAGGAGGAGGATGCCAAATCTGGAGGATCCTCCGAGCATCGGAATGCTAGGAGAATGACTGCCTTCCTGATCTTCAGGATCCTGGCGTTTTGCGATTATCATGACGTGGGTCGGCGGCATTTCGGCGCTCTTTGACTGTCGTTATGCCGTGGCAACAGCGGAAGTCCGGAATTCGCTCGCCCGCCGTTCAGGCAGATGCTCGGCCTTCTATCTCCTGTTAGCACCGCTCTCGACCTTTGGGTCCATCTTCAATTATTTCTGAGAAGAGTAGGGCATCCTTGGGTTGGCAGCTCGATGCTGTGTCCGTCTGTTGCGAACACCAAAGCTCCTCTTCATCGGTTTTCCAAACGTCCGCATTGGTCTCGGAGCTCATACCTGTCTAAAGACTAGAAGCTTGGTATACGCAACTCATGGATGCTGGACTCCGCGTTCCTCCCCTTTCGATAAAAGCAGCTCATTCGAATGGACTTTCCTGAAGTCTTTTTGCAACTGTTGAAAAAAAGCGCTCGGAGAACTCGTGATCCGAGCAGCAGCTTCCCGTAGATAGATATCTTGGTGCTCGCAGCAGTTTCTTTGTGTGTGAAATTCCTCATCCCTGTTGGCTGCTGGTTCATTTGACGTGGAAAAGGCAAGAGTCTGCGGAGCTTTAGTTTTCGGATCGTTGAGCCACCTGGTTGCAGTTTGCTTGAAACATCGCATCCTCCCCTCTCACCTGGAGCCGAAAACCCTTTGTAAAGGTACAGCGGCAAGAATGCGTCTTCTCCGCATGGACTCCAGGGGGTAACCCACGAGCAGCCTTTGAAGGAGCTTCGTGCCTCCTGAAACATCGAGGACACCGTGTAATCATCTTCCTCACAAATAGGCAACCGCCTCTCCGCTCTTAATCTTGACAGCTGATTAATGGTTGCCTTTTCACAGCGAGCACGAAGCCACTCTTCGGACTTTTTTGTGTGTGCGAGATGAAGTCTTTCCAGCTCGAGGACCGCCTGGCAGCTTCTGTTGATCTAGGTGTCCGGATCCACCTGAATTGCTAGGGGTGGCTCTCGATCGCACAGGTTTTTCCTAAAGAGGTCCAGCTGAACCGCCGGTTCGCAAGTGAAGTCGGAAGCAAGAGGGGGAGAGAGAGGAAGGGATAAGGAAACCCTATTATCCCGACGGTGTCCAGGGACTCGAGCCGCGTCCCGGTGCTGCTCTTCGACGACACTAGGGAGATTCTTAACGCTGGTCCGAACATTTCGTAGTCTGCGAGCTCTCCGTTCAAGCGATCCTCACATCTGCTGTTGCTGCTGTGATTTCCTATTCGCGATTCCTTGCTGTCGCCGAACGACGGGACGCGACGGGCAATCGTTTCCCTCTGCTTCCTCCTCCTCTTCTTGCCTTCGTCTGATTGAATGGCTGTTTGCTTGGGAAGCTCTGAACGGTGGCGAACACCGTCCGACCCAACACCACGTCACGCGGATGACGGTGAGGTGGTGAGGAGCTGCAAGCAGCGCGATCGTCAAAATTGGCATCCGCGGTGCACGGACGCTGAGACCTCCTCTCGCGGCATTGATCCACCCATGAGCAGGGACGCGAGCGACTACACCGATGTTCCCTCTGGGGGTGCAGAGTGCGAACTTCATCCCGTGCCTTCGTGTTCTTGGGACGTGCTCTTGCGACTTCCCCTTGCTCCTGGGACCCCTGGAAACACCTCCAGAAGGAAGACGGTGCAGCGGTCGTGTCAAAGAGTGTCTGCCTTCACTGCCACCTGCAGCATCCGGAACCCTGGACCGTCTCATGGGTGCAGCTTCACTGCTAAATTCTGCCTCCATCGAGAAGGCCGAACTCTCGCCCTCCTCCTGGAGGCAGAGACGCCGCCAGCCAGTGCGGTCTCTGATGGCTCTTCCATTTCTTCGGAAAGAAACTACCAAGGGGTTGGAAACCCTCTTCATACACGACCTGCGGCATCCCTCCTTGACCTTTTTTCGCGTCTCGCCAATCCCCCCCCTCCCTCCCGCCTCTTGAAGTTCCGTCGCGCCGGAAGACTCCAGGTGCACCCAGGAGCTTCCTTGCCACGAAATCCGTGCCGTCTCTGATGCCGTCCTCGTGGAGGGCGACCTGCGAAAAGCGAGCCGCGGATCGGAGCGAGAAAATCGGCGACCAGAAGCCAGGATGATCCCTGACCGCCAGCGGACCCAGCTTCCCGAGATGAAAGCGCAACTCCCTCCCGCGGGAAATTTTCGCGAATGCTTGATCGGTCGTCGAGTGAGTCGGACCCGGGGAAAGGCACGTCGGCTTCGAAGATGCTGCTGCGGATATGAGGTCCGAATACAGATGGTGGGAGGGTCGCTAGAAGCTGCTGATGAGGGGTCGGCTGACCAGCAGCAGCAAGCTGGCGCGTGGATCCCCTCAGGAAAATAAATGACTGCTCGAAGCATCGCGGAAGCCCTGGCGGCTCTGAATCAAAAGCATTTTGCATGTCTCGTGAGCTGAAACAACCGCAGATGCGAAAAGAATCTTCCCGAATCGCAGTCGGGAAGCCGCCGCCACTGGTGAAAGGAAACAGCGGCCATTCCTACCTATCCCATGACCGAACTTGTTTGCAAGAGCAGGAATGTCCTTAGGACACCGTTCCGCGCACAAAGCTGGCCGTGCGATACCTTGCTCCTTCAGCGAGGGGTGGTCACCACCACCACGGATTGTTTCCTCGGTTGGTGGCGCAAGAGTTTGGCTGGGTCGGGGTCCAGTGTGCTCCTGAAACTCCAAGTGTGGTACAAGAGATTACTTTCTTCCCCTCTCCCTGTCCGAGCGGAAACTTCCAGAAGGGCGAACGTGCCATCTGGAAGTGCGTGCAGACTCTGCGTAAATCCGTTGGCATGTTAGGTGCTCACGGTCTCTTCCGGGCGAAGCTTCAGCCGACCCCTCTTTGCGGGCGGAGCTCGTCACGGGCCGAGACGCGAGATGCGTTCCCGAATCCTCAGGAGCGCTCGGCCGCTTGCTGTGCCCGTCGTTCCCGCTCAGCTCCCGAGCGAACCGTCGGCTGAATGCACACGTCTTTCGTTCCTCTTCCTCTTCCCGAGGTCCCGATCGGGTCCGCAAGATCACGCAGTGAATGCAGGAAGGAGAAAGCCCTCTGCGCGTTATGACCTTTTCGGTCGCACGCGCGCGTGCCTGACCTCGCCCTCTGATCCTCCCCGAACCGCGACCATTTCGGCGATCGGTCTGGTCCTGGGAAGCGACGCCGAGCCGTTCCCGCAGGCCGAACTTCCCCTTGGAGTCACCTCCCTCGCGTATCCGTCCGAACCCGCTTCCTGGCGAGCGCTCTGCTCCTCGCGGACGCCATCCCGGTGAAGGTCACTTCCGTCCTTGGCGCGTTCCGGCTCGGAAACCGCATCTCCGAGGAGCCGCTTGGCCTCGCACGGGCCAACCGCGGCGGCGCGCGTGCGCGGGGATGAGAGCAACCGCTCCCCACTGAGGAGCGCCGGCGCACCGCATCGCCCGCGGCTGAGAAAAACCAAGTGATGGTTCGTGCGTGGCACGCGGCGAACTCCGTGACTTAGGAGGCGCGTGCCGGGGGCTTCTGAGAAGGCTCCAGGACGTGGAAGGGGGGGGGGGGGAAATCGCGGGGCGAGTGACCCCTGAGAGTGCTGCCGCTCCGCGCGCTTTTCTTCTCTGTCAAGGACGAACGGCAGCAAAAGAAGGAGCCGCAGGAGGCACGAAAAGGGCGACATGGAGCCACGGAGTCCGGGGTCCTCTGGGGCCGCTGCTCAAGAGTTCGTTCCGCACTCTCCTCTTCCTCCGCGAGTGCTTCTACGTGCCGCAGAAGGCCACATGAGGACCGGTCCTGGGGCACCCGCGTCCCCCTTCCCGGAAGAGAGAGAAAGAGACGGCCTTGCGGTCGGCCGACTAGAGGGAATCTGCATCCGCGTCAGGAAGAGTGGGTGCCCAGGGATCCGAATGACGGTTGACCCCATCTCTCCTACCCTTTCCCTCCTTCCTCTTTCACACAGACTCACTGCATCCCCACAGGCTTCCCGCCGCAGGTAGCAATCCAGTAGGTCCATCTGAACAGGACGAGCCGAGGCGCCATTGACAGGAAGGACCGGAAAATTCGCCCGCTAAATTTCGAAAAGGAGGAAAGAGGGGGAGCGAACCAAAAAAGAAAAAAAAAAAAAACATTGCCTCTTCGGATGGTCTTCAGTTAGATGACGCTGCAGGCGGAACGGAACTCGCGAGGGACAGAGCCTTCTCCCTCCCTCGGAGGAGTGAGGCATCTCCAGCGCTCCGTGCAATCTCCGCATCCGCGGAAGACCCTCCTCTTCCTTGCCCTTCCTCCTTTCATTGCTCCTCCTCCAAGAGGGGTGCGGTTGGTCGGTCTTCCCGTGGCCACCCCCCTTCGTGCGTCTCGTGGCAGAGAAATCTTGAGGGGGCCAAGCGGGCAGAGATCCTTCACTCGCGGGGGAGCTCGCAGCCCTCCAAGCCGCGTGGTCCGAGCGCGGCGGCCGATCGTCCCGCCATCCCCTCTCGGATTTTGACTCCCTTCTCCTCCCGAGCTGTCATCCAAGAGGGAAGCCACGGAGGGAAGCTGCCTGCAGGGAGCTCAGGAGGCTCCTCCGCTGAGCGCGAGCGCCACCATGCGTCTCCCGTGGTCTTCCTCACGCTGACCAGAGGCCTCTTTTCCTCTTTCGCAGATGTGGCAGGACATCGAGAGCGTTCTTCTGGGAGACACACCTTCCCATCCGGCGGCGGCGATGGCGAACCACGGGCCTCTGCCGCCCCCTCCCTCGTGCCCCTACTTCAGCGGGGATGGAACCTACCCCTTTGGGCAGCCGTGTTACACGGAGGATCGTGGGGGCGGCGGCGGCGGCGGCGGCGGCGGCGGCGGAGGAGGAGGAGGCGGCGGTCCGCAGATGGTCAAGAACGAGATAGTGGACACGTGCCAGAGCGACTTCGGCTTGATCCCCGGGACTGACACGGGGTGCGCGCCCTACGCCTGCTACCCGGGAACGCGCCACCATCACCATCACCACCACAACCATCACCATCACCGCGACCACCACCACCACCACCACCATCACCAGAACCACCGCCACGACGGAAGCGGAGGCGACGGAACCGTGGACGGCGTCTCCGACTTCCCGAAGAGCCACCACGATGCCGGGGGGATGCTGCTGCAGAAGCTGGGTCAGATGAGCTGCGCCCACGCAGGACACGCCATGTACCCCGTGGTCCCGCACCCTTTCCTCGTCGGTCCGTGCTCGGGTTCCCGGTTCCCGCCCTGCGCGGCCGAGCAGGAGGCGGTCGTCGTGCCGACGGACTTCCCCGCCCGCTTCCCCCAGCACTCCCGCCTCGCCCCTCCCCCGCCGCCCCCGCCTCCTCCGCCTCCTTCCCCGCCCCCGCCTGCGTCCCCCCACCTCCACCACCTCCTCGCGAACAGCAACGGCGGCGGCGGCGGGGCAGGGGCCTCCAGCAACCACCACCACCACCACCATCATCACCACCACCACCACCACGCGGCGGCAGCAGCAGCAGCAGCAGCCGCTGCAGCCGCGGCCGCGGCGGCCGCCACGGCGGCGGATCCGACGGTGGCTGCCGGAGGGCCTGCCGAATCGCAGCAGAAGACGAGGCGTGGGCGGCGCCGCTGGGGCAAGAAGAAGGTGACCACGCACTCGTGCTCGTACGCGGGCTGCAGCAAGACCTACACCAAGTCGTCGCACCTGAAGGCGCACCTGCGGACGCACACCGGCGAGAAGCCCTACCAATGCACGTGGAAAGGTGAGAGAGACCTTCCCCCCCCCGGTGGGCGCAGGCGCTGCGCAGCGGGCCTTTCCAGCCTTCCTCCTCCTCCTTCCTCCTTCCTCCTCCTCTTTCCCCGGTGGTTTCCAATGAGGACCGACCCGGGAATTCTCCCTTCCCTTCTCGTTCCTCCTCCCCTTTCCTTCCCGCAGATGGGCCCTCCCTCGCTGCCTCGGGGCGGCCTTCCCTCTCGCTCGTCATCCCCGTCTCCTCCCTCAGGGTGCGGCTGGAAGTTCGCCAGGTCGGACGAGCTGACCCGGCACTACCGGAAGCACACCGGGGACCGGCCGTTCCAGTGCCGCCTGTGCGAGCGCGCCTTCTCCCGCTCGGACCACCTGGCGCTGCACATGAAGAGGCACGCAGGTGTCTGAGGGAACGCGCGCCCGCCGTCACGTTCCCTCCAGAGGGAGGTGTGGGGAGAGACGAGGACTCGGCGGCGGCTCCTCCCTGCGTCCCTTCTGCCATCTCGCTGATCTCTGCTCCTTGTGGCGGAAGAAGATGGAAGGGAGGAAGAGCCAGGAGCGGCTCGCGGCTCTTCCGCGGAGCACGTGGGAGGAAGGAGGAGGACGGCCGGGCTGTTCGCCGACCCTCACCTCCGCATCTCTCCCTCATCCTCTCCTCCGCCCCCTCCCACGGGGCACTTCCCGCCGTTCTCGCCCTCCCGAGGCAGGACGCCCTGCGGCGGTCAGGAAGAAGGAAGGCCCGCCCAATCCCCTGGCCACGCCCCCTCAACACGCACACTAGCCCGCGCGTCGAGCGCGCACCGCGCGAGCTGGAGGATGTGCTTTGCCGCGGTCCAGCGGCTGAGAACCGAAGTCTTTTCATGTCTTTGTCTTCTTGTTTTTTTTTTTTTTTTTTTCGGCCTCCTGCCCCTTCCCGACCCCGTTCTCGAGCAAGGGAGGAGGGGTGAAGTGGGGCAAGAGTGCAGCTGGCATTCCAGAAGGAGGAAATACACTCCAGAACAGCAGCAGCAGCAGCAGCAGCAAAGGAAGAGACGTCTCGGAGGTGGGGTCTCCAGGGGAGGGGGACCGCGGCCTAGGTCGCCGGCAGCAACGCCATTGCGAGCAGGGGAAGCGTCAGGAGCTGCTCCTCCCGCGGTGGAAACGGCTCCAGGGTGCCGCGGCCGGTGTCGCCCTTCCGGCTTCCGCAGCTCAGGGACGGGGGAAAGGAAGCTCCCCTGCTCTCCATCATCCTTCCTCGCTCCGTCCGACATTTTCCCAGGACCCCTTCCTCACCCACGCACCCTCAGATCGCCTTCTTGAGCTACGGACCCAGGAGGAGCGCCACCTGAGGCGGCTGCGACCTCGACCGACCGCTCCCTAGCGGATTCCAGCGCGGGTTCCTCCTCCCTTCCTCCTCCCTTCCGCCTTTCCTCCTCTGCGGAAGGGATCGCGGGCGGGGCTAAGGAGAAAGGGAACGAAGGGAAGGGGAGGGGGAGGTTCGCTCCAGCCGACCCACTCCGCGCCCGACGGGCGTCCGGTAGCCTCCGATGCCGTGGCAGCGACAGCAGCAGCTTGCCCGACCATCCAAGATCTTCAGGAGCAGAGAATTCCCCCTTTCCCCTCAGCTCCTCCCGTCGTCCCCGCCTGGCCGCCGCGCATGCGCGGAGACGTCACCGGGTAAAAGGAAGGGGAAGGAGGAAAAGGAAGACGGGCTCACGCTGCAGCCGCTTCCCAGAACAGCCAGGCACCGCCCCTTCAGCGCTCCTCCCCGTTCCCGTCCTCCATTCTTGGAGGAGGAGTCCCGCTTTCCCGTGGGCGCGCGTGCGCATCCTGGTCCGGATCCTTCGCCCCTCCGTCCTTATGCGTGCCTCGTGCGCAGCCAACGAAGGCGGAGGTGCGAACGTCCTCTCTTCCTCCTCCTCTTCCTTCCAGTGCCGAGGATCCTTCATCCTGAAGCCGCCGCGGGTAGGCGCGGAGGGATCAGGGAGCGCGGGATGGAACGGGGCATGGGAAATAGAGAGGAGGAGGAGGAGGAAGGGCGGAGAGACCTGGAGCCGGAAGAGGGGGAAAGAATCACGCGGGCGTCTCTCTCCGCCTCCACAGGAGTGCCAGGTCTCAGCTGCATTCCCGTGCAAGCTCTTCGGTGGAGAGAGGGGGAATGGGCAGGTCAGGCTGTCGGACGCCCTTCGAAGTGCGCCCGCTCGGGAGATCCTGTCGTCCCAAGCCAGCCCTAGCCCCCGCTTCCCTCGACCTCTTACTTCCTTCGTCCACGCTCCTCGCACGTGGAGATCGGCAAATGGTTGCTGACCAGGGGTGATCTCGGTTGCCCTTCCTATTAGAGGGAAGAAGGAGAACTAGGGTGAGAAACGCACCCATCACCTCTCCCCTTCCTGTGCCCGGATACCTTTCCCCCACGTGGACTCCCTCTGCTGAATGAACATCGCATGGCAGGAGGAGAGGGTGGACCACCCGAGGGGTCGGCGATATGACCTCCTCGAGGGATTCCCAATAAAGCAAAGGAGACAGGAGGGGTCAAACACAGTTTATTCGGAGGTCTTTCCGGTAAAGAAGGGGGGGGGGGGAAGTCTGGAAGGGTCAGAGCGCCTGCACGGACCACAGGAGAAAAAACTCGAAAGATCTGCCCAGCCATGGAAACCATCCAAGCGTCCATGCGATGCGCACTTCAGGAAGAGCAGCACTTTCAAGGTGTGGCGCACTTCGGGAAGGGCGGTTTGTATCCGACGGAGAGAAGGACGGACAAGTCCTTCGTCAGTGCCTACGGAGCGATGCCGAGCCGAATTCCGGGGGATGCCCTGAGGCTTTGCGGGTATGCGTGAAGCAAAACCCTCCTCCGAGCCGCATCATCAGCCACCGTGAAGATGCTCGTCTACCGACTCATAGGCAGGCTTCGAATCCCCCCCCCTCCCTCCTCCCCAGCGCGCTCTCTACCTGTCCTTCCTGAACAAGTGAGGCTGCGACCCCTAGCGACGCCGCAGTTGGCGGCGCTCCAGGTCTGCTGACGCGCACTCTCACGGCGCCACGGAGCGAGCACAAGGTGGGCTCCGCGGACGCCAACTTTGCGACTTTGACTTGCTCTCCCCGGAGTTCCTCGAGGATCGCGCACGCTCGTGCAGGGGCACGGGCTGGACCGGGCCGGGAAAACTTTGCAGCACGGGAGCGACCGACGACTGACTGTCGTCGGATGGTCGGAGGTCCCCTGGACCCCTGGTCCCTTTCCCCCTCGTTTCCCTTCGAATGCAGATGCTTGCCCGGCCGCATTCGAGAAGACCGAGAACCCCGCGTCCCGGAAGACTTTTGTCTCCGCGCGAGCAGGGGGAGGAACCGGGAGAAAAAATGTGGACCAGGGAGCGATTGCTCACGTGACGGCTCGACGGGTGTCACTTCGCTCAGCCGCTAATGCTGACAGATCGCATGCGCTGAAAGCATCTCGAAACCAATCATCGATCAGCTTCAGAGATGGCGAAGAATTAGCAGAGTCGACAGGCGTGCTGGCGGAGGTCGCGGAAGAATTACCAGAGGCAGAGGTTGCCTAGGTAATCTGGAAGCGGACTCCGTGGCCGATCCGAATAGCAGCTGCGGTGGAGGAAGAAGAGGGTGGAGTGGGGGCGGAGGGGTGTCCCTCATTCGGACGAGATTAAAATTGTCATTCCGCAGCAAGGACACAGGAATGAAACGGGGACGAATTCCCCCATTCCCTTCGCTTTCTCCCTCCATGTGGGGAGAGAGAGGATCGACCCACATCCTGACCTGAAAAGCCACAGGAGAAGCCAAACGAATCCTGAAGGATTTTGCAACCCTCAGATTCCCGCATCCGTTTTTTCTCTCGTTTTTTTTTTTTTTTTTTTTTTTTCGAATGGACCTTTGCAAGTCCGAAACCAGGCGAAATGACGGGAGCCATCGGCAGCGGTGATGGGCAGCAGCAGCAAGGTCGGGTCGCAGCACTCGCGTTCCAATTGACCCCGCCCCGGCACGCAGGCTCGCAAACGTGCGCGTTCGCACCCCGGGAAAACACACACACGAAAAAAAAAACATCCCTTTTCCAGCGAATACTCGGTGCCAGCCGGATCCCCAGGAGTGAGCTCGGACCGACCGTCGACCCCTGGCTATTGCGGCAACAGCGTCCGAGCCCGAAAGTCACTCCTCGGCCCTCCTCCTTCACTCCTTTTGGATTCCTGGAGGGGCAGCCTTCTTCTCCGTCACCTCCGGACTCCACCGCCGAGCTGAAAAGCACATACACAAACACATACACACACACACACGCGAGAGGTCGGGATGCCCTGCGGCCTACACGTGAGTCCATTAATAAGGCGAACGTGATGCCCTGCGCTGGGAATTCGATAGCTTTGGGTTTCCAAACACACGAGCGCTCGTGTTTCACGTCTGCAAGAAGAAAGGAGAGCCAGGGAGAACCCGGGCGCTATGCCTGATGGAGGAGGCTGCAGGAACCGAAATCGAAGCGGCCGAAAGCGCCACGGGCAAAGGAACACACGCAAAAAAAAAACATCGGAAGAATGGCGGAAGTCTGCCGGACTTGGCTGTGCGGATTCTTTCACGCCGAATGGAAAGCAGGGGGGGAGGGGGGGAGGAGATTTATTTTGATAACACGGATTTCTTTGGACCACGACCACTTTCCGGTCCATAAGGTTAACCAAGAATTCGTGACCGGAGCGCGGGGAACCTGCGCAGCTTGTTACAGAAAATGCAAATCGTGCCCTTCTTTCTGGTCTTTCTCGGTACTGCCCGGAAAGACGCGGAGGAACTCTTGGAAGGCGAGCGCCTCCCTCCTCCGGGAAGCAATCCCGATTTGCGAGCCGGTGGTCCTCCTTTCGGTCGCGTGGCCGGAATGGGGTGGGCGGGTGGGAACACCAAAGATGAGCAAAACCGGCTTGCTCTCTGCATCGACAGCGCTGCTCCCGCTGATCAGCTCTCCAGGCTTCCTGCGTCGCACCTGCATGCACGGAAGGCCGTCGGGCGGCTTCCCGCTCGACGGGCATTCGGGGGGAACGCATCGGGACTTCCGAGAACAAAGTTCGCAGCATCCCATGCTGCTCTTGGCTTCTCACAAGCATCGGAGGATAGAGGAGAAATTCCGAAAACGCGAGCGCCTCCCCATCCCATCCCCCAGACGTGGCTGCATCGTGCTGCCGCTGCGAAGGCGGCGGACCAGCTCTTTCAACAAGACACGCACAAGGAGGCAGTTTTCTCCTCCCCCCTTCTTCCTCCTCCAGGCTGCACGCTTAAGACGGTTCTTCCACGTGACTCTTGAGCAGTCGACCACTTCCAAAGCAAAGGATCTCCGTCCTTTTTTAGAATGAGTCGCCACCTGAAACACAACTTCTGACGGAGCGAGGTCAAAGGCCGCTCTTCTGGAAGGGATCTTCAACGATGATGGCCTGCGGAACCTTCCAGAAGAGAGTCACTGCTCCGAGTTGAGGGCACCGTTCTTCCTGATCGTGGAATAAAAGAATCGCGGATGACACCTCGACAGCTGCTCGCTGGACTCTTTCCTTGGTACTTCGGGGATCAGGAGCAACAAGCAGCTCCTCCATCGGGCCGGCAATCCCTCCAAAGAATTTTCACACCCTACTTGCCGTGGCAACGAATATCCATACGGCAAGCGCCATTCCTTTTCCGTTCTACCCTTTCGTTTCCAGGATGCGCTAGTCATCCTGAAGAGGAGTGAATAACGGAGCGAGTGGTCCATTAGCGGTCTTTTAAAATTCTGACTTGTCCGGAACACCAAGAGTTCAGCGCATCGTAAAGGTCATCGACATCTTTAGCAGAGGGCGTCGTCAAATCTTCCTGGTTTCCTGCCAGCCTCTTTGCGGGATCACAGCCGGTGCCTGAATCACTGCGCACCTTTCTTCGATGCGAGCCGGGTTCCGGATCTCGCATCTGAGACGCAGCTTCCTCCGGGAAACGGGCTCTTCGCGAGTTTATTGGTTCGCGCGCGAACCGGGAGGAAGCCGCTGCCTTCGATCGCAGTACCGATCTTTCGCTTCTGCAGGCTGCCCGCTCCCAAGTTCTCGTTGGAGGGCATCCGCTTGCACGCCTTCTGATTCGTCGCATCGGGAAATCGCGGGGTTTCTACGGGAGCGCCGAGAAAACTTCCGGGAGAGCGACGATCCGACCGTTGGAAACGTTCAGAGAGAGTCGCTCGTGGCACCAGTGGAGGAGATGATTGCGATGGAACGGGATGCTGCTTGCAACCAAACGCTATGTCGAAAGAGAAACTGAAGAACGCCCTTGAACGCAAGCTGGCTTGAACGGGTTTCCCCTCTTCGGCACCCCAGCCCCGCAGCCTGCGGGGGAGAGCCGACAAGGAAAGCGCACGGGGAGCCAGCAGACTTCTTGAAGGCTGGAGATGTCAGCGGAATTCCCAGAAAGGGAACATCCGGACTGGGTCGTTTCCAGAAACAAAAAGACGGAAGGAGTGGGAAGCTCTCACAGGATTCGGGTACGCACCTTCCGGGAGAACCATCAAAGGAGTAACCCCATCAGTCCTTACGTTTCTCGTTCATGAACCCCAGGGACCTTGACTGCTTCAGAAAACTTCTTGAAGCTTCAGAAAACTCGTGCAAGAAAACGGTTGCAGGAGCTGCTGCTCAGATCGCCACGATGATGGAAAAAAAGAAAAATGGAGGGAGAAGTTGCCACCACCTTCTCCTTTTGTCTCTTCTCTTCAGCGTAATCTGTGGTTACGGATTGCGAGTGCCAATCGATGTGGTGTTTTCCGTGTGCACCTCGGGAACAGTGCACGCTTGAGCGCTCCATCTGTTTTCCGATGTGCTCCCTTCAAAAGTCTTGATTCCAGATTCCCAACACTTCGTCAATTCTCGGATGCAGGTCACGTGACTCTTGCTCTTACGCTGCGCTGCGCCCCACTGAAGACGAAATCCAAGGCCACGGCTGCTCTTCTCCTGCCTCGCATCTTGCAGCGCCGTTGATAAATACCCGTGGGAACGAACGGCGTCCAGCACGGTCACCTTCTTCTCGCCCTCAATCACCAGATCTGACTTCAGCCTTCGAATCTTGAAACTCCAGAGCAAGCTATCCGCTTCCGCTTTTGTTTACAGCAATAGGTGTGTAGCAAATATCGATCGAGGATGCATTCCTGGGTTTTCCATTGATGTGGAATGGTGGACCCGTCGTTTTCGCTTCCTGCTGGCTTCAGGAACGTCTGGAGCAACTGGAATTTCAAGATCCTTTCGAATTTTCCATTCAACTTTCATGAGGATGCCATCCGCCATCACAGAAAGATGGCACTTCTCATTTAAAAGACGAGCCAATCCTTGCAGCTCACGTCGGAATGTCCAGTGCGGATTTTTCTCGGGATCGCATCTTTCTCCAGAAATGCATTTTCTTTCGGGTCCAGTTCATCTCGTCGGTCAGAATTCCTTAGTGCAGTCTGCTTGCTCGTGGACGTCCACGAGGGACGCGGTGCAGAGGATACGCGGGGTAATGGAGACGTTTCATCCTCCACCCAAACGTCTGAAGGAACGTTCGGTCATCTGCAGCTTCCGAGCCGGCAGAGCATATTCTCGACCACGGCGCATCATTTCCGATCTGGTGCGATCTGAGCGGGATCCTGGGTCCGCAGCGTGGGTGCTGCTGCCACAGATGTCGTCATTCTGACTCAGAATGCAGAGAATGCGAATTCCCTGAAGGGACGGGCGAAGCGTCCCTTTTTCAGCGGGACTCCCTAACGAGCCATCTAAGTCTCGCGATGGCATGCGCACTCCTTTATCTGATGAAGATGTGACAGCCTGTAAACAGCGGGACCTGACGTCGGTGGATTTTCTTTCCCCCTTCAAGGTATAGAGCAGACGTCGCTTCCGCAACCCGACTGTGAAAGAGTTGCAGGACGAGGAGGGTGGAACTGACGAAAATAAAACGGGCGCTCTTTCCGTTTTCTTTCGAAGAATAAAGATACCAACGTTGGCAGCTGCCACGATTCTTACGATCTTTTTCAACAGTACTCCAGTGGACCAATCATGCGATGAGACGAGGCTCGATGCGCTTCCTTTGAGTGTGCAGTGCCCAGCCGCGAGCTTTCTAGAAAACTCGTCGAGAACGAGGTGGGATGTTCCCGAGAAGAGTTTGTAGCTGACCAGACGATCAAAGAAAACAGACCGCACGAAGCAAACGAATTCTTCTCTGGGAAAACCGCAAAAGCCGCTTTGGGTGGCGTCTCAGGGAGACGACAGACCTTCTTCCACCACCTTAACACGGAGATTGGCCTGAGGATTTCGTCCAGGATGAGAACGGTTCGCTGGTGACGAGTTCCTGGAACACATGAACGTTTGTATAGTCTATCTGTACGTGCTGACGAGGCAGCTGCGACCTCAGACAGGTCCACTCAAGCGGTCGGCAGGGGAGCTTCCCTGCTGAGCCCGCCAAAACTGCCTTCAGCCGGGAAAACATGCGAGCGACGACGGTGCTGGTCCTCTCACAAGATGCGGGGAGGAGACCTTCTCCTCCCGCATCTTTTCAGGAGGAGATCCTCTCCGAGGGAAACCTCGGTTTTCTGTTTTGCCGCCAAATGTCAGAAGAAACGGGGGTTGGGGTGATTTGTGGAGTCTGGAGCGACGCCTCGCGAGTTCATCCGGCGCATCTGCGACAGAGCATCCGTTCGCGCACTGCGGTAAAAGAACAGCGGCAAGACCGGTGGACAAAAGGAAGACACCTCCGAACGCCGGCTGGAGGTCCGTTCTGAAAGGAGAGATGAAGAAGGAGGCCTTTCGCGGAAGGGCTGCGCGAGCTTTCGTGATAAGCCCATGCCTTTTGGCGGAAAGGCTCCGATAGGTGGCTGCCATCCAGGGATTTCCCGAACAAAAATCGGGAGACTCAAGAGCACCGGCTGTTTCGCAACGGTTCCAACGTGTGCGAGCAATAGGGAAAAGGCCGCTGGGAGATTATTAGAAGGTATAGGAAGCTGCTCGTCATTATTCATGCGGTGCCAAGTTCCAAGGTGGCGACCGAACAGACCGGACCGCGAAGGTGGCGAGCGGGATCGGGAATGAGAGCAGCCCGTGAAAGTAAGAGGTAATGCCAATGATTAGGGATGATGCATGAGTTTTGCTGGTACGGCTTGCCACACGGAATCCGTGCTGCATTTCCGAGGTTGCTTAATTTGCTCGTAATAAATTAACGCGAATGACGTCATGGGTTCATTAAATTGCTGAAGACCTTTCGCACTGGTAGTCTGCCTTCGTCGCCGGACGTTCCGAGCTGCATGAGTGAGGTCACCCACCACCACCTCCGTACGCACTTTCCTCAATTGGAAATTTCTCCTGAGTGCTCCATAAACCACGTGGACTTTCCCTCGCCTGAAAAAAGGAAAAAGTCCACGTGGTGTATTTTGCCTCATACCTCGTCTGAAAAAAAGAAATGGAATGATGGAAATCCTTTTGAGTTCTTTTCCGTCTTCGCTGTTTTTTCCCTTTCAGCATTTCTTTTTTTTTTTTTTTTCAGGTTTTTCAGGTTTTCTTTTTTGTGGTTCACTAAGTACCTCAAGAGCCGGTCGCTGCCTCGCGGATCATGTGGCTCTTTAGCACTGTTGTTCCACGCCACCCCCGCGGAGGGTGCGTATTATTCTTCAAGATAGGGGGGGCACCCCGGAAGGGGTCCGCCCTGTGAATCCAGGAAGGCTCGAGTCCGTTCCTCTCACGTTTGGGGAGGGGGGATCGCACCTCCTATCCTGGTTGTCTACGAAGGGGAACCCCGAAGGGAATCTCCTTCCTCATTCTCTCTGGAGGGACACCCCCTAATGGGGGGTGGTCCTCTCCATTTCAACTTCTCCGAAGGGAACCCGGAAAGGATCCGCTTGTAGGAATTCCTTCTCCGGAGGGAACCCGCGAGGGAACCGCTCCTTTTCACTACTCTGAAGAGAACCCCAAAGAGACGCTTCCGAAATTCAGAAGGGGCGCTGCAGCTTCCCGCAGGGGGATCTCTCTCGATTGCTTCCTTGCACTCTGTGAAGAGCTGAAGACTCGGAGGGTCCCCCCTCGCAACATGGGGAGGTCCGCTCCTTTGAACAACTGGAGAGGTGCCCGTGAGGGCTCCTGCTCCATCTTGAAACCGAAGGGGTCCCCTGGTGGGGGGGTCCGCTCTGCGCTGCACGACAGGAGGGGGAACTCTCCACTCCTTTATTCCTGGGAGGACCCGAAGGTCGACTCCCATTGTTCCGGCCTTCATCGGGGACCTCCCGGCTTAATCCACCGCCGGAGCCACGCCCGAATGTCTCGGCCAACCAGCGCCGTTGCAGGAGAAACTCGGAACTCGACGACGCAGTGGCGTCGGTTTCTGCCGGAGTATTCGAACCCGCGACGCACGGGGCCACGCGAGGAAGCCTTAACCACACAGCCTCCGACGCGGGCAGGTCTTGAAGGAACATTTCACTCGAGATGGCAGGCAAGCATAACGTCGTTTCTTGAACAGCTACAGAAAAAGCCTGGGTCAGAAAATAGTGGCATAATCGTAACCAACCTCTTGCACCGGATTTCTCTTCGTGAGAGCTTAACACGTTCTCGAGTTGGTTGCCCAGTGTCAGAGCTGAAGTATTTGAATATCCCATACAATGGTAGTCTTCTGGTTTATGTTCGAGGAAAAGTAGCCTCCTGAGCTGAGTGGTCAGTAATAATTACACTTATCAATTTTCCTATTTGCACCGCCTCCTAGGTACAGGATAGCAGGATGCAAGCAGTGAGCAGCAAGGAACAAAAACCCTGCGGCGAGAAGACGTTGCAGCGGGCTGCTGTGCCTGCACCCGATTTTCCTCATCCACTGACTAAACTTATCTGAGCTGAAAGAGTCTTCCATGAACTTTACCGCCGTGCGTTCTAACAGCGCTCCGCACGTACCAGGGATTGACCCCATAATGCAAGCATTGGTAATCCTTCACAGATTGCTTGTCTGGAGCTCTAGCCGCGGACGGCGCTCACAAAACGGAAGGATGAAGAGAAACCCTGGTGAGATTATCTCCTGAGCCCACTTTGGCATTCCGTTGAGCTTTTTCCTCCACTGAGCCGTGGGATCATAGCTTCTCCGCAGCCGCTCCGAACTTTGTATTTTTTCGTATGTGTTCGGAGACAGTGGGAAGATGAAATGCAAGTTGAAGAATGAGGGTCACGTGACAGAACTGAAAACACCATCGAGGACGATAGGGACTAGTTTGCTTCCAGGAAGCGGCTTGAATTTGACATGAACAAAAGTTAGGGGAAGAAGAAGAATCAGGAGATCGATGAGGAATAGGTAATCAACGACCCCTGAAACGGAACGGAAAAAAATTCTTCTGCATAGCTAAGGTTCATCCTACTTATAAGGCGGAGAAAAACTTCAGAGGAGAAAGGAGGAAGGCCCTGATGATGCTCCATTTTGCTGGGTCCGACCTTCGCAAGCATTAGCAGCGGTTCAATTGTACGTCGCACATCTGCTCTCGTGGCACTGATTCTGTAAGGAAAACTAAATCAGTTTTCCTTACAGACAAGACAGCATTTGAAGCAGAGGATTCGGCGATCGGTGGCCGAAGCACGAAGTGGTCCTCTCGCCTTTCAAGATCAAAATCGTCCGATTCTTTTCATGCTACTGCGTCCACCACCGAATCAAGTTTGTCCTCTGGAGAAGGCGCCATCGGTTTCCGGACCGAAGCGAATGATAGGTCAGTCGCGATAGGGATTAGGGTACGCGCAAGAAGTACCCATCTCGAGGCAGAATGCACTCTCTTCGTCAAGGAATGACTCGATAAGCGAAGGGAAGTGTCTAATCCGTTTCCGGTATCTATGTCAGTGGTGTTTCCACTGGCGGAGCTCTAACAGGAATTTTCAAGCGGATGGATGCTGAGCGCAAGCAGCGTGAATCGGGTCCTGGTTGATCCGAAACCTGAGAGGACGTGCATGACCTCTCAATTGCTCCAAACGTTCAGCGCGCGGTGACAGCTCTCTCAAAGACGTGCTTTTCCCGGCTCGCAGGTGCCTCCTCTGATGGCAGTGTGCTTCTCCGAGAAGATTCTGGAACCGAATCCGCTCGATGCGAAATCAGCTCGACTTGCTCCCTCCTCCTTTGTGCACTGCCTTGTACCTTCCACTTTCAGCAGACACCCCGGCAGTGAAAGGCAAACACCCGAAGAACGCTACAAGTGGAGGGAGGCGCGATTTTCCTGGATCACCTATTATTGCAGCGTGTATACATGCCGCAAGCAATATGTGTACACATATGCATTCATGAACATTACATGTTGATGCAAGAGTTGCCAAACATGTATACACTTCGAGCGGTGTAAAAAACCACATCAGTATTCGGAAACGGCTCTTGAGCACATGTAAGGAAATAAGCAAGTGCACGCCCATACGAAAATGCAAATGCATCCACATGTGGGTGGTACATGTGGATAAGTGTTTGCTTTCTTATTGCCAAACGTACTCCAGCATTTTCGGTAAAAGGATCCCCGCGTAAGAGCTCACTGAAGGGAAAACGGCACTGTCACGCAAGTGGAAATATTAAATCAATGGGGGGAGAAGCGCTAATAATTATACACGGATAGGGAATGATGGACGAGTGGATGAGTGGCGCAGCTTTCAGGAAGGTTTTCGGAGTCTGCTAATGGAGGCATGCAGCCTGTGGAACTCATCTTCAAAGGTAAGGGGTAAGAAGATGCGCAAGAATGGTTGCGATGCACATAATGAAGAAGTGCAGCACGGAACCAGTTTCCGTGCAACATCCGTTATCATCTAAAGCTTCGATTTTTGCAGCATCCCCAATGCGTCCGAGGAAAAAGAAAAGGAGATGGCTGAAAGTGTACGATCTTTGCGCGAGAATCGAAGGGAAGTTTATCGCTGCGACGAACGGCCGAAGAACGCTCTAAGTCGTGTGCTGAAGAGTTTCGTACTCTCCCCCCACGAGCACGCATCGCCTCCCCGAGCGATCCCATTCTGAGGTCCAGAACTCACATCCCAGCTCAGAAGCTCCGATTCGATTTGAGAAGCGGGGAAAGGGCACGAAAGCAAAACACCGAGCGAACTCCGTTTCTTGAGTTCCGAATGCGCGGTGCTCAACACGCATCCGTGCTTGCTGGACGTGATTCCCATTGAGCACGAGCAGGCTGGTGGCACCTGGGAAACGGTGAGCGCTCGCAGGCTGCGTCCTGGAATCCTGGATGCATCCTGTTCCGCTGCTGGAGGCACTCCAGAATCTCACGTGTCGGATGCCGCTCGCGAAGACCCGCCAGTCGACTCGATGAAGTTCGTCGGATCTTCCCGGTCTCAGCATTGGGATCCCGTCGGATTCACGATCCATCATTGGGGAAAGATCAACAGAGACGGACATGCGGCTTCATCGTCTTCCAGGAACGAGCGGGGCTACTCGTTGCGGCTGTCAAGGAAACCCACGGTATTCGATTCGGTTGGCCGATCCGGAAGCGCGGTCAGATGCTCTTGGAGGTGAGCCGTGGAGGACCGGACGAAAGCGGGAAATTCCTTGCTGTGAAGCCAAAGGTCCTTGCTCAGGGATCACACTTTATTCACTCTGGAATTATGATGCATCCGGAGGAGGAGACGGGATCATCCGGATTCTGCGGTTCCGAGTCTGCGAAGAGCACCGTAGTTTGAGAATTCAGGCATCCATTCCTCTGATCTGTTTCTCTGCCGGAGGCAGCCGCATCCTGAGGAAACCAACGTGGCACTGACAAACGTTGTGTATCTTTCTCGCAAGATGAATTCCTTTTCTATCCTTCGAACCAGACGGCGGGATTTACCAAGAAACGGAATTTGAAGAACAAAAGGAGAAAACAAGGGCTGCGCTCCAAAGCTGCTCGCAGAAGACATCCATTTTTCCAGAGTTGTTCACATTTCAATTCGTGGTACTGATTTGACTCATCATTCCTTAAGAGAGGATTCTTCCACTGCTGATCAGCTGACGGCGGAAATGGATACCATCGCTTGATCTCTAGGGGATACCTCTTTCGTTGCAATCCTCAGTTCCCTGATAGATGCAGAGAGAAATGCAGAAAAATCTGACGTTCCTTACGTTGCGAGATTGCGTTTGTCATCAAAGGATTATGCAGTTCTCAATTCCACCAGATTCATGACATGAATTTCAAAATAGATCGTCGGATTCTGTAAGGAAAATCGGGAATGCTAGTCCTGGGTTATCATTGAACAAGCCAAGTTCAAGAGACATCTCTCTTGATGAATGGACCCACAGACAGCAACCATTAGTAAACGAGGATTGCCGGCAGTTTTCAATGTACACCAGAGAGTGCCTCAAAGCAGTTTGTGTATGCATGCGGATTCTCGGAGAAACAACTTATACACTTTGGGCTGAGAGCCTCACCGTTTGACACAACAGATGCTTCTTTATATTTCGCAGGGAGGTAAGCAAAAGACTTCTACTCTGCGTACGAGGGGACATAAGGCTTTCGTTCGGCATGCCGGGATCTGGGAGTTCCGAACCTTCGTGCTCGGCATAGGCTGGTCTCGGTCTTCAACGTGTGGCCATCATTCATCACCCTCGGCCTTTCCAAGCGCAGCGTCTTCCACGGCGGCATCCATCTTGGGTGACGGGTGTCGCATTTTGGGGTCACCTACGATCCTCCCCAAGCGTCTCCAAATTGCTCGCGATGTTCTGGCGCGGAGCCAATTCTTCTCACTGTCCAAACCAACTACCACGAAGAACAGCGTTGGTGAGTTCGGGGAACACACGCCGCCATCATTAAGACAACTGCTGTTCCAGTTTGTGGCAGAGCATCACACAGGAACTACTTGTTTTTCACTCTGTGAAACGTTCCCGAGACGAGCTATGGCGTTCTAAATTGGAAGTTGGAGTAGCGGTGGAAGAAACCGACCTGTCCACCTGCAGATTGCGAAAAAATCAAGAGCACCAAGCAGATGAAGGAAGACATAGGACCGCAATGTCTTTTTTCTTGCTACCTATGCGGGCTCTCTCTCGAAGTGGATCGATCATATTTGGAGCTGAGAAACTGAACGTTTCCCCTTCCTCGTAAACCGTCTAATGCCGGACATGCAGACCTACTCTTGCGAAGTGACCTACAGTAAAGGAGACGGAGAAGACTTTCATGAGATCTGGCTGAATGTTTGCCACAGAAAGGTGTTCCCTCTTAGAAGCATCTTGGGGTTCCACCTACGAAAGCACTTACTACGTCCGCACTAGCCCAGCGGTCACATCCATCCTTGCAGAATCCTTTCCTTTCTGATGATGCGCTCATTTCGATGACTGAATGGGCAACCATGTGCCGAGCTTTTCTTGACCTTCCTCTCAACATTACCGTACCCTTCCGTGGTGGAACCGCCGCTTCCGAATGGCGGCATTTGCCCTGGGCTCAGGAATCACAGTACCTGAGCCTCTCATTCCTTCCTCATTAATCACGTCGCAATCATCAGCTCTTTGTTCATCAACGCCCAAATTATAAGTTACTCCGCGATAATTAACTTAAAGGAAGACACGTGGCGGCCATGCGGATTCCTCTTGGCATACGCCTGGCGGTTTCTCCCCCCCAAACACTTCCTGCGACGGACTCGAAGAGGAAACGCCTCCTCCGGAATCGATGGAATCCAGCGGTTGCACAATCCCGAAAGAGCGCAGTGGAACGCAGCATCGCGGCGCATCTCTTAGCAGCAAATCCTTGCTGGGGTCCCCCTGGGGTCTGCTGCATCGCTCGGCGCTTCTTCGCTCAGCAAAGAACTGACCTCGGAGGAGCGTGGACCGTCCAAGTGCTGGAGAACCGATTTATCTGCCAGGGGACCGCTGGCTCGGGGGGAAGAAGGGTTGCCGAAAAGAAGCAAAAACATAAATGAGATGGAGAGGAACAGAAAAAATCGCACATAGGCGAGCAGGCCCTCGGCTTTCGCTTGGAGGAGGAAGCACATGGAGTAAATTATTTTGGTGGCCCCCACCGGTGGAAGAACCTTCTTCCACACTCATAAATTTGATCTCAAGGAGTAATGTGCTACCGACAAGAAGTAAATTAGATAAGATATGCTGGTGCAGAGAATCCTGAATGGAAGAGTTACGACCTATGACGGTGCGTAACAGGTTTACGAGCAAGGCGAGCGATCAATAACGAATCAAAGTTAGAGGGTGACAAGAGGACACATTTACGACGGCGTGTGCTGTTTTTTATTGGATCAAGAAAAAATGGAAGCGTCTGTTCCTCTTCCAGGCTGATGGGACAAGAGGCATCCTGGCTGACTGGAAGAATCGTTTCCAAGACTTTTGTTCCTGCTGAGGAACAGTGTTGCAAAACACGTGGACGGGGGCGAAAGATACATTGTAGGGTCCTCGGAGCATGGGGCTGAGATCCAACGGCTTTGGAGGAGAGGGAATTCAAAAGGGGGAGGTGGAACGTCCGAGTGCGAAAGTTCGATTCAGCAAAAGCAGAAATTCCAGCTCGTGCAGCATCCCGCAGTCCGGTGGTCCTTCCTCCTCTCCTGTTCCCGATCGGAAGCAAAGCCGGAGCTGCGTCGCCTTGACCTGCCCGGGAGGAGCCGCGGCCCAGGGGGAGACCCTGCCACGCTGGAAAGCAAAGAGGAGCTTCGAGCACCGGAAGAAGGGGCAAAGGAGGCGGCAACAGAGGGCACGAAGAAGAGGAAGGAACAGCGAGAGGTAAGACAGCGTAAACAGACAACGGCAGCGCAACGTCGCCAACCGTAAGAAGGGAGGACGTGAGCAGCGAGGAAAGGCGAAAGCGAGCGGTTGCCACGTAACCCCCGCCAGCGCCACCGGCGTCTTCGTGAGATTCAATCCTTCCCTCCGCAATCACGAGATCGAAATCGTTATCCCGGGTTCTGATGTGATTCAGTGTTTCACGCATGAATCGTAATAGACAATAAACGCTTCTTCGAAGATGGAAGTTCGGATTTCTCCCCGCTGGAAGCTTCGGGTTACTTTCTTTCGCGGACCCGCGCCGGTCGAATTTGAATCGGCCGGACGATTTCCCGGGGGTATGGCCGAGTGCGTTCGGAAACTCGACCCGGGTGCCTGGCGTGTGCACTGGGGGCCGCAGGAGCTGTCGCGGCACGAGAGCGAAGGGCATTCCGCGGTGCGGCCCACTGGGGATTCCCGGACTCTTCCCGCAGCGACGCCGTTCCCGAGGAGTCCTTCCTCCCGCGCGCCCGCCCGGAAACTCGCTCTTCGAGAGGAGGAACGGGGGCCGGACCCGCGCGCCATCCGAACGCTCTCCTTCCCCTCCTCCTCGTCGTCATCATCATCACCATCACCATCCCTCCTCCCCTGCCTGGGGGGAAAAAAAAACTCCACGCTTCCCCCTCGCAATCTCGCCGGCCGTGAGCCGCGGATCGCAGCTTGCTGGAATCTCTTTCGGAATCTCCCCGTCGACCGCCGCGGCGGCGCTTGCGCCGGGGCCGTCCTTCCGTCGAAACCGCGTCTGTCGAGAGGGTGCGCATCCATCCAGCGGCCACGAACGTGCTCGCGCACACGTACGCCCCCGCGTTGCCATGCACAGCGCTCCGCTATTTGTTCCGTCTCCCTGGGACCCAGCAGCAGCAGCAGCACCTTAGCCTTTCCTCCGCGGTCTGAGGTTTCCCCCTTTTTTTTCCTTTGGCTTTTCAGGAACTCGGAACTGATTACTCCATTTGGGTTTCTTCCCGGTTCCTTTGGGTCCTCTCCCCTTGATGAACGGAAATGATTGACATTTCTGACGTCCTTTTAGTCAACATTTAATTAACGGAGCGTTCGATCTGACGAAGCTGATGAATTCGTTAACAAATGGATTGGGTGTCGTGAGCGCGCTTCGAGTCACGGGAAGCCAGGGAAGAAAGGAGAGGAGGAGGGGAAAGGAGCGCGTGAGATGAAAACGCGCAGCCAGCGAATCTCGTGATGCGATGCAGCTCTCCGCAGCCTCCGTACAACCATGCGCTTCCTTTTCACAGTCTGTTGCACGTCTGCCGGCTTTCATCGAACGGCCTCCGCTCCCTGCCAGCCTCCCGTCCTGTTCCCCCCCCCCCGTCTTGGGGCTTTCCCGAACACGGAACGAGGGAGCCCCGCGGGTTCGCAGCATCCGACATTCGTTTTCATACGTCGCCTTTTTTTTCCCCCCTTCGTCCCCGCTCTCGTTCGTTTGCTCTTCTTGGTTCCATTCTTCTCCGCTTTTTCCAGCATCCTTCAAACCGTTACAGCAAAGGCAATAAGTAATTGGACAGATAAATAGCTCATTAGAGAAGGCAAGAAGCGTGCATCCTGCCGTGGACGATGAATCCTGTAATGGATGCCCCTCTGCGGAATTTCCGAGCGGTCCGCACGCTGGCGACTCTTCCAGGGCGGGTCGACGGATCAGCGAATGGATTCTTCCCGTTCCGAATTCGCCGCGTTCCCGGCGGCATGCAAAGATGGATGCCCGGAAAGGTCAGCGCCTCCGGTGACCCCCGCTCGTATCCTCTCGCTGCTTTTCACCAGTGCCGAGAGCAACTGACGTGTCTTGCCCAGCTCGCGAACGGAGAGGGAGTGCGGGGGAGAGCGTGGTTCGCTTCCTCGGGACCCCCCGGCCCGAGGCCTCCCCCGCTTCCCGGTTTCGGAACCAGCGTGCAGCCACCAGGAGGAGGGGCCTTACTTGGACAGCCGCATGCAGCATGACCTTGCCCCCCGACGGCATCCTACAAAGGACGCAGAAGACAGTGACATTCCTTCCCTCACCCCATCCCCCTCACCCCCCCCGAAAAGATGCTCTATTTTTATTTTGGTTTCTTTTTCTTTTTGTTTGCTCCCTCTCCTCTGCGGCCGCGGTGGACCTCACCGGTCCGCGAACCGGTAACGTGGAGGCAAGTTTGATCTAATAAGGACGAGGTTGGTCCAGCCACAGAAATAGTGAATGCCTTCTTAATTTGTCTTAATAAATGCCCCGGCGTACCCGGGTGAGAATCCACGACCGTCCGCCGATCTCTCCCGCAAGAACGCCCCGCCACCTTGGCCCCCAACTCGACGACGCCAACTGCCCGCTGCTCGTCTCGCCTGCGCCGGAGGCAGCGCAAGCGTTCCGGACGCCAACCACCACTGACATCGGACTGCCGCGCTGCCTTCTGGTAAAACGAGGGACCAACACGGCCCACGCGCACCGCAGAAAAGAGGCCAACCGCGATTCCACTCACGTCCGCGCCTCCCTGCCGAGCGAGCGAAACAGGGAATCCGCAGTCTTCGCTTACTCCCCGAGCGCCTGGCAGTGCTGACCGCAGCGGTCAGCCACATAACGCGGTCGCTTGCGGAGGTAAAAAAAAAAAAAAAGTTCCACGAGTTCTGGTTGGGGGGAGGGGAGAACAGCGGGGCGCGCGCGCTGCCCGCTCCGTCCGTCCGTCGCTCGCGCGGGAGTTCTTCGTTTCCTTTGTCTCCGTGGTGGGGCCGCTCCTCTTCGTCTCCAGCCTGTCTTTCGTCACCCTCCAGCGCGAAGCAAGCGAAGGAAAGCGAGCGAAGTCTCTCGGAGGAAGCCGCGCATCCCGGACGAAGCGCGCGCGCGACGGCGGCCACGTACAGTGCTGGGAGAGCGTGGCTGCGGGTCCAGCGGTTCCTGGTGCCTTCGAAGCACCCGGGGAGGAACGGGCGGCCGCTTTCCGCAGGAGAGGGCGAAAATGATATGAGTCCGTCGGGATGAGCTCGGTTCGTCAGTGGCGAGGAAACCGAAGCCGGGAGGCGGAAGGACGGACAGACAGACAGAGGGACTCCTGAGGATTGAGGGAGTCGAACGGATTCGGTGTCGGGAGATGCGACTCTCGCGCCTCCGGAGCCTGGACAGATTTCGATCATCCGAAGTGGGGATTCTTCTCCGTTGCTGCTCACCAGCGCGGCCACTGGTTCCCAACAGCAACCAGTCTCCTCATACCGGCACCAGTTAACCACAGCTTCCTAGCCAAGGGCACGCGGTCGGCATGAGAGTGATGATCCTGCAGCACTCCGTTTCTCCGATCCCACGATACCGAAGAGGAGGCTACCACTCACTCTGTACCCGGGCCTGTGCTCCGCTGGAGGAGCCTCCACGTCCAAGAGGCCCTCTGTTTGCGCGGCCTCTTCGACGCGGTGCAGTGGACCGTTGAGCCTCTCCCGACGAATCCTTCCCGCACCTGCTAATGGATCGTGCTGCCCTCCGGCCCATCTGGGAACGCTTTGCGGCCCCCTCCTCCTACGCGACGCCCTTCAGCCGGCAGCCTCGCTGGCAGCTCTCTGCTGCCTATGCGGACCGTTGTTAGCTGGAGCGACTCAAGAGGAGGACCAAGCGACAGGGGTGCCACCTCCACTTCGCCGTCCGCTTCCTGAGAGATGGCTCCACCTGGATTACAACATCCAGCAAGACCTTGCCGGCATCTTCCAAAGGATGCAGAGAACCGCCCCCAGAAGAACGTGATCCCTTCCTCCAGCCCCCCGTCCATCCCCACCTCAAATTCATTTATTTGTTTTTATTTTGGTTTCTTTTTCTTTTCGTCTGCCCCCTCCCCTCTGCTGCCGTGGTGGATCTCACCGTACCGTGCGCACCGCTGATGCGGCAGGGTTTTTTTCATCTGGAAAGGACATGATTGGACCACCGGTCCCAATCACAGGGATTATGAATGTTTATTTTTATATATGAAGTGAACGCCCCGGCGCATCCGGGTGGTGGTCCTCCGACGATGAGATCTGTCAGTGGCAAAGCAGATCCCGCGGCGCCCCTCGTCTCACGCCACGCCACGTCTTCGTAGGGGCAGCGGTGAGCCGGAGAGAGCCCCCTGTACGAAGCGATGGTGGCAGAAGCGCAGGCTGCAAGGCCATCTCTTACTCCCGGTGCTTCCGTGGGCCCTGGGTGGACTCCCTGCTTGAAGGGGGCTGAGCTGGGAGTCACGGCTGCCGGAGGCAGGTTGATGCCACGAGGTGCGATCGGAGGGAACCCGTCGGCCATTGCATCGGGACCTCCTTGATCGAATGCCTTCTGCGCCAACGTGCACGGGACAGCTCCTCTGCCATCCGAAGGTTCCATGAATTACCCCTCCGCCTGCCGAGATTCCGGGAAGATGACCTTGGGACGGCTGGGTGAGGACACGCCAACAGACGCCGACGGCTTCCTGCCGGTGGGTTTGCAGAGACATTCATCCTACAGAATTCACTTGCCAGCTGCTCCTCTAGCCGGAAACCAATTAAGAGTAGGAGATCTAGAAACTTTCATGAGCCTATTTGCTCTCGTTTCGTTCCAGTGAGGAAAACAGGGATCAAGGAACGAGCTCCTGCAGAAAGGCATCGATGATGGTGCATCAGTAGCATCTGTATGGGATAAGGAGCGGAGTTCTGGACCTGCTGGACTCATCCAAGGCTTGGGAGTGGAAAACCCTTGCGCCTTGAGCGAAAGAACGCAGGAAACGGAGAGGAGGTCCTTCGAAGAATTTCGCCTGTCCGTCTGTTGAGTGCGGGGGGCAGGTAATTCGGGAGGGTTCCAGAGACTTTTCGCTGCTGAAGGGAAAGGGGTGAGCGAAGATGCTTCCGGGAGCCGAAAGGGGACGAGGAGCAGAAGAGCGAAACGAGAAAATGCGCGCTCGTCCTGTCGTCGTCGGCTCCTCTCTGCCTCGCTCGGATTCTTGGATTCCTTTCGTAGGAGGGCGGGCGGGCATTTTCCCGAGGATGGCGTCTCCGCGCCCACTGCCGGGCAGGTTCTCTCCCCCCCCCTTCCCCTCCTAAGAGGACGATTGTGCAATCTCCTGAATGAACGACTTCCAGGAACTGCATTTCGGCGTAAAAGTGTAATTATTGAGAAGCAAGATGCCCACGAGGGCCGTAATGACGAAAGCGTGCTCCAGCGACCCCGAATCGGTCTTTGTCCTTAGCGTCGTGTTATACTTTGTCCACAACAAACCACGCGCCCAGAAATGAAGAGAATATGGATGATTAGCGCTCGCACTGGACCGCTGTTGTTGACTCTGGAAAGAGGCCCTGGGCCCTCTGTAGCGGAGGGTCGGAAAAGCACTGCGGTGATTATCGCACACGGCCGCTCCGATCTCTGTCCACTTGTGATCCATCATGGAAGCAGGATAATTTCGAGAGTTCAGGAGTTCAGAGATGTCCTGCCTAATAAATTGTCATCTTCGGGAAAGAAAGTCTCTGCCTAGCTCGCTGCTTGAGAGGACGCAAGAGCAGTCGTACCTGAGATGACCCCCCATCTGAGGAAGGTGATCATCATCTTACTCTCGAATCGCCATCCTTCTAAAAATGGGCACTTCTAAAAATGCGCCATCCTCGTGCCAGCTCACCGGGCCTCCAGAATCGTGGCAGGGAATCAGAAGAACTAAGCGCTGACTTCAGGGGCACGCGAGACTTCCTCCCGATCGTAGCTCGCCGGGCGGAAAATAGAAGGAATACAGGACTGGAAGTTTTTCAAATAGAGCGTACGTTGACTGGCGTGGACGAAGCTGCGGAGCTGTCCCGGAGCAGAGGATGTTTCCGCGACACTTGAAACCACTTTTTTTGGACACCTGCTCAATAGGGAGCGCACACTTGCTCAGTAGGGCCCAAACGGTGCCGCCCGGACTCTCGCGTCCGCATGAATGCTCCGAGCGCCTCGAAGAAGCTCAGGTTCGAATCTTCGGTCAACCTGCCTGAAGCTCTGGAGCTGGCGTGGACGCAGCGACCGAGCAGCAAGCAGTCCCCTGGGCTTCCGGTGCTTGGAAACCCGCGGGGAGGAGCTCTGCGAGATTTGATTTTCTGGACCACTTGCACTCGTCTTCGCATCTAGGGTAGTGTGACAAGGAGGAGGAACGCGAGCGTGCCGAGTAAGGATGTACCGTACACGACGCGGAAGAGATCGTAGGGCAAAGACCAACAACTACGTGCGTCATTTCAAGATCATTTGTCTCGATGCGGGCGGACGAGGAACTGCCTGCTCACTCGTTCTCAATCCTTCAAAGGAGGCAACACTTTTACTTGCAGATTATCGCTGTCCCCTTGTTTGCAAACGATCAGAAGCAAAGCCCTGATTAGAAACCCATCCAGAAGTCCACTCACAAAAGACACGATGCTAATGACCATGGCCTGCTACCGCTAATCTTTCTTCATCTCCTACCTCATAGCAACAAAAGGTCTGAGTATGATCTGAATAAGTTCCTGGAAACACGTTTTTGTGGAACTCTGCTCTTCAGCATGATGTACCAATTTATAGTGATAATAGCAAAAGCTTTTTAAGTGCTTCTTTATAGTTATAAATGTTGTGTTATTCTTATTTACAGCTTCTGCGGTTATCACTATAAAGAAGCATTTGAAACGCAGACATCATTAAAGTCATCAGTCTTTGATAGATAGTACAATAATTTACCATGGATGCATATCAAGATTTCCTGGCTCCAGCCAGATTTGTATTGCCCTCCGATGGTTTGATCCGATCTTCTGATAGGAAGTGATTCATACGAGTGCCGCCTTTCTAGTAATGTGTTATGAACCTCTTGGAGACTGCCTGATGCCGAGGCTCTGCTCATTCTCAGATATCTGGTGGACTTTCAGAACTCCAGAATGGTGAGCTAGAAAACCATTATCCTCCTGATAAGTGAAACCGATCTCGGAGTTTGGGATTTCAAGGTCGGGGAGGTTCGGTGGGATCACCACTTTCATATCGTCCAGCACGGTGGCTTTTCTTCCGGGTGGAAGCGAAGCGAGAAAGTGCCCACCTCTGTTCCATGTTGCATGCTCAGAAAGAAATGTTCCCCACCTCTAAAGATCCACCCCGTTTCACTCCTCTAGTCCTCGATGAGTCTCGAGGAGCGGGCAAACCTGATTCAGAGAAGCTGAGGGACCGGGGAAGGGCAACGAGTCGCCATCACGAGATTCTTTCTTGGACGCACGGCTCTGCGTCTGCTTCACTTCGCACCTTCCCGACCGCACGCTCACACTGATGGCTTTTCGAACTCACCCATTCACCTATTACGCCATTTAGCCGTCTGATTTGCGACCAGCCTCATTTTTGTTTCATTAGGGTGATGCTCAAGTCCACGCAGCTTCTTGCAAAGGTTCCAAATCCGAGGGAGAGGAGAGCGCCGTTTGGTCCCACGTCCCTCATCACTGCCGCTTTATCACGGCAGCAAACCCGTTGAGGATCCATGAACGTAAAGAGCTGCTGCAGCAGTGCTTCCGGAAGAGACTGTTTTTACCATTGCCAGGATACGAGATTCAAATCGTTAACTGCCAGCTGTTGACAGCTCAACGTCCTGGTTCTTGAGGCTATTTGCTGCCATTCTTGGACCGGACCTCCTCTGAGTCTTCCTCGCGACACTTAGTCTGGCGACCAAACTACCCCTTTTGATCCTCTGGTTCCCTGAGTACCTATTACTAAAGTATCATGAACTCCTTCAGTACATCCAGGAAGCCATGATTCCTCAAAAGTCCCCACGGAAATCGCACATTGCTTCTTGTTGTTGTCTTTGAGGCAATGCTCTTGTCCATTGCTTTCAAGCTCCTCCAAGAAACGACTACTTCTTTTCTCCATTTTCCTGACCTTTCTCGGGAGAAAGTGATATTCTCGAAGCTGGTTTTCAGTGGTCAAGCAGTTAAAGTCAACAGGGAGATCTGGTCTCGTGATAGTCTAGGTACGAAAAAAAGAGAGATGACTTTCTGTCTCCTGAATGTTCTGTAGATTAAGAGGAAAGGCAGACACCATAGAAATCTTCTAAATGCATTCTTTTTTTTTTTTCTGTCTTTAAGCATATTTTTTGGCTTCTCTTTTTCTGTAGTAATCCTCCACTTTGACCCGAAAAAAATTCATACTGTCCAGCCGATCTGTGTTCCTTCCGAGAACAAGGCCACTGTGACTTTCTTGGAAGAAAGCTGCGTTTTCAACTTTCCCAACTTTGAAGATCTCTCGTGCCGCATTCCATTTGCTTTTGTTTTCCACGCCAGGGACGTAAAAGAGCAGCCACCGCACCTCCGGTAGCACTTTCTTCAAGGAATGTTTCGTGGCAATTTTGCTGTCGCTACGAGAAACCTTTTCACGGCACAGTCGGTACACAAATCTCCACGTTTAATTGACAGAGAGGCATCTTGCGAACGCATATCTCCCAGCGGGTGACCATTAAATGTCTAAAGATGATTTCCGAAGGCGCTGCTGCGACCTTCTGTGGAATCACTCACTGTGCTCAAACGCTTTCGTTGATGATAGAGCAATTTACCATGCATATCCATCAAGGTAGGTCTGTATTGCCCTCCTATGATTTGACCCGATCGTTTGATGCGATCGCATGGGAGTCCTGACTTTCTAGTGGTGTGCTATGATGGATGCTCTTGGAGACTGCCGGATAGCAAGGCTACTCGTTCGTAGACATCAGGTGCACCTTTACAACTCCAGAATGGTGAGCTAGAAAGCCATTATCTTCCTGATGGTGAAATGAGCTAGAATTTTTGGATTTCAAAGGGCCAGGAGGTTCAGTGGGGATCTTAGCTTCGTATCATTCCATGACTCTGTGCTTCGGTCCACCTGCTCCGCTGTTCCGCTTAGATTTAGGCTCCCAAAAGCAGCTCGTGGGAGCTTTTCCTGTCCAATGCTTCCCCTTCGATCTCTGCGTCTGAAGTCTTGAAGAACACCCCCTTTTGCCTTCCATCGCTTTGAGATGTCAGAACACTTTCCATCGGCGCTCCAGGCAAATCACGCCATGGGGACAGCGTCCCATGTCTGAATGATGACGCAAAATCTCCAAGAAGCATCTGCAGTGCCAAGAGCGCACCGAACTCTTACTTGAGGAACACTTTGAGGTTGGATTGCTAAATACAAAAAAAAAAAAATTTATTGATACTCTCTGGACTTCTCGATTTGGCTATCATTGCTCTTGTTAATAATGTTATTCCTATTTCTCCTCCGCAAGGACAATCATCTGGTAGGAATGCTGAGCAGAGTAGCTGTTGCATGGTCAATTGGGAGCAACTGCTTTCGAAGCAGGGAAGGGTATCAATGAACACGAGTAGCAGGGATTCTCAGGATGAGACCGCGTGTTCATTCTGCACCAGTACTCTCAATGCTTCGGGGTATGCCCGAAACTCTTCTCAGGTGAAAGCCACTGTACATCCGGACCCCGATCTCGAGGAGAAAAACGATAGCAGTGGGTAAGAAGAAAACAGACGGAGTGCGTGGGACTCCAGAAGTCTCGCAAGCCGGTTTCCAGGAGAGAATGGGAACTGAATGGCAGGGACGTGCGAGAGCTGTTGCGGGTCTTCGGCCTGGAAGGGATCGGACGTTTCAAGAAAACCCGACGAGCGCTCCCCGAGAGGGAAACGAAGTGAGCCTCGGGCGAGCAGGACAAGTGCACTTCCCACTCGCAGCACGATTCCTTATTCGAATTCCCGGTTTGGGTCTCGTAGCTTGGCCGGACGTCCATCGTGCGTTTGAGGTGCCCTGAGGAATCTCAAGATTCCATGTTCCGAAGGAAAGAGGCTGAAGAATGGAGATTTAGGGGGAAAGATGCTGCTTCTGAGAAAATTCAAGACAGGAATTTACAGGCAGAATTCCTGCTCGGAAGCGCTGCGGGGAGTGCTGAGCGGGAATCAGTGCCTTCGAAAAACGACGAAATGCAAGTGCTGTAACGGTGCTCTGAACAAAACCTATCTGTTGGCCTTGACAAACCTCGAGAAAACCAACCTAGGTTGAGCTTCTTTGAGGATATGGGTCCCTGGAGCGAGGCTGGACTTGCAAAATTATCAGCATCACGGAATTTACCAAGTGCCGCGTCGACAAAACCATTCCCCCTTTCACTTCCGGGCTTCAAGTGGGAACAGTAGGTCGCATCGGAAGCATGGAGGCCGCCCTGCTATCCAGATTAGATCTCTGCTCGGGATAGTAGGAGGTCATCCGTCGGTTTCCGCCTCCGTGCACTCCAGCTGCAAGACTCGGAATCAAATGAGGCAGATACCCAGCCGCTGACCAGTTGACCAGTTGAGTTTCGAAAAGCGCATTTTTTTTTTCCTCTTCCCCGTCGAGTTCAGATGCCCTCGTCTCATCGAGGGAACTGCCCGGTCGGCACAGCTCCAACGGATACCGTTGCTGGTCATCTGAGCCTGCTACAAAGAGCAGCAGCATTCGATCGCACACGGAGAACCGAATTTCCAGTTTCTTATAGTGATAAGATCCGACTGTATCACTTGTTCTTCCTAGCAGAGGTCACGCAATACGGTAAACCTAGATTTGAATGCCGCTGGTCTGTGGGTGGTCGTACGGTGTTCTCAGAGCTCCCAAAGCACGAGTCCGGAAAGAATCCAAACAGAGAATCGACAAATGAAGATCAAATGTCAGCGTAACGCTCGATTTCGAAGCGGACCAAAAGTCTCCCTCTCTCTCATTTAAGCCACAGCAGTGGAGCTTACCAACAGATTGCACCATAAGAGGTCAGCCGGCGAAAGTTGCAAGTCAGCAGGCAAAGGGAAACGTTCAAATAGAGGATCCATCATTCATTGAACAGTTATTGTTTATTTATTTATCGAGGGAGCTCTGCCGAATCCTTCTTGTATTCGAACGACAGAAAAAGGCTGCGTTTTGTGCTCTTCGGTCGTTGTTCCGCATCAGATTCAGGAAGCAGCATCTCTCTTGAAAGTCGGAGTTTCGTGTGTGACGACTCGAACTGTGAAGTCGCATGCGGAACGCTCGAACTGCTCCTTATGGCAATTCGGGTCTTCTCGATTGCTGTCTCTACAGATGACAAAGATGCGTCGGGGCAACTTGCCGCTACGGCACCTGTCCGAGAGCGCTAATGGAGCAGCAGACCTGAATGGAGGGTTCCGATGCGCGCCTGCAGCAGTCAAAGGCCACACCGGAGGCTTGGCAAAAGCCTTCAGCCTTCCCTCCACGCTGTATTCCACTCTTCTTCGGCAACCAGCACGGCGCTGAGATAGTTTAGGACATCCCCCCCCGATCGATCGATCCCTGGCGATCCGAGGGAAGGTCGAGGAAGTCAACCTCTGGACACCTGACGCTGGTCAGTCGGCGTTTCCAGCCCGAGGACCCCGGCTGAAGACGCGACTCTCGAGACTCCCGGATCTTCAGCTGAGGGGGCAACCAGCCCGTGGCCGGGCCGAGGCCGAATCCACCTCTGCGATTCGCTGCCGGCTCCACCGGCGCACCTCACACTCGAGGACCTTGATGGCATCCGAGCTTTTTCCCATCGCTCTCCCCGCTTGGAGAGAAAAGAATTTTTTAATTATGCAAATAGTCTTTCGCAACTGCTGCCAGCCAAAGCGAAACAGCAACACTGGATACCCAGCGATGCTCTCTGTGGAGCGATCACGTGCCGATGCACGGGAAGGATGGTCGCTGCATGTATATGAGCTGAGAATTGATTACGGCTCGAACCGATCACGAGGATAGCTAAGATGAATCGATTAAGCGCCGAAGGAAACGAAATCAAATTGCTGTGGGCGACCATCCTCGCTCGTCTCGCATTTCCTCCGTGGAAACAATCTCCGTGGCCAATCGGAGAAAAATGCTCCTGCCATGCGACCGCACCGAGAACGGGAAACAGGGCTGATACAGATATCTGTACCGCCGCGCGTCTCCAGGAACAGGGAGGACTGCTTCAACCCGCCGACGACGGTCCAACCTCCGTCCTCTTGGCAACGGACGTGAAGTGTTCCGGAATGCGGGAGGGTGGATGATTTGCATGACCGTGAGAGGATGGGTAGGAAAAGAGTAGGCATCCTCGAACGGCTGACGCACACGTGGCTGGAACGGAATCGTGGCACAGCATCGTAATGGGGACTTGGTAAGTCCTTGTCGTGTCCGATGCGGTATCCCCTGCGGGTTCGACGGAACCCTCGGGGTGCGCCGCAGCCTCTCGAGAATCCGCAGCAGATACTCCGTCAGATACGTTCGACCGCAAGGGAACGCGCCACGGCCGGTGGATTCTTGATAGGGACAGCCGGACGTTGCACCCACCGCTTACTTGCAGGGAAGAGGTGTGACAATTATGCAGGCTCTAGTGCTCCTCTGGAGGGACGGTGATCGCACGTGGTTAGTCGACACGGAATGTTTGGAAAGCTCCCAGAGGAGGGTGCCCGCTCTTAAGTTTAATGGCGAAAGAAGGGCGGCAGTCCATTTCGAGAAGATGGTCGCGTGTGTGAACGCAGGCGCATAATGATGGCAGAACGGAGGAAGACTCCCGTGTGTTGATTCGTAACTAATAGGTGGTTATGGGTCGTGTGATGTGCAGTGCCGGAAAGGCTGCTGCAGCCGTGTGGTGGTTGCCATGGTGTGATCGCAAGCTGCAAGACCTCCCGTGATGCGGCAGGATTTCTGAAGATTGTTAGGAATGTCGTTGATTGGTGGACCGACTGAACTGCATTGAAACGTTTCGTGAACTGATTCTGCCATTCTGAAATGGAAGTTGCGTAAAACAGTGGGCAGAAGAAGAGGACTCGCGGTGGGACCGATTAGCAACGGGGAATCCTTTCGTTCGTATGCATGCCAGATTATCTTTACTTTCAAGGCAAGCAAAGGGATCTGCTTTTCTGTGGTCCCCACGACAACCGGGAGGAAACCCTGCTCACATCCTTCGTCTCTTTCGCATCTTGTCCGGACCTCGGAATTTCAATCAAATCAAGTAATCGATGCATCTGATCCGTCAGCTATCACGGAAATACTCGACGAGGCAAAATACGGGGCGCTCGTCGATGAGCTGAATGTACAGGAGAATACCGACTACTGCTGCTACTACACGAATGTTCGAGTGTATTAAGCACGGAAGTATTGAGCATTTCACTCTTCTTTTTCCAACACAGTATTTATCCGAAATCCCCATTGAATTCTTTTATCCTTAACCGGAAAACGGACAGGAACACAGAGAGCACCCGTTCTGGGTTCGCAAGATGAGTGTCGAATCGAAATGAGTGTGTCATCTGGACACACAAAAAATCCTTCTTCCAAAGGGAACCCTCATTTTTCCCCCAAAACTCCTGGCTTCTTCGAGCAGTCACTACATCCTCAACAACTCCAGGGGTCTGATTCGTCCACTTGGGAAGATTCCGTGAATCCCATAGCGAGGCTTCTGAAAACAGAGCTGCCAGAAGTCGAGGCTTTGATTCCGATGCAGCCACGTTCGATCAGCCTCGCGCTTTGCGAGCCCTCATCTTTCTTCTTGCGTCCGCTCCGTCGGCAGCATTTGCTACAAACGTGCACCAAACGCACGCTGTTTATAACGTCAGCAAACTGGAATTCGCGGACTCTGCTCCCTCAAGGAGGCTCTGTTTGCAGTGCGGCGCATCACGCCATCTTATGAGACCTCAGATCGACCTCGTCCTTTCCGTGCTGAATGCAAACAGTCAGCAGCATCAAGAATGGATGCGAGTGGAGTGATCTTCCCCGCTCACACAGGACTCGGGCGATCCTCCGAGTCGTGCGAGGGGAGTCCGTTTTCATCCTCTGACCCCCTCCCACGGGAAAAAAAAAAAACGCGAAGTCTCCCTGCATCGTGGTCATGACGGTTTCACTTTTGGGCTCCCCCCCAAAACTTGGAGCGCACGTGGCGGCCGCTTCCACCACCCACCTAGAAGAATGCAACTGGAGTCAGAGGGAGGGAAAAAGAATGCAAATGGGCAAGTTCTTCGATCGCCCTTTGCTCTTTCGACTGTGAGGAATTGGGAAAACCTTGAGGCTTCTTCTTACCGTCTCGACGGTGCGGAGGAGGAATCTTCCCCCTCCAGCTGAGATCCCGGACTGACCGTTTGCTCGATTCCCCGCATCTTCCCAGTTCGCGGGTCCCGGGCAGGAGCTCACCTGCGCACAAACCCGAGTTCGACAGATCTCCTCGCACTCGGTCTCGCGGCCGGCAGCGACCGTGGAAAGCCCAGGGCACGGCTTCTGCAAACATCCCGGGCGGTCCTCCGGGAAGTCCCGAGCGGTTGCTTCTTTGTTGCCAAAAAATTAAGCTACTTGAAGGCTGCACTCATCTCAACTTGCAACGTCACGACGAGATCTCTTGGCGGTGAACTGTAAGGGCAAGTATCCGCGGCCACAATCGTGCGGTGAGCTCAAGAGCGGGAGGGACTCAAGGAAAACCAGCTCATTGGCGGTTTCGCTCTAGAAGATCGATTCTTGCTGCTTCCCGAGATGAAGATCGAAAAAATTTCCGTACGCAGGCATCTTAGCTGCCCTGATGCGAAGATTCCACATTCCCATTTCTACTTCCCCTGCGGAGTGAACCACCCTGTGGGATGCAGAAAGGGCTCCGGAGGAAGGAGCGCTTTCCTCTTACGCCTCGTAGGGGAACCCGAAGGAAAATTCTCACCCTGGTTGTCTTCAAAAGAAATCCCGAAGACACGCCTCCCAAGTTCTCTGAAGGGGAGCTCCCCGAATGGAGCTCCGGAGAGACAGCCCTCGAGGAAGGAGTCAACCAGCACCATAGTACGGCTCCATTTTCACACCCAGAGGGGATTGTCGAAAAGAACCGGTGCTCCTTGATTCCTGGATGGAGCCCGGAGGGTCAGCTTCCGATTTCGGACAGTCAGTGGGCACAGTCATACGACTTCCGGCTGCATCCACCAGTGCCGGACCCGAAGCCAGTAGGGCAACCGGCGTCATCCTGCAGGAGAGGGGTCTTCTCGAAACCCACAATGCACCACCGACTTCTCGCCGTCGATCCTTCCCCGGTTGGATTCGAACCAGCAACCAGTTGGGTACCGCTCGCGGAGGCCGCAGCCCCACACAGCCTTTAGCGTGGGCAGCATCGAAACCCTAAGCCCTTTCTTCGGAATCGTTAGGCACAACGGAGCAAAGTGCTTTCCGAAAAATCTCCACTTTGCTTCCTCTTCCTGAAGATCTAGATGCCGTTCCAGGAGGAAACATGCTCTCTCTCGGCCCACGCTAACGGCTTCCATTCCTACAAGCATCTACCGTGCAGCTGGTGCATCCCTTTTCGAGTCGCGGCTTGATGATTGATCTCGACGAAAGCAGGTCCAGTAAACAAACGCTCAGATACTGGATTTCATCTGCACTTTGATCAAGCGTGCCATTTCATTTCCCGACGAAATCTCCCATCTCGCCGAAATCAATACTGCATCTTGCAGGAGGAGCAGAAGATCGGCTCCCGCGCAGTGCCGCAACGATAGCCGGATAGCAACTTTCGGCTCTTGCGGAATGGCTGTCTTCGGTGCAGGGCGGAGAACCGTCTTCCTTCGTTCCCGGGAGTGTGGCATTCGACGGCATTCCGCAGACGATGAGATTCCCGGTTTTTTTTTTTTTTGATCCGAAGCTCCGGTTCCGATGATGAGGGAGTGATCGCCGCAACCTCAGGGACTATTCTGAGCGCATGCGGGGTTCGGCAAAGGTTCCTGAAAGCAGTGGCTGGGGATTGGGTTGCTTCTGGCGCGGTTTCCAATTGCGTTTGATGGCACTCCGGATTTGGAGCGGGGAGCGCTCGGCATGGCGTCCTCGCTGCAGGCAGTCGTTCCGCCGAGGAGGAGGCGCCGAAAGAACTCCTGCGAGTTCGGGGATGATCGCGTCGTTTCTCGGAAGGCGGATGCACTCCGTCGTTCTTTGCAAGAACTCATTGGTTGAGGTGGGAAACTTTCCTCGACTGCCTTTCCATCACGGAGGTGTTCCATCAGCAAATTTGGTTCCTCCTCGCTTCCTGTCTCATGAGAAGACTGTCATCCCTTAGTGGATCCAGGATGCTATTCAAGATCGAGATTTCGTCCTCTCTCACCAACCTGCATTGATGCGTTGCAGTCTGAGCACCCAGTGGATTCGTTCCCTTCAGATGATACCCTCGCATCTTCGCGGGCAGAATCCTTCTTTCTCCTGCTGACCGACCCTTCCGTCCTCAGTGTTCTTCTGATGCCATTCCTGAGCGTCTCTTTTGCTGAGGACGCTTTCGATCCGACGGAGACCGTTTCTAAAGCTGCTCGCTTTGCCGTGGCTCTTCTGCTTCGCTTTCATCCATTCAACTCCTCCATTCTCCCTCTTCTTGAGCGTGCGACGCTCTACATGAGATGTACCTCTTTCCGTTCATCCAGTCAGATTCCTTATAAGGTGCGTGCATGTCTTTTCGAGTCGGTCTCGACTCGGTGATCACCTGCCGATGCTGCGATGAGGCACTGAAGCTTCCAACGGGGGAACCAAGACAGGAGCCTTCAAAATCAGGGAACTCGCGAAATCAACAGCTTTTAAAAAATGCGAGTTTCTCTGGAGGGATAAGCCTGAAACCTGAAGACCACCATAAAAAATAATAAGAATAATAATATCCACGCAGCGCCCGTATCTCCTTGCTGGTTCATTGCCTTATCAAACTGACAACTTTGTTTCATCTTCCTTAACCCCCCGACATTTGCTTACCCATCACACTACAGAAGGAGCCCAAATATCCCTATCTCTCTTCATCCCGCTCCTACAAACTACAAGACTCATAATTCAACCAACATCATTTTCCCCACGACTCACAGCCAAGATCACCGCCGACCACGTCCTTATCATATCCTCAGCTACTCTTATCAATTTTATCCCTCCATAGCCATTATAATCCCGGAACTGACCATAGCCTCCATCCAAGCTCACGTCCTTGTACACAAAGGTCGATGATGAATACGACTTCGCACCTCGTACCGAAGATGGAGCATTCATTTCGACTTCCTAACCAGAACGAATCGTACAAGTTCCTCCCTTCACACACGTCTTTGTGCTCCTTGTACAAGGTGAAATGGTAAAGAAGGTACAAACATACATTAAGGGGGAGACTCTGCGATTTTTGCACTCTTTGCGAAAGACTCCACTGAGCTCCAAGATGGTCCACTTGCATGTGCCACTTGCTGCCGAAAATCTTGTTTATCGAGCATCATAATTCCGGGGGACAGGACCAGCGCTTCACCCGCAGGGCAACCTAGCCTGAGAGCCCGATAAATATCGCTTCTGTTCCGTACGGTTGTCTTGAGACCATCAGCTCACGCACTCGGTCTGCGTGCAATCCGAAAGACCTCCAGTTCTCGCAGCATCTCATCGCTTTGAAAGTCGCTGGACCGCAACGATCTGCAACCGTGCAAGAGTCCGAACAGCGTCCGGAACCCCGAATCCCGCGCGCGCGAAGCCGGCCTGCGACCTGCATGGACGCAGGGAGTCAAAAGTCACCAGCGACCGGGACTACCCCTCATCACACGCGCGCGCGCGCAACCCCCCTCCCCTGATTCTGCGGCACTGATCTCCACTTCTCGAATGTGACTCCTCTAGGACGCCTGCTGCCCCCCGCCTCCTTCGAATGTCGTTTTTTCGAGAAAGATCTCCGTTCCGATCGAATTCGTTGCTCCCTCTCGGATGGCAACGGGATTGAAGGAGATTCTGCGGCCTTCCGAAAGTCCTCGCTGCGAATCTGCCGCATTCAGCGGATGTCCGAGTAGAGACATTCCTCGCAGCGTTCCACCATCCCGTCCTCTGGTACGGAGGCCCTCTGGCGGTTTGTCCTGGACGGCGATCCAAGTGCCTGCCGCAACTGTGCTGGATGTTGGAGGACTCTTCCCGTGCTTTTCGTTTCTGTGCGGGATATTCTCGGGTTCCCGGAGCACCTCGTCGTTCTTCGCGTCAGAGCTTTCCAGGGACCCCTACTACCAATGTTCTCTCGGATCTCCCAGAAAAAGTTTCCCGTATTTAGTATTTATTTTTCCCTTGTTGAGCTTCTTTTAATGCTATAGGGGCGTTCCTCATATGGGCAAGCGGCATCGGGAATGACCACGCGACTAAATAGGCCACCCTAAAGAGGATGTGCCTTATCACGTGCATGCTCTCGAAACACGCACGGAACCTGCGGGAATGAAAAGCTCGTAAGAGCACATGCACGATAAATACAGAAGATGAGTTCAACATCAGTTGACCTCACCTGGACCGGAAAGTAATTTGCGCCCTATTCATGCCATGATTCTCTGGGGATATCATGAAGACCAAGAGAAGGGTACGTTTCCTTCGTAAGGAAACGCCGTGGTCACCTTGGAAACAGCGTGTGCCTGGCTGAAACCCAGAATCCTGATTCCAAAACTAAGATTTAAAAAGGAAAAAAGTCTCAGCGCGAAGGTTTTCGAGAGAAAAGGTACCCATTCATTGCGGACGCAGAAGCAAATTCCTGGAGCAGCAGCTGCGCTCACTGAAGTCACAGGTCAGCGATGGCCTGCGAGCAGATATCGGGTATGACCAGCACTTTCTGTGTGAGCTGTCGCACAAAGCGTGCAGTTTTGGCAGCGGCGCACCATCGAAAACGTGGACCGGCCTGCTTGCTGGACGTCTGGTCTCTGGAGCTGGAATATTCCACAGATCAGATCATTAGCACGCACTCATAGGTCTCGGAGAAGAACTGAAAAAGTAGAACGAATAAGCCTACTGCTGCTTTGCAAGATGGAGCTCCCACTTCCACATGGAACAAGAGAATCCAGAATCTTGATCTGGAGACAGAATGTATCATCAGCCAGAGACCGCATGGAGTCCAAAATTTGGTAGCTGAAAGCCCTGGAGGGCTGGTCGCTGGGGAACCGGTGGCGAAGGAAAAAGTGCTGCGAAGCTCAGGCCGTCGCCCAAGACAGCAAAAACTGTAAACCTATGAATAATAAATTAATTGTCTGGTGATGGAGTAAAGCGCTGAAAGCAGAAGTGGGTCAGATGAGGTCAGAGTCTTTTGCGTCGGAGGGAAATTAAGTTTAAGCTGAATATGGTAAACAATCAAATATAAATCACATTATTTGTATTACGTTTTATTTCATGGTGATGTGCGTACAAATCAGTTCCTCGTTTTTGATTGGCAAATATGCGGGAATACGGTTTTCGGGAGCTGAAACACACGTAGGAGTAGCAGAGACTTGACACCGGGTCAATGTTAATTTCGAAATTCCTTACGCAGTTAGTAATCTGTTTTGGTGTATTTTCCGTTTTCAGAGTGCCTAGGGGGTCATTTTTTATGCCATGCCATCTCTGAGCACGATCCCAGGATGCAGCAATCTGTCTTCTGAGGCAAACTGGGGTTTCCACAGCGAGCACTGATGCTACGGCGAGAAGGCGACCTTCGAGGATGCAACGCAACGAAGAAAAATTCATTTCGGGTCTATAGTGAGTCCTCATAAGCTCCGACGTCTGTCTCGGCGAGAGCCCGGACGGGCACTAAGTGTACGTCCATGGAGCTTCCGACAAAGCGTTGAAGCATCTGCAGCTGCTGGGGGAGATTCCGGGGTCTTCCAGCAGAAGCGAGGAGCCCATCCCATGGCACTCTGATCTCTTCCACGTAGATAATCGACTGCCTCCACGGATCGTACGGGACTTTCCCTGTTGTTTGCTCCGATGTTCCATCCTCCACAGCCAACGTTCATCCTGTGACCAACGTAAGGACCGCCGCCGTCGATGCTGACCACCACCCCCAACTGACGGCGATCGCGGTGACCAAGGTGCTCGCCGCAGGCACGACCCAAGAGCCGTTGACATCGAAGGAGATGGTCTGGCGTTTCGGCCGACATCGGAAAGACATCAGGTTGCATTGCGTGGTACCGTTTCCGGCTGTGGCAAGCAGCAGAGTCTCCCCTCTTCCGGATCCTCCTCCTCCTCTTCGGGCTACCCACTTTGGCCTCTCTCTAAATTTACGGCTGCTTGTAGAATTGTATTTCATGGTTCGTGTTGTTTTCAATTTCGAAATTAAATTCTGTGACGCTGATTTGTCTCTTTCCTTGAATCCGGCTAATCTTATCTACCCAAAGGAGGAAGGAAAGACTGCCAGCAGATGTTATCGAGAAGTGGGCATCTCCGAAACCATTATGCGAAGAAGAAGGGGGGAAAAAAATAGGAAGCAGAAAGGTACGGAAAACCGTAATTGCGATACTTGAACAGGGAAGCTCCGGAGAAGACCACCTTATCGACATGGAAGATGGATGCAGATCGAAGTCGTGCTCCCTACGATCGCAGTAATTACGAGGTTTCCGTTCCTTCCCGCTCCTTACATCATAAATGGTCGTCAAAGCAGACTCCATTCCATCTTCCAAATGGTCTCTTCGGGCACACTGCTGGGCACGCTGATTTGTGTCTCTGGAAGTTCCTGTGCGCGCTCTGGCGCTGATGCAAGCCGCAAGGAGCCGAACGTCCCCAAGGCAACAACAGATAAAGCGGAGGTTTGTCAGATTAGCACGTTCGGAGATCGCGGATTGTCACACGCAGCCACATTAAGGACAATTTGAGGAGAGCGATTCTCCCTTCTCTTAAATTTTCTGAGGAACGTGCGGATGATCAGCGAAACCAATTTCATTCCCATTTTCCATCTTCAGCGCAGAAGCAGATCGGTCAGTGTCTTCTCCGCACTCCTCTGCGCCGATGCGATTCTGCCGCATGGCATTTCGGAATCGTGAAAAGGAGTAAAGATGAGTATGGGGGGGGGGGGGGGGGGCAAGCGAAAGCCCAGCTCTTCCGTCTTCTGCGCCTGGAAGCCTCTGCTCCTCCGCCCGGCAAATTCCGTCGCTTCCCTCCGCCCGTGGAGGGCGCGATCGCGCCTTAGTCCACCAGAGCCACGGAACCATCGCTGGTTGCGATGTCGCACTGGCGAATCGAACGCACGAGAGCGACGGGACAAGGCAGATTCTTCTCCGCTCTCCGACCGCAGAGATGCCACCGTTAGCCCTCCCCGGCACACGCTGGAAGGGTCACCCTCCCCGCTTCCTACGAGGCGAAACCGCACTCCCAACCTGGATTTCGGTGGCCAGGACTACTGGACATCGAACTGCAGGCGGTCCAACGCAGGATGCGGAACCTAGCGCCGGACGCACTAGGATTTCGGATCCTCTCCCGGAAACTCCATCGCATCCGGATAGGCGATGAGGCTCGAAGCCAGTTCCCGACGGGAACCGCGCGTTTGGAAAACACCTTCCCGAACCTGGCTCCGAACCCTCGTGAAACGCAGGAGATGCGGGAACGGAGGCGTCCTTCCTCAGGAGCTGGGAATTCCGAGAACGGAGAAATCACTGTGCTCCCTCCCTGAACACGGGAGAAATCACGTGGAACAAAAGGGTCGAACAAAACACCCTCTCCAGCCGAGCAAACTTCACCGCCTTCAGATCCTGCACAGTCTTCTTGTTCCGTCTGCGTGAGGTCACGCCATCATTTCCCAAAATTCTCCGGTTCCATCAGCTGGTACCAGCCGTAGGACACCACTGCCCTTCGTTCTGATGTCTCCTTCATCCGGAGGATGCCCGATCCCACGAGTCCAGTGGAATGTCACGGCTATATCGGACATCGGAAGCAACCGCAAGGAGCTTTATTTTGTCAGGGTTATAGCCGCAGGATGATGTCACGATATGATACTGTCGTCCAGCTTCCAGACCATCCTGGACATCCGATGAATGTGACCAGCTAGGAGATCTTCCAAGAGACCGAAAGCAGACCTACTCGGTCGAGTCAGAAAAGCACTACCAGCTTGTAGCACTGCAATGGAAGCAAGAAGGCTTGGACGAGCAGAAGAAACCCTCTGGCACCGAACGAAAAAGACGAAATGCCCTCTCTTCCCACACAGAACACCGCCCCTTCCCCTCGTCACTCTTGGACACTTCTCTCGGACCAGCCTCCCTCGAAAAACGACCGAGGAACCTCTGCAGGTCGAGGAAGCGGTTGAAGTTGAGGGAAATCTCCACCTCGCACTTTCTTATATGACCCTAAATCCCTCTAGTAAACTTTCATCTTCCGCGTCTGCTCCAGAATTCTCCTGACGTGCCTCGTGTCCTTTCAGTCTTCAGTGCAAAAGCACTGCGACCACTGCGTTCCGTCCGCTGCGCGACTTCCGAGATGCGCCCGGGAACCCAACGAAGATGGCCGAAACCCTCCGATGGCCAAGACGATCTGGAGAGGCTGAGAGACGCTGCCCTGCAAGGCCTGTGACCCCACGACTCCTTCGGTTCAATTTGGTTCCAGCTCGAAGACTTTAGAGAAATCCCGATCTCTGACGAAGACCCGATCTTTTGAGAGTTGTGCAAGAGCTCGCACAGCTTCCATTTCTTTGAATTCTCTTGCTCCTTAGGGGAAGTCCTTTCCATGATGCGCAGAATGGTGTGGACTTGTGCCACGGTGGTGTGGCTTCAGCAAGACAGAGACGGAGGGCGCATCACGGATTGGAGAATTTTCAAAACAAGAGTTGCGAACGGCGGCAGCCTACAAAGAGGGGGGGAAAATGGGTCATCTCTTCGTCCTCATCAGTCTGCAGCCCAATCGAAATGTCCCGTCGTTGCGTCACTCTTCTCGCGAGCTGCTTTGTCAGGTCCGGGCGGAATGCCACCCTACGAAAGAGGAATGGAAATTCCGATCCCGCCTCTCGCAGCCGAAGTACCGATGACCCCCACGCCAGCGGCAGGTCGCTTTTCCATCTGCGCGGCGGCGGAGAACTTGCGGCTGGAGGAGGCTTCCGCGGAGTCCCGCTGGCAACGGTCAGCGGACCGCAAGCGGCAAACCTTTCCGCCTTTCAAAGGCGTGACTCCCTGCGCATCGGTCGTGTGAGCGTCTCAGTTGGCCATCTCGTGCTGCGCAGCATCGTTCGAGCGAGTGGCTATTCTATTAAACTACAATTATTTCTACGATTTATCAGCAGAAGAGAACGATAGCGAGACCGAAAGAGGCGAAATCCGTTCCTCGACCTGACTTTCCCACAGACCTCGCAGCTCCCCACAGAGAGGTGTCTGTGGGGAGCTTCGGGTCCAGCCCGGTGGCGGCGTCACTGCGAAAAACATCCGGAGCCAAAGGGTCAAGACAGTGGGCGATCTACCTGGATCTCCCCGAAAGCACGGTGTCGGTTCCGTCCACGTTTCGAGCATCAGCGCTGATTTCCCTTGAAGGTCCAACTCCTGTTGGCCTCAACCGGACCATGCCGTCTCACCAAGGGAGGAAGATGACCCCCCTATTCGAGAGATGCGGCGAAAAGGGAACCCTTCCGCACATCCTCGCGGAATGCACGAAGCCTGCCCCTCCCAAACTGGGTTCCTCGAAGAGCTCTTCCGACAAGACGCCCTATCGAAGGTGGACTCTGTCACCATCGCCTACATTGTACGTGCAGCCGTGGTGGCCAGCTACTCCCTGAAACAGCAAAGATTCTGTAAGGACGTCTTCCAGATGACTAGGAGGCTGCTCGGAGTAGCTGTAAGTGTAAGTGCCTTGAGACAAGAGTCCACGAAGAGCTGCAGGCAATCATTCGCAGGGAAAGAGGCACCCCAAACCGGGTGATCTACTCCTTCCTTTGCTCTTCCTGCACCGCACTAGGGACTCTTGCGCTGGCTGCACTCATCCCTTCAGGCGTAGGAGCGTTCGTTTTTGCTGCAAACAAACGTCCCGCCCGTCGCCGTGCGCAAATTCGATCGCACCTGGGACTTCCGCTTCCTGTTGGACCGATCCGATGCAAGCGCCTTCCAGGAGGAACGCTTGTGCTTCGCTGCCCCCTCCGACCCCTCCCCCCAATAGCGGGTGCGCCGGAGAGCGGGAGGAGCACCGACCGAGAATGCTGCGCAAGAAGTGCTCGGCTTGCCCATCTTCATTCGATTCACCCTCGTTCGAGCCTTCCCGAAGAATGCGTTCAAGTGCGGGGGCACGCTTGCGCGCGCACCTCTCCCGGGCAGAGGGGAGAGGGAGAGAGAGAGACCCAGGCGGCAGATTTGTTTGCCAACCTGAGCGCTCTTCTTCCCTTTCACTTTTTTTCATTCTTCGAGGCAAACGGGGAGAAGGAGGTGAAGCCGCAAGAACGAAACGATGTTTGCTCAGGTCTTCAAGTACGCACGAGCGCTTCTTGTCGAGGTGCGCCATTCGGGGAGCAAGCCTGTTCGGCCACCACCTCAAGTGCGCCTTAATCACCCGCCAGGAGTGACGACTCGCGGGGAGTTTACCTTCGGCTGGAGTCGTGCCTCTTAGGGCAGCTGCCTGCTGATGGGTTACAGAGAGATGACATCTTGATTGGCGACGGCAGGAGGGTTCCCTGCTCCAGGCTGACAGGATGCGAGTGCTCGGCGTGAAACAAGCGCGAAGATGAGAGGAAGCTGGCAAGAGTAGCCACTCGCTCGAACGATGCTGCGCAGCACGTGATGGCCAACTGAGACGCTCACACGACCGATGCGCAGGGAGTCACGCCTTTGGAAGGCGGAAAGGTTTGCCGCTTGCGGTCCGCTGACCGTTGCCAGCGGGACTCCGCGGAAGCCTCCTCCAGCCGCAAGTTCTCCGCCGCCGCGCAGATGGAAAAGCGACCTGCCGCTGGCGTGGGGGTCATCGGTACTTCGGATGCGAGAGGCGGGATCGGAATTTCCATTCCTCTTTCGTAGGGTGGCATTCCGCCCGGACCTGACAAAGCAGCTCGCGAGAAGAGTGACGCAACGACGGGACATTTCGATTGGGCTGCAGACTGATGAGGACGAAGAGATGACCCATTTTCCCCCCCTCTTTGTAGGCTGCCGCCGTTCGCAACTCTTGCTCCGAAAATTGGTGCGTCCTACTCCACATCCATGCGTGAAAAGGCCCTGGAAATCTCGAAGTCAGGGAGAAACACGTTCGGCGGCGATGACGCCGTTGACCTCCTACAGGAGAACCAACGCGGGGGTAGGCAGTGCTCTTCGAAAATCGATCTCTGCCCACGAGTTTCCTCCCCACCCTTACCCCATAGAAGAAAATGACAGTGCACGGAAAACGTTTGCGTAGTCGAGGAATTTTCCCCTTGCTTAAACATCGTAAGGATTCCCTATGGGGGATGGAAAAGTCCAAAAGGATGAACTCAGCTGCCGGAGAAGTGTAAAATGACGGGAGGAACGAAATCACGGTGCCGACTAAGCAGCCTCCGGGGGGCCGTGGATCCGCTTCTCGAAGCACAGAGGTGAGGGAGGTGTTTCGAAAAGGTGTTTCCTTCGAGGCTCGCCCAAACACCTGGTCCAGAGGAGCAGCTCGTGAAATGATGGAAACCGCGTTCCAGCAGAAAGCGAAACGCGGGGAACGGCGAATCGGCTGCCGCAGGAAAACATCTGCAGGAGCAGTGAGCGCTTGCGGCGCCTCGGACCCCCATCTTCACAGGAGGTAATGAATGCGAGAGATCACGCGAGATTTCGGCCTTTGGGGTTCGCTTCGCCTTCCAAATCACTTCAGGGAGGATCTGTGAACGAAAGAGAACACTTATCGTGGAGACACATCCGCGTTTTCCGATGGAAACTGACTCCAGCCGCCGTGCGAATTCCAGGAACGTCACGATAAAGGTGAGTGCGCGACGGCAACCTAATGAGAACAGCGCAGCATCCAAGAAACGGAAATCGCCATGTTGAGCTCCATAGTAGTCTTCGCCTGTTCCTCCAGCCTCGTGCGAGGTCTTGCGCGGGGGGTTGGGAGCTTCCTGGACGTGTCCCAAAGCAGCACCCTTCCTATCCGCCCAACTCGGCCCTTCGCACAGTCCTGGCGCGAATCACGAGTGCTCCTTTGCGGGAACATCACGAAACGGTGGTGATTCCGCTCCGACCACACCTTGCGAGCATCATCAGGAAAACATACGCATGTATACGGTTATTCAAATTGAAGAAAAAAAACGTACACAACTTGCTCGACGTCATTGTGTTCCCACACAACAGCATTCAACGACTGGCTCCAACACTTGGCTTCAGGAGATGATGGACTCATTCTCCGATCATAGCTCCAAGATCCTCCCCGTGCACACGCAAGAAGGAACGCACCCATTCGAAGAGACACTCTCACGTGCTAATTCGTACAATGGGGGCACTCTGGAATGCATCAACCAGAAGTGCACGCCGTCGCATGTCGCACAGCTTCCGCAGAAATCTCCTCTCGAGCATCTGCAGTGATGCGCTTGGATTTCGAGTTTTCTGTCTTCTCTGTTTCCCTTTCGCCCCTTTTTTTGGGGGGGGTTCGCTGAGTACCTCGAAAACCGTCGCGCCCCTGGCGGCGGCTCTTTGACGCTGTTCCACGCCACCCGAGGGTGCGTGTCAACTCTTCAAGATTGGGGGCACCCCGGGAGGTGACCACCTTTTGAATCCAGGAAGGGACTTCGGAGGAGGGAATCCGTTCCTCTCATGCCCGGGCAGGGATTCCCGAAGGGAAGCTCCTTCCTTGTTCTCCCCGGAGGGACCCCGCTGTTAGGAAAGCATCCACCATCAGTTGCCCTGTCTGTCTTTACGCTCTCGCAAGGAAACGCTCACCCCAAAAACCCACAAAGACACGTTCGATCGAACTGCAGCAATGCAGAGGACCACGGCGTTCCTTCGATGACAGCGAGGTCCGGGGGCGCAGGTATAAACCACCGCAAAGAATTGTTTTTGCCCTGCGCTAGCTAGATACTCTACGCACGATAGATAGGTGAGTGAGGATGACCTTTCGAAGATTCTAAGCATCAACAAGCACTGGCTAGTGGAAGGACACAATGACTTGTAAGCGTGTGAAGAGTCAAGTCCACAGGCAATATTGAAATCGGAAGTGCATACATCATAGGTGCGCATAGGTGACGTGGACAACAAAGGTAAATGGACTAAAGGGACAGGACAACGAAGTTGCAAGAAGAAGACCACATAGGCACAACGAAACCTACGGTGCAACGAAAGAAAAGCCATTGCTGTAGTGACGGCAATGAAATAGAAATGAACAATCTCATGGATTGGTTCCTTCAGGAAGATTTGGAAATTCGTGGTGAAAATGGCAGAAACTTCCGTCACAGCATGGCAGTAAGCAAAAACTTTGATGGCTGCTCCAGAGGGATGCTGGAAGCAACAGAACGGAATCCGGTGTTGGGTGCAGTCACCTGCATCCATCCAAGAGCTCTTGGAGCAAGGCGTCTTCAACTTACGGAAAACTCGGGAAAAAGCGTCGGTGGTCATCCATCAATGGAGCACGAGGCTTCCGCAAGCACGAGAACAGGCCAGATGCGAAGAAGCTCGGAAATCCATCTCGACGGTCGGAGCCTCCGTTGAATTTCAACCGCAGGTCGAAGTCGCAGTTACCGGGGTGACTCCAGCATTCCCGGAGAGTTCCCGGAAAGATTAGAGCCAGCTCGAAACCTCAGGATGTCTGTTCGCATCGGCAGTGGAGCACGGGATTGCTCCGGAGCGATCGGGCCAAGAAAAATCAACGGTTCGTCGCGCCGACCTCTGGCCCGTGCGCGAGCCGAAGCGGTGAAAGCACCCAATAAAGTGTTGAAATCAAAGCTGGGAGTTGCTGAAAGCGGATGAAGGATTCTAAGCAACGCTAAAAGGAAAGAAAAAAAACATGCAGAGGGAGAGACTGCAGAGCGCCTGCCGACCTCAGAGGAGGAAAACGTCTGCATATACAGCAGCGTCTGCAGATCTGTCTGCGAATGCTAGGGCGAACGAGGAGAGCCGTTTTTCCTTTTTTTTTCTTGCATCCGAGGAAACGCGCAGCGTCTATCAGATGCCGGCCGAGGCTGCAGGCAGCGCAGTGTGAAAGATTCACATGCGTGAGTCGCTGCTCGAGCCGCTGAGAACCGGATGCAGCACAGCTGTAGGGAAGAATGCCTCGACGTCTTCGGAATGCGTGCGGCCCGAGACAGGACTTCGTCCGTTAACCATACCGCTGCAGAGACACTTCTTGCGCACCCACCCGATGGAATCGGCGATCTCGTGGTGAGACTTTGTGAGATAGTGTCGGCTCGCCCCATGCGATTGGAAGACACGCGAAGAGATGAAATACTCGGGCGATCGGTATCACCCGCCGGAGCCGGTGGCACGGCAGACAGCAGGCAGAGATAGACGAGACCGCGATGACAAGAAATGAGTTTCCCGTGTGCTCGGGTACAGAGGATCAGTGCATCCCTCGCGCTATGTCCGTTCAACGAGGAGCACGGAACTACAAGTAGGCGTCCGTAAGTGCCATCGGATGCAAGAGAGTGCTGAAACGCGCTGTACCGCCTTCTGGAGCCAAATGTCTGATGGCACGGACGGGTCACACGACTTGCTGGAGGAGGAAAAGAAGAAACTTCTTGTAGGTGCTCGAGCTTCAGCACAAGCGATGAAACCAACCATCTCATTTGCCCATGAGCCCATTTTTCAACCGCAAGAGATTCTCTTTGAGAAACGGACGGAGATGGCGTTCCTTCGCGATCGTCGAATACGAGATCCTCGTGGCAGTTGCAGCACTTTGGATTTCGGGTAAACAGAACGGCAGGGACCGGAGATGGAAGCAAGAAGGATGGAGCTGCAGGAGTACTTTCGGGGATGCGCAGGCAATTTGCTAACATGCGAATGCTCGCGAGCATTAGAGAGGAGGGATCAGTAATTAGCGAGCGAAGAAAGTGCTATCCACTGCGCTATCCATTTGGATTCATGGAATCGGTGCTGCAGTTCGAGGAGCAATCCCGGAAAGATGAATCCTAAGCGGCAGACTCTCCAGAGATGAAGTACGCTGGATTCATCCGGCACCAGGAAGCAGCTGAGAGAGAGCCCCAGCGGGAAAGCGGCGACAAGGACGCTCGAGACCACAATTCTGCTGGAATCCGTCGTATCCGTCGCGTTACGATCAGAGAGGGACCCCGTGGGTCCCGGAAGAAGGGTCCCTGTCCGAGACGTGGCACGATCCCCGGGACGTAAGTCCCATGGAATTGGTCCCGCGGCATGCTCTCGGGAGTTGCAGAAGTGCAACTGAAAAGTTGTGGTTCGGAGCAAAACCTCAGTTCGGGCCCACGGTTTGAGTGTCCCCCACGTGTCGAGACCGCGTGCGTGTTCCCACCACCAACCCATCCCCGAAAACCACTCGAGGAATAACCACTGCTCCGCTGGCGCAAAGTTGCAGTTCCAACCACTTTTCTTTGCTCAGCGGTTCCCCGCCATCCGATGGATCCCAGGATAAACTTCTTAAGAGCGACATACCCCACGGGTTGGAAAGGAATTTTCTTTCTTTCTCCGCTGCTGTTGGCAATCTCCGTCCGTGGGATTTGGAAATACTTTCGATCGGAAATTCCCAAAGAAGGCTTCTGAAGTTTTCGTAAAAGATTAGGCACGTTTAGTGCACCTACCATGTTGTTGCAAGCGACAAGGCAGAGATCGTGGTGGGCTGCGACATGGAAAGTGTGACGCAATCGAGTTTGGAAAGGAGCGAGCGCCCGAGGCGTGTTTCTGTTTCGGTTGTTCTTCCAAATCCTAAACAAGTCATGCCGAAAACACGACCTGTTTGATATGGATAGCCAGCAGCACGTGCAATTGACGGCCACGCGCATAGATGGCAGTACTTTCCGCATCGGAAACGGAACGGAGCGCCTCTCTGCCGCTCTTCGGGAAGCAGCCGCGGGCTCGTGCGCTCGCCGACGGGTCGAGCCCGAGGGGTCATTCCCGGAGGTGAACCGGGGGTGGAACGGGCACAAGCCCCAGCCTCGATCCGTGCCGATAAGGGGCCGTGCCATGCTCGGACGCCTCCTCCCAAACTTCCCACGATGGCGAGTCGTCCCCCTTCCGCGGTGACTCCTGCGCTCGCGGAGTGCCTCCCTCGGCGCGCCATCCGTCTCCGAGGTGATGTGCAAATGGGAAAACAGCTGTGGGCGTTGCAACGGAAAGAGCGCCACGCGCACGTCGGGCGCACACGACGGAGACGTACGTCTTCAGCTTTCTCGATGCATTCCGTGTATTCTGCTCAGGCAGGGCTTTATCTGCAGGAAACAAAATGCACAGCGTTTCCTGGATGCCTCGTTACGTTATCGGATCCCGGAGTGACGATAAAAAAAAAAAAAAAGAGAAAAAAAAAAAAAAAAAAAAAACAGTGCTGCTGCTGCTGCCGCCGCTGCCAACTAAACCAAGAGAGAGGACGGGCGAGTGGACGTGAAATTTACATTCCCTTTCCTGAAGAATGGAGCTGTCGCCCGGGAGCTCCAGAAAGGCAAACCGAAATTCCAAGCCGCCATGCCGGATGTGCAGCGGAATTGTCTGCTGGAATTTGGCGAGAGCGCACCGCGGCGGTGGCCTTGGGGCACGATAACGGCGGAAAAGCACAACATACTCACTTTCGGGTGCAAAGTTTGCCCGAAGACCCAGGAAAACGAGATCTGTGTGCATCTTCGCGCCATTCGCCTCCTCCTCCGAGCTGCCTCGGGATTTATCGTACGCGCAGATAAACGAAGCGTTCGCGCATGCGCCGACAGCAGGCGGAACGGGAAGAAGCAGAAGAAGAAGGAGGAGGAGGAGGGAAAAAAAAGAAAAAGAAAGAAAGAAAGAAACACCTCGTCGCAGGGGTTGTTGGCGCCTTCGTGTCGTGACCGCTTGGATTCGTTCCTCTGACCCGTCGGGGTGAACCCGTCTTCTGGAATGCTCTGCAGAAACCACTGCAGGACGGAGTTTAGGAACGCGCTGCCTCCTAAATCAGCGCCATTCCCCTCCCTCATTTCCGTTTGTTTTGTTCCCTCGCCCCCTCCCGCCCCCACCATCAGTCAAGATCGCGCTTGGTACTTTCGGGCAGAAATTCTTTCCGATCCAAAGCATCGCCCGAACGTTTCTTCCGGCATACTTTATTGACCGAGGTCCGGTTTTTCTTCGCCCTCCTCCTCGAACGGTGGCAGCGACCGACCTCTCCACGGCTCCGCGCCTCGGATCCCTCGCGGACGACGGTCAGCAGCAGCACCGACACGCTCCAAGGTCTCGGGAACTCCCGTCTCGCGGCGTTCCCCTACTTCTGGGCATCGCTCCCCGACCCATTCTCCGAGCCTCCGCCGTTGGGGGGCGGACGCTTCGCAGAAGACGCTGCCGTGCGTCCTCCGAGTAGCCTCGTGCGGGCGCCGACGCAAGCAGAAGTGGCGCGGACGCCTCCTCCGGCAGATGCTGCGGCCGGGAGGAGCTGCCGGGTCCTCCCGTCGAAAATCAAAGTGCCCCCCCCCCCATCCACGCAACTGACGCGGCACACTCGTGCGGTCATTTCGTCGTGCCTTCGTGCGGAGGACGCACCTTGCATCGAAAAGGCCTCCCTCGCCTTCCGTTCCCAGGAAACGAACCCACTTCTTCCCGGTGCAGTTCGATGCACGCCTGACCGGCGACCTCTTCTCGAAGACGGAACCCTTTAGAGAAACCGCTCCTAGCAACTCGGCATCCACCGGTCAAACCGGCTCCTGGAGATCTTGCGATTCCATCCCCTGGGTCACACACGTCGAGGCACCGATTCAGGCGAGCGGTCGCTCCCGTTCCCTTGCCCACGCCTCCACCCGTGCCCGCGGGTCCCGCGCAGGATGCAGGCCGGACGTGCTGGACCTCTCGCGGGGGCTTCCTCCCCCGCCCCCCCTTCCTGACGGACGCCGTCCACTGGAGGCAGGCCCGGATCGCACACGTGACTCGTATTCCCCGAACATCCGACGCCCGCACGCCAACGCCTCGTCAACACCTTCGGCGAAACAAAAGGAAAGGGCGGCGGAGGAAGGACATTGGATGCACGAGGACAGCGCGGGAGCACTTGCACGCACCGAGTCCCGGGAACACCTCGAAGCCAAGGCTCGCAGCGCGGCCCCGGGCAGGACCGTTCCCCGGGGCGTCCTCGGAAAGGGAAAAAACACCGATCCGGGCGGTGGACGGATGAGTGGGGAGCTGGGGAGGAGGGACGGGAAGCGTTTTGTTGTTTCCCGATCCGGAAGCCAGCTCATCCGCCTTTCGACCGGAACAACAACAGGGAAAGGGGGGGGGGGGGAGAGGGAAAAAAAGGACTTCCGCTAATTATATGCAAAACGGATAATCTTTGTGCAGTCGGTCGGCGGGACCGCGCTGCGTTGAAAAGGAACGAACTTCCCGAGCAGCGTTTTTCGAGCGATTGGACAGGGAAAGCGGGAGGGTTCCCAGCAGGCACGGAGGGAAGAAGATGCCGGATGCCGAGAGCGTAATCACACGTTGCATAGGAACGGGATGGAAGCTGCCTGCAGAAGGATCTAATGAATCAAAAACGCGTATCCGCGGCAAAAAGAGAAGGAGGGAATGGCCGGAACTCCCGACGTGTCCATCCGGCAGCATCCCGTGCGATTAGCAGGTTCTGCCAAGCCTGCAGCCAGGAGCAGCGAACCCCCCCCCCCCCCCCGCGTGCCCGTCAACGAGCGCGCGCGCGCGCTCGTAACGCACGCACGCACGCAGTGTCTTGGAGGGAAAACGCGCGCGCAACTCGAGCCGAAAGGGCCCCAAAGACGGAAAGGCAGGCACTCTACTGATTGGGAAGGAGAGGGTAGCTAGGACGGGGGGGGGGGGGGAAGAAAAGAGAAAAAAAAAAAAAAAAAGGAGGGTAGGGGGAGGGGGGCGACGCCTGGAATTGAGTTTCCGCGAGCGAGGCTCTCCTCCTCCCACGCACTTCAGGGAGATGGCAAGTGAAATCTCCCGGAGGGACCCACGCCACGCTGGAGTAGGGTCCTCCCCCACGTCCCCTACAGAGTGCTGGGGGGAGGGACGGAGCTGAAGAGGAAAGGCCGTCCAGCGAGACGCAAACGCTGAAGCGAAGTGTGCGGAGGACGGATTGAGAAAAGAAGGGACGTGAAAGTGCGCGCAAAAAAAAATGAGAGCGCAGCAAAAGTAAATCAAAAGGAAAAAAAAAAGGAGAAGAAGAAGAAAAGAAGAAGGAAAAAAAAAAAAAAGGCGAGCGAAAGGCGAAACGGAAATGAATTATTATCAGTTAATTTAGCAGGAATCACCCGGGATCGATTTTTCACAATATTAAGTATGACATTGATTCATTCGATTCCAATGTCGAATCGTCCACGATAATTAAAAAGGTCCAAATAATTCACATCCACAAATCACATTCCTGACGGAAATTTCGCGAATCGCCTCTTCCTGCGAACCGTGAGGTCACGTCACGCGGCCCGCACCCGCGACCCCGTGCCGCGGGCCCCTTCCAGGATGGCCGCATGGGAAGGAGGGGGACGGGGAAGCGATCTGCGAACACAAAGTCTGCCCGCAGGGATCCGTCGCGGTGACCGGGAGCGCAGCAAGCCTCAAGGAGCGAAGGTCGCACACCTGACTCTCTCTCTGTACATGGGCGCATCCGCGCTCTTCTTTGTACGAAGACGCGACGGAAGGGCCTGCCCGCGCGGCCGCCGGGCAAAGACGAGCTGCGCGCGAGCGGAACGCGGTCCCGTGTCGGAACGGTCCAGCGGAGGAAGACGCGCGGGCGCCTGCCGGGTCCTCGGCGTTCCCTTCTGACCGCCGCTTGACCAAGGGGGGTGTGCGGAGGAGGGAGGGCTCGCGCGCCCGCACGTCGAGCGCGCTTCTCCAGCTTCGGTTCGCAAGGAAGGAGTAAATCTTCCGGAGAGAGCCGGCGTGCGCCCCGGAGCCCAGGACGGGTCTGCGAGGTGGTGGTCACCAGCCGGGCACCCACGAGCGCGCGCGCTTCCTGCCGCGGGCATCCGAGGCTCCGCGGGCTTTTCCGCGGGGCCTCTCCTCGCTCCGAGCTCATTTCCCCCCCCTGGAAACGAACCTTTGTTTGCTCAAGTTGTCACATTCGAACTTTCACGTCAGCGCAATTGCAACATGAGAGCTGCAAATGAGAGTTTACACGCGGACCTCCATCACCACCTTTCGCCAACACTTCTTCGCCGTTTCCTTTGCTCTCCTCTTCTCATCATCCCGCGCGCGGCGGATCAGCAGCCCCGTTCTCACAGCGAAAGGATTCTGTTCCGTTTGCACAGGCGCTCCCCGCTGAGCAAAGTCGGATCCCAACCTGTCGTGAAATTTGAACTCCGCTAATCAGAGTGGGATGTGAGCGCAGCAGAACAAACAAACAAACAAACAAACAAACAAACGGAAGAAAAAAAAAAAAAAAAAGGTAAATCGCGTCCGAGGAGGTTCGCCTTGCGAGGGCCATCGGCGGCGCGCGGCCCAGAAACCATCCGCCACGGAGCCATCCCGAGATAAGGTTCCTCCTCCGGCGGGGGAGGACGCCTGCACGCGGATGATGATGAGCGCGTCTAATTTAGAGAGCGCCGTCCACGCACGGAAATCGAAGCACCGGAAGCAGCAGGCGCTGAATCAACATCCCGAACCCTGCGGAACGGAGACCCAACAGAACACACAGTGTTTCAGGAAACCGCGAACCAGCAGGAAGCCATAGCGGGGGAAGATGTTGAATTCAATATTTGTAAAAGAGCAGCGACAAGGCATCTTCTCAATTTCGCCCTGCTGATAAAAGGGAATGCATAACACCGAGCGGTGTGTCCGTGTGCCACGAACGGACGATAATCGGAGGAGCTTTGCGTCAGCCTTGCGTCGCCTGGGCAACCGCCTTCCGATCTTCCGGCCGGAGAGGAGGAAGGCACGGCAGCCGAAGGACCGGGTCCACGGCACGAGTCTCGCCTTCCGGGAAAGCGTGGAAGCCCACCGCATGAGGAGGGAATCCGTCCGCTCAGCGATGCAACGCAACTCGGAAATTTCGAGCAGCTGACCACCGCACGGGGCAAGCAATCCATTCCGTGGTCAGCAGCAAGCAAGCGCCAAAAACACACACTGTGTCACCGAATGGGGGATCTGGCTGGTCATGACTCAGCTACCCGGGAGACGTTCGGTCTCCGAGGTAGCTGATTGACTGCAGGAGAACTTGTCGCCTGGGACGCCCGAACTTCCACGAAAGTCAGCGTGTCGAAAGAGAACGAACGGACCGAAATACCGAAAAGGGCAAATCTGCGGCAGCGCAGATTAGCCGTAAGAGGGCGGTCCATCCCCAACCGAGAAGTCTTCGGATGCGCTGCAGCTGCCAGCTTCTCTTTTCCGTCGTGCATTTCCTGGACGGCTCGTCCCATTCCTCGCGTTCGGATGCACGGAATGATCTTTCAGCGCTCCGTCGGTGCTCGAGCTCATGGCACGACGTTGCCCGAAGAGCGCAGCATCACCTCGGGCAGCGAAGAGCACTCGGAGGCAGCGCAAGTGCCTGTCGAGCATCCTCCTCGGATACGCAACAGGTTCGCTTTACTCCAAGAAAACAGACTAAAATAGCATAGAATTCTCAGCAAGATGAAAATTTCGGGGGTGAAGAGGAAGGGGTGAGCATTGCCGCCAGTCCAAGACACCTAAAAGCATCTTCCAGGCCGTCAGACGTTTCTGGAAGGTTCCAACGAAAGGAACCGTCTCATTCCGCGATTATTCATTGGTCTCCTTAAGAAAGGGCGCGTCCCCCCCCCCCCCCCAATGCATGAACAAAGACGTGGGTAAGAAATCACTTCCGTGGACGTTTTCCCTCGTGCTCCTCCTCTTCTTTTTTGCACTCGTTTCATTCGAGAGATGCTGGATTGTTATGCGTTGCTACAAAGAGCGTGACGTTGTCCTGGTTACGCACGACCACGGATTTATTTCCTAGTTATTCCTTCTCCAGATCAAAGGGGACTCGTCTTTTTTTCCTTTTTTTTTTATCTTTCCTTCCCACTGCTTTGCAGTCGACTGCTTCCCGAAGACAACGCTTCTTCTCCGCATGGAGCGCCCATGCCAAGGAACGACGTGCAAGCGCACTGAGGGTTTTTTTTCACCAAGAAGAAATGAAAATCTTTGCGGGACCTCGCGGAAGAGGCGGTAGTTCCCCGGAGGCAGCTTCTTCCGCATCTGGAGCAACAACAGCTGTCGCCCCTGACGCGAACTCCCGAGAAGCCCCTCGGCCGGTGCTCGACTGAAACCAAAGTGTGGTCGCAGAACCGTCAAGCGCAACCACAGATCGCGAAACGAACCAACGAGCTTGTCGTTCGATTGCAGCACAGCCTCCCTCGAGTGCTGCTGATTTTTCGTCTGCACGCGCTCCACCGGCAGTCTCTCTTGGATTCCTGGAGGCTGCTGGTGTCCGCTGGCGCCTGGTGCAGTATACCGGAAACGCAGGTCGAGAGGAACGGATTTCGCTGCGTTCGGCCTCGCGAGAGGTCGCTCCCTCATAAATCATCACCGTCAACAAAAATAATCGTTCTTTAACGATCCTCGGACGCAGACGACGAGTTGCTGTGGTCGGACGTACGGTCGCCGCGGACTCGGGCAGGGAACCGCGCGACGCGAAAGCACCCTAGAAAAACTGCACATATTTTTCTTGCTCTGGGCGCTTCCGCCAGCATCAACCACTGACAGCTGCTGTCAGCGTTGCAGTGCCTCAAACCATGCTGAAAACTCATTTGCCGGACGGCAGGACGGCTAGGGGACGTCTGCCGAGATGCAGGGAGACCCGGGGAGAGACGATGGAAAACGGCGTACGCGTGCAGCCCCAGTCGGCGCCCGGGGCACCGAACGCTTGTCTGGGAGCGCCACGAACAGGAATGAGGTCACATCCTTAATTTGAAACGTGCAATTGTTTGTGCACTTCAAGGTGACGATATGACCAAGCAAAGAATACTCGCCCAGCACTTCAAACGCTAATGACAGGCCACCTCGAAGACTTTCACATCGCAGCTGTTTTTCGAATCGTTGAAGTTGGACTTCGTCCGTGTAACGGTTTGCGTCGAGGACCTCTTGTCAGGGGCGTAACAAGGATTTGAGGAGTTCAAATGAGGTGGACTTTCTTCGCGTTCTGCCCGGTTTTCACTTCACCCCCGAATTCCGTGAGAAGGCGCTCATCGGGGGCCACGATGGGACATGCCTATAGGCCGGGTAAGAACGCGCTTCTTGGGAAGTCGGATGCACCTTGGGATCCGACCTTTGGATCCCTCCTCCGAAAACCCAAGTCTCGATGGCCCCCAAAGGGCAGCTCCGTCCGCCCGCTGCATCAGGAAGAACAGGTGTTGCTGCCTTCTGACGCACCAACGAAACCACGGATGTCTCCACGCGAGCCCCCACAATGGGTACGACACCCACAGATATCTGAGGACCCGGGATCGCGAAAAGGAGGCACTCGAGAGCGGACGGTCCACCACACGGAACCACGCAGCTGTAAGACACTGGCATGGTCAGCAGCGATCCCACCCTACAAATCTGCTTGCAAACACGGATTTGGTTCACGAGGTTGCGTAGATGGCTGCTGCCAGCGAATTCCTCCCCTCTGGCCATGACCACCCCGTATGATGCTGAGTGATCTCGAAACGAGTTTGTTTGCTTGTGTGTCCTTTCGACCAGTGCTATCCGCTCTGCTGTGATGCGGCTTACTGCCGGGGGACTCGGCCAGGCCCGCTCGCCACTACACGATTCAGGGGCGGGATCTGATCCTGGGGGGAGACCGCCTGGTCCTCTTCTCCCTTGCTGTTGCGTGGCTGTCTTCGCCTGGTGCTCGTCGCCTGCCTTGCCCGCCTCTGGGAAAAGGGCAAAGCGACGCAAAAGTGTCCCCTTGGCCGGCCCGTCGTTTTTTCAACGCCTGTGGGTACGCACATCCGTTGTCCATCACAAGGGCCTCGTACCTAATCCTTCGGTGCCGAAAGACATTTCTGTCCAAAATATCCCGCTAGATAGTTCCAAAATTTGCTTCTTCGCATTTAAATAGATTGCGGTAAATAGCATCGTCCATCTTCGAAGCGAACTTGATCATTCCTTTGCAGTGTTACTTTGACGTTCTTTTCGCTGGGACATCCTTTAAAGGTCACAGGAGTTGAACGAAGACTTGTGAAAAGAATGCTGTCAACGGCGGAGGTCTTGCACATCTCCAAGGTCAAGTTTACCTGGTTTGTGGAAAGCCACGTGGGGAGCAAAGCGCCGAGCGATTTAGAATTTGCGTCGTATTTAGAAAACTCAGGACATCAAATCCTGCATCCACGACGGCCGAAAACAACAGACGAATGCAATCCGAATTTCCGACAAGAGAATGATCAGACGTCCGAATTTTCGTCTTCCTTCGAAGTTCGTACCTGCATGGTATTGGGGATGGGCTATGTAGAGTTCATTTGCAAGGCGAATTTGCCGAACACCACGAGTTGGCTCTCCATTGGCGCCGAAATTCGTACTTTGTTCTGAGACCTCCGCGCGCTTTGCTGATTCTTGCAGCACGGATCGAGTTCTTCCTCGATGGACACGGAGATGTAATAGCGGGGAGGCAGCATCGCACTCATAACCATATCAGGTAATCAAACATTCCCATTCAACAGTATGATGCACAGTCGAATACTTCGTTAATACCGTTACAAACAGAATGCAGCAGTCGCTACATCATTACATTCAAGGACAGCAAAAGAAGTACATTGCAAATTGGGGAGCTGGCGTACGAAATTATGCATCGTATCCTTGAATGTGTGGAAAACACACACTTGAGATCGCACGCAGCCCATTGCGAAACATATGTGGCTCCCACAAGAAGAAAAAAGAAAAAAAAACAGTCAGCCATCCAATTTGATAGGGAACCCATGGTATGGAACATGACTACAACGGTAATAAAAATCCCAATCTTCGCTTTAAGAAATTGCACGGGAGGAGACTCGAAGAAAAATGACTCTTGCCATCCTCTTTGTATTTTCGGGCGTCCGTATCGGCTGAGGAAATCAGCGGGTGTTTGGAAAGATTTACTTCTTCTGCTCAGCTGCAACTCGAGCCGGGGAAACACCACCATCGGTATCTCCGCGCGGCGCAGGGATCCTGGAACACGGGAAGGAACGACCCGGGGTCGAGGTCTTCCAGGTGACTCCGACTCGAGAACGCACCGTCGAGGGCCGCTGCCACTCGGGGCCTGTCAGGGCATGCCACGCCGGCGTCACCCGGATTAACATAATCGCTCCCCAATTAGCGTCAAGATCCATTCCCACAAAATAAAATGCATTAATAAATCAAATCTCCTTTAAAATATATGCCCTTTGGTATCCGCATGATAGCAATTAGGAAATGTAACTGAAGTAACAAGAGGGGCAAATTTTCGCGATCGTTCATGCGTGCGGGGGGGGACCCGGTTCCGAATCAGCAGCAAAAATTTCTAATCTTCCCAGCCAAAAGAATGTCCACAAAGGATGTGACGCACTTGACCTTCTTCAACCCACATCCTTTTGTTTGATTAAGGAAGTGTGGATGCAATTGCGATCGAAATGATGCATTGGCCGAGACCAAAACGGTACGTTATTCGAAATACAAAGACACGTTTTCTGAATAGCCAATTGTACACAAATACCCCGATTGTACCACGGGATGTTTGTAGAGGCTGGAAACGAGACGGGTGGTGCTCAGCACCATTACATACGGCTATTTATTTGTACTGCCGAATTCGCGATGTCATTGAAAACAAAACCGTAAGGGAAAAACCTTTCAGAGGTTGGCAGCCTTACCAGGGAATCTTAAAATGATCCTACCCATTTATTACAGTATTCGTAGAGATGCGTGAAGCCTTGGGAAATGTACTTATTAATACACTGAAGTGTACATCGTGCGCATGTACACTCACGATGTGCCCCCTCGCAGGTAGATGAAAGTGCCAACTGATCGATCATTTACATTGATGCAGAGACGGAAGATGCTGAGATTAAAAGACACTGTACGCTTCATCTTTTTTGGTACAGTGGCGCCAGGGAACGTGTTGGTACTTTGGCATGCCTGAGGGTCCCTGAGGATTCGGTGGTAAACTACAAAAGCTAAAAATTTTGGTTTCTGCATAGCAGGAAACCGCGGTGTACGCGATGTTTTGTGCACAGTTTCCTCGTAAATGTCACTGATCTTTTCGATGGCAAGCACAGACCTATCTTTATGCCTTTTAAAAGCACAAATCGCTTCTCGGCCCTTTGGCTAGGGTCAAAGTGTAGAATCCGTGTGTACGCGAATTTTGCTTTTAGCTGAAAGGAATTTCACTGTATGTGTCCAGGAATTCGGAAAAATTACAGCACCAGAAGCAGAATACCGAAAGTACTGACGTATGTAATTATCGTTCTCTATCTTGATGCCTCACAAATAAAAACGCCGATAAAAATTCAACGTCGCCTATTAATTGACATCCACCTAACATCTTTGAATTGACTGAGTGAACGTCTGTTAACAACAGCCGGCATCGATTAACGGTTGCCTTACACTTGAGCACACCATGCAGAAGAAAGAAACACCCCACTACACTACTTCTAAGGCATTGCTGTGGTTTGCTGAGCGCGTGGTTACACAGATGCCCTGTGTGTTCATTTCGGACCTGCTGTGCCGCACCAACCACATGAACGCACACAGCGGACATTATGCAGCCACCGAGATTACAAAACCTCTTCTCAGCAGACTTGCACGTTTCCTGAAAAGTCGGTAGTAATGCAGTTCTTGGGCAAGCGGATAATCTCTGTCATCCTGAAGCATGAGCTGGCACACCTGTTGCAATTCGTATCAAATACCGTGAAAATTTGCCTACTAAAAGCCTAATCGGAATCGATGCGTGCACTTTTAAAACGAACTCTTATGAACAGGGCTTTCCCATACCACTGTGAGCTACATTCAGCAGCATAGTACATGATGAAAAATATGCTGACAACTGAAATCACTGGGAACAATAATTTATTATTACTATTGCAAATGCAATTTCTGCTATTTCATTGATTTTGATTGTCATCCAAACGTAAATTTTGTAATTTGGTTAAGTCTTCACTTTCTGTCTCCTCAAATAACTGGTGAGGATGGTTAAATGGTCCACATACCCGTGCCAACTGATTGGTTCTTTTCAGTCGCACTGCATGCTCATATGGAGGATGAATAGGCCTCTGCACCGGAGGCAAGTGCACATACTCATGACAGTCATCCAGTTGCAAGGGATATGTCATGTCAGCATCCCACCCATTAAGATCTCCACAAGCAACAAATGGAATTAAGCCTTTCAGAGTATCTCCAGTAAAGGTACCTCCTCGAGCCACTGCACTGCAATACTCAAGCAAAGCATGGGCATGGTCTGCTGTGTAGCCAGGAGGAGGAGTGAATTCCCTGCATACAGCAAAGGATTCAACACTAGAATGACGTGAACTCCGTGGCTTGGCAATCTCCACCTTGCCAAAGAACAGACATAACTGTGAATACAGCAGGCCAATATCTCGTCCTCTGAACACTTTGGCAACAAAAGTACCTCCACAGCGGAGCAATTTGGTTGTAATGTGGAGTGCTGAAAGCAATAGTTGTCCTTGGATATATTCATCCAAGTCATGCATTCCTGTGACATCAGGAGCTCCATCACACACAACCAAATCAACTTGCCGACCATTTAACTTTTGCTGCACTTCTGCAACAGTGGATGATTCTGTGATGTCACCCTGGATCTGGATTACACCAGGAATAGGAGCCATTGTCTGAAGATCAACAGCCACAATGCACACATCATCACTAGCATGCCTGTAATACATAACACGGATGCAGAAACATTGCAGTCCTTACTCAAGTTTCTGAGACAATACTTGACTCCAACTTCCTGGTGCAGCACACAAATCAACAGCACATGTTACTCCTGGTGACCATAGAAAATCAACCCAACCAAAGCATCAAGTACCTTTGAAAATGTGGAAAGTTTCATCAATTTGTAACAGTTTGAAAGCACTGCGTGCTCTCCAACCTTCCTCTTTGGCAAGCCGGTAATAAATATCACGTTTATCTTTTGAAGATTTCCCCATCTTCTGGAGTCCCTAATAAAAACAAACCAAACAAAAAGCTTTGAGGGTTTTACCTATTTGGAATGTAACTCTGAGATTACAAGTTTCAAATCAATAGATGGAAAACATGATCATCACATTCCAGGCTTTTGCTGGAAATTGTGATAGCCATCTCAAAGTATATCCTTGGTACTTTTTCAATGAAATCAACCACAGGTACTTTCAGAAGCTCATCACATTATTCCATCATTTCTAAGGAAACACTGTTTTTATGAAACTTGAACATTTTGATTCATAAAACATAAAACATTGCAAACACAGTTTTGATCGGACTTTTTTCTTAAATTTATCAGGGTACTTGAAAACTTCCTTTCTTGCATCTATATTTGCACCTCCTTCCAGTGCCTTAGTGCTTTATTATCCATTCCAATGAGCAATAATATTAAGCAGTTGAATGTAACCAAACCGAGTCTTTGTACCCATAATATTCTCTTGGCAGTTAGTTCACTTTGATGGCTTTAAAACTAAGTTCATTATCACTTTGGTGGCATGTACTACAAATTTTTGCGCACATTGATTAAAGCTATGGGGGTATAACTAAAAGTTACATAATGTAATAGTACTGCTATTGTTTAAGTTCTTATTGCTTATTAACTATTTTTTCATGATTCGCATGTTCAAGAAATCACTTAAAACAATTCATCCTTCAGGAAAAATGAGCTCCCTATTTCTCTGCAGATTTCACTTTTAATTATTCAAGGAGGGTTTGCATTAGTCTGCCAAAACTGTAATCATCAAGTGAATACTAAATTGTAAAAAGATAAGCCTTAAAATGCAACCAAGTCCCCAAACTAACAAATACACTGCACTTACGAAGTTCAATTTGAAATTCAAGAATGATGAAGCGCCATTAAAAGTCACAGAGAACTTTGACAGAGATTCGACGGCTGGTCGTTTTTCTCAAAAGTCCACTTTTTGCAGTGGGAAGCAATCTTGTGAGAAACGAAAAATCGAATCAAAAAGGGTAAAAAAAAAAAAACACAATGAGCTGAGAAATGAAATTTCCTGCGAATCACATCTCGGTTAAAAAAAATTTTTTTACAAACTTCCGTTCCCTTTTGTTCCATCGCGATTTTTGCAGGAGCTTGAAAAGTCCAAGGAATGTGAATCACCGTTTCTTTTCCCCCTTTTTCCTTCCCTATGGGCTTCCCCCTTTGCAAGGTGCTCGTGCAAACCACCGGACATCTCGAGAGGTAAACCACGGTGGCAGAGGCAAAGAAATTTTAACAAAGGAAACGACGGGGAATGCTTTGCATGGAGATGGATTGCCTCCTCACCTCACCCCTCACCCAAATACATTTCCATGGAAGCTGCAAAACGGCAAAAGCACAGTCAGATGACAAACAAACAAAGGAAAAACTACACGAACACGTGTGTGCAACCAGTTGAACAGTACACTCAACACCGTGCCGATGTCACCTTTCCTACTTCCAGTGGGGGGGGGGGGGGGGGGAAGGACCTCACCCCCTTCGTAACTTTAAAACGGTTATTCCAGATTGCAGCACAGTGCAGATAATTCCCCACGAGGCTTACCTTGTGATAGGGAAATCAAGACGCACTTGGTGGCTGATCCCGGGTGTCAAAAGGTGTGGTCCACTTGGGCTCTTCCCATTTGGCCGGAGGGCAGGAATTCGCCGTTGGGGTGGTGGCGGTGACAGCTCGAATCTTCACGCGCTCCATGCATTTCGGTGTGGAAATTTTTCCCGGGTCCACAGATGCAGAAGCACAGTGCCCTCGGGAATGCTCCCCGCGGACGCATTCCCCCGCAGCATCGGAAGACCTTTGGAACGGTTCCACGCCTGCGGGCCACAAAGAAGATGCAGACGGACGGTGATTTTTCCTGCAGAGCAGGGAACGAGGAAGAACTTTCGTAATTGGAAAGTGATCGATTCTGCTTGGGATCAGCGATCGCCCGTGTGATTGTGCTTTCCCCACTCTTCCCAGGTTCGAATCGTGGGGGATCGATCTAAAGGAGGCTGACTCTTTCTTGCTGCCACGAAGAAAAGGGAACCTGCTCCAAGTGATTGGGTTTGATGGGCTCCCGCGCGGGAATTTCCGGAACTTTCGACCCTTTCCAGCTCACCCCAGGATTCAAGTTTTCCAGACGCAGACAGAAGCAGCACCACAAATTTCCCATCCTTGAATGTTGAACTGTTCTTGGACATGGCCGGGGGAAGAACTCGACCACGAAATTTCCGTGGGATGCTCCCCATGAATCCACTTCCTCAACCCACGTGTGCGTGACATGCAAGATCTCCCCTGAAAACCAATACTCGAGATGCAATGAGAGTGGGGATATCACAATGATATCCCCCCCACTCCGGGAGTACACGTGGGGTCTTCTGCGGGCGGGTGGTCCTATCTTTATGTAAAAAGTTACGTTCACCCCTATTCACATATCCATCCCTTCATGTGTCTCCCCTGCCCTCACCGCTGTCACTTTACGTGCATGTCTTTCAGTCTTCTTCTTATTTGAGGATTGAATTTGCATGTTGGTCTGCCTGGTATTCCCATTTGTACAAAGCACCTATTGGGATTGGGAAACTGGTTGTTGTACCGTATATGCCCTATTCTGCAGAGTGTGGTCTTCTTGAGCTGGAATTCTCCTGAGAACCCTCCATGGAACATTCTCATTTCAGGAAATTCCTTTTTGCAACTGGGCAACCAGTGGGGCATCTGCAAGCCCTCCCATTCCCCTAGAGTTAAAAGGCAGCAAATGAAAAGCAGATCATCCCGCCCGTGGATTTGAACCCAGTCTTCAACTGAAAGGATTCTTTCCGTGGGCAAGTGCTCTTTTTCTTAAATGCAAGCAAATACTTTTTCTTGGCTGCCAATTTTCATAAGGTTCATAAAGGCTTCAGTTCAGTCCGTTGAAACTCCACGAAATGCTAGTAGAAGGAACAGTCGGTCCTGTTGATTTCTAATTTTGGGTTTCTGTCCTCTATCGTTTGATGATCCAAAAAAATGAGCAAAAGGTCAGTTTTTCCTGAATCGAAATCCATGGTTCTTCAACCAGATCCAAAGAGGAGATGAAGGAACTGCCATGAAGACTCTGTGGTTCCTATCTACGTTTTCCCGGGGACATGTCAGACCACGGCGGTGTAGACTGATGATTCAGCACCGTTCAAGATCTTAAATGTACAGAAATTGTAGGCATTTTGATTTTTGCGTACATTCAGAGTTTCATAGTTCAGGAATCATCGAATAGGGAAAGTTTCTCTAGCAGACACACGCGAGGAGCACAATTTCCTATAGACAAATAAAAGTGGCAGATGCGATTCGTTTAAACTGCGAATCAGAAACATCTCTTTAAGCAAACTGCCTCAAATTGGGAAATTCACCTTCGGGATTCTTCGAGGTGGATCGGATCAGACTCTGAAAGTCTGCTTCTTTTGATCTTTCTACTTGAAAATCAAAGTCTGCCTAAGAGTGAGGGAACAATCACTCCTACTTGGAATAAGGCTTTAACGTTTCCATAGTGGTAAATCAATGAAGGATATTAATAAAAATTTATTCTTACATCCTTGTTCTTTTTTTTTTCATTGCGATCTCAATTACTTTGATGGGAAGCTCCAAAGATCTTCCTGAAACGTTTGTAAGCAGAAAATACTTTTATCGATCAGAGAAACTGATGGAAGATGTGCGGATGTTCGTCTGAAGCTGCTCATCTCCGATTGCAGCATGGCTGGACCAAAGGCTAAGTTTTGAAGAAACGAGTCAGTGAGAAATTTGGGGTCATTTTGTGTGCTTATGGCAACGTGGAGTTCCTAGTACCTGCCATCCAGGGAATACAAAAATTAGGTTCAATTTTCTTCATCCACTAATTGCTTAATGACCTTTTCTCATTAACCAAAACTGTAACAAGTGCTTATGGTAGTCCAAGATGATGATGAAATTCCTCCATTCGGGGGATGAGCAGGTCTATGAGCAGAGCTGTAGTCTGAGCCAGGCGAGCTGAAATCTGCGACTGCGCTAACGGCATTCGTGGACTCTCCCATCCTGCGGTATGCGGGAATGCAAAAGGGAGATGTCACAGACTAGATCTTGAATGCTGAACTTCCATGAACTGTAGGACGAGATGCTTCCCTTTATGGACGAGTAGAAAACCACTCCCTTCCATGAACATGAGTTCTTTTTCACCCCTTCTAGCACTTCCCGAAGATGAACTCGGAATCTCTCACTGCGTGGAGATTATTAACAGTGCGCGCTCCTGTCCTCTTCCTGAAGCAGAGGCAAATGGATATGCTCACGTAAGGAGGCTTGCAAAATCAGTGCTTCCGAAATTTCAGGACTGCTCGACAAGGCTTCCTTGAAATAACACCAAATGTCTGCATCTGGAAAGTGTCAATTCCGAAAACCTGCACGGTCGTCGTTGAGACCATGTAAACCTAAAAGAGCGGAGGGAATCAATAGGAACTGAAACTTTGTCTTGGGCCGGCAAGGTTTCGAACGCAGCCTTCTCCAGATGGTCACTCCGGAAAATAAGAGGTACCATTCTTCTTTGCCTTTTAGCCCACAATCGATCTTTCCGTTGGGGGTTTGTGAATCTGTAGCACTGCCTTCGTTCCTGTTCGTCCTCTGTCTTTCTCGTTTCTTTCTCTTTCGTACGTCGGAAGATTTAGGAATGGCTGAAACCAGCAGAACGCTGAGACGCATGAATGTCGCTAAAGGCAGCTCAGAAGCTCATGGTTTCATCTGGATCTTTTAATGATTACGAGTGTCCATCTGGGATGAACTCGATTCCACACCTCACCAAGACATAATGGAGAAACTAAAGTGAGAAGGTGAGGAGACTGTACAGCTCCCTTAATTTCCTTCTTGGCCAAGCACTGCTCCCCATCCTCATTCTCAAAGTCCAATCTGACGATGACACCTCCCTGGCCATCAGGACTCTTGCAGTCCAAACTCTGCCGTGCTGCTGTGTGATCCCATCAGGTGCCAAGGGAGCAAGACCTGTCTAGGCTGCGACAGCTCGTGGTGATGATGTCCCGACATCCATCCGAAGAAGAAATCATTGCAAGTGAAAAAGCAGGAGTGAGGCTGCTGGAGAAGGTAGAGCGAGGAAGTCGCTGAGAAAAGGAAGCGATGATGCTGCATTTGGGAGAAGCCAGAGTAGGTATCGGAGTCTTTTTTTTAAGGGGGAGGTCCCCGGCGAGCAGGGAACCTCATCCTGCTCGTCTTTTTGGAAATCAAAGAATAATGTCTATCTTAAGGAATGCAAGGATGCAAATCTGTCCTAGAGATAGACTTGCAAGTCAAGAGAAGCAGACGTCGGGGCAAAAAGGGAGAATGCTTGGGAACGGAGAAGGAAAAATTGTGCGACTGTCGGAAGACAAATAAAAAGTGGACCTGCTCTCCTTTCCCATCTGGTTATGCAAACACGATTTCTGCGAGCCATTTTAAGATTGCCGGTTACCAGCGAAGAGGTATTCTGCCTTGCTGCCAAGACATCTCTGAGAAACAGAGGCACTGAAACTCCGACAGGAGGAGGGTCACAACCATCAAGGCAGGAAGCTGAGAAGTGAAAAAAAAAAAGTCGAGAGGAAGAGAGAGTAGTGCCTGATCTCGGACGATTCGTATGAAGCTGGATCAGCATTCGCGATGGCGCGTGTTCTTTAGGCGAATTCGGAACTTTCGCAACACCCTACAGTTAAATCCAAGAGACTGAGACGAGGATCCCGAACTCTGAGAAGATTCCGCACCTCGGTTCATCCTCCAGCAGGAAGAAGAGTGACGGACAGGGAGTATACGAAAAGAGGTCCCAAGAACTTCTGTTGCCAAGCTTCCTGCAAACACGTGTGCGCAGCGGATCAAAATTGACTTTACTTGGACGCTTCCAGGCTCACGAGGAACATGCTTCGGTAAGTGGACCGTGGGGTCGCACGCTCGTTCTTCGCAACAGCGCCTTCGTCTGCAAGGAACAACCATCGCAAGACGACAAAGTTAAGGAGTGAGGAAAGGAAGGACACATTTGGAGCTGAAACCGTCCGAGTGGCCTGCCATTTTGTGCTTTCAAGATGGAAACGCTCTGTTCCAAAAGTGGCGGAGGAGTTTCACCTGCTGCCGGTCTTCGATTTTTTTGCCAGTATTTCCGATCTTTCACTTCCACCTCGATGAGCCGCATCGAGATGGTGCTCGGCAATTCTTCACCCGCGCGCCCGAGTGATGACTTGGAAAAACGGCCCAGAAAACTCCCGGGAAAAAGATACTTGGAGAGTGTCTCTCCCTTCCCCTCTTTCTCTTCAGGAAAATGCGCCCCAAAATTGTCCCGCGCATCTTTTCCCTGCAGGCTGTTCCATCGTAATGAAAATTAAAAGATGTTGCAAGAACTGGAGACAGGTATCTGCTAAAGGAGATGGGCGGTGCACTTCTGAATAATAAACAAACTCAGCCCCCCTTTCCCCCTTTCTCTTCGTCACCCGAGCAGGTAGCTGAGAAGCTGGGGAGGCGAATCGACGATGCCGAAAATTCGGATTAAGAGAGTGCGAGAAGAACTGCTGACCACCGGATAGCTGACTCCCTCAAGATCCAGACATCGTTAGTTCCAGTCCAACAAAGCATCAAGGTGGGTGCTCCCTCCGCACCTGCAGCCACCGACTTTGCCGAGCCGCCTCATTGCTCCCCTCTCATAGCGGACTTTGGCAATCGATCGGGATGAATCCGCAAGGGGAGAGAAAAAAAAAAAAAAAAAAAAAAAAAAAAGGAAAGGAAGGCCTTTCTTGATCTCAACTTTCAATCCCTCCTAGCTCCCTTTCGTTGCGAACAGGCGCGATCCTCCCCGCATCGCGCTGCGTCCGAATGCTCCAGGATTCCGGAGCCTCTCTCCCTCTCGGGCGACGGAGACGAACCGCAAGATTGCGCGGGGATTAGGAGAAACGAGCGAGGGAGGCTTCTGCCCACCACCTCGGACCGGCACCTCACCAGGGGTCCGAACATCTCCGGCACCCGGCGAACGAATTTGTTGAGCGTTCGCTCCCGGAATCTCTCCTGGGTCCTGACGCGGATGAAGGCGAGCTCCACACGCCTGGTCGTGACCCGCTTCCCCTAATGTGGCATTCCTGTGTCAGAATACAAAATAAAGATTCTCATCACGACGTAACGAGCACACCATCCTTGTGATGCACGACTGCCAATTAGGAGCCATTATCTCGTTCATCATAAAATTTCCCATCTCCTCTGAGCAAAGAGGCATCGGTCCAGAGTACTGCTTATTAAAGCCGGACTCAACGCTGCCACACAGTCACATTATCTGGAGAAGGAGAGGGAGAAGATCCAGAGGCTGCTCGCGTCTCGCAAACGCTCTGCTAGTGGAGCCGAGAGGTGCGTCTCGACCTGCAAGCTCACCTCCCTCCTCCTTATCAGATTTTTGCCGTCTCTCGGGCGATAAAGCAAGCTGATGAGTCAAGGTTGAAGCCGTATCCACGGCGACGAGGAAGAAGGGAAAAAAAACAAAAGTAAATTCGGTTCCTCGCTCCCCTGTTTGAATGAAAACACGCGGGCAGCTCTTACGGAACGAAAATCTTCGTGGCCACTTCCCTCTTCATTCGTGACTTCCGATTGACTGCTTGGTCATCGGACCTCCACCAAGCCTGATGGACCCACTTTCCATTATTGGAGCACTTCTGGAACTAAAATGGCCGCGCCGCCCTCTCCATGCTATTTCTTGTTTCCCTATTGTGTCTGAAGTTTCTCTGCTCCATCGTCAGATGCTGACGACAGTTTGGTTCTCCTCCCACGTGCAACCACGAATCCACTGCGCTCCGAGTGGCCATTCACTTCCGCATACGTGCGGGTATTTCCGAATATCCTCCGAATTCGAAGAACCCTACATGACGACAACAACCAACGATGAGTTTTATAAGTGCGATAGGGCAATTTCTACCGCGAAAATGGAATAGGCAGTAGGTGGTCCGGAAATAATCCAAATGCTCAAAGGTACTTCAAGAGCCGCCTAGGGAGAATTTTTTTTTTTTTTTTTGGCCTCAAGCGTCAAACGAAGACGCTTCCATAGAATGGACGGCAGGCATCTGAACTTCAGAAACGACTGGCCACGAGAAGGGAGCAAAAGCATGTTGCAAGTTGGTCATCTGAACGGCAGGTCATGACGAGGGAATAAAACCTCACCATTCTCATGGAAACGCTCGTACAGTGTGCTTCAAAGCAGTGGTCGGGGGGGGGGGGAATCTGCTCGGCGCAAGAAACGGATCCAAGCGAGGACACCAAAGCAAAGGTCCCGTTCTGTTCTTGCAGCCTGGAAGAACTTTTTCACGGAGGACGAGATGGTGCTCTCGGCAGACTGGTGCAGAACGCCGAGCCCAAGTCTCAAGAAACCGAGAGGGCTCGCAGTGTCGTGTTGACGCCAGGAGGGATATTCATTTTCGCTTGTTAGCCACTCTTTCGAAACGAGCTTAATGAAGGGTTCCATCTCCTTACACGGATCCACCTGTGCAGCTGTAAAGGCGAGCGACTCATGAAAGGGATGCTGGGTTTTGTATAGCTTGCAGCAGCAGCAGCAGCGAGTGACAACGCCATCCACTGCCGCACAAATGCAATTTGAGTTTTCCATCAGAAGAAGACGAGGGAGCCTTGGGAAAAAGAGGAAAAAAAGGAAAAATCTGAAAGGATGAGATGCAATGCACACGCAAAGGTAAGGTCGTGGGATGCGTCGAAAGAAGCAGACAAGAGGAAGAAAATAGCAGAAATGGAGGTGACCAATGTGTGTCGACCGCCTGTGTTATTATGTGAGGAGCCCTTCGGACTGGTGGTTTCCTGGGCGTAGATCGGGCAACCAGTAGTTGATTCCGGTAACAACCAAAGTGAGAGGCAAGAGATGGGAATCAGGAATGATGAAGAGCACTTGGAACATCCAGAAGGCCGAAAGAGTGAGATGATTACAGGAAAAATCAAGCGAAACCGTCCCTTCCCTTAGATGGACCGCTAGGGAGGATGCTGTGGAAGCTGCTTCTACATGATATGTAGCGCGATAGCTTGAGATGGACGCTGTTCCCTGAGCTCGAACCCTGGTCCAGCAGGCACGGAGATTTACAGCAATGCAACGGGCGTGCAGATAACGTAGCCCTGCATCTCCTTGCACAGACAACTAGAATCCCTAAAGTCGAAACTCATGGGAGTGTCTCCCTTGATACTTTCTCCCTGGCTGCAGATTCCTCCAATAAAATCCAAGAACGTTTCCATCTGCATGTGCGTGCCTCATTGCGTATTTTTTTTTCCCCTACATGGAGTGGGTCTACCCGTCAGCTACGACGCTGGCTTCCCCTGGGGTGCAGGAAACAGAGGTTTCAAGGGTTCCTACCAGCCTCCAAGCACTGAGGCGTCATGAATTTCCTGGAATTTCCTGGAATTCGATTGCTCCCCTCACTTGTTCGATGTTATCGAACGCAATTTCGTGGAATCCTCCTTGGAACGAACCCCAGAATCCACGGTCGATCGGGATGCGCGGAAGTGAGCATGACCCTGCTGTGCTGCGTCTACTCAAAGCACCCTCCTCGTGTTTTTTTCGTTTAGGGCAGTATGTTGTGACCGATTCTCGCTGCAGGCGGTCGATTCATCGGGATGCTAAAGCATGTCGTCCACCCTTGCCTTTGGATTCCATGTTCCTTATCATCTTGACCTTTCTTCCCATGGATTTACACCGTGCTCGTGTACTGAGGGGGAATGCTCTAGTTACTCGTCGCATCCTCCATAGTCGAGATTGAAACCGTATCCACGGAGACGTCCTGAACTTGCCTCCGAGGGCTTGCAATAGTTTGTTGCTGTAAAGTAATTGGTGTTGTTGCTATGAATCCTGTCGCAAACGCTCGCTATTCGCGTGATGTTTGGCAGTCGATGGTCCAACCCATTTGATGGATCCACAGAGGAGCGAGGAGCGTTTCCTTTTTCACCCGCGAGAGGGTTCCATTTCGTCCTTTCATTCTGTGCAGGAACTATCGAAGGAACCGTTTCGATGCAGCTCCTCGAAAAGCAACGGCAGCCAAAGCTGTTGGTTTCTTTTGCCGTTGAGGAATTGAGACCGTAACGAAGAAGGAAGCAAACGTCAGGAGTTGCGAATTACGAAGAAAAAAAAAAGCGCGTGCGAAATCTTCGAGCCTCATCATCAGCTGACGATTGCGCGAGTAGCGAAATTCCCCTCAGGATAGAAAAGAGATGACGGTGTGGACGCTAGTCAAGCTGTCGCCCGAACGAGGAGGATGAGGGCAAATACAGAATCCACGCAAGGAATTGGAAAGATTCTGAGAAGTCTGATCCTTCGAAGCGTCCTTTTCCTCGATGTGATCCTCACTCCATGGCTCCAGCTGGAAGAGGATGGAGACATCAGCGAACCGAGAATTTTAAAGAAGCTAAAACGATGAAATCAGGAAAGCTCAACTCACCGATCTGTGCATGCAGGAGCCTGGACGCCACGAGATCAGAGGATTTACGTGCAGACGCAGGTGCTGCCTAGGTGCCAGATGACCGGGAAGTGCTGAGATGCAGATTGCTGAGTGTAAGCAGGGAAATCTTCCGCGAACTGATGAGCGCTGACCGGGATGCAAACGGATCTTCGCGAACAGCACATCTGAGAGCACAGCAGCTGGATCTGCGAAAAACAGAGAGAGAAGCGAAGATAATCCTCCTGACGGCTTCCTTGATGCGTTCCAGAAAAAAACTGCTTCGGAAGATTGAGACATGCCGGTCCATTCAGTCTGCTTCGAAATGCTCGAGTACATTTCCGGGTAGGCGTACGGAGAGGGAAAACACACAGGATGCAGAGAGAAAGGAGGGTGCTGTGAGAGGAAAAGTAGGGTAGTTAACGTGGAAGGGTCCACTTTTCTATTTGCGGGATTGCAGGTTTGCGAATTCTTCGATTCGGACAAGGGAGCAACCATGGCTCTCTCTCCCAGTCGTGCAAGTAGATCCAGGGGACTCCGTTTCTCCTGAGCGTGGAATTTGCCTGATATTTTGGGAAGATCGGGGACTGAACTGTAAGCGCTAGCGCTCCGCCGTGGGTGTGTCTCTGTCGGAATGGAGCCGAGAAGACTCAATCCACAGGAGGAAACAAGCGAGGAAGAGAAGGCTCGCCGGCATCCAGATACGATTGGGAAACTCCAGACCTGATTTTTCGCTACCTCTTCCCTTGAATTTCCTCTCAGGAATAAACTTCAGGAACGGAAGCGATGGCGATTCACTTCATTTCACCTCGTCGTCATTCCAACGTCTTCTAGGATTCCTGAAAAGCCATTGAGATTGGAATGAGCTCTGAGATCGTAAGAGATTACTTGCTCCAGGAATGTGACACTGTCTCTCTCAAATGTCAAAAGGGATTCAGACGTGCAATGCTTTTCTCTCACGCTGCCCTCATGTTGAGATGAAACCTGAATTCCAGCAAAACAGGCTGGATGGATTGGAGGATTGATGAGTGTGAGAGGCGGTGTGAGAACTTGGCCAGGGATGCAGGAAAAAGTTCGAGGACTCATTAAGTCCGAGTCTTGGGTTGCCAGGAGCGACCTGCAAGGAGCAACTTCACCATGACGGACGGCAGCAATGAGAATCCCACCATACGTTCCTGCGTATCGTGCTGGCACGATTCACATGAGCACACTGGGCAGGAATGAGATTCCATCTAGGTCTTTCTTCTCTGGAAAACAGTCCGTCCGCTCTTCAGGAACATCCAACAGGCAGCTCCGAGAGGATGAAGACGATTGCGATCTCGAAACCTCCCCATCCATTCTTTGTTTTCTCTCATCTGTCTGGATACATCTGGTTTTGCAGTTTCCTGCTTTTGGTTAAGTCCGCCATTGCGACTCTTCCCACGGCGATGGGTGAATCCAAGGAAGTTGGAGGTATTCGTTCTTCGTCGCTAAGCACTCTCTCTTACCGCGCTTAACCATCCTGCTTTCGTCATGGAAACAATTAGACACTTCTCCAGAAAATCGGTCCTGTACCGGTCGAGCACTACTTTCTCATAGTCAGCCTTGACGCTCCACGGAGCCTCCGGCAGGATGCTCTCCTTCCTCCAAGGAACGGATGAAGAGGAATCGTTCCCTGTCTCGGATAAATGCCTCCTGCTCTGTTTGTGGTCCACAGTGGTTCAGAGCATTACAGTTTCTCCATCCCAATCAGCCTCTCCCATTACGGAGGCGATCCGTGGAAAGCTGCTATTTTCATGTTGCCAACGGGTCCCCGGCTATCGATCATCCCGAGTTAGGCACTTCCACTCCGGCAAATGCCTCTCGCCGTTTCAGGACGAAGCGGTCATCTGTTGACTGGAAGTGTACGATTTTGCAAAGGTGCGAAAGGACAGCAGCTGCGAGCGGAAGTTTCCAGAAGCAAACGATGGCTCCGCTCCAGGAACGGGACGGATGAACTCGCGCAGCAGCCACGCACCTCGATCGACATTCTCCACGGCTGAAATTCAGCTGAGAAGCGGACCCGGCAGAGATTCGACGGGTAGAGCCGGACGTGTTTCCAAGTCGTCCGTGGTCTACTTGCCACCCAGGCCAGGCTGGTGCTCCTTCCTTCCTCCCTTAGTTTCCCGACGTTCCGACCCTCCTTTCCTCCCGGAGACACCTACGGAACAGCTTCCGAATCCAACCAGGGAGAGCTCTGACTGTTCTGTAGAATCGCTCTCCCTAGAAAATCCTCCGACTGCGTCGAAAGCGTTAGGAAGAGGTTCTTTGGCAACGAAGAACTAATCGCCCCCTTTCCTCCTCTCCTCTCCAGATGAGTTTCAAGAGGGGCCAGATGCGTTTCGCAACCTCTCAGACCCCTTCTAAGAACCGTCCTTTCCAGCGGAAGAATCGTTCCGACTATCTTGGTGGTCACACAAAAGCACAGAGGCTTGAAAAGCAGCCGCAATCTGCCTGATTCCTTATTTCTGATGAGCTGCCGTGATTGTCATCGAGAGCGATTTTCATTTGGTGCTTTGGACTGTTTTTTCTTATCGCACTCCGACCTTCTCATCGAGAAAGCAACGTGGTGTGGTCTTGTTGCTAACGCAAGACCCGTACACCTTTATGCTGAAGTGCACTTTCACTGCTTTTTTCTTGCTTCAAACGGGAACGCCACAGAACGAAGTTTAGAGCAAAGAGTATTGGTACAGGTGCTCGGAACTGGCCCCTGACGTGTACCTTAACTGAGGGTGCAAGATGACACGTGCAGTTTTTGCTCCAGACAGACTCTGGGCTCTGGATGATCACTGGTGCTTCGGGGAAGAGGACTTCGATTCCAAGGTCTCTCGGATGAGACGTCAGCTTGGGAATTCTCGCCGCCGCCCTGCAATAATGGAGGCTGACACCGGGGGCCGCGCGACCATGGAAACCGTCTCCGCAGAAGGTTTCTCGGTGCTGGTGTGCCGAGCGAGCATCTCCTCCAGTCGTGAGGCAAGGAAAGGAAGTTCCTGCCAACATCACACAGAATGCTCTCAGAGACGTACCTGCGGTGAACCACCTTTCCGTCCTAGGGACGATTGAATTTCCAGGGATGACTGGCTCTTCATTCCATTTCCTCAGGAGCGAACTCGGCGCCCGCGCAGAACCTCCCTGAAGATGGGAGAGGGAAAGGGGGGGAGGAGGGGACCGTACACATCCCTCGCTCGGGTCAGGTCGGTGACGCTCAACCTGTCTGCCTCCTCCGCTTTCTCGAGCCAAGGAATGATTTGCACCTTCCGGAGCAGGCCAGAGATTCCGCGTCGTGAGCTGACGTCACAAGAAGGAGATAAATCCGACGGTGATCATTTAATTCGTACGTGGTAAAGCTTAACTTTCACGACCGCTGGCGCTGCTGAGGTTCCCCGGCCCGGTTTTTCCCATCTTTCCTGTTACATAATTCAAAATTTCGGGATGGAAACGGTTCGATATATCAGCGAAGATGTGTCGGCAACTCGTGCTCAATTATGGCCTTCGCGCCGAGGTTCATCAGAGCGACGTGATAAGACGCACATTTAAAGTGATGACGGCCTGGGGTGGTTTGGAGCTTCGCAGATTTATTAGTGAACAGTGTGTATTCTATCAATAGGACGAGAGGTCTAATCACTTCGGATGTAAAGACGATCATTATCAACTAAACGCCAAATCATGATCCGGCCTTCGGAGGTTCGCTTCGTTAATAGGTCGGAGCGGCCCAAAGACTGCGGTACTGTTCCGAGGAGAAAGGAAAGAATTTAGGAAAAACGTCGGGAGGAAAGATGTCCGCCACGCATTCCTCATGAGTCGGCTGACAGACGGTCTCATTAGAGAGAGAAGGAGTGCGCCAATTCCTCTCGAGGACGGACGGCACCCGCAGCATTCCAAGAATTTATAGTCGGTCTTCGGCCGGACGAAAAGTCCTGCGCCGGGGGATTTATGGTCCAAGATAAAATGGAGGACGTGGCCAACCCGGAGTGGCGAGGTGCCTTTGCTATTGCTGTTGGTGCCTCCCTGTTTGTTTGTTGTCAGCATTTTGGAACTCGCCGGAACGCGAGGGACAACCCTGCTCTGGGTCCAGCTCTTGCAGCTTGCGGATCTCCTTCCTCCGGCTTCAGGGTCGAGCAGAGCAAACGACGGAATGCACAGGTTTCCCTCTCTTCCAGATGGAACAATCTCGCAAAGGCTCTTCCAGAAGACAATCTTCCCTTCTCTCAAAAGCAACTGCCCGATGCGGAAGAAGGAACTCCCAGTGTGGTCGCGGAAAACTACTCCCTGCAGCATGCCGGGCCTGGGATCGTTTCCAGGTCAACGTCCAGAAGGAACGTCCTGTTGGCTATTCGCTTCCAGAGATGTCCACTTGGACCTACGAATCCCTACGAATCCGGTTTTTCTCGAACATGCAGCTGCTGTCTTTCGAAACCGACCCCTACGAAGGACGGACCCGCCTTCGCCCCTGGTTCCAAGAAACCGGAGCAAACTCTCAGTGGTCGGAGTCCCGCTTCCAGGTCCTCGGCGTTCGTCCTCGTCGTTGCCTCGGAGCTTTGGAGCAGGCTGGTAGACCTCGCAAAGACGTTGACCGAGCCACAGTCAGGTAGGCATTCTTTTCTCGAACCAGGCGAGCGGTTACGATCTGTGCTGCATGAAATAAATCTGTCCCTGCGTTGCTCCCTTGTTCCTGGGCCTGCTGGAAATCGTTGGCTTTGGCAAGAAGCGGAGAGCCGGGCTGAAACAGTGGATCTCTTGTAGGCAAGAACGAGGAATAACCCCACTTCCAATCCGCGACCTCTCTTTCGTGAATTCAGAATCAGCATCTGAGATCCCGGACAGCTACGGAGGTGGGTGGGCACTGATGAATCCCTCTACTAGCTTCCCTTGCTCGATTCGTTCCCAACTTTTCTGCCGACGCGCTTTTCTTGCTAGCTCTTCAAGGCGTTGCGTTTGGATCGTGCCACCACGGAAACCACGAGCCTGCCGCGTCATCTTGTGCCTTCAAGATCCGTCGCTCCAAGAATGACAGGCCGTCGGATCTTTTCCGATTTCTCTAGTTAAGGGTTGGTCCTCCGCAAGAGCAGCCTGAAAAAAATGGATCTCTGCAAACCCAATCCGATCGCGAACTTCGTACAGGTCGGGCTTGGTGCCCATCATTTGCATGAGGTCTCAATGTATCGACATGGCCAATTTATTGATGCCAGCTCTCTCCTTCACACCTCCCAGAAGAGCCGGCCAATTTTTTTTTTTTCTTCGACCCGACTGTCTCCTCGCACTCAGACACCTTTCCTTGAGGATGCCAGCTTCAGAAGATGAAGCTCTGGTCACCAGAACCGACTGGAGGAGGCGCATAGAAAGTGACCCGACCGGCTGACTTCGGGAGGCGGCGGAGGAGAGAGGTCCGGTTCGTACTAGTCAAAGAAACAAGATCAGGGCTCCGAAAATCTTCGCCAATCTCCTCAACAACGAAATGAAGAAGAAAGGAACGACAGCGACTGGATTTTCAGAGGAGGAAAGGTGGTCTCTGGATCTCGATGCTTGGGGCTCCGGTGGTTCCCCAGAGGAATTCGGAGGCAGGGCGAGTCCTGACCAGCCATCTTGAAAGTCGTCCGCTGCTGCGAGGTGGGAACATCGGCGGCAAGCCGGTCGGTCAATCGTCCGGCGCCGGAGAGAACGTCCGGCATGAGCGCGCAGCGCAGCAGCCCTCTATCATCCGTCGGAGGACTCGACAAGTGGGGCTGTCGAGAGTCGCCCCGGCTGCAGAAAGCACCTCACTATTCTCCCTCTTCCTTTCCTTCTTGAGGAGGGCGAAATGTCCGTGAGGTTCGCAGCCACTGAAGGCGGAGTTCTGGGGGGCAACCGAAAGTCCAGGAAGCGACCCTCGACGGGAAGTGCCACCGGTTCCAAACCCGTCTCGGACAGCTCGGTTCGTATCCCCCCCCTCTCTGATCGGGCAGCTTCTCAACGGCACTCGTGGGGCACTCAAGGCTGTCTTTCTCCGGCAAATGGAACTCGGAGGCAGCAGCAGCAGCAGCAGCAGCAGCAGCAGTACCTCACGGAAAAAAAAAAAAAGAAAAGGAGGCAGAGGAGGCTGTTCTCTCTCTGCTGCCCGCAGCAGGAGCGCGACAGGCTCCGCTCCCGGGCAAAGCGCCATTTCCTCTGAGATGGCACGCGGACGCGACGAACGGGCCGCGAAGGTGGCGAGGAACAATCGCAAATTTTCTCGGATTCTTGGGAGCTCCTCCGGCCGGGCTGACCGAAGGAGGACCCTCCCTCGTTTGGGGGTTCCGTGCCCCCATGAGGCGCGCTGCGGGACTCTGCACGCCGTGACTGAAGTGCAACAGTCGGCAGTCGCGGGGGAGGCGTGAGGAATCCGCTAATGAGCGTGACCCCTCTGTGTAGCTGCGGATGCGAGTCGTCATCAGCAGCTTCAAGGCGCGGCAATCCCCCGCGATTGAGGTCGGATCCAGGGGAACAGCTCCCTCGGGCCCTCTCCCCGCACGCGCTGGGAAAGTGCTGCTACCTGCTGCTACTGCAGGCAACGCTGCATGGAGCAGCGGAATGAGATCTTGGAAGGGGCGGAAGGGAGAGGAGGGAAGGAAAGACTCTCCAAGATGCCCGCCCGTCTGCGCTCTTGGGGGCGCGCAGACGGATGGAAAAATGCACCAGCCGATTGCTTGTCAGGCGCCGGTGAGCCCGGTCGCACCTCTACCAAAGTTCCATCCCTTCTTCACCCTCATAGGATTTCCTGGAACCTCCCAGCGCGTCTGGGTACGATGAAGAGACGGGGAAGGGAGAGTACGAGGAAAATCCCGGATGGGTGGTTGGCGTGGATGCGAGCTCGGAGGTGCGAGTTTTGGCGGTGCAGCAGCGGGCACGACGCTTCGTCGCTGCAAGAATGACGGAATGTCGGATGTCTCTCCCAGTCCCTTCTTCTGCCGAGGGTTGGTCCTCGGCAAAAGAAGCCTGGAGGAAAGGGATCCGGAGTTCCTCCCCGTCTTCATGGAGTCTCAACGTATCGGTGTGGCCAATTGATTTGTCGATTGCACCGATAAGGTGGCAGCAGCGGCCACCTTACGAGCTGCACCGGATGGATTGAAGGTGACGACGATGTTAGGCGTTGAGGAGGAGGAGGGAGGGAAGTCCACCTTCGCCGATGACATTTCACTTCCTTGAAGCGCGCATTCTGTTTGGACAGATCTCGTGGCGTGTCAGACGTACTCTGACATGTAGGAGACAGGCCGCTCAGAAGCGAGTCCGCGGAGTGGCCCGAAGGTATCCAGGTCAAACCTCGCCAACAAAAGACGGCTGGCCGTACTGTCAACAGCGTGAGCTGCGGTTGAAGGAGCTTCCCAGCAACGGCGGAGCATCCATAATTGCCCTTCCAAATGGGAGGAGGGTGGATACCGGTCAGGTTTTCTCCAGTCCGGCGGAGTCACTAAACTGCGAATTGCATTCTGGGTCCCTTGGAAGAGCCTGGAGTGCCTTCGGAAACAGCAGGCCTACCTCGTTGACTGCCCTGGACGCGTGGAGCCTTGGCGCTTCCGCTGCCGCCAGCGAATGGGTGAACGGATGGAGCGCCCTGAAGAGCCAAAGCCGCGAAAATGGCTCCACGCTCCGTTTCCGAGGGTACGCTGGTACGCACGCTGCTGACCTCCCCCCCCCCCCCCACGTGCAGGCCCCAGGGAAGATTCCCCGTTGCAGAGTTTCCAAAAGAATGCACCGGAATGTCTATGGGGGAGGGGATTTGCTGAAACTCTGTAACGAAGCAGAGGTTCCTCCGCGTCCCGAAGCCCACGCGATCCGACAGCCAGACTTCCCTGCCTGTTTATGGCAGCTTCCCCCGCCTCCCAATCAAACTGAACAACCCACGTGTCGCCGTCGTTAACGCGAGCGGGTCCCGGGTCGCGCGCACAAACTCGCTCGCTCCTCGTCAGGGAGAGTCGTTGCACGTCAACGGAAATCGAAAGCAAACAGCAGTTATTGGAGCTGCCTCGGCAAACACTTCGCGCGCTGTGGAGAGCGGCCGAATGGGGGGGGGGGAGGGTGCATGGGGCTTCTTCGTAGCAGCGGCGGCGGGGAGAATCCCGCGCAGAGGCGCTTCCCGAAACGCCGGGTAGCCAGCGGCCGAGGCGACGAAGGGAGGGGGGCGACTTCCACGAAGGGCAGGAGGAGGATGCAGGTGACGTGTGCACTCCTGAACAAACAGTGACGTTATCTCTGGCGGGAAGTGGAGACGTGCTACGTCGACTTTGTTCCCGGCAAGAGCAAAGAAAAACCGGGCTGTTTGAGCGCCCGCGTTCGTTCCCACTACAAACAGCGGAGGGAGCTGCTCCGCCTCTCCGCGAGCACGGAGTTGTTTGATCGCGGCTCAGAGCTGCCAGCTGGAGCCTCTCCGTCATGCGTTTTCGCGAGTCTCGGGACGATCTTCGTTGCTCAGGGGTCGCGGCTGCCCCACCCCCGTGAGCACGGAGGAGCACAGTCGTGAGTCGGGTGGGGGTTGGACGCATGAGACGCCCCCAAAGCCGACGGAAGGGAATTGGGAGCTGCGCATGCCTCGCGCGAGAAGAGCGGGTGGGAACTCCAGAGCGCCGGACGTGCGGAGAAATTTGCATCCACTCCTCGACCCCCGCGTCGCGTGCTTTGGCGCGGTGCGAAGGAGCTTGGCTCGCTGCCATCTGCCGTTGGACGGCCCCGTGGGAAGAAGCTGCTCGTCTTGGCTCGAAAGAAACGGGTGTCTAGGCAACCAGCCCTGCGCGCGCGACTCTCCGGCCAGCCCGAGGGGAAAAAAGAAGAAAAAATAATGGACAGGAAGAGTTCCTCGAGCGAACGAGCTCCATCCATCGTAAGATCCGCGGGCCCTCTCCTAGCAAGCGGAAAGGTCCCATGATTGCTCTCTGAGACGACTCTGTCGAAGAGGCCTCCATCGATGGGGCTTCTACGTCACAAAACCGGCTCTCTGCCGATCGTGCACGATTCAAGAGTCTGCTGGGGGAGGGGGTGCTTGGGAGGAACTTCTTCCTTCCGCGAGCGCGGTTACCTTCATGCAACTTGGATCCCAAATCGTTCAAGTCAAAGACGGTTTCGAGGCGCACGCGGTGACGCTGTCTCCGGCTGCCACAGGTGCGCGCCGAACTCAAGGGCAAGAGGAGGAAGCAGGCGGGCAACCATTGCTCCATACGGTCCGCTCCGATCGAAAGGGGAGCAGGAATGCTTCCGAGTACGCTGCGGGGTGACCCTGAAGGAGTGCTCACTCTTTGTGAGCACTCCTTCAGGCGGCTCGCCAAGAACTCGTTAGCACTTGTAATTCAGCAGACGGTGGCCTTTATCGTACGTACTTCATCTTCGGAGCCTCCACGCCACTGTCACTCTTCACTCTGTTTGTACTCGCAGAGAGCCTTTCGAGCATCCTGTACTTCGAAAAGCTCTCTTCAGTTGCCCAAGTAACAATCTCGATCTTATTTTGGAGAATTTCAAGTGATGTTCAAATAGGGAAAGCAAATAAGAAACGTCGCTGCACTCGGCAGGACCTCTCAAAGACCCTGTCCTCTCAAAGATGGGCTTTTGCGCTGGTGCGAGCTACTGGGTATTCTGGAGGAAGGCCTGCAGTGGTCCTCATTGCTTCTGGATAGACACACCCTCCCATTAAAGTGGCAGGAGTCGGCGAAGCTGCCGCTGCACTGGTGCCTCCCGCGCAACGCCCGCTGGCAACACTGGACACGGGGGTGGATGGGTGGGTGGACCCGAACTGTGGCGGGTGCAAGGAGCATGAATCCCTCTCACACCTGCTCGTGGATCGTGCTGCCCTCCGGCCCATCTGCGAACGCTTTGCAGAGATTTGGGGGACCCTCCGGCGGCAACTCCGGGGACGCTTTGCGGCCCCTCCTCCTACGCGACGCACTTCGGCGGCAGCCTCGCCAGCAGCCTCTGCTGCCTACGCAGGATTCTGGCGGTCTGGAGAGACGCGAGGGGAGGACCGAGCGACAAGGGTGCCACGTCCACTTCCCCGTCCGCTTCCTGAGGACGGAAACGAGATGGCCCCACCTGAATGACATCTAGCAAGGCCTTGCCGGCATCCTCCAAAGGACACAGAGGACCGCCCCCAGCAGACCGCGATCCCTTCCCGAACTCCCCTCGCTCCAATTTATTTATTTATTTTTCCATTTCTTTTTGTTTGTCCGCTCCCCTCTGCTGCCGTGGTGGACTCACCGGTCGGCGAACCGGCAACGCGGCAGTCTAGATCAAAAAAGGACGGGGCTGGACCACTGGCCCTGCGTAGCCGGGTGATAATCAAAGACCCCGTCCCTCGCTCTCCGGTCGCCCTCCACAATCTGGAAATCTCGGAATGGGGGTCCCCACACCGACTTTCTGCGTCCACCGTTCCCGATCCGTTCCTGGTGGCAGCCGGCGTCTCCGTGCGACTCGTTCAAAGCCGGCAACACATCCCACCTCGTTTTGGTGACCTTTCTTGATGAGACACTCCTGCCGAGGCCCTTAAACGCGGTCCGCTCATCCGAAAGGGGAAACTCTGCAAGCCAAAAGACGATTCTCTAGCGGCCTCCATTGCGGGAAAGTTTTCCTACTGATTGCAGTTGCACGGACTCCGAGAGTTCCGTGCGTTCCTCAATGGAAAAAGTTGCTGGCATGAGCATCCCATCATCCTCTCCTACTCATTCCAAAGAGTAATAAATACTGGTGATTCTCCAGGAACCAGCGGTCACGCACCAATCCGGACTCTTGAGAGACTGCGTTGGGCAAAATGTGCCCCGTCGGTGTACGCTAAAGGTCACTTACACTCGGATAAGTGACCAGTTTACTTGGAAAAAAAAATCCGATCTATTTCTTCTGGTGAAACTCTCAAACGAAAACGTTTCCAGCCAAGTAACGCCACGGTCCTCAGAAGAAGTGTTCCGTATCTCCATGAAGCTCTCAAGAATCTTCCGGAAAATTCGCAGTTTCCTAGAGGACCGGCAGCTGCCAAAGTTCTCCCGCATGTTTTTTTCTCCTCCCACGCTCACTGAAGCGGACCCGCGTACCAGCTCTGTCTCCTGGGGTACCGTCTGCTTGTTAGAGGAGAGCAGTGGACGAAAGGATGAGGCTGAGTTGGGCACCTGACCGTAACGCACGCAGCCCAAGTGTCATCTGGGAACGTGGAGACATCCAATCCTCCAGAAGCACGGAGACCGCTGGAGCGCTTCGCTCGAGGGATTCGATTCGCGAGCAGAATGAAACTGCGGAGATCGGTGCGCCGTCTTCGGGCCTTTGGATGCGTTTGCCCCTCGGACCCAAGTTTCCGGAACGTTCTTTCCCATCGTGACTCACGTACTGATGGAGGAGTGAATTCAACCGTTTCATCTGTGGATGCTCGATGCTCGGAGAGGAGCTCCCGTCAAGGCTTACAGCCACCGCTGCACGAGCTGAGGAGTCGGGGAAGGCATGGCCAACCGAGGAGGTCGGTTTCCACCACCGTCTGGTGCATGAAATGCACGGAATCATGAAATGCTCCTATCTCTGGACCAGGTCGCTGCAGGCGCCTTGCGAAACTGTCCTCAAACAACTGATGCAAACCCCGCGTGGCTTTTTTCTCCTGGCTTTGAGGGTGCCCCGGCGCGTTCCCACACGCCCGTGAAGCCTTTCTCCCGGTGAACACCCGCCGCCTTGTTCGATTGGCGAACGCGGTCGGGGCGGATCTCCCAAGTGCTGACGCAGCTCATCTGCAAGAAAAGTGCACTGCCTCCGCGGGCGAATGGCTTTGGAAGACACCTCCGAACAAGGCAGGGAGGAGACCGAGGAAGCAGCAGGGAGGTTCTGGAATTCCGGAGATCACCGTCCGATCGATCGATCTATTCGATTGCTGTGTTTCTTCCCTGTATAAATATTTGTCGAATCTCGCTACTAAAGCCATGGAGAAAGAAGAGCACACTTCGGAGCAACAAAAGAGTTGCGGAAGGCTTGCTGAGCTCTCTTTGGGTCGTAGGTCAAGCGAATTTTCCGTGTCTTCCGTTCATTTTCACCAATTTAGTCCCGAGACAAAACTTCGAGAAGAGTTGGATCTCACCATCTCTGAAAAGCATAGTAGCTACTCATCTATAAGAGCGATTCCTACTGATATCTACCCGTATTCGTATCTGCGGCCTCCTCTTGCGAGCACCATCTGCATCCATGAGCGCTACCTCTAAGTGTACGCACCTCTTATGCTGAAGTGAGACTTCATTCGTAACGAACGTCGCCGTTCTCGGTCGGGAATCCCAATATCAGGAAAGAGTTGTCTCCTTCTACTTTCTTCAGCTCCTGGGATGGGTCGTGGAAGACATGCTGCTGCAGGGAGAGTTCAATCTCATCATCTGGATGGAGCTTCGCGAGCATTTGCCGCTTTCCAGATTGCCAGTAAGCTGGAAGCAGGCCGGTTGCTGGTGGCAGAGGCAGAAATTCTCAGCTGGCTCCGGAAGAAAAAACAGTTTGTCGTCCAGGCGAGCGCTCGGTCGGACGGACGCGCCTCCGAAACGTGCTGCCCTCCCTTGGGCGTGTATTCGCCGTTGGGACCAGCCCACAATAGCTTCGGCGTCGCGCGGGCTCAAAAGTCTTATTCTAGAGACTCATCCAGGAGGGTCTGTTCCCGGTCGTTCGGAGAGTGCTCCCGCGGGACCGTCCAGTAGATGTCGCGGTGCCGTGCTGGATGACGGGCAGCTTGCCGAGCTGCGTCGGATCTTGCCAATTCCAGCTGTTGCAGGACACCGTCCTAAGCTGGTCGCGTGAATGGATGCTTCGGCTCTCGAAGATGCTAGGGAAAGCGCTTGGTTACCGGATTTTCCCTCATTTCGTTCCTGCTCCTTCTGGGACGCCTCCGCCGTGCTTTCGAATGCGCCCAGCTGTCCTGGCGCCTCGTCAGACGTCAGGGAGGGATGCATCGGATCCGACGAACGCTCGCTCAATATGCTGCTGCTCTCCAGCAACCGGCTCCATCTTCCCTGGAGTTCTGCAAAATCCATGAAACCCGATTCGTCCTTCCCAGAGAGTCGAGCGGACCTTTAGGGGAGTCCATTGCTTCACCTCGCTGGTCCCGTATCCGGAAGCCTGGAAGCCTCCACTAAGGAAGATGCCGAGCGGGCCTCCCGGGTCAGTGAAAATCCTTCCTCGGCGCCCCCGCGTCCCGGAAACGCTCCTGCTCCTCCGAATTTCGCGGGGCGGAAACCAAGGTCCATCTCAGTCCAATCTTCAAGGGAGCGAATTAGGACCCCTCCGCGTTCTGACAACTAAAGAGATGAGCACGGAATGAACAGCACGGCGTCATGACGGGTGGCTCCCTATGAGGATCGAGCTGGGCGCCCAGGACAACAGACGCCAGAGCTCCAGCTGCTGAACGCTCCTGAGGCAACCTGGAGAGTTCAGTTCTCACTCCCTTCGCAGGAGAATTCTAAGGGGTACTGTGAGTTGGACGTAGGTCCAAGCTGGACAACGCTGTTTTCCGGGAAGAGACGCCCACGCGGACACGTCCAGCGTTCCTCCTTCGCATAGGAGAGCTGGCACGTGGACATCTCCGAATGCGTCCAGGTTGCAGCGGAGACTCCGAGCTCGGGAGATCTTCCGCAGAAGATGAACTGACTCTCCTTCATTTAGATGGATCGAAAACCCGGGGTACAGAGCCTCCTAACGACAGGCCACGCGGAGGGGACGCTGCCCGTGCCATGAAATGCTTCCAGCTTCTCGGAGGCTCCGTCGATCAGAAGGCGGTGACCCACCCTCCCGCGCGGACTGGTTCGACCCCGGAGGCGGCTAATGGTCTCCGTGGACCCCTCGCGACGTTCCTGCCCGGCCAGCCCAGCGCTCCCCCCGTGCCCCAGCACCGACGTAGCAGACGGAGGTGAAACTCCCAGGGTCTCTTTCCCGCGCGCCCGGAAGCTCCCCTCCGTTCCTCCGGGCGCGTGCGGGCCGGCCCATTGCTTCTGTCCTTCCCGGGCCCCCTTCTGGGAGCGAGGGCGGGAGGATTCATCGACCTGGAAACATAGGAAGCTCGCCGCGCTGGGAGAGTCCCTTCCATCTTTCTCCGAAACGCCCACGCCAGCTTGCAATCTTCGCCGAGCACCCTCTCGGAGGTCGCCATCCGTCGCCTCGCTCTGAACTCGCCATAAATCCGTCCGTCCGCAATTATTGATCCGGCGGCGCGGAGGAGCAGCTCGCTGAGTCTCTTCCTGGACCGCTCATCATAAATCGCCGGGCCGCTTCCTCGGCCGGAGGACCTCGTGGGGCAGGCAGTCTGCTGCTTCCAATCTGCGGCAAAAAAAAAAAAAATTAACAGGAGGATCGTTTGTCAGTGGGGAAACGAATTAAAACGAGCGGGATAATTAAAATGGACGTGCTGGACGCCGAGCTCTGGCCATCGTCAGGTGTTGCGTAGATGACGTCGGTCTCACTCCTGGCTCGGTCGTATTTCTTCCGGGAGCGCACGACACGAGGCCCCTCCTAGTGCGGCAGGCCTCTTCGGTGCCCGGAGGATGTTTACAGAGCGTCCCTCGAGATGAGTCGAAGCGCGCGCGCAGGTCTGCTCCCCCGAGTCGCCCGCGCTCCGCTCCCCGAGGTGCAAGGAAGCTCTCCCGCCCCCATCGCAGGATAGGCGCGACTCGGACTCCTTGCCGCCACTTCCACGAAGGCCCTCCGACATCAGCAAGAACGTCATTTTCCGTCGCGACCGTTGAGGTCAATTCCCTGAACGGAGAAGATCGTGGCTCCGACGTGGAGACACGTCGGAGCCGGGCCGCTCCCCTGGAGATGGAACCGGGAGCTTCCCACTTGTTTCCGGAACCCTGAGAGCAGCCAAACGACCTGCGCAGGCGTGGAAAAGATAAGAGGCGAGCAAGCACGTGGCCGGAACCCTGCCATTTTTCTGGGGGAAAGCAGACTCACCGAGCGGTGATTGGTGAGCGCAAAAAGGGAATTGCGGGATTCGCAAGCCGGGACAGACAACGTGTCTCCGGGAAGCGGGAGAACTCTCAAGGAGTGCGCCTTCGAGGGCGGAAGCAAACTCGGAACTGAGAACCCTATAGAGCGAGGGATGCTGGTACGTGGTCAATCAGAGATTTAGGCTTGCCTATCCTTTGGAGCAGCAGACAACCGTTGTCTCTCAGGAATGGATGATCATCACCCGGTTATGCCGGAGCACTTATTATATAAAATAATAAAATTACATTGGTGTAGTAGAACCGTTGCTTGTACCACGTGCGATGAACCTGCTGAAGAGCGGCACGCAGACCGGCGAGGTCCGCTTCGGCAGCGGGGGGAGGGGGGGAGAGAGAGAACAAAACACACAAAAAAGTAAACAAACAAAACAGGTGAGGGGAAATTATACACGGGAGGAGGAGGACCAAGGAAGGGATCACGATACGCGTCCAGGCGTCTCCGGCATCGTGTTTAGGACGCTGACAAGCTGTGTCCGGATATTGCCCAGGTGGGGCCACCTCGAAGCGGTCCTCAGGAGATCCGCGCCCAGTGGATGGCGTCCCTGCCATTCTGGCCTCTTATTCCCGCGTTCCAGGCTGCCACGATACCGCGGACGCAGCAGAGGACTACGATGGATGCGGCTGGCAGCGGCAGAGCGCCAAGCGCGAAGAGGCCTTTCCAAATGTCCCCGGGGCCTCCCGCCGGAGATCCTAGGGTCGTCGCGAGGCGATCTTGAAGAGGTCGGGGGGCAGTACGGTCCAACAGCAGGTGCGGAAGGGTCTCCTTCTTCTCGCACCTGCCGCACCCTGAGCGTCCACCCTCCCCCGTGTCCAATGGCGAACGCGCGCTTTGCACGGGATTCCCCCCATGAACCATCAGCAACGTCAACTCCGACCACTTGAGGGGGAGGGCGCCGCCGTTCCGGTACGTTGGGGACCTCTTCACCTCCTCCTCCGGAGGGATGCCGAGCAGCTCTCCTCAGAGTGCAAATCCGTGGGGTGGGACAATCATGGTCGCAGCGTCCCTCACTTCCCGAGTTGTCCACGCCCCCAGAAATCTCTTCTTTGCTTCTTTGCAGCATGCAGCAGGTCACATCAAGAATGATGGTGGAAATCCTCTTGCGTTCTTCTTCCGTTTTCTCTGCTTTCCTTCCAGCATTCTTTTTTTGGGGTTCCCCAAGAACGCAAGGACAGTTCGCCTGCAAGCTCTTTCACACTGTCCACGCCACCCAAGGATGGTGCAACTCTTCAGTTGGGGGGGGGGACCCTGTAGGGACCATCCTATGAATCCAGGAAGTCTCCGGAGGAGTACCCATTCCTCTTGCGCTTGGGAGAAAACCATCGTCCTGTCTGTCTCCGAAGGGAGCCCTGAAGAGCATCTCCTTCCTTATTCTCCCCGGAGGGACCCCCCGGAGGGAACCCGCGAGGAAAACGCTCCTCGTTTCCTCCTCATCTGAAGAGAACCCCGGAGGGACGCTTCCATATTTCCCTGAAGGCCGCTGTCCCGAAGACCTGCAGCTCTCTTCTTCCACTCTGGAGAGGCAATCCTTGAGAAGGGGGATAAACCAGTTCCATAGTACTCGGCTCCCTTTTCACTCCCGGAGGCGAGCCCCGAAGGGAACCGGATTCCGGAGGGCCGACTTCCAGTCGCGGGCAGCCAACGGAGGCACCCGGAGCCAACCAGCGTCATCCTGCGGGGGAAGGAGAGGGATTGAAAACCCACGACGACGCTTGGCACCGCGCTCGCGGAGGCCGCGTACGGCGCCACCGACGCGGGCTGCTTCGTTTCTGGACCCCTCCTCCGGGGGAACCTCACGCAGAGACGGGAAAGGCTTCCTCTCCCGAAGCGGGAGTAGGCGGGCTCGCCAATTGGGTGGGAGCGCGATGGAGCGTGGCGGGAGGAAGCAGAACGAATTCCGCTCAGGAAGCGATGCCGAACTTGCCCGCGAGCATCATCAATGATTCAATTTTCGGAATCAGGGAACGGGCGAAGGGGAGGGAACCACGGAAACGCGACGGCTCTGGCGTGTCCACTTGAGCAGAGCTCCATCTCAGATTCCAGCGACCGAAATCAAGAGAGAATGGCAGATCAAATTAAGGGTGAATGTGAAGTCCACAGCCCAATTGCCTCACCATGCACGCACACACCACGAAAGGGTAAAACAAGGACGTGAAACGAGAGCGCACTAGGAAATCACATACGTGTGATATACACACATGTATACTTACGTATATATATATATATATATACGTAAGTATATATATATATATACATACGCACATACACGTGTATATATATGTCACGGTTCAAGTGATTAATCGGTTTATATTAATAATTACCGGCTATCATTAATGATAACCATGTAAAAGGGTCAGAGTGCATAATTCATGCGAATTTATCACACGAAACGGCAATTATTAATAATTCAGTACTACCAGTGGTAAGTGTAATCATTCTCAATAGGTTAAGTTCGAGGCTCGCGAGGCGTAGAAGAATACCACGTCCAGTTTCAGCGAAATGGCCGGAAGGGATAGAATTCATCCAACTCGTGCAAAATAGAGCAGGTCACTCCGGAATAGACAGCAGTCCCTACGGAGCCATGTTTGGCCGCAAAGCTAAAGTAGGTTCGGAAAAAACGCGCTTGCCAGTGGGCACTTCGCCAGGAGTCACCAGTGAAGAAGCTCTTTAGAAGAATGTGAAAAGATCCGTCGAATGATCAGCGACGCCGAACTTTGGGGAATCATCTCGAAGGGAGGATGGCGACACGAGGGCAGAGGCGATGTGGAAGTGGCGATAGGCGATTGGGTTGGAGACTTGCAGTCAATAACTGCCGGAGGCCCAAGCCAAAAAGAGAAACAAGAGTGTGGACCAAATCGAAGACGAGCAGCATTCTTCTGGAAGAGAAAAGAAAGGTAGCAAAGCGGAAAACATTGCTGATGCTGAATGGGAGGGTGGCGAGGGAAAACCAAGGAAGATAAGAATCTTCCGCACTCGATGAGATCCCTGAAATGGTCCAGGAAGCTGCAAACTCTGCTAAGCAGCCGCTGGAAAAGCGAGCCGAGAGAACACGCTCCGGCTTCGGAAGATGAAACTGCGGATGCAGGGGAGATGTGCTTTCCGGATGAGGATCGCAGATGCGTACAGGCCTGGGGCTGGCAGCCGGAAAATCATGGCTGCTGTGATCTCCCGCTGGAAGCGGAAACCTTGTACAAGTTCGGTACAAAACTATAGCCCACTCCGTGCAGGGAAGGAATTCACCGTCCGCAAGGAAACTTTCATTTCATCAGTCCATGAAGCTGCAGATGCTGAAACGAGTCTAAGAGGATACGCTCTCGAGAATTCTAATTAAGGTGGTCAGGGATTTCGGTACTGCGATTGTACAGGCGATCAGAGCACCAATCTCTGCCAGCGTAAAAAAAAAAAAAAAAAAAAAAAGTCCAAAAATCCTCTGTGATTCCAAACGCCACAAAGGCTCTTCCTGCACAAATAAATAGTTCGTTTGTGACCACATCATGGCATAAAATTCTTGTCATGACCATGCCTTCCTCTCCTACCTTTAGGAAAACTAATATTTGAACTTAATTTTGTACAATTCGGATGTCATGATTCTGTACAACTTTGTCACAAGTTCTTTCTTTTTGGATTTGTCAAGCACCTGCTCATATGATAAATAGGGCATGTTTTTACGAAATTCGCCAGGCTTCGCTGGTAATTATTAATATTTACCGTTACATGTAATTATTACGTGTTATTAGTCCCTCTGACCTTTTTATTTGGATAGATTATGAATAATAGCCGGTGATTATTAGTGCGAACCGGATTTATTACATGAACCCTAACATATGTGCATCACACTTAACTACTGCTTGGGATAAAAACCAAAATCACACACACATATGTATACTCCTTCACACTCGTTAGGAGCAGCGTAAATGTATCTGATTTTTGAGTCACTCTAATCGGGCAATGCGGAAATGAGACACTAAACGAAAACGAAAGGATGTTTCCGAAAGATGGATTTGGAAGAAACTCCAGATGACCTCTGGCGACTCGGCTCGCATCCGAACGCTGAGGGCGTGGCCTTCAAGCCGCAGCCACACCGTCGCTGGGTTCGAAACCCGGCGGGAATTCGACGGGAAAGCCCGCAATTCCCGCCCCGTCCTGGCACTCGCAGCAGCGAAGAGGCTGCCCGACACTTTCCGACAGATCACCGCCTTCCAGATGGCCTGCAACGGTGGTGCGTGCGTCTCCTCTTTCGAAAGACAAAGCCTAAGGGACTCTTAAAAAAAAAAAAAAAAAAAAAAACTCTGTAAAACTTGAAACCACAAGTGCAGCACCCTGAAGGCATTTTTTTTTTTTTTTTTTGAGGAGGGGGAACACTGGATTCTCTGGAAGTACTTCAAAGGCGCCGACGGAGTGAGGCAAAGACCCACAAAAACGGGTTTCTGAAACAGACCCGAATTCAAGACAGACTGAGACACCAGAGAGCTGCATCCAATTTACCGTATTTTCCAAATAGAGAATTCTAATAGAAATGGGATCAGCGACAGGCGTGAAGCCTTTCCCGTCTCCTCTTTTCAGAGCGCACCGTCGAGGAACAAAGCAACGGCTTTGGAATTTCCGTGTCGCGCGTTCCCATTGAGAGGGAGAGAAAGCGCCGGCGTGCGGAAACAGCGCGGAGCCTTCTGTGCAGTAAGGCCGCACCCAAGGCCATCGCCCAGCCCAGCACGAGAGCCTTCGACATGCTGGACGGCATCGCCCAGTCCAACGTCAGAGGCTTCCACATGCTGGGCAGCATCGCCCGGCCCAAGGATTCCCGAGGAAAGAAGGGAGCGGCGCGCCCTCCGGGTGCAATGACTGCTAGAAGTCCCGCGCCGGAGGCGCTCTTGCGTAACGGGAGGAACAGAACCTGCGCACTATGGCTCTCACCTGCGCCCTGTTCGCCCAGCAAACTGGCCCACTCGCACTGCCGGGCGTGGCGCTCGGCCCCAGCTCGACGCGCCGCCAGGGGACGAAAGTTTCGGGGGGGCCGATGCGACGGAAAATCACAAGTACGCTCTTCCGTCACGGACTTTTTCTTCTCCTAAGCCTGGGGGCAGCCGGTCCAGGGAGAAGTGCTCTCTGAACTCTCGGGCAGTCCTTGAGTGAGGACCCTCGAAGGAATTCGCTGCTCCTGAAAGGTGCACCCTGTCCCCCGGGACCACTTGGCGCGCAGCTGCATCGCACCATGGCTCGATCCGGAAGTGGTTGGACAACGCTGACCGCACCTTGCCTCGTTCAGCGACCCGTGAGCACAGGTGCGGGGGTCGAGCAAGACGGGGCTCGACCAACAAGTTGCGCGCGCAAACCGAGAGAGAGTCTGCTTAAAGGTCCGTCGGATGCTTTTGAGCTTTTTCAGCTCAGCATCCCAAATCAGCGGTTGCTGCGCTTCACACAAAGGAAAAAAATGGCTTCCTTGCTTTAGGGATTGCTCCGTGAAACCTACGCACACGTGGGAAAGGAATGCGGAACTTATGAGCCCCTTCTGCGTTGAAACGTTGCAGTCCTGGAGATGAACCCCATACGTATACATACGCACGTATACCTGCATATACAAGTAACTCACAGGCCTCTTGATCGAGTATCCATCGTATTTGTTTTGTGGTTCCATCTAGTCTGCAAACCATACAGATGTAAGGCAGGCTCTCCTTGCTCGGCTGCATCCGCATCAGGAAAATGAAAAGGCCTCACCCTTGGAGCACCTGGGAAGAAGGCATCACAGGTCAGTTCCAAATTCTTGAAACAAGACGTTCCTCCTCCTCTCACTTTTCGGCCCTTTGGATACTCTTTGGCCCTCTTCCTTCAGGAGACATTCCACCGCATTAGTTGGGAATTTGATTTACTATCCTGACGGCATTTCTTATTCCCTCTGAATCTGAATCTGCCGGATGTCAAGTGGTCAGTTCCAGAAGAAGCATTTTGGATCGCCTGTTCAACAACCACTCTTGTCTAAAACTGACCCTCAAAAAAGCCCATACAGGAAGTTCCAAAAAGTTGCAATAACTTTGCATGGCATTCTCCCAGCGGTCACCTTTACTTTGAGAACGCGAAGACATTTCTGACCCCTCTACAGAAAACTCACGGAATGCACAGCATCCTAACGATTTCCGTATGGCGCTCACGCATTCTCACGCATCTCTGGGTCTCAGCACCGCAGTCATCACCCTTCCTCCTGATCTCCTATTTCCTAGGAATCATGAACTACGTTTCCTGTCTAATGATGACGCCTCAGGGATCCCGGAATTCGTGTGGGACCACATGTTCTACCTACTCTAGGGCCTTTTGCGGCTGGTTGGTCTTTCTTCCCAAACGAAGCCACGGGCCAACTGGCTCTGTCTTGCTGCCCGCGAGGAAGAGTTTCGGAGATGCGGAGGCTGTAATGAAACTTCATTTTGGAATTTCGCTCCCGCAAGTTCGGCAGCCGTATCCCCAGGGAGGTTCCACGTTCTACCATGGAGAGGCCCAGCGCTATTTTTTGCGAAGCGCCGATAGGGCAGGAGTAAAGCCGCATCGTGTCTTCGATTCGGAGGGAGCGGTCCACCTTTTCTCATCTTCGCTCGGCAGCCTCGTGGATGCCCACGCTCCCTGTCCACGCAGCGCTCCAAAAAAGCACTCCGTCCGCCGCACGAATCAGACGGAACGATTTCTTGGAACGGCCGCACGAATGAGCTCCGTGAGCGTTTTCCACGAAGGACGCAGCGCTTCTTTGCCGTGGACAGAATAGCCTCAAGCCCATGTGACCCGATTCGTGAAAGCGGAGTGGGGAAGTGCTGTTCCTTTTCGCAAATCATCATGACCCGGCGCGGAAAGCGAAGATTCTTAAGGGAAAGTCCAGGTCTGTTGAAACAGGAAGACACGTTGAAACTGTAATATCAACAAATAGGGCATATCTCTAATTAGCTGTGGTCATGGTGTTTTGCATAAGCCACTCAAACAGACATGGAACCTTCATTTGTGATTGTCAAACGAATAATTGGGAGAAGCGAGCCCGTGCCCTAATTTAGGTCGCATCTCTAAAACACGGAAATGCAAGAAAAAAGGGGGGCGAAACAAAAATGAAAGTTGGCAACGCGAAAGCACCCATCCCATTGTGTTGGCAACGTGAAAGAATGGCAAACGGTGGCAAGCGGAGGGCAGAATACCAAGGGCAGCAGCTGCCAACAGAAGAGTGCTGCCGCTACCAGACGACCGTCTCCGAACGTTATCGGGAACTCGCATCAGGAAGATCAGTCGAAGATCGGGCCTGTCCTCCTCCCCCTGCAGCGGCGGCAGCGAAAGAGTCGTCGCCGGCGCCGATGATACGATTTGGACCGAAAATTGGTGGAAGGAGGCTTAAGAAAAGATAGGAACCGCACGGTATAATACCCACAGAGCACGCCCTACGATGATGGTGTGAATGCGAATCAGAATGCCGGCCGGTGGCTCGCAGGCTTCTTCTTTTTTTTTATCTCCCTCTCTCTCTCTCTCTCTTTTTTTTTTATTCTCTGGGGAGGGCCGTGGGCCCCGACTGCGAAGGCTCCAAACACGCCTGCGGAGAGGAACCCCCCGGCCTGGGCGAACCCGAAGCGCCCCCCGCTTTCCCCCAAACAGGAGTTGGGCAATCTTTCTCTTTGTGTTTCCAAGCGTAATTGGCGCTTGCCGTCAACTTTGTCAATCCTCCGCCGCCGAGTAATTTGGAACAACCGGATCGGACGCTAATTTTCCCAAACGGCCCGGACGAGGAATTTAATTTAATTACGCAGATCTTTTTCCTTCCTCCCTCTGCTCACACACACACGCACACGCGCGCGCGCGCGTTGCGGGGTTGACCCCCCCCCCCATGCTCCGGGCGTTCGGATCCAAGGAATCGCCCGCGTTCATCATCGGTTACAAATCTCATGAAGAGCATGGGGTGGATCTCATCTGCATGGTGCATTCGTGGCAGTGACCACGGTGGATCGCGCAGTTTTCCTCCACGGAGCTGCGTTTCGCATCCCCTCTTCCCCGGCAATTTGCAGAAATTTTGGATTTTTTTTTTCCTTTTTGGTCACACATTCCGTGCACGGTAAGAACAGAGCGTTTTGGATAGGGGTTTTTTCCTTTTTCCTTTGGCATCCCTCATCATAGCGCAGATGCCGCGTTCTGTCGTTTCTACCTATTTAGCATAATCATAACTATCATGGGGTGATCACGTAAGCTAATTATCTTTATTGATTCCGGCTCTGCTCTTGTTTGCAGACCGGCGTTCGCCACAGAAGGGAAAGCACAGAATATCCGGAACGCTACGTCTGGACCGCGTGATCACTGTGTCCACACATCACCCTCCCGTTTTAAGGAGCGCACGGCTCCATTTCAAGGTGGTCTCCGTCGGAAAGCGTCTTCTTGCAGCTTCGGCTGCGCATCTGCAGCGGCTTTGCTCCCGCAGATGCGCAGGCACTAAACGTCGGAGCTCCAGCATCAGATTTCCGTGATCCCTCCCGCTTTCGGGAAGGTGCTTAACGCGAATTCAAAAAGATCGTCGGGAAGGAAAGTCATTAGCTCAGGGGTGGCGCTCTTTGCACAAGACGTTGCCACGGAAGGCAGCGACCGTCCTCCCAGATGCCGCGTCCCGCCTTTTTCCCTGGTCTGGGGATCCGTGGATCGAACGCTGAGGACGTCCTCTTTCTGCGGCGGAGAGCATCAGGAATTTCCTTCCTGCCGGATGCTGGCAGAGGAACGGAGAGCGCGCTGGCGAAAGAGGAATGCGGCTGCAGCAGATCGTTTGTCGCCATTGTGGATCGAACGGAAGGCGTGGACTCCACCTCCCCTCCAAACCTGTTTTTCGCAGCCAGAGGAATGGGAGCGGAGGACATGGGGAAAGCGTCAGGCGCAGGGATGTGTGTCTGCGGGACATTCGCTGGCTGTTGTCGAGTCAGCAGCTGACAGAACGCAAAAGAAGGAAGGAAAGAAAAAAGCGAGGAGAATGATGGCGGTAGGAGGCGGCGGCACGTTTCCGACGCTCGCCACCACCTTTGGATGTGGACCGAATCAGAGGTGAAACGGTCCGAACCATCTCGCCCTGCGGTCCGAGCGTGGAGTCGCCTGACCCCTGGAACGCTCGAGACGCCAAACGTCCAGATGGGTTGTCGCAGACAAAAAAAAAAGCGCTGGTACAGCGCGCGCCCGAGAGGGACTCCTCGCTGCAAGCTGAGGATCGAACTCCCCAGGCCCAACTGCCGCGCGCAAACATCCGACTTCCTCTGGACCGAAATCGGTATTTTGCGCGGGCCTCGCTCCGCAGACGTGCTCTCTATTTCCTGGAAACCCCCCCTCCCCCCCCAAAAAAAAAAAAAAATTAATGGTGTTTCTGCTCGACCGAAATGACTCCGGACTAAAGCAAAATAGCTGCGTGGGTGGAAATGATGCTGCGAATATCGTGATGGTCGTTTTTACGGAAATTTTAAATGCCTGCCCGCCGAAACTCGAGCATTTTTTTTTTTTTTTTTTTTTCCTTCCCTTGGGATGGACTTTCGAGAGAGAGAGAGAGGAAAAGACAGGCATTTGATTACTGTCTCGCGGAATTTGCCATGGATGTCGATTTTATTTCCAGACGATTAATCTGCGGTGGCACTCGCGGAGAGAAATGGACAGAAACAGACGCACCGGAGTGTCGAAAAATCAGACGTTGTTTGCAGAAGAGCACGGCTACAGATTTTTCTTCTTTTCCGAAAAGACTTCTTTGTCATGAAAAAAAAAAAACAGGGAATTTCACTAAACAGGAGAGACGTATGGGGGGATGGAAGGCATCAACACGTTTCCGATCTGGACCACTTCTGGAGCAGGCGAAGAGAGACCGGCCGTTGAAAGTCCGAGGCGCGACGAATGACAGCGTCTGGACCGCACGGACTTTCAGGTAAGCCTGGGTGGATCTCGGCCTCATACCCCATTCCGACAAGTAGGTCATTTCGAGGAGCTCTTCCCGGCATCAGCGGAACCGCCCCCAGCAGAACGGGATGCCTTCCCCACCACCACCACCACCTACCTCAAATTCATTTATTTATTTTTATTTTGGTTTCTTTTTCTTTCCGTCTGCCCCCTCCCCTCTGCTGCCGTGGTGAATCTCACCGTGCCGTGCGCACCGCTGATGCGGCAGGGTTTTTTTCATCTGGAAAGGACAGGTTGGACCACAGGCCCCTCCGACTTGCGCTGCTTCCCGGTCCATCACAGCAAGAGGCGGTTGTCTTTAGGACCGGAGTCGCGGTACAAACTTGGGAGGGGATCTGGTTCTGCTCAGAGGGTCGGTGAAGGATGGGGGCCGCAGCGAGGGGCGCTCGAACAAAGGGCAGGACACAAACGCATCGAGCTGCGTGACGTAGCTCTTTGCTTTCGACAAACAGAAAGAGGGAAACCTCCTTCTGCTGCCGGTCATCGACTGTCTGACGGACATCGCTTCTGGCCGGTGGCAGAACGTCGATGATCGACCTCTTGATGGTACCGCGAAAGCGAAAGGGCTGGAAAAGCCGCTTGCCTTCCCCCCAGCTGCAAACGATGTGCACGCCGCTGCGCGACAGAGCACCGTGAAGATCGGCAGCTGAGAGGACGATGAACTGAGAAAAAGTTGAACAGGACGTGTGAACCCCCCAGCATCGCCGCGACGCGCATCTCTCAAGACGGTCCTTTCCACGGGAAGCGCGCGCTGCAAGCGGCGTGGTCCACGCGACCCCTCGTCGGAGCGAAATCTACACGGAAACCACTCGGGGCTGGATGGAGGAAGCGAACAGCCCTTTGTGCAAGAGGTTTTGGCCTCCGGGGGGTTCGCGAGCCCCTGGAACCGAATGATTGGAACTGGGTTCCAAGCCTGCCGCTGTTCTGCAGCCCTCCGCCGCAGTAGGTCCAACTTTACCAGAAAAAAGAAAATCGCCATATGTCGCCATGTCGCATCTCCACCTCCTGCATCTTGTCGACCCGCGTCGCTCCCACTCAGCACTCATCAAGCCATCACACAACCTCCTGTTATCATGCATTCTGTGAAAAGCGCACAGGTCCAAAAACCCGCTTTGCAGACAGCGGTAGCGCCAACGTCGCCACCACCATGTAAGGGATTGTCAGTATCACCAACTGCATCTCCTGTGCTTTATGTTGGCGGTGGAACCACACCTATTACGGAACCACCAAGTTATGGCTCATCTGTACGACGACACGCGGCTGGGGTCGGAGTTGGAGGATGGGGGTGACGGGAGCAGTTGCGGGGCAGATGGGGACCACGTGGGCCGAGGCTCCTTTTTGCGTCGGAACGAAGGAAAGGCCTACACGTTGGGAACCTCCAGAAGTGCAAGATGCCGAAACTTCTGCGGCGTGTCTTGGGTGGTTTGGTGCTTCCAAGACAATTCCAGGATTCACACTCTTCCTTTCTGGAATACCCGCGAGATAGCCACGGAGATCCAGCGGAGGTTCTCGAAGGTCGAGGACTCCAGGGAATTCTGGACTGGAAACCGGGGTTTCACCCCGCTATCCGAGCCCATCGTCTGAGACGTCCTCATTCGGCCACAAGGAACCTACGCGGGGAAGGGCCCCGGGTCACCTTCCTTCCCCCCAACCTCCCGTTCCACGCTTTCCTGACGCCAGAGCAGAGGAAAATCCACGTGCTGGTAGAGGATGCGCCACCGGCCTGCTAGGCACCGCACGGAAACTTCGAGGCTCCTCCTCCCACCTTCGAGCGCCCCATCGAGCCCATCCTTCCAGCCGTGCCTTCCTTCTTTGGTTGCACATCCCCGTTTTGTTCCGGCTCCTCCCGTCTCTTCCCTCGAGAACAGCTGTCCAGATCTTTGAACCCTTTCGGCTCGACTCCCTACGAGCACGACTGCCACGCTCTCCGCGCTCTTCCTTGCTGGACTGCAGCCCCTCTGAGCAATGTCCACGCCACCCGAGGGACGTCGTGTGTAACCCTTCAAGTTATAGAGAGTAAACCAAGGAGGACCACCACCTTATTGAATTCAGGGAGGCTTCAGAGAAAGGGGTCCTTGTTCCTCCCACGCTTAGGAGGGAACCCCCAAAGGAAATCGCCTCGTCTTCATTCACCCTCCGGAGGGACTCCCCAGGTAGGGGGGGCAACCTCTCCCAGCATTTCTTCTCCGGAGGGACTGCCGGAAAGGATCCACTCTGAAGAGATCCACTCCAACCCCCCGAAGGGACGCTTCTCGGAAGGAACACAATGCTTCTGTAGCACTCGGGAGATGCAACCCCGCAAGGGTGCTGTCAGCCAGTTGCAGGTCACGCGATGAAGGGTCTCCCCCCGAGGGGAGAAGGCGAGCGCCTTCTCCGCTCCTTGGTGTCTGAAAGGACCCGGAGGGCCGAATTCCAATCCCAGCCAGTCGACGAGGGCACCCGAATTCCAACAAACGTCGTCCTACAAATCCCATTTTCCGGAGGAATTCGGACCCACGACTCCCCGACACCGCAGCCGTGCGGGCGATCCGCAGAGTCCGCCCACGCGCAGTTCTGCCCTCCCGAGTCACGAGGGTTGGCCCGGCAGGTGCCGAAGGGCCATCCGCCGTGCTGCCCCCACCCCGGAGTGCCGAACGTCCGTCCCTCCTCCTCCCGCGCGGTTCGCGTGCCCGCCGCCAGGAGTGCGCAGCCGTTCCGCTGCGTGGGTCGCGGTCCAAACCGGAGATGCTCAGGGTTCCCCACGCGCCGTGGGACGGGGCAGCGGAAAGGGAGGTGGTTCCAGAATCGGAGCGGCGTGAGGCGCTCCCGAGCGCCGCGGGCGGCGCTTCGCCTCCCGCGCCGTTCCACTTCTTGCGTTCCGCTCGGGAGCGCGCCCGCGTCCCCTCCGCCGGACGGGAGGCTGCGTCGGCTGAACGGGAGGGAGGAGAGAGAGGTCCGAGGTGGCTCGGAGTGCTTTCAGGAGCGGGGGTGGCGGGCCTGGAGCTGACGCGTAGATCGTGATGGCAGGGGGCGGAGTCCCCGGATGACCGAGGGGGCCGGGGACGTTGCTCCCGAAGGAGCTCAAGGAAGGGTGTTCGATCCCGGTTTGGAACGGGGGCGCCCGCCGACCGTTCTGCGAAACGGCGGCACAGAGGAGGAGACTCGAGAGGGGGGGAGGGGATCCGGAACTCGGAGGCCTCCTCGTTGCCGCGCAACCTTCCTGCCAGGCAACGGGAGCGCGTCGCCAGAAGGCGGGGGGCGACTGCTATTTTTAGCGGTCTCTCCTCGTCGCCAGCGCAAGCGCTCTCGGAGACCCCGGAAAAATCATTCCTGCCGCGTCACGACCGAATGGCCCCCGTAATGGCCGGCGGTCGCCTCACTGCGGACGGTTAATTTTCCCTACGCTGCTGCATAGGAGATCGGCGCGCGCACATGTTTCGGGATGCTGGAGGCAGTCTGGACCCGCATCCCGACTCGAAAGGTTTTTTTTTTATTGTTCACGAAAGGGAGGGGGGGAGCAAAACGAAGATGCGTCGAAATGACGGTGCGAAGGCAAAAAAAAATGTCGCAGCCTCCGGGAGTGGTTGCTCCGATACAGGCGCAATGATGCGGCTTAATTCTCGATCTGCGGAGCCACGCAATGGGTGCATCGCTATAAATCTCCAAAGGTCACCAATTAGGGATAGGAAGTGCGCTGCTTCAGGAAATCCGACCGCACCCATCTTTTATTCAGTGATGAAATGTAAGGAGGGGGGGAGGGGGGGACTTCTCACCCATTTTGTGATGCCCTCGGTTTCTGTAAATAGGGGATTTAGTGGGCAGAACGAATCACCGGCGGGAGGAGACCGCTGTACCGATTCGAGCCGTGGAATTTTGAAGAAGAAGGGAAAAAAATAAAAAGCATCCGCGGGATCTGTTTTCGATTTTTTCTCTCTTCTGTTTCCACGCAACGTGCTGATGGAGAGAACTGCATCTACAATTGCGGCCACGACCTCCCAGACATCTCTCCTCTTCGGGAAGCGCGGATCTGGAAATTACGGGAGAAAAGGACGCATGCTGCGAAAGCGTGGGGAAGGAAGGGGGAAGTGGAGTGGAACGAAATCCACCCATCTGTGCGTCACCTCGCAGATCGGGGACTGGGGAGTGGGGAGCTGCATGCCTCAGAGTGCACCTTTCAGTTCTCCCGGTTGCATTCCGCTTCCGGGAAGCTCCTTGTCGTACCGGAACGCGGGGATTCTGGATCGTAGGGAGAAAGGCAGGGAAGAGGAAAGGAATGCGCTGCGTGATCCTTCCCGATCAGCGCCGGAGCACGAAACCGTCCATCCCACCGTTTCCTCGACAATTTTCCTTCGTACGTATCCCAGGCGCCGGTCCTCTACGAAAGGAAAACCAGGACTTCGCCGGTCTCCGGGTGACAGGGCACCCTTGGACATTTTTAATTGGTTGCTACAGGTCACCGCAATGCATCTCATAGAGTTGGACTCACCAGCGAGAGAAGTCGATCTCCTGAAGGACTTCGCCGTTTCTCCAGTCCCACGATACCGCAGAGGAGGCTGCCATTAGCACCCATACCCAGGACTGTGTCGCTCTGGAGAAGAAGGGAAGCGTAAGCCCACGGAGGTGTCGATGATAGCAGTGACCCGTTTCTTTTTCCGCAGCACCAGATGCGGCCGAAGTTTCGACCTGACCTCCCGGGTTCGTCCGCTCACGTGTTCCTGCAATTTGCGAGGTCTCTTCGACGCGGTACAGCGGACTGTTGCGCCTCTCCCGACGAATCCTTCCCGCACCTGCTAATGGATCGTGTTGCCCTCCGGCCCATCTGGGAACGCTTTGCGGCAACCCTGAGGATCCCCCGGTGGCAACTCCAGGGACGCTTTGCGGCCCCCTCCTCCTACGCGACGCCCTTCAGCCGGCAGCCTCGCTGGCAGCTCTCTGCTGCCTATGCGGACCGTTGTTAGCTGGAGCGACTCAAGAGGAGGACCAAGCGACAGGGGTGCCACCTCCACTTCGCCGTCCGCTTCCTGAGAGATGGCTCCACCTGGATTACAACATCCAGCAAGACCTTGCCGGCATCTTCCAAAGGATGCAGAGAACCGCCCCCAGAAGAACGTGATCCCTTCCTCCAGCCCCCCGTCCATCCCCACCTCAAATTCATTTATTTGTTTTGATTTTGGTTTCTTTTTCTTTCCGTCTGCCCCCTCCCCTCTGCTGCCGTGGTGGATCTCACCGTACCGTGCGCACCGCTGATGCGGCAGGGTTTTTTTCATCTGGAAAGGACAGGTTGGACCACAGGCCCCTCCGACTTGCGCTGCTTCCCGGTCCATCACAGCAAGAGGCGGTTGTCTTTAGGACCGGAGTCGCGGTACAAACTTGGGAGGGGATCTGGTTCTGCTCAGAGGGTCGGTGAAGGATGGGGGCCGCAGCGAGGGGCGCTCGAACAAAGGGCAGGACACAAACGCATCGAGCTGCGTGACGTAGCTCTTTGCTTTCGACAAACAGAAAGAGGGAAACCTCCTTCTGCTGCCGGTCATCGACTGTCTGACGGACATCGCTTCTGGCCGGTGGCAGAACGTCGATGATCGACCTCTTGATGGTACCGCGAAAGCGAAAGGGCTGGAAAAGTCGCTTGCCTTCCCCCCAGCAGCTCTCCAGCTGCAAACGATCTGCACGCCGCTGCGCGACAGTGCACCGTGAAGATCGGCAGCAGAAGAGGAAAATGAGCAACGATCCTCTACCCTTATAACAGATAATATTCCCATTATATTCCCAAAGATCCTTGCTTTCTTGTAGTTCTTTTTCCGGAACATAAAAGATGTCTTTTGCACTTGTCTCCAAGTTGGCAAGCAGCTGGGAAACCGTGAAAACGGCGAACAGAACGCACCTTGAAAATTGAAAAAGAATTGCTAGAAGGGTTGTCATCCACCTAAGTCACCAATCCAACTAAGACCAAGTGACTCGGGAAGCCCATCGGAGTTTTCTCTTTGATGAGTCGTCTCTTCTACTCCAGAGTGCAACGCCAAGCAAGTCTGCATCTCCAAGGTCTTCTAGATGATAGAGCCTGACTCGAATGTTTGCTGCACTCACTTTCTGTTTCTTGGGTCCAGCCTGATGTTTCGAAACTCCGCTGGGCTTTCAGGTTTGATCCACATGTAGAAATTGAATGGATCTTTCCCACAGATGGATTCTGACCAGCATCCTGCTCAAGTCCTTCGGTTTTCTCTCTCCTACCGTGAGCTCCAACGGGTGGCTTTGGCGCAATCACATATCCGCTGCTGCAGATAAATTCCTCGCACATATGAGTATTCCATCTCTTCAAATCGAGTGACTGCAGTTTCAGAACTCATTTAAGCACACGAGCTAGCAGCGCCGTCCTAAAGAATGGAAGCAGGAGATTAAAAAGGTTGCCGCAACGGAGAAAACCGTCAGAGGAACACGTTGATGCTGGTGAATCCTAGGAAATCTGCTCGACATTTCATGCCATAAATGTAGCAACGTACCATCAGTCTTCGAGGACCTCGGTGCTTCCTTCCAGCACTCACCAGAAGGTAACGAGAATGAATCACCAGGAAATTTTGCGAAGGACGTATCAGCTTTCTTAGCAGCCTTCCAACGAACCCTGGAGCCCCCTCTTGAACTCTTGAACACGGAGCGTCCTCTCGCAGTTCACCTGAGACACGCGGGGCACTTTACTTCTCCTCTTCAAATCCAACATCCGAAATCACACGGTACAGTTGAGGCGCACTTTCCCTCAGTTTGTTGTAGGCAAGGATCAGCAGCCGATCATCCAGGTAAGCTTCCGCAAATGAGCTCCCTTCACCCCCTTTCTGGTGTGGGAGACGGTCGAGGGTTTACGAGAAAGGAGGGTGAAACGAGATGGGTCCACAACCCAAAGTGAAGAAAGGGAGGACTCTTCCCCTCCTCGTGTTCGCGGGCACCACGGAAAGTTTGAAGGCAGTCGCCAAGTGCTTTGCTTTTCTGGGATGACGATGGGATGGAAGCGGGAGTTGAGAACGGGACGCTGAGGGTGCACAAACTTGGGCTGCTCACCCGGAAAAGCCGATTGCCCTCGAATCGATTCTCAAAGTCATCCGGTGGCACGCTGCCGCCGCCTGAAAATGTCCTGGCCCGATCCAGAGGAACTGTGTGCTGTCTCACAGGGTGGGAGAAGGGGAAGGTCTAGGCAGAGATTCCCAAATGGAAGGTCGAAAGCTCACCAGCATCGTGGACTGTGTTTCGTCTTCTAAGTCGACCGACGTTCTGCCTCTTGCGTTCCGCTTTGGTGATGATAGAACAGAGAGCCGGTGATGGAGTGCACGGAACCGATGCGTCCTGACGAAAGTCCCGGGTGCTCTGAGTTCAGTGAAGGTTTCAGCGGGTGAGGGTCGAAATCAACCTCGGGCATCAGCCGATCTGTAAAATCTGCAGGTCGTCACCGCCCAGGACAACGGGACAGCCAGGTCTGTGATGAAAATATCCAGAAGGGAGAAACAGGAAGCAGAAGAAAAAACTATGCGGGAGTGGATGTCTTCCTCTCCCTGAGTTCTCTTGCCTCCTCGCCCGCGGGAACGGCCGTCGTCCGGTGACCGGATGACTCGCGCCCGAGACCGAAGGACGAGCTTGTCCGCAGGGGTAGGGAGCACAACGGGACCAGGAACGTGAAGCGTACCAAAAGAAAGACGAGGAATGGGACCAGTCTGCGTGGCTTAACCCGACCGGGAAACGTCAGAGAGTATTGCTCAGGGAGAAGGAGGAGGAAGATCTTTTAGGTACGGCGACGGTGGTACGGCCAACGACAAAGGACGAGGTTAGCGGCAGGTCAGGAACTTTTTGACGGGCTGCCTGCCCAGCCCACGGACCAGTGGCCCCCTCCCGAGCTGCAACGAAGCGCCGCAAGCAAGCCGTCGACTGAATACCTTCGTTCTCTCCCCGCTTGAGGATCGTTCTGCTCGATCCTGAAGTCCGGAAAAACACGGGCAAGTCCATGACGGAGGGAGCGGCTCGGAACGGGTAACAGTGGCACGATCCTCTTCCTTCCCTCCAGCCTCCCAGAATTTCTAGACTCTCCGAAATCTGCTTTCGAGCTGTCTAGGAGCCGTCGAAGCCAGCCACGGAATCGCCAGAGACCACGTGTGCGCGCAGCCAAAGGAATGATCCAGGAAACCAAGTTACGCAGAAGGAACGAGGACAGGACTTGCTGACCTGTTTCGGCTCCCTGCGAGAGGCGACTTTCCTCAGCCTCCCTCCTCCCGTACGAGGCGCTCTCCAGAGTGCTTTCTGAGCTCTCCTTCGAACGAGAAGAAAGGAAGGAGACATGGCCGGCGGTGTGAGGCAACACCCCTTGAAGGCGAACCGGTCCGCTAAACGAAGAGGGCCACTCGAGGGCAGCAAAGAGGTGAGACCTGGGAGAGAAACCAACTCTCAAATGGGTCGTCACTCCTGTGAAGCAAGGCAGACCCCCCACTTCTAATGGAGGAAACCACAAGCAGGAAGTCGCACTCCTGGAGGAGAGGTTGTTGAACGCCAGAATGGAGCATCGGCTGCAGGAAAGTGAAGGGACTTGCGGAGAAGATGAATTGAGAGGAGATGCGGATGCGATGCCCAAACGCTAGTTTTCCTTGGAAGAAGCAGTGCAGGCGTGCACCATGTCCGGGGTCATTTCCGAAACTCTCCTTGCTTGCTCCCGGAGAACCTAACTGTCCCCGACCTCCCTCAGAATCCATCCGGATCACCTGGAACGGTAGTGCAGTGATTGGTCGATCCCAAGCGTGGAGTCCACACTGAGAGTACAGGTCCTTCGACGTAAAGTTCCCACTTTGGAATGTCGAAACAGCCAGAATCGTACTTTCCGAACAGACATGCCAGGGACGCGCACCCTGGTGCTCGTCTTCTCTAAGAAAGTCCCTCACTGTAGGAAAGACAGGATCGAGAAGTCTGCAGCAACCCATAGAGACCCCTAACCGACCGGCGGGAGAGTCGAGGTCATCACCGCGATGGCGACTCCGCGATCCTCCGACATACCGTCCTCCAGAGTTCCTCACTCCGAGAAGAACCGGCGCGGCTCGTGGGCCAAGACTCGAAGCCGCAAGAATGGAGGTGCTCTCCTGTCCAAGAGCAGATGGAACCCAGTCAGACGTTACGTCCACCGTTCGACGGCGGAGGAGGGTCTCTTCCATTCTGAGGTTTGCTGCACGGCGTTCAGAGAAGCTGCTGGTCACGTGGTGAACTCTGTTCCTCCTTCCTTCTATCGGAAAAGCTTGCTTTTCCCACTGCGCATCCTGTTCTCCATCACCCGTTGGTAAGACCCACTTTGCATGCTGCAAAAGCTGGGCGAATAGAACTGTGAGAATGGAATGGTCCTTGCACATCAGTGAAAGACTTCTTTCCGCCCTGATTTGAAGGTTGGCTTCGGTCACTGCGCGCCGTCCTGGTGTTCTTACTCTTTGGCCGCTCCTCAGCTTTCAAAGCACGGATAAAAAAGGACTGATCCCAGCCCTGGTTTTGAGCAAGAATTTCTGTCAGTGCTTGCTTTCAAGATCACTTTCTTCGAAACCACCGCTTAGACCGCCGCAGCGTTTCATCCTTCCCGCAAAAGCACGTACGGGCATCCCTCTTCTTCATCCCTCTGCTTCTCATAAGATGAAATAAGCGGTGACTCAAGAACTGCTTTCGGAGCAACTCGTCCCTTGTGGCCATCAAGTGATGTGATACAAGAGCGACACACCTGCCTATGGCTTTCAGCCTCATCCGACATTGGGCTGCCTGTGAGGTCATCGACTGAGATGAGTTGAGTGGCTTGGGGATGATGGGGAGAGGAGGGAGAGAGAGAGAAGGAGAGTTTGCACGTGAATCCCAAGATTGACTCTGAAGAAAGGTTCGAAAGGAGCAAGAGGAACGTTCCTTCAGTCCGATGGACTGGATGCTGGAAGAGTTCTTCCAAGGATCCAAAGTCGTGGAAACGACCGAAATGGCAGCGAGAGGCGCGCAGACGGCGAACGCTGAGATCATCGAGATGGGGTGTCTCGAAATAAAGAACGCCTCCTAAGAAGTTGTGCTTGGAGGCTTGGTTATGATGCTGGGATCGCCAGCTTCAAGTCTGCGACTACCTTTGACTTCCGAAGGAACCACACTCACGAACATTCTTGAAGGATCTGTTCTTGAGCACCGTCTCAGTTATTCCCTCTGGATGCAATGCCGACCAAACAGGGTGTGCAAGTGGTGCGTGCAAGTCGTGCCAACTAAGCAAGAGAGCTTACTACCAGTGCTTTATCAAGTGGCAACAACAAATTCTTACTCAACAACAGCAAGCAGAAGAGCGTCTTTCAGACGGCGTTCACTGGTCAGGATGAAGTAGCAGCGTGCTTCAGACACGACTGGTGTTCATGTCGTCCACCCTGACTTCAGCAACACTCAGTGCTCGTCACGAGATCCGAACGAATCGAAGAAACGCCTTCTGACATTGACCACACGGACCAGGTGGTGGAGGGTTGAATTCTGAAGCAGAAACTGAGAGCATTTTTCTTTCTCTCTTGCAGGGTCCTCGCATTCCCTGCGAGCCGCCATGCAGGATCCTGACTTTACCTGCCCTTAGTTTTGCTGCAAGGGAACTCCAGGGAACTCCAGATGTGAGATCACAATTCTGCAGCAAAAATGCATGTTTCGTTTTATTGATGCCAGCAGTCAGTCGCTCCTCGGTGCAGATGTCTGCCTTTCCCACAATTCTCTTCGGCCAGGCGTCCTGCGAAATGCTTCAAGTGGGGTTTTCCAGAGATCAGATCGGGAATCCGAAAGAAGGCACGCTTTTTGAGTTTTTTGGAAACGTTCTACGGGCATCGACCTTGAAAGAGGTTGTCACAAACACAGAGTGGGATCGAGTGCTTAATGAATGGCATTCTTTCAGTTGCTGAAATGCTATATGGGATCCATCGAAGGCGGGGTAGGTCCATGGGGTGCCACCTGTCTCTTTCCGGTTTCGCCTCCTTGTTGCTGGGCTTGCCCCGAAACTTCCGGTGCAGTCTTCGTATTCCCTGGAGCTGGAGCTGAACCGACGGATCTTTTGCATATGTGTGTGTGTGTGTGTGTGTGTGTATGTTTTCTTTTCTCTGAGGGAAGAGTCGTTGCCACCATCAGGCACGTGTTTAAAAAGCATTCATCCTCCGATACTTTGACTCCATGGCACTCCAAACCGGAGTGTGGAGTATTCTTATTTGCATTTTCCACTCGAGATGCGCCCTCGCATCCTCATTCTACAGAAAAAAGCTGCGAAGCTGTCTCTGCCAGCTTTTCCGCTCCCTCACAGTCCCTGTAGCCACCACCGCAAATCGCCGGCCCGCGAGAGCTTTCGTAGCCGGTGGTCACGTGAGCATAATTGAGTAGATCCGCTACTGAAGCGTGGCAGAATTATTCCGCCTTACCCCAGATTCCTGGCTGCTATTTCCGAATCGGCAGCAGAATCCCACTTTAATTAATCATAGGAAACGTCAGGGAGACCGAGAAATGTTTACCATTCTTGTGCATGCTCTAATACTTTCGTCGCCATTTGCCAGCTTCCCAGAGAGCGGCCAGGGCAATTTGGCGAAAGAACCGAGACAAAGGACGCCTGCGTCCAGCAATTGGCCCTTGTATTCCCTCCGGGATGCGATTAAATGAGAAAGCCAAGTTTGAAATTCCGCTGATGTGTTGTCAGGTTACCGTTGGACGCTCGTCCTCGCGCGCCCCATCTTTTCGAGAGCATTTCCGAGGATCGAGATTTCTCGATGCTGGGGAGGTTGACAAATAGGCTGCGTTCCGATGGTCACGGCTGAAGGATAATTTCGCCGCTTCTTTCCCCCGGGCTCCCTGCTAGAAGATGGCTCCGTGTCACTTTGATCCATGAAGAAGCGAATTCGCCCAGATACAGAAATGCGAGGAAGACCACCGGAGTGTCATGGGAACGAAAGGGAAGGCAATCAGGGAGTGGAGGTCGCAGAGCAGTCGGCGCCGATTCTCTTGTTGTGTCTTCGGTCTGGGACCGCCTTGACCTTTCCCGGGGTCGAAAACTAAGGTCCATGGAAGAGTCTTCCGCAAGGAACATGGACTCGCAGCTGCGGACACTCTTGAACTGACATCATACTTGTGCTCTATGCCATGAGCTTCATGAAATTTGATTGGCTCCCATTTCCTGTCCTCCACCGGAGGAGCACATCGCAGATAATAAGTGAGACGCTCTTCTGCGCTCTCGTCTACCGTCGGCCTGCAGCCCACGATGCGGGGAACAGGAAAAGGGAGAGAATTTTCTCCCTTCAGCTGTATGCTAGCGTCCCCTCCTGGACGCGTCTCTCACCCCTCTACCCCTTGAGGACAGAGCGCCAGAGAACGCTTCCTCGGGATCAGTTGGCATGCAGACTGGGGGGTCTTAAACGCAGAGGGATGGATGTTGATTATCGGAAGAATGTCACCTGAAAATTCAAATGCATGTGGAACGGAATCCTACGAGAACTCTTGGAGGCGCGTCCACGTCCACCAACAACAACACGGAGTGGAGAAGAACGGTGTTCGGAAGCACCGATATTGGTGAAGTCCGCGTGAGAGCACGGAGAAAGCGTCGACCCAGCGTAGGCGTCGAGAAGCGGCGTAGGCCGTTGCCGGATGCGGACTGGAAGTTCTCTGGAGCTCTGAAGCTCTCTTCTGAGTAACCGAGCCCTGGAGGACGACCACAACTGACAGGGAGAGTTTGTCAAAGGCTGTTCCACGATTAGCTCCTCTCCTACGGGAGCGGAGTGGAGGAGAGCATTCGGGGCGAGTGTCAACCGGAGTTCCGCATCCTGGATGGGATGCCACGTCAACGATCGCATCGAAATCACCGATTCGCACACGCGACGTCAGAGGTGAGAAGCGGCGCGCGACACGCACACGCGAGGAAGGTGTGCAGTTTCTTTCGGAGCAAAAAGGAAGGATCTTTGGAACAGGCAGATGATGCTGAGAAGAATCGCGGCGGATTCTCGGACGGAAGACGGGACAGGGGAGGAACTTTGGCTGTCGCCGCGAACCCCAAACTCACCCTGATCTATGCAGTTCCGAAAGACCCGTCGGAGATGGCGAGACTATGAACGGTTCCTTGGAAGGCCAAGTCCGCCAGCGGGAAAAGTGCGACGTGATTACCCTTCGCCTGCATCCGCAGTCAGCATATCTGGACATCCCTGCCGTCCCTCGAACACAGCAGGCTGCGTGCTCCGAGTCGAATCTCAGGCTGGGCAAGAGCAGATTCCGGGAGAAGGAGAGCTCTCGCACAAGGAGGCCGGGCGAAGGCAGCCACCAGCAAGCCCCTGTGATCCAGGACCCAGCGATCCTGACCTCGTCCGTTCAGCAGGCAAGCAGCAGCCCCGGCTTCTTGCTGTGTGGACCCTGTCCGCTCATCCAAAAAGGGGGTTTGCTCCCACAAGGAGGAGCTGCTGCTCCCCACGCCCTGCTCAAATGTGGCAAGAGGGAGATCCAAAGGATGTCGGAGATAAAACCGCGGGATAAGAATCCTGAGGCGTTCCCAGTTCTCCAGCTCTTGGATGCTAAAGTTCACGGAATCGCATCACTGCCCCCAGGTGACTCCAACCTGTGCCTTCCAGCATTCCAGCGAAGGAGCAGTTCGAGCTCACCCCTGGGTGGTCGGATGTAGTTCTCGATAGCACATTTTTATTTCTCCCTACTCTGTGAACCGGTGACAGTCGTCAGGAGTGCACTCCACGCTCGTCAGGCCGAAGGGTTGCTCCCATACGCGAACGAGAGCAACCCGCTGACCTGCCCCACTGCTGACTTTACCCCCGTCACTCTCGTTTGAGCTGATCCATGGAACGTCCATCCGCTGGTTCTCTGGTTTGGGACTCTTTCCTACCAAGGTCCCAAACACCACCCTCACCGAAGCTGGCATCAGAAGACAAGAAGCTCCTCAAACGAGAGACGCTGGAACAGCTCGCACATCAATGGCAGCGGCTGCAACTTCGTGCGGCCCTCTAAAGACAGGAAATTCACCGGGGCCCTTGTTCCAGAACGAATAAGTAAAAACAGATCGATTCGCACCACTGCCCAGACACAAGTCGCAACTGCTCCGGGAGCTGACGAATTCGAATGAAGATGCAAGAGGAAGCTGCACAGAAGAAATCCTTGAACGCTCGTAGCAGCGCGAGCATAACGTCCGGAACGTTGCAATAGCCGTCGCTTTTGGATACGGAAGCGTCCACAGGAGCAAAGGAGAGCTTACTCGCCATCTTTCGTGAGTACCAGAAGCATCCCCTCCCGGGGGACCAGCGCCCGCGACCTCTTCCGCGGGATAAGGCCGTCCACCGACAGTGCTAAGTAGCTGGAAAAGGCGGCCGCTCTGTTGGCACCCAACGGAAGAAAGAGCTGTAGGGGAGTTCCGAGGTACGTGGAAGAGCAATTGAGGGTCGAAGGACTCATCGCCTCCTCGCAAGGTCGGGGGCTGAAGTGTCAATTAGAGTCTGATCTATCCAAATGCACTGGTGGTGGTTCCATCTAAGAAGACTTCACCATCTTCTACGCATGCATCGCCACTGGGGTCAGATCCTCTGAACTTGCCTCCCTGGAAGGACCCAGAAGGTTCCTAAGGTGGAAGAGCGAGAGAGAGAATGACGCAGAGGAAGCTTCGGAGAACCAGGGAGGCGCTCTTCACCAGCGGGAGTTCACGTGCGGCTGGCAGTGGACTGCAGAGATGCCGAGGACCACTATGGGCTGAACCGGAGGTTGAGGGATGAACAAGGCCAGTGTTTGACACAGTCACGGGGAAAAAACTCCTCCGCCAGGGAGGGCAGGCTCTCCCGTGAACAGGAAAACTCTCCTCCGCGTTTTACCCTCATCCCCGTCCCCACCCGGTCGGAGACGGAGCGACCTGCTCGGCGAAGGCAGCGCGCCACGCGGAGTGGGGAGGCGCAAGCTCTCCTTTCAGGTCCGGGAAGGGAAGGCGAAAGACGGATAGGGGAAAAGCGGGCAAAGGGAGACGAGGCTGTCGCAGCATGAGCGCGCATCTCCAGGAAGAAAAAGAAACAGCGCTCGGCGTGTTTCCCATCCTGCATCGCGTGGGAAAAGTCCCGGAATGGGAATCCCGGGCGTGTCTTTGGTTGCGCAGGGGAGGGGAGCCATGTCGGAGGCCGCTGGCGAAACTTCCCGGACATCCGACCTCTCTGGATGCGCCCGCATCCCTTACTCTCGGTCGGCTGAGCTGGCGGCTCCGCTCGTCTCCGCGACTCGGCAGAAGGCGGAGGAGGCCAAGGAGCGCCTCGGAGCCATCCTCCGAGGGCACACGCCCCCGCAAGAGGGAGCTCCTGAAAGGCTCACCACCTGGTCGCCGAGGAACGATCCCGCCTCTTGCATGCGGACGTGACCTGCCGTCGGAGTTCTGTCCCGTTGGCGCCGGGAGCAACGTCCCATGCCGCAGGGACGTGTCAGCGGATCCTCGCTCCCTTCACTTCATGGAGAACGCGACTGACAGGGAGGCTGCGTCCCGTCGGCATCGCTATTGTGACGAGAGGGAAGTCGGGTCGCCGGCCGCCCTCAGGTCGGAAGTCCTCCGGGATGGGGAGCGGCGTGAGCGGAGCGACGACGCAGGGCATCGGCGGGTCCCCGTGGCGGCAGCGAAGTGCGGATTTCCGGTCCTCCGTCCGGAGCTCGCGGGTTGACAAAGAGCGGCCTCCCTCCCACACCGCAACGCACGGCCACGCCCACGCTCAGGATCCCGGAGGAGCTCCCGACGCACTAGCAGCTCTGTTGGCTCCTCCACCCAGGCTGTGCAGGTGGCCCGCGGAAGTGCAGCGGCGGCGGAACGAGGGGAGGAGAGGAGACGCGCGCCCTCCAGTTGGCGCGGGTGCCAGTGGACGCTCCGTTTCCAATCGTCGTCTCTCGCGCGTGCCACCTACGCTCGTCCGTCCAGCCTCCTCCTTCGTTTGCCTCCGTCCCCATGGCTGTGAGGGGAGGGTTGGCGGGAAGGCGCCGTCCCTGCCGTCCAGACGAGCGCCCGAGGCGCCCAGCGCCCCTTAGGCCTGGGGGCTCGCGCGCGCACGCGCGCGGAGCCCTGCCGCAGGCTCAGAGGGGACTGAGGTGCGTCGAAGACGAGCGTTGCCATGGAGAGGACTCGCGCGCGCGCAGCCGGCGCGTGCTGTCGGCAACTACGCGCGCGGCCGCTAAGGAGGAGGAGGAGGGTCGCGCGCACGCGCTCGCGCCTCGCACGCGCGCTCTGCTCAGTGAGACGCCTCTCGCGCCGAAAGTTATCGCTTCCCGCCACGCAGCCTGCCACCCTCGACCTCCCCTTTCTCCCTCCTTCCTTGCCCCCTAGAGAGCCTCTCGCTGAAGGAGGGAGTGCCACCGTCGTCGCCGCCGCCGTCCTCGTCGTCGTCGTCGTCGTCGTCATGGCGACGGCTCCCCTCCACTCGCCCTCCCTGTCTCTCTCTTTTCTTCCGCTCCCTACCCTCCCTAATTGCGCACTTCCAGGACCTTCCGCTACGCACGCTGAGCACGCGGGAAGGGGGGAGGGGGAGGGGAAGACGAGGAGCACAAACGTCCGCGCGCGCATCCAGCGGAAGCGTCCGGGCGCCCTTCGCCACGGAGGCGGCGGCGGCGGACTTCCGGTTCCGCCTTGCAGGGGGAAAGGAGGGGAGCCGCCATCGCTCGCTCGCTCGCCCGAGGCCGCGGAGCAGCAGAGAGCGAGCGGGAAATCCCTCCGGGCGCGTCCGTCCTGGCGGGACGGACGCGCCCGGAGGGACGGGGCCTTCCCGATCCCTGAGCGCGGCGACGGGGAAGAGGGTGGCGCGCCCCCGAACCCCTCGCCACCAGAGAGAGTACTGTCGACCCCACCGGCCTCCGGGAGGAAAGGATCCCCGGGCCAACGCGCGACTCGGGCCGCCGACCGAACCGAACGGAGCACCTCACGAAGAAGTGGGAGGAAAGATCGACGGGGAAGAACGTCCCGGGGAAGGAGGAGGAAGTTCGCTTCCGGCCACTCCCACCGACTTCCTCGCGCGGGCGCTCCGCGGAGAAAAGCTCCCGTCTCTCGCGGGACGACCCCCAGGCTGGGAGGTCGCCGCCGCGCGGGTGCCCACGCCAGCAAAGGGCTCTCCGCGTCCGCGCGCTCCGTGAACCGCGTGTGTGGCGCCCCCACTGCAGGTGGTGCGCGCCGTCTGCCTGGAAGGTCTCCCCGCGGCACCTCAGGCCCCGCAGCTCGCCCGCGCGCGCGCGCTCTTGGGCGCGACCGGCACTCGAGGACGAGCGGCCCTCCTCGCACAGCCAGCGCGCGGGCTGCGGGGGAGGAAGAAAACGGTGCGCCGATCACTGGGGGCGGCTGCCAGCGGTCCGACCCTTGGGGTTCGGCGCTGCCTTCCGGACAGGTAGGAATGTCTCAATTATCGGGTCTTGCGGAGGGGAAACCGCGCGGGCATGCGCACCTCGAGTAACGACGGCGCTGGCGGGAGGGAGAGGAGGGCGGGCGGAAAAGTCAGGGAGGGGATGGAAGGCGGTCAGAAGGGGACGAAGAAGAGGAAGAAGAAGAGGAGAAAAACATTCCAGGGAGAGGCGGCGGCGGCAGTCCGCCCTTCGAGGAGGCCGAGCGCGCGTGCATCGACTCTCCAGGAACCCCGCGCGACTCCCGTCTCTCGACGGCTAGCGCGCGCTCGGCCTCCGGGAGGAAAGGATCCCCGGGCCAACGCGCGACTCGGTCCGCCGACCGAACAGAACGGAGCACGAAGTCAGGCCCCGAAGGCGCCTGACCATCTACCCTTCGAAGACGAGGAGTGGGGGGACTCTCCCCCTCTCTTCTCTCACGGAGGAACTTTTGGCGAGCGGCCCGCGCCGCAGATGGTCAAACTGGATCCCCTGGCAGAGGCTTTTTGCCGAAGGATGGAAAAACTTCACTTTTCCGCCGAAGAGTTGAAGCGGTGGAAGCTGCTGCTACTGCTGCTGAGGCGGTGGCGCCGGGAGACGTCCGCGCGCCAGGGAAACGCACGCTCCTGCGCGCTGGGAAAGGACAGCCAGGACGCCGACACAGACGGCGGCGGCGGTAAGTGAGACGCGCACGAAGACGGGCCCGAAGAAGTCGCTGCCGTTGCGGCGTGGTGGGATGCCAGCGGGAGTGCGAGGAGAACAAGAAAACAGGAGAGGCTTCCCAGCTTTCCGGGGAGTCTGGACCTCCTGGAAGCTCACCGAGACCCTTCCAGGATCCACGGCCGGGCAGGTGCAGTCCACCGCCCGTCCGGCGGCTCTGGTGCCCTGGAGTCAGCTAGGAAAGGGTGGGTTCTCGCCCGGGTATGCCGGGGCATTTATTTATTAGCTAAATAAATTTTTACAATTTCTGTGGTTGGACCAGTGGACCAACCGCGTCCCCTTTTCATCTAACCTACCGCGTGGCCTGCTCGCAGATGCCGGTGAGGTTCGCCACGGCAGCAGAGGAGAGGGGGCACACGAAACGAAAAAAAAGGAAACGAAAAATAGAAATAAAAGAACTTCGGGAGCGTGAGGGAAGGGATCCTCTGTAGGATGCCGGGGCAAGCTCTTGCTGGATGCGGCTGTCCGAGTGGGACCACCTCGTTGCCATCCTCGTGGATCGGGCGGCAAAGTGGACGGCATCCCTGTCGCTGTGCGCTCCTCTTGCGTTCCTCCAGGCAGCGGCGATCCCGCGTAGGCAGCACAGCGGACTGCTAACGAGCCTGCCGGCCGAAGGGCGTCGCCTAGGAAGAGGGGTCGTAAAGGATCCCTTGAGTTGCCTCCAGGGGTTCCTAGGGCCGCGGAAAAAGAGTTCCCGGAGGGGCCGGAGAGCGACACAGCCAACAAGCGGGTGCGGGAGCGATTCGCGCACAATTGGTGTCCACGCGCAACCCCGTGTCCAGTGATGCCAGTGTGTCCAGTGCGGGCATTCCACGGGAGGCCCCAGTGCAACAGCAGCAGCGCCCATTCCTGAGACTTCAAGGGGAGGGCGCCTCCGTCCGAAAGCGCTGGGGGACACGGCAGATCTTTCACCGGAATTCCCAGTAGCTCGCCCCAGAGCAAAAGTCCTTCTGGGTGGGCACTTGAGGTCGCAGTTTCCGGGAGCTGTCCCGTCGCCCACTCGCCCAGTCCTTTCTTCCGGAGGTGCTCACGCTAACCTCCCACCGAGCCGCAAGGCTGCCGCCCATGTGTTTCCTGGGGGAGGGCATCTCTGCGGCGAGGGAGGTCCTTCTTGCCCACGCACTGTTCAGGGGACCTTCCAGCATCTCCCGGAGCGAGCAGTTGCTGTAAAAGCAGTGCAGCAAGCGCTGCGCCTGTTCCGGGCAAAGAGTGGAGGTGAAAAGACGGCGCTGGAGGGTCAGGTGACCGAGTGCGCCGACGGCGACGACGCCACCGGAGGAACCGGCTAACTCTGCGCTAATCGGCTTCTCCAGGGAGCTCTGGGGAGAGCTGCGGAAAAGGCAATGGGGCACTCTCTATGGATTCTCGGCCTTTCCCTCTCCATCGTCCTTCTCAAGGCGGCGCCCTTCACCGTCATCCAACAGGAAGGAACCTGCCGATCTGCCAGGGAGCTCTTTTCGCTGCTCGACGTCCATCGGATGGACCGTTAGCCGCCTCCATTGGCCTCCGTGGCAGCGCCCACTTGGACTGATCGCTCGTACCCGTATCAAGAGTGGCAGGGTAACTGAGGAAACGAGATAACCTAGGTAACCGGCGCAACGAGATAAGAGGATAATCATTGCAATATCGCATCGAAGGCAACGCGCTCGGCAGGATCCGCGTCGCGTACCTTTGGCCACAGGTGTTTGGTAACCGAGAGAAACGAGCACGGGACCTCTGTTTCCCCAGCGAGAAGTCGCCAGTAGCGACGGCGGGTAAACACGGGAAGAGGGCGCAGGTGCATGGGGGCTGCAGAGCAGAAGGTCCCGACGGAGCTGCTGCTGGTGCGCTTTTCCCGCTCCCCTTGCACGGGAGAGAAAAGTTCCGAAGAGGCGGCGGCAGCTGGAGGGGGGGAAGGGAGCTCCGTATCCCCACCCCCCTACCTCCCCCAATCGATCGACGCGTTTGTTGCAGCGTCGCCTGTCCCCTAGGAAACGGTCGCGAAGGGAAGGAAAACGTCCCGCCGAACCGCGCGGAGAGGAAGTCTGCATTCTGCACAGCTCTTCCAGCCGCCGTCCGAGGGAGTCACCGCACTGCGCACGCGCGCAGCCTCCTGAGGATGGACTGGTCTCGACCGCGGCTTGCCCCATGCTGCCCTCCGCCGATTCAGTCTTCGGCGCTCGCCGCTGCAGCCGCTCCACAGAGATGCCAGGATGCTTGCTGGGAGCACTTCCCCAGCCTCCTCCCGCTCGAGAGCGTATCCTAGCGGCGTTCTCCGGTCCGCTCGCGCCATCGGTCGGCGATCCATCCGCCTGTCCGAAGCGCATGCAGCTGCGAAACCACCCCCCTTCCTTTTTCCTCCTCCCACCCCCACTTCACCCTACCCACTTTACTTTTTTTTTTCCTCCTGTCTTGGGAGCGCACGGTCCGTCTGCCGAGCGCCCGCTCCCACGCGACCTTCCTCCCCCTCCGGCCGTGGCACGCATGCGCGCGCCTGGGTAACGAATTCACCCGCGGAGAGCGCCGACACGGAGTCCTCCGTCGCGAGGAGGGGGAGAGGGGAGGAGGGAAGAGGCTCGTGGGAAGAGGAGAGGGTGGCCGGGCGCACGGGTCAGGCGGTCGAACAAGGGGGGGACATCGGAGCCGAAAGCATCACGGCCGGCTTGACACGCCGGCACCGCAGCAGCAGCAGCAGCAGCACGTCAGTTCACGCTCCAGTTGTGATGGATGATCTTCTTGGCGTCGGATCCGCTAATGACGGGTTGAGGAGGAAATGAAATGCCAACTTCTTTATCGCAGCGCCGGATCGCGGATCGGATCCCGGCTCGGGCCCGTCGGCAATTAGCGGAGCCCGTCGCAGGGATCGAAGACAGTTAAAGTGTCGTTAAGGATCCCGGAATTGCTGTTTGCCACCCGAGCGGGCTCGTGCCGCGCGACCGGGTCAACGCTTCCGAGATATTCTAATTTAACGCTTGTCGCGCAGCCCGTAAACAGCCGAGGAGTGCCGGCGGCGTCGCACCGGGGGAGGGAGGCGGCCGACGCCGAAGCCGCTTCCCCGCGGCGCCTGCGTCCATCCCGGTGAGGGTCCGCGGCGCGGTCCGCGGCTTCCGTCCGGACTTCTGTGCTCCCCGACCGAACGACGCGGCGGCGGCACGGCCGGGTAGAAGGGTGCGCCCCCGCGCGGAGGATTCGCACCTTCGCCATTCGCCGTGCTGCATCCCACCTCCCGGAAAACCTGCCGCGGAGCAGATTCGACGCCTCAGCGGCGCCGAGGAGGAGCCGCACGCGCGCGTTACCAGGGACTCCGGAAGCCTCCTCGGGCACTATCCCCCCCCCCTCCGTTTTGGCTAACAGGTGCGCCGGAGGGGATCGCCCCGAAAGCTCCTCGCGCAACCTCTGCCCAGAGGCTTCCGCGATCGCGGTCGGCTGCGACGCGCTTCCCTTCCCTCCTCCCATCGCAGGTCGCCGTCGTGGTGCCCGACTCCGCTTCACCTGTCCTTCGTGCCTGCTTAGGAGCAAAAGGAACGCGTCCCCGGAAGAAGGCGGGACCCATTTCCGTGGAAACGCACCTTGCGGAGGGGGAGGGGGAAAGAACGCTGACCCTGCGCCAATTCGTCCCCGAGCGATCCAGGTGGCCCCGCTCGCTTCTCCACTTTGTCCTCACGCGAACCCCTGGATCGTTCCCCAACATCCGGTATCCGATGGATGGCTTCAGGTCCGTCCTCCCCAAGAATTCCTCCCCCCTCCCCCTCCGTCCCCTCTTTCCCCGATGGGATTTGCTCGCGCGCGTGCCCGGCCTGCGGAAGTTCGAATCTCCTGCTGGGCCCGGGCTCTGACCAATCAGAGCCGCCCCTCAACTCTTCAGAGCCGAGTTCTGGACCGCCTGCCCCTCTCCTGGCGGCTCCCTCGGGTGGAAAGTCGTCGTCGGTCGTAAAGATGAGAAGCAGGTGGAGGCTGCGACGGAGCAGTCGCCATAAACGAGACCTACAGGAGTGCATCTACTCCTTGGAGAAGTGGAGTCACTGCGAGAGGAGATGCGAAAGAAGAAGAAAGGAGAGCGAAGCGGTGGCGAGGGAAGATGTGATCTTTGCGAGGCACCGCAGCGCGCAGACCAATGAAGTCGGCAAGCGCGAGAAGACCCGCCGGAGGGAGACTCCCTAACCTTGTCCAGTAGACCAGGGCGCCATGAAAACGCCGAAGCAGGGCTCCTGCCCACCCCATGGGAGCGAAGGAGAGGTGCGTGCCCTGGAGCCTGGAGACCACCCTCAGCCTCCTTCCCCCTCTCCCTCCCTTCCAGGACGCCTCCCGCCACCACGCAAGGATGACCCGGCCGGAGAAGCGGCGGTCACTGAGGCGGCGGTGGCGGCGGCGGCGTCCCGTCCCCCTTCCTCCCCTTCTTCCTGTTCCGCCCTTCCTCACTCGAGCTGCACCCACGGGAGAAGGAAAAGACGCGCGCGCCCGAGACGGGGAGCCGCTCCGCCCTCTGCCATGTGCGCGCGCGAGCCCCAAAGGGCGTCCGGCTGAGGACTCAGCGGCCGTGGTCCCAAATCGAAGGGAAGCCCCTCTCCCCCCGCGCACCTGCGCAGGGGTCACCCGTGCCGCCCTTAGAGCGTCTCCCGGGGCTCTCCGAAGCTTCGTCTACCGCTTTCCCGGATCCCCCCCAGCTTCCTGTTCCCCTCCCGCCGACCACCGTGGACTGAAAGGACGTGGAGGTGGTGGCAGTCCTTCCCGGAAGGACAAGCGTGGGTGGAGCGCTCCCTGCCCGCCAGCAGGCAGCGCCGACCCAGCGCATCTTCGGGGAAGGAGAAGGGCTGTTCCCGGGCTGCGCTCGCACATCGACGGCGCTGTCATCTCCGTGAGGCTGCGGACCCCCGCGAGAGGAAGAGGGACAAATGCGTGGTGGCGGCGGCGATCTCCTTGCCGGGGAGCGGGTTCCGGGATACGGGAAGGCACCCCGTCCCTCTGATCAGGTGCGAGGCCGAGAAGCCGCCGCGGGAAACTGCGAGCGCGCGATGAAGGGAGGAGGGGACCAGGAACCCCCTTTGATGGCACTCTCCGTGCGTTCGCAGGTTCCGGGAAGGAGGTGAGGAGGAAGAGGAGGAGGAGGAACGGAGAGCAACGAGGGCGGAAAGAGGAGATTTCCCGCCGCGCAGGGATCCATCGCCCCGAAGGGTGGTTTCCCGCGGGTGTTCCCGCTTTCCGAGCGCGCTCTTTGCGCCCTGGGAGCGCGAGATGGGATGGGGGAGAAGCGACGCGGAGGAAGATCCCGTCGGAGGCGGCCCAAAGCCACTCGAGATGTCTCGGAGTCCCCTAAAGGATGGGATTTCCCTTTCCTTTTTTCCTTCCCACCGTGCTAAACCCTCCCTCCCCCCCTCGGGCACTCGCGGAGGCGGCGGCGGCGCCCACGTGACCATGCAGTGTTTGCTCTTCGCGCCTCTCTACCCCTGCCACCACCGGGCTCTGTCAACAGCAGGAGCACCAAGGAGGCGAAAGAGGAGGAGGTCTCGCGCAGAGCTCCGAGGAGCATCCGTCATGCGCAGGCGGAGGAAAGGGGGGGGGGGGGCGAGAGGACAGCACGTAACCCCGCAGCTCTCCACTGAGCTCCGGCGGCAGCAGGGAGACCGGCGGCGGGAGGAGGAGGAGAAGGAGAGGGAGCGGGAAGAGCGCGCGACCCGTGAAGCTCGACCGGAAGTGAGCGTTCCCGCAGCTCCTGCAGAGAGGATGGGACGAAAGAAAAAAAAAAAAAAAAAAAAAGGAAGCAAAGAGAAGCGCCGCTGCTTGCACAGAGCCGCCGCGGAGGCGCTCGGCAAACAGCGCCCTCGGCAACTTCCTGTCGAGGAGCCTCTCCGGTGAGCGCGCGCGCGCGTTTTTCCCCCTCCCCTCTTCGCTTCCCCTTCCCTTCCCCCTACCCCCCACCCCCACTCGCGTCGGTCCTCCTCGGAACCTCCTTCGCAGCGCCCGAGGGACTGCCCCTGGATTCCTCCCACTCGTCCCGTAAACATCCCCGAACTCCCCAGTTCAGCAGCCTTTCGCACCCTGTAATTGTCCCCGCGCGACCAGGAGGCAATCGGAGGCGGCGGCTCCGCCCCTCCGCGCAGGAAGAGGCCCTCCGTCTTGAGGAGAAAGGGAGGGCAGCCTGGAGGAAGGGTGCGACCCTGAGGACGATCTCCTGGCTGCTCGCTCGCCTCGCCGGGCAACCGGCTTCTCTCCTCCCCGAGATCGCCCCCCGAGACGCCCCCCGTGGCAACCCTCTACCGCCTCCTGCCCCGAGGACAGCCGGTCCTGCCCCGCGGCGGGAACGCCCTTCTCCCCCGAAACGTTTCACCCGCAGGAGGTCGCTCGAGGGGTGAGTCCCGACGGACGCGCGGAAGGCGAGAACGCAGCTGCTGCAAGGGGAGGGCATTCGCTCCCGTTCCTCCTGTCTGCTCCCAAAAGCGGAGCCTCGGAAATCGCCTCCTGGCGACCCGGAACTGGCGTGGCGCCGCTATGGAACCCGAGGAAGGGAACGTTCTGGAAACGAAGAGTTCTGGAATGTTCCGGAAGCGCGCTCAGCTGACCCCTACGACGGCTCCATCCGGAGCTTGAGAGGACGGCAGAGGCAGTAGGAGCATTTCCAATTCTCTTCTGCTGCTTTCATCGGGTCCAATGTGAAGGAGGCAGGGAGGAGCTTCTTGGGAGGGAGTCTGGAGCTCCAGGGTCCAGCATAAAGGAGGAACTTCTCTCTGCTGAAACGTCTCGGCATGCACCTGGCCATTAGACGAAGCGGGTGACCGATGAGTTCTGGTCCAGCGACCGAAAACCATCCTCCTCCCGAATCAGCGAATGGACGCGGTCCAAAAGGAAAAGAATCCAGGGAATGGCCGCCGTTGGTTTGCGCATCTCTCACACCAGACGAAAGGATGGAGTTCCACCTGCGGAGATGCAAGCAGCACCTTCAGGAGGACTCCGTACCGAACGACGTTACCTTAGCATCCCCGAAGAGTGGACGGTTCTTCAGAGAGTTCACCAAGTCGGGGGGGGACACTCAGCTGGGCATTTCGGGGGTTCCGCCTCATCGCTACTGGCTGCTAGAGGCGACCTCACAAGTCGAGAGCAGCAGCATCGGGGCATCTCGGGGATCTCAAGAGATGAACAGAGATGGTCGTCAACGGAAGTGCGATAGATGATGGACCGAAAGGGAGCATCCGTTTCGCGGAAGCTGCCAGCAAACGAAGAGTTGTCAGGACAAAAAAAAAAAAAAGTTCATCCGCGGAAGCCGAAGAAAGATTCGATAAAACAATCTGCAAGGCGCAACGAGAGGAAAGCGCGGGCTGCTCATGAAGATGAGTTGCCCTTCCCAAAGATAAAAGACGGGCGTCTCGTCGAGGAAAAACAAAGCATCTCGAGGCTGCTGGGATTTGTTTCCTAGGATCGCGGCTGGTCGCAGAGCAGCGCTTTTTTTTTTTTTGGCATTGAGAACGATGACTCCACGAAAGGGTCACAGGCTGTCCGCATCGCCATTTGCAGCGCTCCTCCGCAACACTTTTTTTCTTTTTTTGCCAGAGGCATCGAACTGAACGCTGTGGCTCGGGACACAGCGTGGCGTTGGTTGGTCGGCTACAATCATAAGGGCTTTCACAGTGTGCTTCAAGTGTTGGCGAATCGCGGAAGTGACGTCAAGACCACGTTCCAGACACCTGTGTGTGTGTGGGGGGGGGTCCTTCCGCCACGCTTGGTACCATGCAAGGATTCAGAAGAGCCAGAGGGTCAGAGACTTGTTGGAGGGAATGGTCTTGCTCCACCACCACCCTCTTCCTCCCCAAGTGTCCATGGAAACGCGAAATTCAAAAAGGGTGCCCCTTCGGTGCGCTGCACGGAAGACGAGCAATCGATCCGAGGCAGCAACAACCACTCTGGGAGAACCGTGACCGGTCAGGAAGTGAGATGAAACCTCTGGATGAGAGTTCCCGGTCTGAAGCACACGGAATGGAAAAGAAGCAACAGGAGAGAGTTCGATCTCGGAAGAGTCCGGAAGGCAGCCGACGTTTGGAATGGGAGGGAGGCGTCCAACAGGAAACCTCACCAACAGCCTCACCAGGCGGTTGGTCGAAGGAACGAGGGTCGTGCATGTGGCCACCCTTCCTTCGCCACCTTGGAGCGCCGGGCGTGGTGTTCAGAGAAAATGGAGTTGCCCCACGGGCTCCCGACGTTCCTGGGTCGCCTCTCTTGCTCCTGAATGCCACTTTGTTGTGCCTTTGGGCAGTCCCGGCGAATCCCGATTTGCCAGTGCGGCGGCTGAGGACGTGCTTGAAGGAATCTTCCCGCGCCGCAGCCCATCGGTTCTACGCCATTTCCAGGGAATGATGCTCTCAACGAACAGTATGTGGACCCAGGTCACGCGAATGGGTCTCCTTTTCCTGTGTCGCCTCTTCTAGCGCCGTTGAAGGAAACTCCTAAGGGCAAGCCATCCATCTTTAACACCCGCCTTCTGTTCCGGGATCGCTCTACTTCCTTGTCTGTTCTCGAGATAGGTCGACTGGGGTCCAAGGGAAACCCAATGTTCCGGATGGTCCACTCTTGACCAAGGTCACCTGCTCTTCGTGCCTCCCCGTGATTATGGTTACTCCGCACGCGAGGAGATCTCCAGGGTGGTCACGGGAAAGAGGAGGTGGTCCGCAGCATCCAAATGCTTTGAAAATCTCCTCAGCCCCCAGTTTGCGCGCCCACGTGACTTGGCAACAGTCTGTCAAGTCCTTGGCTACCGTTTGACAGGGCAGCTTTGCAGAGGCGGTGGCGGCCCAAAATCCACCTGCCCGCACCGTAGCACCAATGACCGGAGTTCAAAAAGTGAACCGGAGCAGGGATCGCATCGTGGAGGAGGCGGGGAGGAACGGATCCGAAGGCATCTCCCTCTAGTCTCCAGAACTCTCTCCTGTTGCTTCTTTTCCATCCCCTGTGCTTCAGACCGGGAACTCTCCTCCAGAGGTTTCATCTTACTTCCTGACCGGTCACGGTTCTCCCAGAGCAGTTGTTGCCGCCTCGGATCGATTGCTCGTCTTCCGTACAGAGCGCACCCAAGAAGTCATCTCTTAGAACGAACTGAGCGCTTTCATCGGAGAATCAGGCGCGGGAGTGGGACGGACTCTAGAAAACTGCTTTAATGTAACATAAATAAATAAATTGGATGTGACAAGAGGCTTCTGCCTACCTGTTGACTCTACGTAGGTTTCCCGGCTGTTCCATTCGAGAAAACGATGAGGAGGAATTCCATCTGCATGGCGACGAAAGCAAGAGGAATCATCCACGAGTACAGATGAGTCACATCCACGGCATTTCTCCGCGGACACGACACTCGAAAACAAACCATCAGGGTGTCGTCGTCGTCCCACTCCGTCCCGTTCCCTTACCTTGTTTTTTTCTTTTCTTCCGTTTTTCCCCTCTCCAGCTGCCCGGGACCGCAATGCATTGGGAACGTTGGGATCGGCGGCGCATTTGACCGTGGACCTCGCAGAGGACCCAGCGGAGAGCGAGCAAAGGAGACGAGTTTGCCGTACGTCTTTCGCTGGCGGGGATCCTCACCTGAGGCGGAGGCAGCGCACAAGACTGTCGGCGCTTGCAGCTGGGGCCGAGATCGTCGCCTCTGATGGATTTCGGAAATCATTGCGGACGGCGCATCCACCAGGGAAGCACAGAGAAACCCTCGTGGGGTCTGCTTGAGGCAAAAAGTCGAACCACCTGTTGCCGCTGAAAGGGCTTACGGGAAAATTCCCTTCCTTCTGGATAAATGAGCGAGGTGCATCATTCTTCCCTCCACGCCCAGTGGCGCACATGACCAAGACAGATGTTGTCTTGAGAGCAGCATTCGCACGGCCCACTGATAGTTGCGGAGGACCTCCAGGAGCTACCTGTCCATTTTCTTCTTGCGCAAATGACCGATGGCAAACCTTTTGCTGGCAACTCGTGCCTTCCCTCGAGAGCTACGGCATTCTTGCGTCTCGAAGTAGCAAGGCAGAGTCCCCTTAAGGCAGAAGCAGAGGACTTCTGGCAGTAAGTCCTCAGTCGCCGCTCCCAGGTTCTCTCCAAAAACTTCTGCCTGTACTGTGACCATGCGGCAGCCTTCTTCTGTTGACTCCTCTCGATCCAACGTACATCTTTACTGATCTCATCTGGAAGTCCCGAATGGGAATATGGTGGAAGAAAGCGCGGGACTTGGACTGCAGCGTTTTCTCTTCGGGACCTTGCTGTTCGTGGGTATCTTGTGAGCGCATATCTTGAGCCAGCAGTGCTCCGACGAAGAGCTTCTTTCTGAAGGCACAAACTTCGGGTGATACAAAGATCTAAGGTGGTGCGTGGTATGGAGCAGAACCCTCACCTCTTCTTCCCCAACGTTCCAAAGGCAGGGTCCACGGTGAGACAGCGAAGAGCACTTCTCTGCTCCTCCTACCGCCAGATCACGCCAGGGCTGCTCGACTCGGCATCTTCTCTTCCCCAACGTCCAATCCACATTCGAGATTACTGGAGCAGCAGTGTGGCGTTACCCTCGCTGGCTGCCTGATGATTGTCTAGGAGGAGATGATTTCCTGCTTTATCATTAAGGGAAATATTAATAATACATCGCAGATGGGATGATCATTCTCTATCCCGGGGAAACACGCGCTTTTGCTGGAAAGTCGATGGTGCTCTGAGATGCTGTTTCTTAAAACGCCAATATTTATGGAGCGCAACTCTCCCGCCGGTGATTGCGCGGTCCTGATTGAGGGTTCCGATGCTGGAGGGAGCACGCAGTTATCTCAGGTGGATTGCCGGACACGGTCGCTAGGAGATCTCTATTTGCTCTCGAAAATGGGGCAAGGAAGCTGCAGCCTGCGCTGACGATGAAATAGAGCACGGCACCATCAGGCTGCTCGTTCCGAGTGGTCATCCTCCAAGGGTGGCACGATCAATTGAGCAATTTTTCCTCATTCTTTCTTTCTTCCTTTTTTTTTTTTTTTCCACCTGCGATTTACGGTCCAGCAAGTAGCTGTCCCTAGTTGAGCCCCTTCGTCTGTTTCAGCTTCTTCTGGAGATGAACGCGAAATTCGGCATCTTCGTGCACATCCGCAGCTATTCTCTACGTCCCCTTCTTCCTTCTCTTCCTGGTAGTCGCACTATCTTGGGAACTTGGCCGCACCACTAGCTCTGAAGAGCTGAGGGATTCCGTAATTCGGAAATGAGTAGAGGAGAAGATGCTCGCTGGCACAATGGCCTCCAGACGAATGGATGCCCCTTTGGTCTCATTAACTTCCAAAATGAGGTCGACAACTACACAGTCAGCAGATGCTTTTAGCTGTTAGAATCGCTGTATCAAGCTGTATTGGGCACACAGAGGCTGCAAAAAGAGATGAGTCACCACTACTGGCGCGGACTTGGGGAAGTTGATGTTCGATGACACATCCGAAGAGTTCAGAGAGCAAAGTACCGACATGGGAAGTGTTTCGTCCAAGGATGTCAGGCATCCGGTCGCGCTCAAGAGTACTGGAAATTTTGACAAGAAGAACCCTAAACCAACGAACCAAAGGCGCGCATGCGATCGCGACTTGTGGAGAGATTCATCCCTAGAGTATGGAGACGGCACCACACTTTCTTATAGAGAAGCACACGGATCAAGGAGAGATCATGTCGGACATCATCGTGCATGGAGACGGTTCCCATGCACGAAGATCACATTGGATCCTTCCATAATCGCTGAAGACATGCGGTTCGCTCCAGGTCGCTGCTAACCAAGAGAACAGCGATTGCAAGAAAAGGTGCGGGTCGAGCATGCTGGAGGTACGTCGTGTGTGACGAGACACGCCAGCAGCTGCGCAACCACTGCTGGTGTAATCATCAGGAGTCGCGAAGATTTGCTGAATCGAGACAAAGAGGAGACTCAGGACCAACCGATGCCTAAACTAAGGTCTGCTTCGTCTCTTGCTGAGCAGTGCTCCATTTGTTTCTTAGTAAAAATGGAAGAGGAGACACTCGATGGGCGCAGCATCCACTCGAGACTTTTCGAAAACGGGAAGGAAGGGGGGAAGGGCAGCGGTAGGTGCAAGGAAACCATTCTCTGGAGCATGTCCTGGAAGAGGCCATGATAACCGTGAAGGTGGAGTTTCCTGGTCCGGAATCGTGTTGTGCAGAGTGAAGACACCGAAAGCAGCAGAATCTCCAGAAAGGAACGGCGCTCCTCACCCTTGAAGCGTTTTCGACGGGAGGCGCGCAAGATTCGCGAGAACGGAAATCCGATGAATAAGGAAGAGGTCCAAACCTTCCTTCTTCCTCAACCTGTGAGGAACACAAGATTCGATCCTCAGAATCCGTGTGTGCAGTTGCCAAATCATAGTACTTTCCCTACTGGAGGCCGCCGTGCACTATCATCTGGGACGGAGTCCTGTTCTTCCTTGTGCCCGGCCAGAGGCACGGATCTATTTGAATCCCAGCGTTGCTTCCCGCGTCCTGGTGCTTCGATACTTCTCGACGACGTCTCCTGCCTTTGTCCCCGTCAATCGCGTGTGCGTCTAACAAACGCATCCACGGGCTTCATTTTTTCGAGCAGACACGGTTCTTTGGCAGGTCATCCAGCTTGCCGATCTGTAAGACTGGACATGAACCTGACTGCCATCCCCTTTACTCCCGTCACTTCCTGATTCGGAACTCCGAGGTCTGCGTTCCACTCGAGACGGTGCTCCTCCCAGACTCCTCTCCGTTTCGAAGTTCGAGAGATTTCCGGGGTTCTCTCGGGGGTCCGCCCCTCCGGCAACACCTGAACGCGAGGCGTTCCGAAGAGCAAAGTGCAGAAACTGCAGCCAGCCGGTGAGGTGATTCGTCCCCGGGGAACACCTCTTCAGCAGGAGTGTCGGAAATCCTCAACGGCGCGCGGGAGGAGGAAATCGCAAACGGACCTCCGCTGGCGATGGCGGCAGCGGCATCGCGCACAGCGTTCGATCATTTCGTCTCTCTCCGCGGCCAGTTGTTCAAGGAAGAACCGGTGAGGGTCAGAGAGGATGATGTAATTACATCCCCGGAGCACATGGAGATAACGACGCGTGATTTACGATCTCGAGAAGGCCGGAAAATTTCGTAGCCGGAAAATTTTCCATTTCCGAATTTCCCCCGTGGCTTTGGCAATTCTCAGCGGAGATTCAAATGGCACGAGGCATCTGGAATCTTCCGCTGAAGAATGATGCTATCATTAAGATTTGCCGCTCCATATCCAAGGTGTGCAGTGGAGGGATGACACATGACCGAATCAACAGTGATCCTCGATCTTAGACTCATTGAAGAGCACATGAAGCCCAGCTCCAAGTCACTCTACCCTCAGCAGATCGTCGAGTTCCTCCGCGAATCCGAGTGGATGGGGAAATTTCCATCCGATGGAGCCGAGCTGCCACTATCCTCCCACCGGTTGCCTGGACAGCCTCGCGGACACGACGAGGATTTCTTTCCTTCTCTCTCTCTTCCACCCCTTGCGCAGACGCCCTCCTGGGTGTTCCATGTCGGTTCCAAAGAGCTGCATGATCACAGCTGCATGAAGAAAGGAAGAACGGAACAAGTACGGAAGGGTTGCGGTAGGAATACACTTCCAGGCTTCTTCGCTGGATGGTCTCAGGACAGCAGCATTTTGCACAATTCATGTATCAGAGCTCGTTAATTTGCCAGAGAATATTTATGACAATGTACAATGACTTGGTACCACTGTTACCAGTGACCACATGACGGTACCAATGTGTCCTGTCCTCTACCGGTCTCCATAATTATTATCCTTTTATTGTCGGATGCAGATCCTCGCCCTGCGGAGCAGGTGCAGGTACGTCCTTGCTGAGACGTTTGCTCACTCGCTGATGGCTGCTCCCCTTCTCTCCCAGTCTCTCGTCGTCTTTTTCCGCTTCCTGCTTCTCAATGATCATAATTTTTCTGCTAGTCCGCACTGCCGTGGTGAAAAACGCGAGGTAGAGTACCTTTGGTCCGAGTGGCTGCACTTCAAAACGGCACCATCCCTTTCCAGGACGGCTACATTCTACCGGAGTGTCTGTCGCTTGCCTCACGGAAGAATCCTTGCTCTTGTTCGGCGTTGGGAGGTGAAGAGCTGCTGCAGTTCTCTTTCCTCAAGACAACAAGAGTCATAGAACGCATCCTGTGAACGTCTTGTTCGAGTCCCCCACGCTGCAGTCTTTGATGGTCAAACGGGAGATGCCACCATGGAGATTCGACGGTCGGTTCGACTTCCTCCGCGCAGAGGCGATCTCCAAAGCACAAGCTTTTGCACCGAAGATGCGGTGCTCGTCTTGGCTTTGTCTCTGATCGTGCCCCGATCCGGCTGCTGCTCAATCTGGAGCATTTATCGTGCCTTCGGTCCAGCCTTCACTCTCCCTCTTCGCACTCGGACGAACAGAAACAAGAGGCTGCCTTGGTAACGAGGCACTTGCTCGAGGAAGCGGATCCCACCTCCTGAATTCCGTCGAGTGGATTTCGGACGGTGGCGCGAACTCTTCAGTGGAGAGAGCGGGACCGGAGAGCGGCCGCTCTCTCCCGGAAGCTTCACCCGACTACCAGGAAGCCACCTCGGTCGCCGCCTGAGTCGAACGCCGAAATGCTCCTCGACCAACGGAGGGATCTCGGCCGGCCGAGGAGATTTCTGGGAGCAGAAGCGAACGAGGAGGTCGGAGGAACCCGGGCACCTCGTGGCTCGTTTTGCCCTTCCACGGCGTTCCACCTCTGGACAGTGAGCCGCTGCTTCGACACGGAGGGCACGAGGAAGCAAGCGCTCGAGCGCGAGCGTTCTTTTCGGCCATGCGTCTTGGTCCGCGGGCAAGGGGGAGGATCCGTCGAGGGGAAATTCTTCCGCTGAACGAAACACCCACACGTTTTCGAGTTGTGGTTCGACATTGCGCTCCCAGCAAAACGGTACTGCTGACAAAATGCCAAAGAAAGTGACTTTCATCTGAGATGAAGAATGGCATCCAAAAAAAAAAAAACTCCCATTATTCTTTGAATTGCAAGAATTTTCCTTGGGGCGCGTATGCATTTCACTTTCCTCCGTGGCATCCCCCTTTTCCTGGAAACATTTTGCAATCGCCGCCTCCGGGGCTGCCATCTTCTTCGCTGAAAAATGCTCCCGTGCGTCCTCTCGATGGCAAGGAAAAACCATCACACTCGTCACCGCATCCGCCCCCGATCGCGCCATCACCGCGCAATCGCTTGTGTTCTCTTCCCGGGAACGAAACGGGGCTGCTGCGCCATCGAACCGGGACGTGTGCCTCGTTCTCGTCTTCTGCGAGATTTATTGTAAGGTGACTGCTAGGAAGAAGCTCGCAGGCTGCCTTTGTCCTCTCTCGTGGGCACGGAGTAAAGCCGGAAGCAGCTGAGAGCTTCGATCTATGCAGGTTCTTCCTTGGGAGCAGCCCCATGTTCGAGGGAGCGGAGACGATGATCCGATGCGTGAATGGAGATGTCTGCCACTTTCTGCAAACAGCGCTTTGGCGTCGAACGTCGCTCCGGGGTTTCCCTCCCAGGATGGCAGTTGCATGAGCTTCTGGCGGCGAGAGCCAGCAGCAACTTTCGTCAGCACCACTTCCGTTTTTGAGGGAACCTGGGAAAAGCACGATCGGATAGGGGTGCGAACACAGTGAATGGATGGTCCGCCTCTCCTGGTAGGGATCCTTGCCTGTTGCTCAGTTATCCATCTTGGAACATTTTTCTGGATGTTCCTCACGTAACTTTTTATTCCCTCTGGCACCGGTTCGGATAAAAACGAGTTCCTCGAATTGCGATGGGCTTCTCCGATTCCTATTCTCAGAGTGGTCTTTGACCCCGATGCCTTCCGTTCCTGCCTCCCTTCCGAAGGTCCCATCCAAGTAACCAAAACGAGCAGCGCTTCACAGATTCCCGAAGCTCGTGCGCCCTGCTCGTTTCGCCCACTCTGTGCAGCCCGTGGTCATTCTGTGACTCTTTGTATTGGCTCGCAGTTCTCTCAGGCGGAATGCTCACCACGTCTTTCAAAAGCACCACTTGCGGACTCGCGCATCTCAAGCTCGCGTCTCAGCCAAACGTTCTGCTCGTCGAACTGCTCCCTGAAGTCTCAAGAAACCTGCGGGATCATTCGTGTTTTTCGAACGATCCTCCTGGATGCTGCAGCGGATGCTATCTCGCAGTCTGGATGAACGCCGTGATCCCTGCTTCCTAGTCCAGTTTCAACCGGGACCTTGAAATTTAGATGCTTTTTTTTGTTGTTGTTGTTTTCGTTTCAAAAGACAATTCCTTGTCGCGCGAATTGGTCTCCAGGAGGCAGACCCTTGTCCACACATGGGGAGGAAAAAAACGCTCCCTCGGAAACGAATCGCCAGTCAGGACAGAAAACGGGAACATCCTCCCTCTCCAACAACTCTCTTCACCGTTCGCTGACTTCCGTATACGAGCTACCCTGGAAGCATTTGAAGTTTAGCTCTGTTCGGTGCGCCATTCCAGGAAGTCTCCATCAGAGTGTCGCTGCAGAATTCGAATCACGAGCTGAAGGACACTGAGGAGAAAAAATCTGCCCTGAAAATTCTGCGGCAACGCCGGGAAGCTGAGAAATCTCTCTCAGAACCCGAGAAGGACTGTTCTTTTCCAGTGCGCGAGGCTTCATGAGTATGGCAAAAACTGGCAGTGCCAGGCACGCGAGGTCATGGCTCCTTTGATCAGGAACCGGGACTTGCTATGGGATGCGCAACGATTCGCCCGACCTTGGAGACACTGGGGTCTCCTGCGCATCGCCCACGGCATCATTGGACACGGGGTATGTGAGTGGTTTGCTACCCACGCGGGATCGTGGCCGCATGGAACAACGCCAGAAGGGGTCAGAACAACAGGGACGCCATCTATGCTCTTCATGAGGATGGCGTCAAGATGGCCCGTCAAGAGTCTTGAAACGGGAACTTGTAGGCATCCTTAAAAGGATGCAGAGGACACCCTCCAGCACACAGTGATCCCTTCCCGACCCCTCCCCCCCGCCATTTTTTCGACTTCATGTTTTTTGTTTTATTTTTTTTCTTTTTGTTTGCTTCCTCGTCCCCTGTGCTGCCGAGGCGAACCGCGCTGGCCCACGTGCCAGTTCCCGTCAGATTGCTTCTCGTAGTTATAAGTAACGTGGCAGGATCAAACGTCCTGCCACAGACGTGTATGTTTATCTTATAAATAAACGCCCTGTTGTGACTGGGTGTCAACCAGCCTTGGAGATGGTAGCGCTCAAGCGCCAAAAGCGCACGCCCAGAGGTGCCGATGCCAGTACAAGGACTCTCGAAGAGCACATGAGAGTTATGGGGAAGAGGACAAGTCCAAGAGAAATGCTTACAGGAGTCGCTCCTTTTCAGTCTTCCTTCTCAGGAGGCGCCAGCCGTCTGGATGGAAGCTCTGAGCAGATTTTGGCATGCCATTTCCTCGGGGAAAACCCAACGGAGATCCTTGGTTGCTCAAAGCTATCTTCTTTCGAATTGAAGATACTTGGGAATCTGGTTCCCTGAGCTGCGTTCCTCCCTGGGATCCCTCCCGCGAACGAGACGGCCCGCTGCTTCTATCCTCCCTTGGGCCGTTTCTTGAAAAAACTGTGAGCATCTTGTGAGTTCAATTCAATCGGCAAGAAATCTCTGGCAAGATCTTCCTGAGAACGCGGACATCTGCCCCATCTTGTCCAGCATGGGAAAGACGCAGCACTCGAAGCAAACAGGAGGCAGCCCAGGCTACCATTCTTGCTCCCCGATCCACGGAGACTCTGCAAACAACGCAGATAGCAATGAATCCTTCCCTCTCGGTGCCCTCTAGCACAAGTCAAGGGAATCGACGTGGGCTAAATGGCGCAGCTTCGGACGTCACGCGTAGCTTCTTCTCTTTTCCCGCGTCACTCATCTCCGAAGAAGCAAGATTTGGGGAAAGAGGGGAAGGAAGGAAGGCCCGAAAACAATCCCGGGTCTTCCTCTTCTTTCGCGACCATGCAAATCATGGCTGACGCTTTGCCAGCGTCCGTCGCTACGCGCAGATGGTCTCCATCGTCATCGTAATCATCTCCTCCACGGTACCACTCGGTAAAAACCAAGCAGGATGCGGAAATTCGAGAGACGCTAGGGAAACGGAACCTCCATTGGACCAGCGGAAGTGAGTCGACTGTTGATTTTGCCCGTCCTCTCTCCAAGCGCCTCTTCCTGCCTCCATCCTTCCGCCCGGAGCATGAGATGAGTAAACCTTCCTCGGGCATCAGAGAAGGGCAGCCTTTCGCCACGCTCGGGTCGCCGTGCGCAGAGGAACGTCCATCCGCCGGATGGCCGTCGCGGCGCAGCGGAAAGCCGGGAACGGAAAACCCTAGAGATCGCACGGAAAGTCTCGAATCCGGCCCCCTCAGTCCGAAAGGGGAGAGACGCGCCCTCCACCAATTCCCACCCGTGCGTGAATTACGGGAACCTGTTGGTGCGAATCCCCGTACCCGGTCTGTTTCGGTCTGTTTGCTACGGGGCGTTTACTTATAATAATAATAATAATAAACGTGCAGAAGCCTCGACAGGAACGTGACGTCCCACGGAATCCAGCGGTTCCTGGCGGGGGGTTCTGACGAGGCCCACAGTGGAAACGGAGGGAAATGGAAAGAGCAGGGAAAGGGGGGAGGGGGACGGAACGAATCGAAAAACATCGTCTTCGCGATGGGGAAGAGGAGGAAGGATCACATTCCGTGTAGCTGGGTCCTCTGCATCCTATGCAGTGAGAGGAAGATGAGATTTTCTCACGTGGCCAGCAGACGGCGAACTGACCTCGAGATCCTCGGGTGAACTCCTCCGTCGGGTTCCTTCAGAGGAAACGGATGCACTGGTAGCCGTAGCTGAGGATGCCTTGGCTACGCGCAAAACCGCAGCATCTCATCCCTCGTCACGGAAAGGATCCAGATGTCTCCTTGAAAACTCGAGGATTGCTCACGAGGGCGTATTGGCGCAGGGTTTCTGGATTTCCGAGGGTCTGCATCGGGAGGGGACGGAGGAGGAGGAAACGGGATGCTGCGGTTGATCGGGAAGTCCTTTCCGCAAAACGTCCTGAGCCTACTGGTAGATTCGAGAACTGCGGCTGACTTGAGTGCGGAGGAAGACGTTGGTATGATGATGGCGCTCTTTACCACTGTTCCTCTAATACAGCTCACCATTCGCGGAAGGTATTCAGAAGACATTTCTGACTCTGCTCCTGCTTCAGGAAGAAGTCCTCGCTTCATCCTCTTGCAGGGGCCTGCTGCTGCTAGTCCAGAGCGTCTTAACCCTGCTCAGGTAACGGCGTCGCCAGTAGGATGCATCCAACAGACACCACCCGCTGTAGAAGATGCTCGATCAACCATCGAGGGTCGCTCCTTCTCCGCTTGCAGTCCGGGGAACGAGGGAGTTTCCGAGGGTTCCCTCCTCTTTCGGGACTCTGAGTCCCCAGCGATCCCACTGCCAAGGCGGTGCGCCCCACCAGACGCTAAGCTTCGTGCATTCCTTCTCACGATCCTTGCGAGCGATCCCGAACGCGTCTCCTCCCATTTTAAAACGGATGCGCCGCATCCGGGACCGTCAGCTTCTTGCCTATGCGGAGTACCAACGCAGGGCGCGTTGGCCCGCGGGTATCCGGCTGCCGCTTGAAGCGGCCGCACCCTCTCCGTCCCCCTTCAATGGCATAGCGTGCTTTGCGGTGTCGAGAAGGGGGTGCCCGTCCCGACCGGAGATCTCAGCATCCTTCTGTGAAGAAGTTGCGGGGGACTTCGCGTCTGAGGAAACGTAGGGAAAATATGCACGGTTGTCCCGAGAAGTATCGAATGATCGACGTCTGACCAAGTGACCAAGAGAAGGCTCGCTGATCCGTCACGGATGTAGGACCGCTCTTGATAAGGACGCTGCTCTTCAGCTGGAAAGCAGGAATAGCATGAGGAGGAGGAAGAATGTGCACTCGCGCGTAGCCTTCCGCAACAAGGCAGAGGGAACCCTTTTCCAAAAGTATCCAGACCACGGTGCAAGCCATGTCCTGGGACTTCTGCGCCGCGAACCATCTCACTTTCCATTTTCCGGAGACTGCTCCTATCGAGAGTTTAGGACTACAAACTCGTGCGTGCGCCTGACTGAACGTGCTGGTCACGAGAAGAGTAGCCAAGGCGAAGATCGGACAGCTGCTGGCGTATGGGATGAGACAAGACACTTTCAAAAGACCCTGACGCTCATCCGAAACCACTGCCAGAGGCATGCGCGTCTCTTGACACATCGTCATGGAGCGATCGACGACCACTCCCTAAAGGCAGCACACGGTGGGACCGGCGGTCTCTCGGTGGCGGAAAACGCCAGACGCGGGCTCGCGGCTGCGTCCCGATCCACGCCTCTCACGAAGAAAAGAGCGAGCGATGATTCCGGAAGTAAAATGTCCCTTCTCGAACACTCTGGAAGAGCGCAGACTGGATCGAGAGAGCGAGGAGATCGGATGTCTCAACATGGCAATCAGGGCGTCTTTTGAGAGGGTGACGTAGTTGCTACGCTACGCGTGATTCGAAGATGGACTGGCAGGTCGGCTTGCAAGAGGAGGTTCCTCCTCGCAGCGTGGAGTCTTCCTCCTCATGAAGGAGCAGACGATTGCGATGACCTCACCGTTCGACTGCCCTCTTTCGTCGCAACTTCTCGCCGCTACGATTCCACGGAGGCAGCACTGCTGTGCACGGAAAGCCGCAGGAAAACTTCAGTCCCGGACGGCAACTCTGGAGCATAGACCTCGGAAGCCGATGTGGAATGCGGAGACTCAGCTACCGCGAGCTGCTGAGGCAGGAAGGCACCAGCGCTGGGGTCTCGCGTCCAGGCTTCGAAATTCGACGGACCGGTTTCGGGGCGCGGCTTCGACCGCTTCTGCCTCGACCACACACCTGGACGGGATTCCCCTTCCATCCTGCTTCATGGGAGCAGAACCGCATGGAAGGCGGCGGCGTGGGTGCGGACTCTGACGGGCGGTCCCGTCCCGAGCGCGGGTCCAGAAGGAGAATGAGGGGTGGACTCACGGGAAATGAGGGCAAGGATGCGGGGTTGTGGAAAATCCACCCATCTCTTGGATCCCCGGACTTTCCTCTCCAAGTCGACGGCAGCTCGATCAGCATGTCTAGGATGGTGAAGCAGCTCAACGGCCTGAGCTGGAGGCTGTTCGAAAGGGCACCTCGGGGCCAGTTGCCGACAGACTAGGTCAAATATCCGGTATCCGTGAGCTTTTCTCCGCGGATAGACGGTCGCGAAAGAACCGGGACAACCGGAGGAAAGCCGTGATTCTCCGGGACGAACCGATCCCGAAGAATCACGGAGGTTGGCACCAGGCGGGATAGGGCTGGTCCTCGACGGCACGGGAGGGGGGGGGAGTGAACCGGGAGGCGGAACGAAACTCCTTTCTCCGACCTCCCCATTCGCCTATCCCTCGGGGGACCAAAAAAAAAAAAAAAAACAGGAATGAGGGATTTCCGGTCCTCTCGCCGCTGCTCCTGGTGCTCCCGGACCGCGCGACACTACCGCTCCGATCTCCCGAAGCTCTTGCGGAATGCGTGGGAACGCAGCGATCGTGAGAAGGCGCAGCGGCGGCGTCGCGAGAGCTTCCGGGCAGCGGTCAACAGTCGGGAGCGTCCCTGCAGACTCCGCTCGGGCCACTCCGTTTGTTTGCGCGGGGGCGATCGGCGCGCCGTCGTCCGCCAGGACAGAGAGAGACTGCTGCAAGGAAGAGTCCTTCTCCTTCCATCTTCGTGCAGGATCTGCTGTTGGTCCAGCGCGTCTCAACCCTGCTCCGGTAGCGGCGTCGCCAGTAGGATGTACCGCATGATGCATCCAGCAGACACTTCCCACTGTGGGGAATGCTCAATTCTCACCCGGGTGCTCCGGGGCATTCATTTCAAGAATAAACATTACATGAGAACTGTGGTTCGACCAGCGGTCCAATCATGCACACTTTAAGGGAAGCCTGCCCGCCGGGTCGCCAAGTCGCAGACCGGCGCGGTCCACCACGGCAGCAGAGAGGAGGGGACAAACCAAAAGAAAAAAAAAAGAAACAAAAACGAAATAGATGAACTTTGAGGGGTGCGGGAACGGATCACATTCTGCTGGTGGCTGTCCTCTGTAAGATGCTGGCAAGGTCTAGCCGGATACTCTTGTCCAGGTGGGACCATCGCGTTGCTATCCTGATGAAAAGGACAGAGAAGTGGATGGCTTCCCTATCGATAGGTCCTCCTGTTGCTTAGCTCTATGCAGGGACGATCCCGCGTAGGCAGCACAGGGATGCCAGCGAAGCCGCTGGCTGAAGGGCTTAGCGAACGAAGAGGGGTTCCAAAGCTTTTGGGGGTCCCCAGGGCCGCGACAAAGCGTTCTTAGAGGGGCTGGAGGGCAACACAGTCCACTAGCATCAGATGGAGGAAATGTTCACGTTCCCCGCACCCGACACAGTTGAGGTCCACACCCCCCCGTGTCTAGTGGTGACGGCGGGAGTTGCACGGGAAGCCCCCGTGCAAACCAACAACGCCGACTCCTGCCAGTTCAAGGGGGGGGAGGGGGGAGAGCGCTGGTGTCCATGAGCACCGGGGGCCACTTCAGGTGTTCCAACGGAACATCCAGTAGTTTGCCTCAGAGCAAGAGTCCATGGGATGGTGTGCTCGGAGTCGCAGCGTCGGCGATGCTCGATGCAATCATCGAGTGTTGCGCCTGCTCCGCATGCAGACGGGGACAGACGCGGTCAAAACCAGGGAGACACCTCCCATTCAGGTCGCCGAAAGAACGCCCCGGAAGCACCCCTCAGGGCATCCGTGAAACACCGGATGCATCAGGAACAGTAGGGATCGCGGCGCCGCACGATATCCCGCTCAGGAAGATGCGGCATCTGGGATGGGAGATTGGCGGCCCGTAGCGAGAAATCTTCCTGCCTTCTTCGACGGCCCGTGGACGCGGACGTCGCCCTCCTTCCTTCCCTTCCGACGAGAATGACCAATCCTTCGTCGTGGAGTTTCCGAGGAGTCGGAAACGGAGGAGGGTGTGGTCGCGACAGAACTTTCTCCTCTTCCGCGAGACAGGCGCGGTACAGGCGCGACACCCTCCCGGATCTGCGAGCGGTCAGTCCCCCGAGCCAGGGAGCTCGCCCCAGTGAGAAGCTGGGAATGGTCGATGGACCGTGCGCTCATCTGGACGTCCAGCAGCGGCCATCCGCCGTGTCCCCCCTCCCCTCCACACACTCCCGCGTCCTTGCCTATTTCTCAGTCTTGACCTGTCCTTCGCTAGCTGCGCCGCACTTGGACGGGGTTCTCTGTGTCAGGTCTCGTTGCATGCGCTTGGCCTGCTCGTCGGAACGTCGGGTCGCCAAGAGACTACCGGAAGCGACGGCGGCGGCAGCGACGGCAACAGAGGGAGACACCTCGGCAGGAAGAGCTGTGGGAAGAACGGAACAAGGGTCAAAGGAGCAAACGCTGTCCGGAATTCTTTTCCTTGAGAAAGCCATCAGCTGGTTGGTCCACGTGCCTCGTCGCCCGATGTCCACGAGGACATCCGGTGGGGCTACAGACACGACCCCCCTCTTCCCCCCCTCCCATAATATGCAGAATGTTTGCTCCTCCTCGACGGTTTCGTGAGCGTGCATGGTCTCCGTTTTCACTTTTCCTTCCGCTGTACCTGCTTCGTCTCCGTGGTAACGCGGTTTTCCTCATGCACCAGGTCCCTCGGCGGGAAGATCCCACTAGGGAGGGGGCCGGTCGAAGCCTCTGAAAGCTCCGTTCTGTTTACAGCCGGCAGAAACAAATGTCCAGGAAACGGCTGAGCGAGCTGTCGGGCAGGAGAGGGTCCAGAGACGAGCCGCGCTTTCGGAAACTTCGCGCCGCAGAATCTGCGTGGCTCCGCGCCAGACGCTAAAGCCCGAAAGAGTCGAGCGACCCCGAAGGGCTGCAGGTGAGCTGCGGCTTCCAGGAGTAGGAAGGCGATGGTGAGACCCCGCGGTTCCAACCGCCCGAGGGTTCCCGAACGCGCTCCGGGCCAGCCTCTCCGCGCGCGCTGTTGGTGTTCTTCAGGCTCAGCCTCCTCCGCCAGTCATGCTTCGCCAGTTCCGTCCCCAGCACGGACGGGGGGTCCTTTTCTCCCTCCACAGGACCAGCTCGGGTGCCCGGTGCCACCCGCAGGGGTCACGTGTGGTCGGAACGGAACCGAAGAAACGCCGCCCCAATGCTGGCGACCAGCCTCTTCCCGCGCGCTCCTGGCTGAGGCTCATCTCCGCGCCCTGGGTGCCGAAATTTCGCATGAGCGTATGCATGATGGCGGGCTGAGCAACGTGAGCTCAAGAGCAGCTGACTGTGACAGCTGGACCGAACGCCCGAATCGCGAAAGGTCATGAGACATACATAAATATAGGGATGCTTATTCTACGTAGATTAACATACAGATTTATTTTAATACGCGTTGTTATTCCTATTTACTGACAAACATCATTGAACAGTAATTATCGGAACAGATCTACTCGTTAAGACTCAGTGACGTACCTTTTGGTGATAAAATTAATACCTTGTTGATTACATTCTTGATGTATAAACATTAAAGGCGATAAAAAATAAGTGCAGATGCTTGTTGTGTGTATTGATAAGTATATTTATGTATAGGTTAATATGCATTATAAAGCTTATAAAATATTAACATATGTGCTAATACTACCTAGATTAATTTACAAATGTATTCGAACACACATAATTATTCATACTTATTAACATGGATACAATTGACAGGAATGTCATCGGAACAGATATAGATATTCATATTTGGTGACATACATTCCACAATATAATTAATAAGTTGTTCATTCTATTGTTGACATATATAGAGAAGAGGATAAAAAATAAATACATATGCTCGTCATATATATCAATATTTATAGATAATATAAATACGAGGCGCATCTCGAAAGTAATGGCGGATCGGATAGAAAGGAAGGACGAACAAGGAGGAGCAGAAATGCATTCGTGGCTCTGAGCACAGACGTCCACGTGTCACTTTTCCACGTGGTCGCCATTTTGCTTCCAAGCACTTTTGCTTCCGTGGAACGAGCTTTTTGGAACCGCCTGCATGGAATTCCGCCGCCTGGGAGTGGGGCCAGCTCAGCAGCACTGCACTTTCCGACTCCCCACTTTCCCCCTCGAGATAGAAGGGGCCACTTCATGAGGTGCAGGGAGGAAGGCGTGGTAGCCACCGGGCGCGAGAACTTCAAAAAGTTCCCATTCGAATGCCTGAATTGTGTGGAGTGTGCGGACGGCAGCGTGCGTGCTTTCGGTGGACTTTATGGAGCCCGGAACGACCACCACTTGGCCAGTCCACTGCGTAGAAACACTCTCGAAGCTGCGGCGTACCACCGAAGACGTGGAGGGCTGAGGTCAGGAGGAACGGTTCCTCTCCTTCACGGCAACGCGCGCCTTAGCAACACATGCCGTCCGCACATTCCAGGCAGTTCAGGCATTCGAATGGGAAGATCACCAGTCCTGACCTCGCGCCCGGTGGCTACCACGTCTTCCTCCCTGCATTGCAAGTGGCCTCTTCTATCTCGAGGGGGAAAGTGGGGAGTCGGAAAGTGCAGTGCTGCTGAGCTGACAGGCGGCGGACTTCATGCAGGCGGTTCCAAAAAGCTCGTTCCACGGAAGCAAAAGTGCTTGGAAGCAAAATGGTGACCATGTGGAAAGATGACACGTGGACGTCTGTGCTCAGAGCCACGAATGCATTTCTGCTCGTCTTGTTCGTCCTTCCTTTCTATCCGATCCGCCATTACTTTTGAGATGCGCCTCGTAAATGTGCATGAATATAAATGTGTACATATATATATATATATATTATTTTTATTAATAGCATGGTCTTTCGGGGTTTTGAACCGGACACCATTGGCTCAACCAGTACAAGATTCTCTTATGGTGGTGACGGCATTTGAAGAAGTTACAGTTGCCAAGGGTAGCGGTGCTCTCTTGATAAGTGACGTTGTAATGAGTGCGATAAGTATCGTTATTGTTCAGCGTTCCCAATTTATCGAGAAGATTGATGCGCGTGGTACAGCGAACGTGATAGGTGGGTTAAAATTCAATAGCAATCCGTGATGCATATGTTACTTGGTAACGGGCTGGCTGATTTCCCTCTTGATCCCCTAAAACCTTTTCTTAGCAAACTGGGTGAAACCCTGATAGAGAAAAAAAAAGGAAAAGAAATGCCGTTCAGAACTCATGCAGCTGGAACTAATGGGGGAGGTTCAACACCCGCATTTATAAGACACAGCGCAGGCGCCAGGGTATAGGGTCCACGCATGCGCTTCCCTACGTTTGGTGAGTGTGGATGAGAGGACAGCAGGCATCCACACTGGCGACAGTGAATTAGGCAACTTGCTGAAAGAAATGCCGTTGAGCAACTGCAGAACGGCCCACCCCTGTTTGAAACTGCAACCATTGCCGTCTTTTTGGCTCTCTCTCTTCACAAAGCCCGTATTACCTTAGTTGAAGTGGGTGTGGGCGGAAGACCGGATGCGACGAATGCTGCATAGGAGCATCGATTTTGACAATCGATGCTCCCATCACACGGAAGTTCTTGGCCTTGCTGCAGACACCATAGCAGGTGAGAGATGGAGCTTCCTGTGTGGCGGCACCACAGGGAGGGTCTGCAATCAGCACACTGGAATTCCACTGCAACAATTGGAAAATTCTTCTTGCATAGAGGAGGGCCTTGGATACAATTGCAAGGTGTCAGATAGGCAGCTATGCAATCAGTGTTGCGTTGGAGTGTGGAATCTGCATCCCAGGGTCTGTCTCTCCCTCTCTTTCTCCTTTTTTTTTTTTTTTTTTTTTTTTTACTGTCCATCAAACCTGGAAAGACCGTCCGGTCCTCCAAGAGTCGGGAATCTGTCGCACTTGCGAGGAGCGTCCTCCTTGGTTACCGGTTCGCCTATTCTCCGCCGTCTCATTCATCCCGAGCACAACCGCTGATATCGGAGGAATCCAGCTTGGATCTCTGCCGCGCACCTCGGATCCACCTTGCTGCTGGGCTGAGCCTCGTCGAAGCTCTCCGCCAACGGGTACGCCTCGTACGAAGGGGTTCGGCCGCCTCCTTCGAGGGCCGCGAATGCCTCTTCGAAGGTCCACGAAAAGGCACCCAGCGACAGACCCGAGGAGGAGCAAACAGGGGAGGGGGGGGGGTGGAGAGAGATTCACTCGGACCGTCATCTCTGGCGTGCGGGGCGAAGCAACCGAGCGGCTCTCAGCCTGATGCGGACGCCTCCAAGAAGATTTGTTCCCTCCGGAAATCTTCGTCCTCCCTCTCTGGCTGGAGGCGTCTTCAGTCGATCGGAAGAAAATGATGGGAAAATCGTTTCCTTCTCCTTTTCTTCATCCTTCAGGTGCAGCTGCTCTTTCTCAGGGTTATTTATCATTGCCTAGTAAGAACGCTGACCTGGAGGTTTCCTTCCGTATATCTGGATTCTCACCCGGGTACGCCGGGGCGTTTATTTATTAGCTAAATAAACTTTTACAATTTCTGTGGTTGGACCAGTGGACCAACCGCGTCCCCTTTTCATCTAACCTACCGCGTGGCCTGCTCGCAGATGCCGGTGAGGTTCGCCACGGCAGCAGAGGAGAGGGGGCACACGAAACGAAAAAAAAGGAAACGAAAAATAGAAATAAAAGAACTTCGGGAGCGTGAGGGAAGGGATCCTCTGTAGGATGCCGGGGCAAGCTCTTGCTGGATGCGGCTGTCCGAGTGGGACCACCTCGTTGCCATCCTCGTGGATCGGGCGGCAAAGTGGACGGCATCCCTGTCGCTGTGCGCTCCTCTTGCGTTCCTCCAGGCAGCGGCGATCCCGCGTAGGCAGCACAGCGGACTGCCAACGAGCCTGCCGGCCGAAGGGCGTCGCCTAGGAAGAGGGGTCGTAAAGGATCCCTTGAGTTGCCTCCAGGGGTTCCTAGGGCCGCGGAAAAAGGGTTCCCGGAGGGGCCGGAGAGCGACACAGCCAACAAGCGGGTGCGGGAGCGATTCGCGCACAATTGGTGTCCACTCGCAACCCCGTGTCCAGTGATGCCAGTGTGTCCAGTGCGGGCATTCCACGGGAGGCCCCAGTGCAACAGCAGCAGCGCCCACTTCTGAGACTTCAAGGGGAGGGCGCCTCCGTCCGAAAGCGCTGGGGGACACGGCAGATCTTTCACCGGAATTCCCAGTAGCTCGCCCCAGAGCAAAAGTCCTTCTGGGTGGGCACTTGAGGTCGCAGTTTCCGGGAGCTGTCCCGTCGCCCACTCGCCCAGTCCTTTCTTCCGGAGGTGCTCACGCTAACCTCCCACCGAGCCGCAAGGCTGCCGCCCATGTGTTTCCTGGGGGAGGGCATCTCTGCGGCGAGGGAGGTCCTTCTTGCCCACGCACTGTTCAGGGGACCTTCCAGCATCTCCCGGAGCGAGCAGTTGCTGTAAAAGCAGTGCAGCAAGCGCTGCGCCTGTTCCATCCATGGCTGGTTGTGCTTTGACCACGTGTGCGGTTTCCTGCAGCCAGGCACCACCGTTCGCCGACAGAACGATGCATGAAGAATGAAATTTCCGTATCTGTAAATTCCATTCTTCAAGCGTCGTTCCCGGTTCCTCCGCATCTCAGGATCTCTCTTTTCTTTTTCTTTTTCTGCCCGTCAAGCCTTGAAAGACCGTCCGGTCCTCACGTAAGTTCCCATACAGGATTGGGGAGCTCTTACGCAGCTCGCAAAAGAGCGTGCGCGACTGCCAGGGCCAAATTTTGCTTTTCCATTGGCAGCTGTCTGTTTCGAGAAGCTCTGAAGCTTTTCGAAGATGGAGAGGGAAAGGTGAAGAAGACATTGCACTCGCCTCTGCAATTGGGAAGACGACGCGCCGCGGCTGAGCTGCAGCTCTCGACGCGGTGTGACGTGCGAGCGTGAAAGATTTCCGAGCTTCTTTCGGCCGCTCGCAGTCCACGGGGTTGCAGACTCTCTTTTGCGGCTTCGGCGCTGAGCTCGAGCTGTCTCCGTGGGTTCTGCGAGCGGCGCAAGAATTCCAATCTGCGAGAAAGCAAAGTTTGGAAAGTTCAGCCCTCTTGGTGAGTCAGCCGCGTCCCGATGACTTCGACTCCATCTGCCCGCGAAGACTATCTCGTCTTTGCCTCCTCAACTTCCTCCGCAAGCGCCTTGGCAGTTGACTGTTCTGCAGAGCCGCGGGTGGTACGTGTAAGGGACTCTTGGGCGCGCTAGACGAGACGAGGCGGCATCTCTCTCATCAAGAACTGCGGATCAGGTGGTAGGACGTGAGGAGATGCGATCTGCTGGACCGAGTGCAAGAGGCGAAGCGGAAAAGAATATGGCTCGCAGCTGGACCAATTCCCGGAGTGAGCTTGGGACTTCGGCCAGACTCGCCACCGCGGAAGACAGCGGACCGGATCGTTCTGAAAGACAAAGAAAGCAGCAAAGAGATCGCCGACTAGTCCTCCCTCTTCCTTCGCAGGAGCTGAGGCATCGGTCAGAGCCGGCACACGCGCAGCGGAGGCGCTCGCGGCGTGCGCGACTGTCCAGAGGGCGTGGTCACGGCGGAGCGGGCGCAGTCCCATCGCTCCTGGAGACGACGGGAGGGAAGGCGGTCAGGATGCTCGGAGCACCGTGTGCTGGGTCGCGGAAGACGACGGGGGGAAATCCGGGTGGTATGGGCGCCGTCACGGAAAGGGGAGAGGGGGAGGGAGAAAGCGAAATGAGTTCTGCCCCGGGATCGATCTGCGTGCGGGGGGTCCGAGCGCTATCTCCGGGGAGCGGTCGTGACTGAGTGGTTGGCAGTTCCGTTCGAGAGGAAGCCGGGGTGAAGCTGGGGTGGTCAAAACGTCTTCCGGGATGAACGGCAGCTGATGTGAAAACGAGCGGTCCGGTCGTGACAGGGTCGCGCTCCTCCCGGAGAGAACGGTGAATGTGACCTTCACCTGTCCACTTCGGCGAGACAGGGACGGAAGGGGAGGGAGGTCGCCGGAAGGATTCTGCGACCGTCGGCTCAGCGCAGCTCGTTCTCGGGGACGCTGCAGGACCGCCCTGCCCGGCTAGCGTGGCTGTCTGCTTTGTAGGCGCCCCTACTACCCCTGTCTGCTGCTCCATGTCCCTACTCGACTCGCACGCGGCGCAGAGTCCGCCACTCCGTCCCAGCTTCACCTCGCCCCGAGCTTCGGAGGTTTCCGGAGCGCATGCTCCAGGAACATTTTTTTTTTTCTTCCCCTGAAAACGGAATTGGTACTTCTGACGCTTTCGGCGCCACGCGCGCGCTCGCGTGCGCTCTGCTCGTGCGTGGAGGCTCCCTGCAGCTGCCATGCGTTGGTCCATGAGCTGACCGCTCGCACCACAATCCGCAAGGCGGTGCTGCGACTCGCGGCTTCGCGGTCCTCGCATAGGCAGCTCAGGTCCTGGCAGAGACGACTGGAAAAGACCCCCCACGGAGGTCCTTCCTCGCTCCGCACCCTTCATCTCTGCCGTGGTAAACTGATCACTGGCAGATGAAGGTGGTTTAGACGACGATCATGAGCGTCTCGTTCTCTCTCCCGTATCCAGTAGAGCCTGCGCTTGTACCAATATTTGATCGCTCCTCGATTTACTTACCGATTGCGGGGAGGCTCTCGGCTCCGTTCGACCTGTTGGCTCCACCGAATAAAGGAGGGCGAAGCCAGCGGGGCTCATTGATAAGAAGTCGTTCCTTCTTCCAGGATCCGCTGATCCTCCCCCTGTCATCGATGGTCTCGCATAGTTGCCTCCTGATCGGAGGTCACCGCCAACCCTTCCCGTCGCCTCCCTCCTCCCACGCCGCTCCGTCCGAGGCCTCCCGAGGGGCCTCTTTACGAGATGCGCGTTGATTTCCTCCGCAGGTGGGTGGGTGGGGGGGGCGCCTGCGAATCAGGCGGACCAGCTGAGCGTTCCCGGGAACGAGCCGCGTCACGCCGATGGCCTCAGAACTCTTCCGGCGACTTCCCTCCCCCTCCTCCTGTCCCTCTGTCTTGCCTCGCCGAAGTGAAAGCGATAGATCGACCCCAAGGCTGAACTTTCCTCTTTTTGCTCCCACCCCCTCCACCTCCATCCGTGACGGCGTCCATTCTTCCTGGATTGTCCCCGGTCGTCTTCCGCAACCCGGCACACGGTGTTCCGAGCGTCCTGACCTCCTTTCCTCCCGTCGTCGCCGTCAAGAGGGACTGCGCCGGCTCCGCCGTGACCACACCCTCCTCCGGACAGAAGCGCGCGCACCCGGCGGGTGAAAGAGAACCTCCTGGGTGCCGCTGCATCCAAGACAACCCCGCGACCATCGGCCGCGCGCACTGCATCGCGCCATCTGCTCTCCTTCCCTTGACGTCAGAGGGCTTCGTTCGTCCTCAAAAACCGGCAGGGCTGCACCTTTTTCACCTCAGGCGGGCCGCGCGGAAGCGACTCAAGGCGTGGCTGCTGGCGAAGCGTTCTGAGAAAGCTGGCGCTCACAGTGTGCCTCCCTATCCCTGCTTCTTTTCCTCCTCCCGGAAGCTTCTGAGGTTCTCCGCCTGGCCGCAGCATCCAGGCCTCTTTCCTCGCTCGCTTGCGACCCTGGAAAACCTCCTTCCGGAATGACCCTCACTGGGCAGCTTCGGCGCGCCAAAGGCCCGAAAGGCACTCCTGAAGCCTCGATCTCTCTCCGGCCCTCCAGCACCGCTTCCTAGCAAATATTCCAGAGCTACGACTGGGACTCCTTCCTTCCCTTCTTTGATTGACGGCCTCTGCTAGAAGAAACCCGGACGCAACCTGAGGTTCGCCTGCCTTGCCTGACCCTTAGCGCGGGCAGGCGGGCGAGGAAGTTCGACCCAACGCGACCCGCACGGGAGAAGGCGGCTGCAGGGCTAGCGCACCTCCCCCGTTCGACGGCCCAAGAACCGTCGCGCGGCGCCCCTGCGCGTCAACGTGGAAACCGAGGACGCGGTTACGGAAGCAAACTGCACGGAGATTTCGCGGAAACGCCTCCGGCCCCAGGCAGGAAGAGCGAAGGGGAGCAGCTCATGGACGCGCACCGGGAGTGAAGACTCTGTCCTCCCTTTCTTCACTCTCCTGGTCCTCGTAGGCATCGGAAGAGAAAGAGATCTGCCGCCTCTGTTGTTCGCTGGGAGGCTGCTAGATCGGAGGCTGAAGAAGGCACTGATGAAGGAGGAGGATGAAAGGCGGAAGGAAGAAGGTACCAGTCGAGACAACGATCGGCCCTCTCCGTTGCCGGTCACGCAAGGAACCATGAGATAGTGGTGAATGCTTGCAAGGATGAGGGCGTGATCCGGAAGACACGGAGGCAGGCACTGTATTCAGCTTCTGGCTTCGGAAGCTCCTCCTCCTGGAGGACATCGGCATCCCTCTAGAATGGAATCCGCCGTCCTCGCCTCCCTTTTCCGGAGTGGTCACTGCTGGCGTTCCTGCCAGCCACGGTCTCCCTGGCAACCTTCTTGCCTCGCGGTGCATCTTCCTGGATTAGAATTCTTTCGACCAGGAGATAAAGCCGAAGGAGGAGTCACGTTGCAGCGTGAGGTCGTTCCCTGAGGACAAGCACTCCGGGCATGAAAGTTACCTGCCATCTCCCGTCCCACCAGTTCCGCGTTGCTTCCTGCGTGTTCGGAAACCGCGTGCGCGTGTAGCAGCCCTCGCGAACGTGCGCGCTCGTGCACGCTTGCAGATCAGATCGAGGTTGATGCACTTGTGCGGCCGGCACGTGTCCCTCGTGGGCAGCGCGCTGGAGGTGCGCAGGGCTCTCCAGCGGGCCCGTGCATGGCTCGGAGCGCCTCCCAGCACACCAGCTAACGTGCGCGCAAACGCAGCGGTGACACGCACCTCGGAGATGGCCGTGGGGGGCGGAGGAGGAAAGGTATCCTCTCCCTTCACTCTCCATTCCCTGCATCTCGGATTCATCCCATCGCGCACTACCAGCTTCCCTCTCCCGACCTGCTCCCATCTTCTTCCTTCTCCTCTTTTTCTTCTTTTACAGGACGAGGGCGCACGGCCGACATGGAAAGCCAACGCTATGGAGCCTCCGGACGAGTCTCTGCAGGTCCCTCTTTGTCTTGATCCTTCTACGCCATGCAAAGAGATGACTGAAACTGTATCATCTCATTCCATTTCTCTTGGATGCACAAGTCCAGCCGAATCTCCGAGGGATGCCGACTTGTTCAAGAAACCGTGCCCCTGGACTGTCCCGACCTCCTGAGAGATGACCTTGATGTCCGACGAAACGGAACGCAGGATGCTCATCTTTGAATTCCCCATCTCTTCTTGAACCTCTTCCTTGTTTCCCAGCCTCCTTGTTGATCCCCCCTCCGTTCCTGCGGGTGAGTGCCCCCGCTGTTCAAGGGCCACTGTCCCTACCGGCGGCTGCACCAGAGGCAGCAGCCTCGGGCAAGCGAGAGAAACTTTCGGACGCCCACGAAGTCTCGAAGCGCCCACGCTCACTCGTGGCAGGACATCCATGGAAACGCTCGCGCAGACGCTCTTCTTTTGTCTGAGCTTTCCTTTGGGAACCGCTTTTCGAGTGCCGGTTAGCAGGCGACCCCGCTCCTTGGGAACGCAATAGAGGAGCGTCTCAGATGAGATGAGGAAGAAGATTCAGCGCGGACGCGGCTCTCCTTCTCCTCCTCGTCCTCCTCGTTCGGACCTTCAGAACACGGATCGGAAGCTGCGGAAGATGCCATCGGAAGCTCGCCGAAGTTGCGCGCGCATTCCATTCGAACACCCGGGGAGGACTTTCCCCTGCGTGGCTCCAAGGCGATCTCTTAAAAGACGCGATGGTTCGAGAGAACCTCCAGGAAGGGAGCAGAGGAAGAGAAGGATGGCTGAAAATGTTCCCAGGTCTGTGCCACGATGTCGCGTCACTTGCTACCGCCGCCTACGCCCCCGGCAGTTCCAACCGACATCCACCCGTCCACAGATGTCCAACCGCCAACGAAACCAAAGAGGGATCTCGGCCAACTCCGCAGGCGGTCGTTCGTCCGGAGGAAGGGGAGACGCGAATCTCGTCAGCTTCCAGGATTCGCCACGCGCGAGCTGTGCCACGAGCAAGACTGGGAAGACAGGGAACTCGAGGGACGATTGCTTCACGGGGGCTCCGAAAAGGATTTACGGATCGGCCATCATTCTTTGGCGACCCAGAAAAGAAAAGGAGATGCTGATCTCGAGGAGAGCACACCCCGAGGAATAGGGGAAGTGCGTGCGCTTCGGGAAGATCGAGCATAGAGTCTGAAAGGTCCATCCGCCTTCGGGAATGACGCAGTATGCCCGATCCTTGCCTGGGTCCTCCTCGAAGGCGGGTGGACCTCCTGGCTCCGAGGCGAAGACAAGAGCGAACGGCAAAGCACGAAAAACGCTGAGCAGCGGTGGCTCTCTGAGCACCGGCGGAGCGCGGGATCTGTTTAAAGAAGGAGGGAAAGGGCGGGTTCCTCGTTCGCCCTGCACGTCTTCGCGGCCCCCCCTTCCCACCACCGCGAGGCACCCCTCTGGTCGAGGTCCCTTGCCAGTCCCTCGAGGAAGGAAGGAAATCCTGGTCTCCTCCAGCTGCTGCAGGGTCCATTCGCCGCCGCCACCAGCGACGACCCGGTGGGTAGAGAAGTCCGACGGACGAGCCACGAGGGAACCAGGAACCTCCACCTAGGACCGGGTGGGGTCTCCCTGGAAACGGTTAGACCTGCAGGAATGGCGGCACAGGGGAGTGGATTCCCGGAAGAGGGGGGTTCCTCTCGGGAATGAAGGCGCCCCTTTCTTGGAAACGAGAGCAGGTGAACCAGCAGCACGGAAGCCTCCGCGGAGGGCGAACGCCACTGGAGGGATGGAACGGGCCGTGGGCATTTCGGCCAGAAGACGCCTCGATCTCCTTCCGGCCCTCCATCACCTCTTCCTAGCGGGCATTCCAGAGCTACGACTGAGGATCCCTCCTTCCCCTTCTTTAATCGACAGCCTCTTCCGGAAGAATCCCGGATGCAACCTGCAGTTCGACTGTCTTGCCTGATCCTTAGCGCAGTCAGGCAGGAGAGGAAATTCGGCCCGATGCGACCCTCACGGGAGAAGGCGGCTGCTGGGCTCGCTCACCACCCCCATTCGACGACTCCCTCCCAGAATCCTCATTTTCGTCGCGCTGGAAACAAGCAGAAGAAGGGAAACAGGAGAAAGGAGGGAACAAGGAGGAAGAGGAGGGATGAAGTCCGGAAGAAGCAGAGAGCAATCGCCGACGCGAGCGGAGGATAAGGTTCCGTTCTTCGTGAAGAAAGATGGCAGCCGAAGCACAAGAGGCAGAATCGGGAGGGACGCGAGCCACGAGACAACAGGGTGCGCGGAGAGGATGTTGGAAGGGGGTGCTGATTTCTGGGAGTATAAGGTAGGAAGCAGCAAGGGAGCTCGCAGGACGAAAGGAAAGAAGAAATGGAATAAGCAGCGGGGCGCAGCCGCGCACTCCCGTCGAACGACCTGGCTCGCGGAGATCCGGGAAGAAAAAAGAGTGAGAACGGTCCTCCCCTCTCCCTCGGATCCGTCCTCGAGGTTCGGTCTGCAGCTGCGTCTCGGCCTCCCTGATACCTGAGCATCCGGAAAGTATGCCCGGTTCCTTCCCCGTCTGCGCCATCTCCTTCCTCCGCGATGCGCTTCGCTCCCGTTGGGAGGAGAGAGGGGGAGGGTAGATAGGGAAGGTGCCACTGTCTTTTTCAGGGAGGAGAGAGAGAAAAAGAGCTCTCTTCGCTTCCGCTTGCCGGTGCATTCCGTAACCTCGCTTGACCACCTAGCGTCGGTCGCGAGTTCGGAGCTGAGCAACGCTCTGCACCTGAGCCCCCTTGGATGGAGATCCACTCGTGCCCGGAAAAGGCACTCACCCACAGGAAAGGAGCAGAGAAGAGGGGAAGAGAGGTCGGGGTCCAGGATGAGTCGCGCGTTCGGAGAGGGAAGGTGGCTGGAGAATCCTCGACCCCCAAGGGAAAAAAGGAGGGGAAATAACAAAGCCTCCGATGGGGGCGCTGCTGCGAGTGCCTCACGCCGCTCTGCTTTGTATTATCGTCTTCCCGGAGGAGGACAACGGCGTCTCTCGGGACTCTTCCGGGAAACGCCAGAGGGAGAGTCCCAGCTTCTGACTAGAGAGAGCGCTCACTGGAAACACGGGGACGAGGGAAGGACTCGGCCGCAGCCTCCGCAGCCGCCGCCTCTAGACGGAGACGTGCCTCTTCATGTGCAGCGCCAGGTGGTCCGAGCGGGAGAAGGCGCGCTCGCACAGGCGGCACTGGAACGGCCGGTCTCCGGTGTGCTTCCGGTAGTGCCGGGTGAGCTCGTCCGACCTGGCGAACTTCCAGCCGCACCCTGGGGAGAGAGAAACGGGAGCGAAAACGTGACGTTCGAGAGAGGCAAGGAGCGATGCGGGACGGGGAGTTCCAGGAAGACCCATTTCCAATTGTTTTTTCCTCCCCGTCACCCACCCCCTTGCCCCCTCCGCGTGCCCCACCTCAATCCTACCTGAACCCGCGGATGCGGCGCGCGCGGTTGCACACCTCCTCCCTCGCTCTCTCTCACCTTTCCAGTTGCACAGGTAGGGCTTCTCTCCTGTGTGGGTCCGGAGGTGGGCCTTCAGGTGGGAGGATTTGCTGTAGGTCTTGGCGCAGCCGCTGTAGGAGCAGGTGTGAACGATCACCTTCCTTCGGGAGCGCCCCCTGCGCTTCCTCCGGGAACCGTCCGATGCGCAACCGGGAGCGACCGCAGAGGGGTCGGGCTGCAGCTGCTGCTGCTGCTGCAGATGCAGCTGCTGCTGCAGATGCAGGTGCTCCTCCTCCAGGCAGGCGAACTGGTGGTAGCCCTGTCCGAAACCGAAGTCCACGGGACCGCCGTTTGCGTTCGGAATGCCCCCGGGAAGAGTTCCCAAGGAGTAGGCGAGAGGGGATGGTAGGAGGAGGCCGTACTGCTGCTGCTGCTGCTGAGGGGGAAGAGGAAGAGGAGGGGCGGGAGAGCACAGGGAGGTCTGCATCACAGCGTAAGAGCAGCAGGCATTCTGAGCCTGGGCAGCGCCAACCGTATGAAAGGAGGCGCAACCGCTGCCTCCGGGAACGTAGCCAGGGACGTGGTCGCTGTCGCCAAAAGGGACGCAACAGCAGGCGTCGCTGCCGCTCCCCGCGATCCTCACCTCGTCGCGGGATAGCGGGGAGCGGCACGGAGGAGTCTCTTGCTTGACCACGCCGCCATGGCGCTTCGTCTCCGCGGCGTAGGTCCAGCCATAGTCTTCCGCCTCGGGACGTCTCGAGGCCAGCGCGCACGCTGTGGAGGCGGCGGCGGCCATTTCCACGGGGCACTGGAGGGCCGTAGATCTCTCAGAGGGGTCGCAGCACGGGAATGCCTGCTGCTGCTGCTGCCCGCAGGGCGTCTTCTGGGTTTGCAAGCAGGGGTATACTTCTCCCGCTGTCGGGGAGCACTGCTGCTGCCTGGAAGGGTGGAACGCGGGAGGCTGAGAGTTGGGGATGTCCCTCATCAGCACCGTCTCGATGTCACCCCATATCTACGGGAGGAGAGGGGAAGAGCGGATGAAGATGAGAGGAGGGGGAAGCCCGCGCGGCGTTGGAATTCGCGCCCCTCCTTGGAGGGCTCAGGGGAGCGTTCCACGGCCTCTCTCCCTTTCGCGGCCATCCCCAGGACCACCCCCGCCGTCCGGTTCCCTCTGACCCTTCACGCGCCGGGGGAAAGCAGGAAGGAGGGGCTCGAAGTTCTTGCTGGCGCGCCATCTTGCCTCGATCTCCGCAGGCTTCGGCTTGCACGGGAATGGGCGGGAGGAACGGATGGAAAGGCAAAGTAGGAGGAATGGAGGGAGGGAGGTTGGTCTCGTCCGTCCTACCTCTTGGTACTCGGGCAGGTCCGTGGTGGCCATGACGACCGGGTGGATGCCCTGCTGCCGCCAGACGCCGCCGGGTCCGCTGTCGTTCTCGCGGCGGCACCCACCATGCACCATCGCCACGGGGGGATGTCGCACGCGCCCGCGTCCACTGCCGCACCAGCCGCTCGGCCTGGCTGCTGCTGCTGCTGGTGATGGTGCTGCTGCTGCTGCTGACGCTGCTGCCACGCCGTCACCGCCGCGCACCTGCGACTGACCTTCGCACCCGCCGCCAGCGCTGGATGAACATCTCGTCGCTCGCTCGCTCGGCGGCGGAGAGCGAGCGCCCGGTCCCCAGGGCCACCAATCAGGTGCGCAGCTTCCGGACCACCGGCAGCCAATCCCGCGAGGAGCCGCGCGAGAGCGGCGAGCCACCTGACTCCGTCTGCTTTGTTTTTTCCCTTCCTCCCGAATATCCTCCCGCGGTTTTTCAGGGGCTTCCCCCAGCATCACCCCACCCTTCTTTAACCCGAGGAGGGAGGGATAACAGCGCCCACATCACCTCCTTTCCCCTGGTTCCTTCAGGGAGGAAAGGGAGCGATCCCCGTGGCAACGGAGGAACAGCACGAGCGCTGCTTCGAGAGACTGCAGCGCGGTCCTGCTTCCTCGGGATGGCGACCGCTTCCCAGAATTCGGGCGTCGTCTTCGCCGCACTACCACTTTCCTCTCCTGGAGGAAGAGCTCATCACGGGGAGAGGAAGAGGAAATCTAGCGACCCTCCACTCGAGGAAGTTCGGCGGCGGCATTGCACCGTCCTTCGCCCCCCCCCCCTTTTGCGGAGGGGAACCGGGATGCGAAGAGGCGTCTCTGTTTTCTGGCCAACGATCGTGGGTGCTGGGACCTGGAGCGCGGGAAATCCAATCGAGGCGTGCGTCTGGCCCTCCCCTTGCCACCTGGACCAGTGTGTTCCGAGCAGCGACGCGCTTCCAGCTGAGAGCTTCCCCCGTGCATCCGGAAGGAGGACAGCAGCAGGAGTCCGGTCAGGATGGTCTCCTCCTCCTCAGTTCCCGAAGTCGTGGAATGGGCTCGCTCCCTGGGTGAAACTGGGACGCGTCCCGGAGCTCCGGGAGTGCGCCGCCAGAGCACTGCAAGGAGTCTTCGCCCCCTTCCCCCTCCCTTTCTCTCTCTCGCTGAGAGAGAATGAATGCCACAGGGCATATTCCAGGTCTCCCGCAGAGCTCGGATCCGGCCCACGAGGAGAGCGAAGGACTGGGGACGCTTCTGGGACCTCCCTCGGCTGCACCGCCTGCGCGTGCGCCGGCGGGCATCGCCCTGCCGTGCGCTGTACCAGCGAGAGCCCAGAGGCGAAACGGTGCGGCGGACAGCGCAGAGGACCTCGAAGGTCCGCCGCATCGAGGGCGCGCCTCCCTGTCTCTCCGGTGCCGACTCCCTGCGACCCCAGGCCGTCCTTCGTGCTCTTCGGAAATCCGCCCCACTCCCGAGCCGGGAAGAAGGAAGATCCGAAAACGACGAGGGAGCGCCCCCCGCCTACCCCATTTTTATCCTCCCCTCCACTTCCTCCACGAGGAGCTCACGGTCTTCCACGTGTCCTCGACGCTCACGTCTTCCACTCTCGTGCCACGCCCTCACCTGTGACCTCGCGACCCAGGAGTCGCCTTTCTCGCCTCCCAGTCGCTCATGCGCTTCCCGGGTCAGCATTGGGAGACTGTCTGAACCCGGAAAATCGTCAGTGCCAGACTCCAGCAACACCGAGTGCCTGTCACCCGCGAGAAGCCACGGCTGACCTGTGTGTATCTCCCGTCAAGGGAGAAAATCCCCTCTTCTCTCTTTTTCCTCTCGATCTTTCGGTCTTTCCTGAATCCCGAAAGGAGTGGCAGGCAGTGGGGAAGAGGCGGATACCGAGAGACAGAGGTCCAGGAACATCAGGCGGAGGCACCACCTCTGCGGGCGCTCCGACGAAGGGATCCGGGAAGGACGAAGGAACTTCCGCAGTGAACCGGCAGGGCATCCCCGGTCTGCTGGAGGGGGCGTTATCGTGCACGACCTCGATTGGACGAGGGGTCATCTCGCCGAAGGTTCCACAGGTCTTCCCTCAGGTGAGAGCGCCGCCTCCCTCCCTGCTGCCGCTCTCCTCCCCATCGCCTGCGAGGCGACCGAGTGCGCCCGAGGTCCGCCCTCCGAGCCACCCCGCCGCCGCTCGGCGCAGCTCGAGGACCTCAACGGGCGTGCTGCTGGGAGAGTTCGCCTCCCGTCACTAGACCGGCTCCAGGAAGACTTCCCTTCGCAGACTCTGATGCTTCCGACTCGACGGGAACGCGGCCGACCGACGTCTTCTCCACCCGTCACTTTCTCCCGCTCCGCAAGAACTTCCTCCAGCTCCTCTCGTCCTCGGCTGCCCGAGATTCTGAGCCAGCTTGAGATGTTCATCTCGTCCCAGAAGCCATCTTGTCGGCCCTCAGAGCCTCCTTTCTTCAGGTCGCTCTTCGAACCGTCCCCCCACCTCGTCAGGCTGCGGCCGTCAGCCTTCGCCAGCTGAAAGGCGTGCCTCTTCTCTCCGGTGGGACAGCGGCGGCCCCCGTGTTATCTCTCGTTCCCGGCTGCTGCCGTATGAGCCGTCCCTGCGAGCCCTACCGTTCCTCGGTGGGGTGTATTCCTCCTTCCTTCCGTTCCTTTTGCGAGAGAGAAGCCGCTCGACTGAGCTCCCGGCAGAGAACCTTCCTGGCGTCTCCGATCGCCCCTGGCTTTCCTCAGCCTTTCTATTGACCCGGGGCGGGGCCGCTGGAAGTAGCTCCACTCCGAAGGGGTCCAAGAAGCCGAGTAGAGAGGGAGCAGCGCTGGTCGACTTCTTTCCGCTCTTCCGCGGGCCTCCTTCACGTAAACGCGCTCACCCTTCTCCTCCTGGATGGAGGTAGCTGCAAATCAAGATGGCGCCGCGCTCTCCCTAGAGACCACGCTTCTGAAATTCTTCAGAAGGGCGCAGCACCCTTCTCTGCACTCTGGAGAGGTGGTAACACACCTACTGCATGGTTATGAGACGAAGACCCCTCCGAAGGGGTGGTGGTCACCTCTCCTTTGCGCAATCGGAGCGAATCTACCCACTCGTTGATGTCCTGGAAGGACCCCGGAGGGTCCACTCTCAATCATGGCCATTCATCGGGGACACCCGGCTTGAACTGCTACCGGAGCCGCACCCAAATGGATGTAGGCCGACCAGCGTCATCTCGCGGGAGGAATTCGAACCCGCGACGCACCCCCCCCCCATCTCGCTTCCATTCGCTCGTTCTCCCCTGTGGTTCCCGCCGATCCGCAAACGGACCGACGCCCTCATCAAATTGATCTCTTCGCGAGGCCTCGGATCATCTCTCGCGCCTCGTCGACCCAGCTTTTCTTCTTAGCTCGTCAAAGATGCACCTTTCCTTTCCATCATCCGCCTATCTTCTCGACGACGGGTGAGAAGGAGGGGGAGAGAAGGAAGAAGAAGCCGAGGTCCCACCCACCCCTCCCTCCTCCTCCTTCTCGCCTGCCCGCAAAGGGACCAGGTGTGTCCGTGAGCGCTGGAGGCCCACTTGGTTCTGCCGCTCGTGGCAGGAGGAACTCAACCAGGAAGGTCGAAGGATGCGCGGTGAAGGGGCCTCTTGCACGGGGGAAAGGACGAGAAGAGAACCGGCGTCTTTCGGCTTGTTTCGCACCGCATGGCCGGCGGTCGACGTCCGCCTTGCCACGCGCCCGGCAGAGCACCGCGGGGTCACCCTCTTGACTCTTGCCCCGAGCGAAAGGAGAAAAACTCTTTTCTGCACAGGACTATGCAGAAGAGGAGCGGTGATGGAGGATTCGGGCTCCACGAGGGAGTACTCCGAGCGATGGGATGAAGAGGAGGGGGAGGAGAAGGGAGTGGCACAACAAACGGAAAGTCGTCAAACTTCGGCTATTAATTTGAAGGGAAGGAGAGGGGGGGAGACGCGCTTCAGAGGCGGACGTGCAGATGCAGTGGAGACGACCTTGGAGTATGGGGGGGGAGGGGAGAAGCAACACGAAACATTCCGGCGCAGAGCGACCCACATGCCAGCTACCCTTGCCGAGGCTGCTACGGAGCCTGATATCCGGTGTGCGCCCCAGCGCGCCCGATCATCCGCAACGGCCTTGGGCGCAACAAAGCGTGTGCGAGATGGGTGGACAAAGACGATCGTCCGAGGAAACGCGATCGGAAGTGCCGGCACGTGGCACGGAGAAGGACGGCGGAAAAACGAAGGCGCAAGGTGGCAGGACGGTCCCGCGGAGGCGTGATGCTGCAACCACGTCGCTCGAGCCAAAAGGCAGGGCGGCAGAACGGCGGGATGGAAACTTCCGTATTCTTTGAAGCACTCCGGGAATGTCCTGGCTCGTCCTGATGGGCGGCCGGACTCCCCGATGACCTCCCGCTGGATCCTGGAGGGCGCGTGCCGGCTAATCCTTACGCGAATGGCTTACAGTGGTGCCTCCTGATGCAGGGGAGCGCCACGGGAGAACCTGGGGTCCAGCAACTCGAAACGTCCTAACCTCCCCTCCCCCTCCTCTTCCGCCGGAGGGAGTGAAGCCGCCGCATGGTAGCGACCGACCCTCGCCACTCAGTCCAGGTCTCCGGAAGAATCGAGGCGCGCGGTACGGGTGCCGCATCCCGCGAAGCCATCCGTGTCACGTGGCCCTCAATAACCAGCTTGCAACAACCCTGCCCTTTCCCCGCTCCTGTGGAAGGGGAGGGCGAAGTGAGCAGGACGCGGTGCGGGATTTTCGAGGTGCACCGGAGAAAGGAAAAAAGAGGTGGGGAGGGGCTCGTTCCGCCGCCACAGAGGATTAGCGGGGGCTGCATCACTCTGATGGTCAAGGCCTCCTTGTCCTCGTTCGTCGGAGTGAAGCAAGATGGCGCGCGCGTTCGACGTTCCTCGACGCGAGCTCGTCGTGGGCGGCCCGTCAGGGCTCGCGAGAAATCTTTCGGTCCAGAAGTTTCGCTAGAACCGCCTTCGTCTTGCCGTGCACGCGACTCAGATCAGCAGCCTGAGGTTCTGACCCTCCTCCTCCTCCCCTTTCCTTTCTCTTCCACTACGGACGTCCCGCCCGAAATGCCTCGCTCAGTATGCCGCTTTAGGAAGAACCGCTGCCGCGTCTACCAGCTCGCGTCCGCGGAGTCGCCGATCCTCCCCCCCCCCCCCCGTTCTTTTCTCATGGCTCCCAGGGTAGATGGGGAAAGTGGTGCGAAGCGTGGCGGGAAGCCAGCCGCGGGGGCAGGGAGGACTCCGAAGGGTCAGCTCGTCCCCCTACTCCGTGCTCCCTTCCGATCGAGAGAGCTGCCATCTGCCACGACTGCCACCAGGGACGACGAAGACGCGGCCATCCCTCCACACGTCGCCCGCCGCCCGCGTCGGGCAGGAGGCGTCGCCTCCTCCCTCCCGGGGAGGGAGGGGATAGCGAAGGAGGGCGCGAAGCCGGTGCGGCGTGAGGTCACGGTGGGACGAGGGCGCCTCTCCGGGAAAGAGCACGGTCGTGCGCTGTCCACTCTCCTCGCCTCCCTCCTCCTCCCACGTGCTCACGGGCGCGCACGCTCTCTCCTCTGAAGGAAGCCCCCCCACGAGCGAAATCGAGAAGGAGGCGGGAGGGCGAGCAGGCGTCCGAAGAAGGGTCTTTGCAGGAGTCGCTCGGGAAGAATTATGCGTTAGAACGGGGATCAGAGTTGAATTATGCATTAGAATGGGGAAGAACGAGGCTCCTTTCTCGATCGGTTAGCTCTGGAGCGCCGGAGGGTTCGTTTCGTTTCCCTCCCCTTTCACGGACTCCCGACCTTTAAAGCAGGGAGAGGGAGGGGCGAGCAAAGGGCGCGCCGCATGCGGAATATCCCCTCTCAGGAGGGAGGGTGGCGGCGCTCAGGCGACTTGCGAGGGCCGGCCCTTCCCAGCACCCTGCTCGAAAGCGTTACCCGCAGGGCAACCTCGGAGGACCCTGGACGGGAGTGGGTAGGCACGTTGGTGGCAGACTAGGGGCCGCTTTCGGGGAGGTAGAAAACCTCCCCAAGAACACGCGCGTGCGGGCAGGCCCTTCACGGAGCCGCCGGAATTCTGGCAACCCTGCCATTCCCTTTCCCTTTCTAGGGGATGCGGGAGAGCTGCTCTCAGCCCCTTCTCCCCATCAGGAATGGCGAATTCTCTCCTTCCTGGCCTCTCCCCTCCCTCGCTCCGGCAGCGCTACCTAAGGTTGCCTTCCTAGAAGCCGGCAGCGTCCTCCGTTCGAGGATCCCCCGCCCCAGCCACCCCAGTAGCGTTAGCCCGAGGCACCACAGTTCCCACCCTTGTCCTCCGCGGTTCCCAGGACCGCCGTTGAGTCTGGATGGTCCACCCGCCCCTCCAACCCTTCCTCCGTCGGATGCGCGGCAGGGCGACGAGGAACTTTCCAAGGCCGGAGGCGGCAGGTCCCCATCCTGGAGCTTCCGGAGGGCGCGCGCCAACGGTCCTGAGACGTGCGCGCGCCCTGGTGAGCATCCCGGAAGACCGAGGGACGGTGGAGTGAAGAGCGCGCGAGGGGTCGCATAGGGCAAGGACTCACGGTCTCTGAGAGCTCTCCAGAGGGCGCCGGGTCGCCGACCCGAGGGCTCCGCTCGCGCCTCCCACCGCGCGGAAGGGGGAGCAGTGCAAGGTCCGGGCCCGAGGCGCCTCCCGCGCGAGTCTGAGTAGCATTCAAAAGAATGCTGGGGCACAAGCGCGGAAAAGGCAGCCTTCCGCGGTCACTTCAGGCAGAGGGGTGCGGATCGGGGGTACCCGCCTCCAGCCGGAACCGAAGCGACTCGGAGATGCGATGGGGCCCGTCCTTGACCCCTCAGCGCAGCAGCCTCTTCCGGACATCGTCTCGGACTCCGGGAGGCAGCCGCAACCCGCCAGCCGGAGCGTCCTTGGGCGCGGGAGGATCCTCCTGCGCGGGCGCGGACGGGTCAGCGGTCGAACCCGGCAACCGGAAGACGCGGCTGGCCGTAACGGAGTGTGGTGGTCACGCCGGAAGAGGGGGAGTCTCGCAGGGCACCGCCCCCCCCTAACCCGTGACGCGTCGGACCCGCCCACCCGAAAGGATGCTCCGACGGGCAGGCGGGAAGCAGCCTCCGCTGTCACCCGTCGCCTGCAAAGATGCGAACGAACCTCCTCGTCTGGCGAGGGACGATCGTTGCGCCCGTCGCTGCGCGGCGCGCGCGCGCATGACCACCGAGGAAAGAGAGGGGGGTGGGGGTAGCGCGCTCCCCCGTCCCCGCCATCCACCCAGGAGAGTCCTGCGGGCCCTTCGAGGTGCGCGCGCGCGCACCGGATGTGCGTCTCCGCGCACTGCCGGGAAGCCCCCACTCCCCACGAAAGCGAAGACGAGCCGTCTGCTCGACCTCGAGCAGACGGTCAAGCAGACGGAGCAGGACGACGCTCAGCGGCAGGGTCCGGAGGGGGGGAGGATCTCCAGCGGGGAGAGGAACGCCATGCTGGCGTCCTCCTCGTCGACAGACAGCCGTCATGGAAACCTAGTTCGTCTCCTGTTTGCGCGGGATGGCAGCGGCTGCCGATGCAGCAACAGCAGCCGCCGCCGCGGCCGGGGGGGGGGCAAACAGCCACGGGCGTCCTGTTTGCTCTTCCGCTTGGCTCCTTTCCCTTGCCCGCCCGCCCTCTCTCTCTCTCCGGCCCTCGGGGAGATTTCCGCGCGAGGAGCCCGCAGGCGCTCGCTATCTCGAGTGACCGCGTCGTCCCCTCCACCTCCCCCCTTCCCCCTTCCCCCCGCACTGTGAGAGCCGCCTTGGCGACCCCCGGAAGGAAAACCCGCAGTCCACGCGCGAGGTTCGAGGGGGAGGAAGGGGAAATCGAGGCGCACGCTCTGGTATGGACCCCGTCGCCCCTTGCATCGCGGAGCGCCCGTGTCCGCGAACACCTCCGCGCGCTTTCGCGCGGACGTCGGCGCCGCCGGCGATTCCGCCCTTTCACCTTCCTCCCTGCGTAGCGCGCGAGCGCCCCCGGGAGGGCAAACAACCGGCTGACGTGTGAAAGGTAAACATGCGGATCGAATCCTTGAGGCACACGCGGCTTTCCAGAATGCTCCGCTGTGGAGGCGGGAGGCAGGGAGAGGGAGGGAAGTCCCGACGAATTGGTCACGAGGCTTCGCGCTGCTCTTCGAGAACTGACGCTCAGACTCCTCCTCTTCCCCTTTTCCTCCCCCTCCTCTTCCATTCCTCCTCCTTCTCCTCTTCCTTTTCTTCTCCCCCTCCCCCTCTTCCTTTCCTCCTCCTCCCAACAGACGCACAGTCGTCATCCCTGCAAAACCAGCAGGGACGGCATCGGAGGCTGCAGAACACGCGGTGCGAGTTCGCTCCCTCGCCCGCTCGAGTGGGCGGAACAGCAGATGCTGCCGCCTCAGCATCCTCGCGTGAGGGCCCGGCGTGCCCGCAGATCGCCCAGACCTCGTAATCACGTCCTTCCGGACGGAAACGCGGCCAGCCGCGCACGCGCCTCCGATCACCGGGCCCTGCTGCTCTCCTCCTCGGAAATTGCGGGCTTCCTGTCGGGTGGAAAGATGGTCGGGAGGGGAGGAGAAGGCGTCGCGTGGGGGGGTCAGGCGGCTGTGCGACGGCGCAGCTTGCAAGACGATGAGGGGGAAGGGGAGGTCGCCTTTCGCTTTCATGCGCCGTTCTCCCACGCATTCCCGTATCCTCTTTGCGGCGCTCGGGACTCCGGAGAGGTGTCCGCGCACTCCCTCTTCCCTTCGAAACGCATCGCCCGATGGCTCCGGATCCGCCTGCAGCGGACGGACGAGTCACGCGTTGAAAAGAGGGAGCGAGAGAGCCAACGTCCTCGCACGCTGATGCTCGCCACACGCGAGGAGGGAGGGAAGGTACAAAGGACGGAACGCGCGCGGGTCAAACTGCCCAGCCACAGGACCTCGCCCCCCTCGCTGCTCTCGATAACTCCTGATGATGCCGCCATCGCGCCGGGACCTTCCGCCGCGGCGTCCCGAAACCTGCGGCGAGAGGGGGAGGAGGATCTTCGTGTTGCTCCCCGGACGCCCCACATGGCGGCGTGACGCGCTATTCCTCCGCTCCACAGAGCCATCGAAAAGACTTTCTTCCAGGGAATGGATCCGTCGCCTCAGTAGCGCCGTCGGCAAAGGCCTGCAGTTCTTTGAGGTGACGGCACCCCACGCCGATGGGTGCTCAGGGTCAGGGAGAAAACAAACGCCCTCCGTCTGCACTTCTCTGTGCCGCCACGATGAGCCACCCGGGTGCTCCAGGAGCCACGCGATGTGAGGCACTCGCTGGCGTTCGGTCCCGAAGTCCGTGCTCCAAGGATGTGCGACGAGCGCCGGGCCAATTCCATGCTGCTTTCCCAGGCTGCCGCCGAGATCTCTTCTTCCTCCTCCTCTCCTCCTCTGCTTCCTCCTTCTCCCTTTCTCCCTATTCTTCTCTTCCTCCTCTTTCCTTCTGCTTTGAGGAACGCTCTCCGGAGAAACGACGGGCATTCGGAGCGCCTTCGCCTCATAGAGGCAGCGCGCGAACCAGGAGGAGGGTGGAATCCAGACAATTTCCGGACCTGTCTGAGCCACCGAAGGAGAAAAAGGACACTGCATCCGAGGAAGCGGGAAGGAACGTGGGAGGATGCGTTCCTCGGGGTCAGACAGCAGCTTCTCCTATGGTTTCTCCGCTAATTTTATCTATTTATTCATTCATTTTAAATAAGAGTCTGGTCCGCTTGGGATAAGACGATTCCTCTCTTTGCCACGTCCCTTCCTCCTCTTTGGCAGCGAAATCGCAGCAGCAGCGGTGGGTGCCGCCCTGCCCTTCCAGCAGTCAGAAGAAAGGCGTCTGGACCGCTTCCGGTCCAGATGGGTCGCGGAAAGAGCGCGACAGGGTTCAGCGAAGGGAGGAGCGATCCGCCTGCAAGAGCAGCTTGGCGCTCACGGGATGCTCGCTCTGGAGCGGAGCTTCCCATGAGCAGCGGACTCGCCTGCAGCGGTGCCAGCAATTGCGAATCCACGACGCCCTTGCAGGAGTCCCAGAGGAAGCTTCCCGCACCGCAGGGGCGAACACCGAACACGCGCGCGAAGAGCGCACAGGTAGACCGCACGCAGGAACGGCCACATGCACGCGCACGCGCAGACCCGTGACCCCGGACGCTCACACTCACGGTGGCCGAGCTGGTTCGTAAGCAGATGCGAAAGAAAAATGGCGCCTCCCTCCCCTATACCCCTTGCCTGTTTCGCCGCGCAGGGAACGGCAGCGCAGCCGACCTTGGTTTGCTATCGCTTTGATCTCTTGCACGCGTTGGAGAGGGACAAAGAACCAAATCGCCAGAAAACACTCACAAAAGAAATGGGCTGAAATGCAGGATCGATTAGAATCCTTCCTCTTCCCCATTTTCCCCTTCCTCTGATTCTTTCCCTTCGCCCTCCTCCTCTTCCACTTCTTCCCCTTCCTCCTCCCTGCCCCCGCGTCGTCCACCCTCTCTTCCGAAATCAGCAGCGGCAGCGGTAGGGTCCCCCTCGAACCCGCGGTGCTCGTTCGTGGTGTCGATCGCTTGAGCCCCATATCGACTGACGACAAACGAGGTCACAAAGCGAGATACGACCCGTTCTCTTCTTGCTTTTTCCTCGGGGACCGAGAAGATCTGTGAAGGAATCTTTTTCCACCTTCTCTTTTGCTGAGCAGTTGCCTCTCCAAACGGTGACGACAGGCATCGATCATCGGTGACCACCAGCAGCCATCCAGGGCTCAGATTGAGCTTTCTTTGTGCGTGAGCGTTCTATCGTTGCTGCTGCTTATGAAAGCACGCAGGTCCTCCCACGCCCCGCACATGAGGTGGTCGCTGTCAAGGGCGTCGTCCGTAGACCAAAGTCCCAAAGGCATTTTCGGGACGGTGGCGATCACTGCCACGAACCTTCGGAGTGCCTGCAGCATCCTGCACGAGGGAGGGAAAAACAAACGCAGCGCTTCTCTGCTGCCTTGCATCTTTCGCATCCTCGTCGTCCTAGCCACGATTTCCCGCACCTCGACCGATCACCGAGCGTCTTCCTTCTGGATCCCCTTGTGCAGCCTCACCAGCGCGCGCGCGCGCACACGCGAGGCACGATAACCCCAGCTTTCTCTGATGCAGCGCCGCCCCGAAGCCGTTCCAGAGAATCTTCTGTCGAGGGAAGAACCGCCAGGGCGCGGAAATGGGGAGGGGGGGCTCGATGCAGCATTTGCATCATGGGACGGCTTCTGATCGGCGGCGCGCGCGCACACTTGGCGGTTCTGGGTGCGAGGACGCGGTTGCGCCCTCTCTCACCCTGAACCGTCGGAGATGAGGACGCGAAGGACCAGCAGCAGACATTCGGTGCGACTTCCTGAGTAGCTAGCAGCTAGGAGTGACTCACCTGCCTGCCATAGGGAACACGTGCGTAACTCCGAGGTCCTCCTGGCCTCCGCGGAAGGCCTTCTTTCCAAGGGCGCCACGGAAAGTCCTCGACCCGGAAGTGAACCGTTCGCAGAACCGTCTCTAGTCCCTGTTCTTCAGAGAGTCCCTCAGGCTCGTGACTAGTCAATGTGACCACCCATCCGCCTCACCAAAGGAAACCTCTCAGAGATCCCGTTGTTACTTCACTTTTTCGGGGCAACGAAGAACAAAGAGTGATGTCAGATGACAAACAGGTGGTGCGAAAGAGGAAGTGAAGCTACGCTCTCAAAAAAGAGGGGAAGAGAGAGAGTTCCTACCGAACTCGGAAGCTGAGGAATGCGGGTCGGGTGGTTCGTCTGGAAGAGGCAGCCGCGAGACCGAGTGCAGGAGAAGGATCTCACCGAGAGCGGGTTGGAAACGAATGGAATGAAAATAAGATGAAATAAATCAGACAAGACGAATGCAGAAAAGAAGATATCAGAGAGATGCGCTAAGATCAGCTCCCAGACTCTCTGGTGAACCACATCTTTGCGCATCCGTGCAGAACAGCACAACCTGGAGAATGGTCGGGAAGCATTTGAAGGATCCTCCCCCCCCCCAAAGTTGGCAGATCACCGACAGAAATGCCCATGTCGGAGGCCACGTGGTCGCGGTCTCCGCGTGTGTCACCACCAAGAGCCTCGGAATTCTGCAAGGATCGACACAGGGAGATGGGAGTGCGTTGTGGGTTCGAGTTCCTCCCGCGAGATGACGCTGGTTGGCCTGAATTCGGTTGCTTCGGAGCTTGTGGCGTGGATGCCTCCGATGAATGGCCGGGATTTGGAGTCGACTCTCCAAGGTCCTTCCGGGAATTAAGGAGTGGCGAGTTCCCCCTCTGGTTGTGCCAAGGAGCAGACCTCCCTTCGGGAAGGACCTTCCTTCTCGTACCCAGGCGTTGTTTTCGAACTGTTGCAATGAAGCTGTCACTGAAGCCAGCGGGTTCTACGCAGGGCGGGTCTGGATTCTGAAGAGAAGGAAGGAACCTTCCGCAGTAAGGTTCACTTCTTGCAGAGGATCTCTCGGGCAATGGCAACACAGCCGAAGATGCGGAGTGCGTGAAGACAATGTGCCCACATGTCTGCAACATAGGGCATCTTCAATCAGTCATCAAAGACATGAGCCTGGACGCACTCTGCGTGCCTGAAACGACTTGAAATCCTGGATCCCCCCCGAAGACGTCAGATGCGTTTGCACCTCCATGGAGGATTCAGACGCTTTTTCTGTCCTGCTTTCTCGAGACCCTCAGCGCAAGAATGCCTTCAATGCTGTTCAAGAATGAAAACATCTCATCTCCAGCACCGGATCTCATGCTGCAACGATGCTGAACCCTAGCAGACCCACACATTCGATGATGCTCGCTCACTTGGGAGACGCGCTAACATCTCAGCAACACTGAGATATCCCCGCATCGTGAAGATTCCATCTTGCGGCAGATCGAAAATTCGGGATACCGTGGACCGAAGGAATGCAAGCGAAGGGAACCAAAAAATTTTTTTCCCGGGTACATCCGTTCTTGAAATACAGCCTGATGGATCATACCATGGAGCTGGTGTGGTACCAGCTCTCCAGAGTGTAAAAAGACGGATCCCTTTGGGGAGCGCCCTTCCGAGAAATTTCAGAAGAGTCCCTTCGTGGTTCTCTTTAGAAGAGCAAACAGGAGCAGTTCCCTTGCGGGTTTCCTCCGGAGGAAAAAAATCGTAATAGCGGATCCTTTCCGGGTTCCCTTAGGAGAAGAAAAAAACGGAGCCAACTCCCTCCGGGAGTTCCTGCGGGAAGAATAAGGAAGGAGATTCCCTTTGGGGTTTCCCTTGGAAGACGACCAGAGTGGAGGTTCCATTCCGGAGATACCTCCCTAGGCGTGAGAGACAAACGGACTCCCTTCTCCGGAACCCTTCCTGGATCCACAGAGTGGTCCCCTAACTTGAAGAGTCAACACACACCCTCGGATGGCGTGGAATAGCGTCATGGAGGCGCGAGACGGCTGTAGAGGTACTTGCATGAGCAGGTTTGCTCTCCGAAAGGAACGGGAGATCCAGAAACCCCACAGCGATCGAGGAGGTCTGCCACCCGGATTTTCCGGGGCACTTATTTGAAAATAAAAGAACAAGGAAACGTTCCTGTGGTGAACCACTTGGTTCACCACGTCATGGCATCTCGTCGGTCACCGGTCGGTAGACCGGCGAGGTCCGTTTCCGCAGCGAATGGGAAGGGAAAAACACAAAGAAAAAGTACAACAAGGGTAGGGGAGATGTTTCTCGGGGAAGGGAGGGCAGGGAAGGGATCACTGTTCTCTGGGAGACGTCCTCTATATGCTGTTCAGGATACCAACAAGTTGCGTCCTCACATTGCCCAGGTGGGACCATGGGGATGCGGTCTTCAAAAAGAGCCGTGTCCAGTGGATGGCGTCCCTGCCGTTCTGGCCTCTTCTGGTTGCGTTCCAGGCCGCCACGGTTCCGCGAGACATGAAGAAGCGCCCAAAAATGTTCCTAGGATCGCCTTCGGGGATGTCTAGGATCGTCGACAGACGATCGTAGAGGGGTCGGAAGGCTTCACAGCACATCAAAAAGTGCGGCAGAGTCTCTTTGACGCCGCACCTTTCGCAGAGGGCATCCACACTTACCGTGTCCAGTGAGAAAGGCGTGCTCTGCGTGGGATTCCCCAATGCAACACCAGCAACTCCACCTCCTGCCATCCAGGGGGAGGGTGCCACTGTTCCAACACGCTGGGGTCCACTTCACCTCCTCCGGAGGTTTACGAGCAGCTCGTCCCAGCGTAAAAGTCCTTTAGGCGGGACACTCGGGGTCATAGCGTCCGCTAGCTGCCGAGTTGTCCACGCGTATGACTGTTTTTTTCTGCCTTCAAAAAGGCGGAACACTTCCCACGTTGCCGGTTTGTTGCTGTCCCTAGCGATCGAGGAGATAAGGAGGCAAGAAAGGAGAAAAAAATGGCGAACAGAGGCAGTCCCGGAAGCAAGAGACCCGGGAGAAGCGCTCCATGAAGCGAGCTCTGTGAACAAAAGGTCAGTCCTGCGATGCTGCTCCGGCAGCGCGCGCTGAGGACGCTCCTCCTCAAGCGGACGAGCGACGGAAGGGCCGTGAGGGCTGGTGAGCGGCGGCAATCGGTCCCTGAGGCAGCAAAGGATGAACCGGAATTCCGACGCGGTCTTGCACAGAGGGCGCACAGGCGCACCTCGGAGTGGAAGAGGACGACTGGCACCTCCGGTCCATCGGCAGGCGGCGCGTGGCACCTCCCGGATTTCCCCCGAAGAGGCGAGATACCGAGGTCTCGGTAGCCTCGCTCCAACCGCATCTTCTCGGACCGGTCCGTAAAGGTGGAACGCACGCTGATGAAACGCGAGGAGGAGAAGATGAGGGAATGGCCATCGCTGCATCGGTCCGCGAAGGACGTTCGAGCAGAATGAGAAAGGAGGTGGACTGCGAGCCCACCACGGGCGTGTAAACGCGGGTGCGCAGTTCGAGGCGGGTCCTCCAGGGTGCGGAAAAGTGCGAAGAGTGAAGCCAAGTTCCGAGGTCACCGAATATGATCCCGCGTGAGGAAGGAAGAGCAGGAGGTGCGTGCATGTGCAAACGCGACGTCGGATCCGTCCTCACAGAATGAGAGATAAGCGTGGATGGCACGCAACACGCCATTGCTATCTTGTGGCAATGGATGGATGCGTATGGGAAGCATAATGATCTTGCAGGCCGGAGCTACGTCGCTCGTTCTGGAAGCTGAACAAGGAGAAGATTGAAGTTTCTGGACGTTTCTTCCATGATAAGCTGGAATGAACTGGCACGGGTTTTCACCTGGTTACGCCGGGACGTTTATTTAGTAAAAACAAACAAGTTGGGAACGCAGTTCCCCGAAACAGCCCCAAAACCGAAAGGTACAGGGAGAGGGTTCACGGACACACGGGTCCTTTCCCGGAGCAGTCTGGCACGGAGGGAAAGGGGGAAATAAATGAGTGACTAGGAGGAAGTGTAGGGACAATGTCCTTCGGTACCTTAGCTTCCCTTTTCTCCTCAGAACTGGCACAGAATGCCGGCGACCTCCGACGCGACTTCTTCCAGGTGAGGCCACCTCGCAGTCTCGTCCCCGCGTGGGCGGCTGCCGTGCAGGTGATCCCTGCGCTGCGCCCGAGGCTCCAGAACACGGCAGGCTGCGACGATGGCACGGACGTGACATGTCGCTGAAACCACGGCGCCTGTCAAGAGCGAAGAATCGCCGCAGCAAGTCTTTGCCAGTGTCTTCAGGGTGCAGGAGAGCCTCTGCCAATACTCCAGTCCAATAACAGGCGTGGGAACGATTCAGTCTCCCCGCATTTCAAACAGTTTGAAGACACACAGAACTCCCCCGGACACTAGGGTTCCTACGCTGATCGCACCGGAAGTCCCAGTGCAGAACAGGAGGACATCCTGTTCCCACGTCAGGGTTAACACAGAAGTGTTCATGCTCAAAGAAGGGACCACAGGTTTTCCGGGAGGCACACTCAACAGCTTCGCTCCACCAAAACAGTTCCTTCTCCCGATGACGCGGAGTGGCGTCCACCAGCTCCCTCGCTGCCCAGGAATTCGGTCAATCCTGCAATGGTGCAGGAGACCTCCCATCCAGCCAACAGAGGGCAAGGTCCTTTTCCCGAGAGACTTCCAATCTGCGACTTTTTTGCTATCGGACCTTATGGAGTGGACTGCTCCATTAATGGAAGGGCCCCTGTGAAAATGCGTGGTGGGAAAAGTGGATTTCCAGTGGCTGGATTTTCGAAGGGATGTGTCTCATAATAGATGAAGAAGCGTCCATTCGGATGGGGGGATCTGAGTTTACTGCGCGCAGCATGTAGCTAATGTAGCACCTTCATGTCGTTTGCTGTGCATATCAGCCGAGGCAAAAAAAAAAAAAAAAAAAAAGGACAGCGCTTTCCGCCATCCAGCATACAGCACTCTGGGCCACAAATTCATGCCCGTGACAGTCGCAAAGAATAGACATCACCGTTGCGGAAATGTAGATGCTATCACAAAGATGCGCTGACCAGGATTGATCCATGGGGGAAGAAAGAAGCCCACAGGTTAACAGGATGAAACCCCAAACGGCAGTGGAATCGCATGCCTGCTGAGTGCATGATGTGTGGTTTTCTTCAGCCTTAACGCGGGTGGGGGAACTCAGCAAAGATGCCTACGGAGCTCTGTGGGGAAAAAATCGACAGGCATAATTCCATCATAAGGCTGGAAAATATTTCCTCGTTTGATAGAGCTCTAGATGATTGAATTCATGGTACAGTTAATTGATTGAAAGCTTCAAACCGTCGATGGTCCGTGAGGGTAAAATGGAATGAGCACGCCGATGAAATGTGAGGAGGAGAAGATGAGGGGATCGCCATCGCTGCATCGGTCCGCGAAAGATGCTTGAGCAGAATGAGAAAGAAGGTGGTGGACTGCGAGCCGACCCGTGGGCGGGAAAACTACACAAAAACACCATACATGGAAGAGAATTCGTGCACTGAAAAGCTTATGGATGCAAATACAGTGCACTCAGTTATGCATATGCATATATTTGTGAAACGGCTATGTGCATGTATATGTGCACATACTCGCCAAGTGACCATACTGAAGTAACCGAAGTACTGTATAATTGACCCGCGATAAAACTGACCACGTAAAAATGAAATGTTCAGCCTTCTCGAGTGCAGTGCATCAGTCGAGCATCGATAAAAGCAGAAGCAAAATGGAGAGCTTTGTGCTGGAAGCATAGTTTTCTCGAAACTCCCTGACTCGTGAAAACACACACAGACGAGAATCCCGGAAGCGAAGGAACCCGGAAGTAGGCTGATAGCCGGCCTGAACCACAGCGCGCTTCGCAAGGCAAATCAGATCGAGATCTCTGCAAATGAGAGGAAGAAAACGTCCATATTATATGCTCTGCACTGCACAGAAACGCACGGTTTGTCCGCAAAAAGATCTGTGAGCGTAGTAATTCGTAAAGCTTCAGCTGGGACAATCTCCGGCGTAGCTGTCCGCAAACATGGGTTCCTCTTGGAAGAATTTGGGTGGCAGATAACTCCGAGCCACATACGAAAGAGGTGCCATAGTGCCACATAGTATGAAAGGCCACAATGCTGAATTTCGTCAGCAGTACGACGAGTGTAGAAATCGGAGCGAATAGAAATTTTCAGCAAATTATTTTATTAACCCGCTGACAGAGGTGCAAGAGTGCTGCTTGCTTGGTAGGAAGCGTATGCAAATGCGCGGATTGTGGATTCCTGGAAGACAACAGCTGCATCGCTGCAGTAGCAGGTGAGAGGAGGAGGGAAGTTCCAAAGAGAAATAAGGAACACGTCAGCACTGGAGACGTTATCTACGAAGGGAGACCTGAATTATGTAACCTAAAGAAGCTCATGTGTAAAAGGAACATTCTATTGTGCAGACACTCAAGCTAAAAAAAAAGGAGCTAAATCTACCCACTCGTTGGAAGACGTTTTTGGTAGCGCTCGACCAGAAATGTCGAGGTGACTGGGAAAGCTTAAAAAGAGGTAATGGAAACTGGGAGAAAAAAAAATGGCCTAGATGTCAATCTTGCCATACGAAACGAAACACGTGGAAAGAAAAGGTTCTGCTGAGTAAAAGGTTGCAGTCATCCATTAAAGTGACGCTTGGAATAGGAGGTGTCTTGCAGTTCAAGGAAACTGCAAACATCGTAAACAAAACAAAGCACCATCAGTTACCGACTTCCACCAGGCACCGAATGATGCTCAAAGATTAGGAAAGGAGTAGCTTTAGCACAAGGAGTAGCGAAGCCGAAAGCAATTGCTTGCACCGACAGGAAATTCTGACTGCTGAAGTCCGTCTTTCGAGTAAATCTCCGAGATTCAGATCGGAAGGTCCAAGACGAGCAGGCCAAATGCGGACCGCGAGAGCGGACCACTCCTCCAGACCCAGGCGCCGTCAGCCTCAGAGCCGCCCCGGCATTTCTCTTCTTACACCTCGCGCGCGCACCGTTCCATTGGGGCCTTCCCGCGGCGCCAACAGCGAACGGCGCTCCATCGAATCGCCGCCGCAGCGACTTCTAATCTGAACGGCTTTCAGACGCGAAATGAGACGGGAATCGATTTTATCTGCCTGACCGGGTCCATTCTCTGAATGGGCGATAGGGATTTCATTTACGTGTTCCCCTCTCCCCCCCCCCCCCCAGAAGTCCCGGCTCGGCCTTCCAAATTAGCAGTCCAGATAAACAGAACTGTGTTTTCATGCGGGAGTTTACAACCGGCACCGAAGGACCTAATCGAATCTCTCGCCTCAGTCAGCCTCCAATCACAGCAAACTGTGTCCCAACCACATTATCATAATTTAACCCTTAAACTAGATTGTGTCCTTGTCGATTCGGCGGACGCTTTCACTGGTTTGAGAAAGAACTTTACTTTCCACCACAGCAGGCTCAGCACCACCTGATTTTTACACTTTGTTGACCACCTGAATTTTCCTCAACTTGTAAAATGGACCGAGCGGTTCGTACTCGGGCAAAAAAAATCGGTCTTTCTGATGGGACGGTTCTGCTGAAGGTTCCTTCGTAGAACTCGATTCTGGATGGGATGAGTTTGAGGGTTGCCTCCCTTTCTGCGGAGGCTGGAATGCTTTCCTTTCGAAATGTCGCCATTTCGCGTAAGCACCTGCGCTGTGCAGATCTTTCACCGGGTCGGGGCACGAGGCGTAGCGCCACTTCACTTTCATCGCTCGCGCTGACCGCTGCTGGCGAGCTCGGGAAATTCCGGGCGTGTGCGGTCCGTGGGAAAAAAAAACAGCAGCAGGTTGCAGAGGCAGGTGACTCGGCGTGACGTCTGTGACACACTCCGACGGTCTGTCGAAACGCGCCGGACGAGCCCGAAACAGCTTCCGGCTTCCTCCCACCCGAGAAGCTCCCGTCACGGCCATCCTGCAGCTGCATCCAGAGCGACCTACGTTTCGAACTGGCAAAGCGCAACCACATGCAAGGCGTGGCACAAACACACCTCTACCACATAAAGTAGCTGCAAACGGTTAGGAGACAACTCGAAATGGGCGACGATGATGACCTCACCGTCACAGAGAAGGTGCGAAAGGCGCACCGGGAGCTGCGAAAAAAAAAGTTCGGCCTCTCATTTTAAGGCCTCATTTCTCTTTTGACACCACGAAACGGATGCTTCGCCTCCTCGGACCTTTCTTCGTGTTTATCAACACCGCCACCTCCCTAATTATGTGAGCACCTTCAGAGGGACAGCACCGGGTTCCGCGTTTTGGACGCGAGGTTCGCTGCTCTGCTTTCTTGTTTTAGGTACGAGGGACCCAGATGGTGTACATCCACATGTGGTCAGCAAAAATCATTTTCAATTGCTTTCGCCCTGGGCTGCACTCTCCTGGGACTTTCAGTTCCCAAAAGAACTGCTTCCTGTCAACCAAGAGGCGGTGGAACACTTGGATGAGGATCCTGATCGTGTACAACGTCTGAGGGGACGACTTCCAAGAGCTCTCCATTAAAAAAAATAGCAGCATACGAACAGATCTGAAGAGATTTCGTGCCACTTTCTACTTGCGAGGAGGGTACGCGCGCCTGTCGGGAATTTTGCCTTTGGGAAAAGAAAAAAGAAAAAAAAAAAGGGGGGGGGGGAAGAGAGAGAAAACAGCATGTACATGGACGTGGTTTATTGCGAATCGGCCGCGGATTTCAAAAGAGTGTTTTGTTCACGAAAATCCTACACAAAATATTTATCATTCTCTACCTGGGGATCATAAACAGGAAATCGGCCACCGAGCTGAAATCTGCATCCCGGGGCGCCGTCGTCCGAGTTGAAAAGTTCGACTGCCCTCGGATCCACTCGGACTGTTGGACGAAGAGGGAAAACGGTGACCAGCTTCCACGACGTCGCCTCGGCTGGTGCGGTCTTGCGAAGGGTCACGGTGCCCCGTGGCTGACCCATTGCCATCGTTTGTTAAATCATAAGACTGTTCCGTTTCTAAAAGTATATTTCCAAAACTCTACATCACCGATTGATCACGAATACAAACTTAATGACCTAAAACACCCGAGACCAAAGAACCCGGAGCTTCAAACGAAATGTGAAGCTTTAAAGGATTCTAAAAATAAAATAAAATAAAATAAAACACAGCACAACTGCAAGAATAAAAAGAACCGAAAATCCATCAGAGGTGCACGTTAAAAAGCTTTCGGCAAAACGTAATCACGGATACTCCCTCAATCAGCTGAAATCCAGATGCATTAAACCCAACACCTATGGTGCACTCACAACTAAATTAAGGAAATCAACAGCAACTTTCGATAGGAAAATTGCGTCCAAAACATTCGTGAACGCACTGATTGCGGCCAAAATGTGGAAGGTTCACTGAGTGAGCAATTGTCAGACTCTGCTTTCATGCACCAACCAACTTGCATTGATTGCGCTTTGGAAACACACGCTGGACAACCCAGCATTCTGGAAACACATACCAAAACAAACATCCTTGGTCCTGTGTCAAGTGCCTGTAGAAAACCCAAGTTCTACGGGGGGGCTATCCCAACAATAGCTGCAATTGAAAAGGAAATACAAGCTGCAAGACATCAAAACAAACGGATGAGTCTAATGCATCTGATTTCTGTAACCACATGCATACCGAGAATGCACGATGGCAATGATAATTACTCCATTTATGTTTCTCTTGTTATCAAAACTACACTTGCATAGCTACCAGGATTACATAAACTACTAGATATACTCTTCTATGTAAATGAACGGCAACTACAACTAGAATGAAAATTCTCAAAGAACATAAGACATACCATAAACTTTGAGCTATTAAAGGGTTACTTTTTGAAGCTTAATTGCTAATCTGTAGGTCACATTTCCTCCTACACTCTATCTACTTTTGAACTGAGTTGCACTTCTCAAAACTCCATTTTTAATTTTTATTTATTACTAAGAGTAGCAACAGCTGATTTGTGAATTAATAGTTTCCTCCTGCAATTAAGTATTTCCGCAGAAATGGAGCCAAGACTGCAGAAGAAACTGCAGCAGCACAAGGCATTTCATTCCATTTGATCTACATCCTCTGAGCTAGAATTCTGTGAACTGGAGTTTGAGAATGCATTTCTTGAGTCATCATATGGTACAGTTAAATTTACAATGTCCTGTGGCAAAGGATGATCCCCTTCTCCTTCGCCATCATCATCATTTTCTTTTTCCAGAAGCTGCCGTGCTAACTTGATGGCTGCAAATTCATTATAATGTGCTTTTCGCTTCATTTCAAATGCCTTTCGACGTTCTGCAACACAATAGCAATCCTCCAGGTATCAATACTTACCTCTCTCTTCCGGAGTTTCTTCTTCATCCGACTCCTCTGAAGAAAAGAAAGCAGTTTTGGAAGGAGGTGAGCGACTCAACCTATAAAACAAATTTTACCCTTCTGACTACCTGTATGAATACACCACCTTTCTCGCAGGTCTTCCACATCCAGTGATGCATCCAGAAGATCATCAGATTCATTACCATCCTCACGTGCATAGTGGAAAGGCGTCTTTGGTTCATCAACACGCATGTGGCCATAGTCTTTGTCAGGAGGATGAAGAGTGGCTAGAATGTTCATCTCATCAAACTTGGCTGTTTTGGATAATCCAGAATCAACAGATGCCCTGCAGAGGAGCTCATGGTCCGGCAACTTCTCTTTGCACCAATCTTTACTTTCTCTCAGCCTGATCAAAACTGGTGGATGTCTTCAGTATGCTTTTGCGAGGTTTCTTATTCAGATATTCAGCCATGAGTGGGAATAAAGTAATGCACCAAAATCCAAGAAGATGGCAACAATACTGGTGGACTTCTTATGTATATCACTAGGATGTACAAAAATAAACCAGAGATCCATGCATTCTAGAAAAAAAAGGGGGAAAAACTAAGAGCAACGCCGACGGGCACAAGCAAAAACTCGGAGCAATTCATTTATTCATGGTATCATTGATACGTGCATGATGTGCTGGGCAAATTATGCACACGTTATGTGCACAACCAATCCACAAATCCCAAAAAGAGCAATTACTCCGAATGCGCCAAGGAGTGCTTTCATTATCATTACATCAGTTACGGCAGCAATCAGTAACAGTTGGTGCTGTGTGCTCATTACGTTATGAAAGAAACTGAATCCAATTTACTGAATACATTTCCGATAATACTCGTGCGAAAACGAACTGCACGCATGTTTACAAATTTGGCCGCACGTTTCGATTTTGGAGCACTGGCCTCCCCCAGTGAACCTCAGGGCCGATTCAATTGAATTTACCCACTTACGTCTCAACGGGCTATTTCAATTTGGGGTGGGGTGGGGTGGGGTGGGTGGGTGGGAAGGGGAGGACGAGGGGAGGACGAGGGGGCGGGGGACCTCTTTTCCACGGCAAGGTGTGTGTACGGATCACGGTCTTGGCAGTCCACCGCCTCCTCCTACCCTTTGGAGAATTTTTACCTTTCTGCTCGCAACCCCACTTGCTTTCGTCCTGCGAAAACGTCCACGAGCACACATACCCGAGTTTGCGCGGATTCGGAAAGTTCCACGGCTGCTGCTGCTGCTGCTTTCTCTTCGGGACACCTCGGACGCGCTCGTCGGGAGCGCGGGGCTGCGGTGCCACAAAGACGCCCTTTCTGCTGGTGCGCAAGAAATCGCCCGGCTGGCGTCGAAGAACACCGCGCTTCCGACGGAACACCGCCGACACACACCGCTCACGTGGAGACCGAGGCGGCAGGGGAGTGAGCGCAAAGCACGCAAAGAACCACCACTTGCAGCGGCGGAAGTACGAAGCAACCAAAAGCAGCCAAAACTACTTACACGCAGGAACAGTGGAGGAATCAATGGTCACATACTGGAGGATGCGCAGACATGCTTTTCTTCTTGCAGAACATCCACGAGTGATTTGAATGTGGGAAAGCGGAAAGACTTGTATAATTTTAACCGCCAACAGGCTGGAAGGAGGAAAATTTCTCACGGTGAATAACTGCAGGGAGGAGGGGAGAGGGGGGGGGGCGCTGCTTGCACTGGAAAAAATCAGCCGAAAATCACCCGCACTTTGTTTTGGCCAACAATACGACGGATTTCAACCTCACTGCATTATTCAGAGATCACGCAGTGCAAACAGAAGCCCCGCCGACACGGGGAACACGTCCCCCAACCACCACCACTCCGTGGGCCACGCCACGCGAAAAGGCAACCACCACCCCCAGCCACCCGTCCGCACAGCCATCCACACACACACACACATACCACGGATGCAGGCAGGGAGGAGAGGCACCACGCAACTGCGCAGCGCGCTCCGGCGCGGAGCGAGCACGCTTACCAGTCCCGGGATCGGGTACTTGGGAAGGGGGCAGGGGGAAAAAGAAAGAAAGAAAGAAAAAAAAAGAAAAAGAAAAAACCCGCCGAGTGGACGCAATGCACTGACACTGCTTTCGACCCGAGTCCAGAGGGGTGTAATTCGTGGAGGGGGGGGGGGAACAACAACGGTGCCCATCTTCAGCAGATAGCGTGAGCAGCCCCAATACGCAAAAAAAAAAAAAAAAAACTTCTCCCCGATCCCCACATACGCAGAACGATGTTGTTTATGATCACGAGTTTCCCGAGTCTCTTGCATGAGGTTTGATTGCAATTCGTTCCTTAAGGCTGTTGTCCAAGCCACAGCTCTCCAAGATTTATCTTTCGACGTGATATGCACATAGATAAATATATGCATAAAGAGGCACACACAGCATGTATTTCACCAAGAACAAAATGAACTCCCGAGTTTTTGTTTTTTTTTTATCGTGATGTTTATAAATACACCGCTCCTTATCAGTAAGTTCGTAATTAGATATTTCAAGAAATGAAATTGAAACAAATTACGATTGGATAAAGGTGTCGTGAGCAAAGATATCATGAATAAACTGGCATAAATCGTAAAAAAAAAAAAGAAAAAAAAAAAAAAAAACCATGAATTCATGCTCTCTCCAATGTGTCGAGAAAGTAGTTGGGTAAATGGATTTTGATTCTCTAATTAACCCATCGTTCTGCTGCTTTCCGATTTTAAAGAAGCATGGCAAGGAGTGTAGGTTTCTCAAAACAAAATCCACGTTTATGCGATGTTTGCAATCCCATGCCGTATCAGCATTGAGATAGGTATAAAAAAAAAAAAAAAAGAAAGGGAAATGGGGAGCTGCCAGTCCCGGAAGATAATAGGGGACACCTTCTCGGGGCAGCACTTCCCATAGCATTCTGGTGACCACGTAGTAGGGCAAGGAAAATTCCGGTGTGCGTCCCTACGTGGGAGTGGGACGTTGTGCTGGTAGTAAAAGGAACGGAAAGAGTTCTCTGAGATGATTGACGGATCACTCTTTCCATGAGGATTGGTTCAATGAAAACGTCCTTGTATTTTGATGTTCCCACGGAGTAAAAAGAAGAAAAAAAAATGGACCTGAAAGAAGACTAAGTACATAAGAGTAAGCACACTTATTGGACGTCTCGAATGTTGTGACAATGCAAGTTGGTCGGGTTGCGACACCAGTACATTAGCAATGATTCGGTGTGTTTTGGTGGTAATGTACTCGTCATTCTGCGTAGAGCTACAACATTATACATAAGTTCATCGACCTCATAACAGGCATGATAAAGCCTCAAAACGGATTTGAAGCATTTGCAACGTGCAGAACAGTGTACGTTCGGGAATTGCAAAAATAATCGCAAAAGTTTTACTCTTTTGAGCAATTGCTGCTAGCAATTCTGTGCAGGAGCTTGATCGTTATAACTTGAGTTCCACTGCTGTAAAGACAGTAAGTTTTCTCAAGTTTGGAGCCTACAAAAAGAGTCATGTTGTGAGCATTTCCATCTCCACTTCCAAAGCAAACAAGCACACAGCCCTCCTTCATTTCGTCAGTTATTATATTTCACATACTTATTCGCATCAGAATACATCCCTATTTCTTAACAAAATCGTGAAGAATTTCTGTTTAACAAGTTGCAAGAACATCTCTTGCAATTTGAGACAAAATGCTCATTTTCCCTTTTTTTATTATGACCTCAAGGATCAACTCAACTCAATGATTATGCTGATCAAATGTAGCATCAATGTTTCCTTGAACCCTTGCTATATTTTGCAACCGACGATTTTCATTTAACATATTTAGACTTTCCATGCTAGGATCATCAAGCCTAAACTGCAAAGAAGCAATGTTTTCCTGAATTCTCTCCTTATGCATGGTCATTGGAATGGTAACAGCACCCTGTTGAAGAGACCAACAGATAAGTGCTTGTGCAGCTGAACAGCCACAATGCTCAGCTACACGAAGAACCTCTGGATGCGAAATTAGTTGTCCTTTAGCTAAAGGGCTGTATCCCTATTATGCATTTTACAGCAATGTGAAACCAGTGAAAATAACTAACCATAGGTTGGATGTGATTCTCCCTGCAAAAATCTAACAGCTGTTTTGGGTAGTACCAGGGGTGCAATTCTATCTGATTGACCATTGGAGGTACACTGCAATTTTCGAGAATTTCCTTCAATTCATGTATTTCAAAATTGCTAACTCCAATAGCTTTACAATATCCTTTATCATATAAATTCTCCAAAGTGCGCCATGTCTCCAGCCTTACCTCCCCACAATTGCTGTATACAGAAGGACACAATGGCCAGTGCATTAAATATAAATCTATATACATAGCGAGGAATAGTTTAAAAAATTTTTTTCTTTCAATATACCTATACTTGATATTCCAAGCTGTAATAATGATTCTTTGAGTGCTTGTGTAGTTTTGTGATGACCATAATCAGCTGGCCATAGCTTATCCACTATAAACACATTGTCACGAGGAACTCCACTTTCCTTGACATCAATATCAGTATTTAATAGTGCGATACAAAATGTATAAATATGCTCACCTTTATAGCAATACATAGCAATTTCTCATTACCGTAACGTTTTGCTGTATCAATCAGCCTGTAGCCACAATCTTTGAGTGCATAAACAACTGCATCATGAGAATAACCACCAGAATGAGATGTTCCTATGATTGTATTTCAAATGTGTAACTCATGTTATGTCACTACAATTCATAAAAGTGATTCTAATAAAATCTTTTACAGAAGTTACTTTAAACCACCTTGTTTCAAAGAACCCAATCACCCAGCAAACTACGAATGCAACGAATCATGTGTTCACCGAAAAAAGGAAAACAATACCGCATAAGCCCAAATCAGTACTATCATATTACCACATGTGTGAAAAATGTTGCACATCCCTCATGTTTACCTAATCCAAACACTGGCATCCTCAAGTTATTCGAAAGGACTGCATCGTCAACACCGCCCGACATGCTTCTCAAGGACTGCAAGAACCGAAAGACACGGCACAGCACATCACGTACGACTTCCTACGGAACTTTCCAGAACTATGTGGTAAATCACATACAATTTGCAAGCAAAGAGCTGACTGTTTTGACGTTTGACTTTCGATCCTTCCCTTTTTGTGTTGGTTGCAGTCCAAAAGGATTCTTTGTGGCTGCCACCCGAGGAAAACGTCCGAAAACCCTTTTGAGAAAGGAAACGGAAAGAGGCTCAAAAGTGGCCCTTCCCTTCTCTTTTTTTTCTTCTTTACAACAATTCGTACACACTGAATTTGGCCAACAATTCTCAATGTTGAGCAGCAACAATCAAGTAAATCCATAAGCAAAGGCAGAGTCCCGGTCCTCTCAGCACGTCCCTTCGGAACCCCTCCTCCTTTCAAGCATTTTGTACCTTCCGATGACTCTTGCGTACATTACAATCCCTTACGATGTGTACATGCATCAATCATTATATCATTTTGTGTTATCTGCATTGAGTACTACAATTCGTACTGGATACCATGAGCATGATTCGGTGTTTGTTGTATGTCCAGCATCCGCGGCCTGCTGCAGCCATCCTTAAAAGAGGAAATGAAATTTCCCAGCACAATTCTTTGTACTACTTTTTATGCTATATTATGCTATCCCTCTTCACCAAAACGGATGTAAGTATACTATGAAAAACAGTTTGAAGAAATGTGGGGGATTCTCGAAAGATTATGTAAAACAGTTGCTGGATGGAAGAGAACAGGCAGAAGAGAACCTCTGGTTGCTGTCCATGAAGCACTCGTCATTTCTATTCACAGTTTGCTTCCTGAAGTAGAAAGAGACAGAAACTACATTCTGGGGTCCCGGAGGCTTCTAACAAGCAGCAAGAGATTCACAAAATCTACCAAAATTATGCCTGGGAAGTATCCAGAGAGGAAACAGGTGGCGAAAACTAGAATGTCGCTGATTTTGCTAGATATTGCCGGAGGGCTAAAGAGCCAGGCTGCAGGACTTTTTGATTGTATGTGAAAAAATACCATGGAATGAAGTTATCAAATGAACGTCCATCAGGCGACCAGGGTTCCCAAGCATTGTAAACTGAAGTACTTTGAAAAAGCGAAGGCTCCCTTTATATGAAACAAATGGCTGCTGTTTGCGAATAAGTTTTTTGTAAAACACACACACACACACACACACACACACACACACACACACACACACACACACACACACACACACACACACACACACACACATATATATATATATATATATATATATATGTATACATCTGATCTTCGTGTTTTTCATGCTTCAATAATTTGAAAGAAAAAAAAAAAAAGTTGAAATTTAATATCAGTGTTGTAGTCCTTGCGAGATCAGTTGCCAATGAACGCATGTTGGGACGCTGCTATTTTGGGATGGGCAATGTGTGTCATGTACTCTCATCTGTCTCTTCAGAAAAAATCACTGCAAACCCTTGCCTTCGCCTTTTTAAAGCAACTTACTGTACACCAACTGTACAGTAAGTTGCTGCTCTCGTGTCAACTGAGATTTCAAGCCCGATCAGCAATGAAACCGCTCTACGTCAAAGTACTTTTTAATATTCTGGTCCATGTGGCTTTTAAAGGGTCAGTTTCCACTGAACTATGTGCATTTTTTTTTTTTTTTTATGCAAAGAAAAAAGAAACTCCGAAACTTAGCTTCATTTGATGATCAAAACCTAAGATACTGAAAGATCAAATTCCATTCGCTTTCGAAAGTTCATAGCTGCTAATTTTTGTCTCATTTTTTCGTCTTCCCCATCTTTTTGACGAATTCTGCTTTACAGATCCTCTTTGATGATTAGGTGAAGGCTTTGGTTGCGATTTTGTTCCCAAACTTCCTGAAGACTCACGATGTACCTTTTGTACTTTTTTGCTTGCAAAATTTTCCCATCATGAAATTCAGAAACCTTTTTGGCCTATTTAACCAACTCTTTGTCTACAAAAATTCACGCCAAGCTAATTTCATGGATTTTAAAAAGATTTGCGCTTTCGCAAGAACATTAACGTACTCCTGGATTTTTTTTTTCCTGCTTTCCCTGTAGGTGGATCGTTTTAAGCGTGAAGCGCTGCCTTCTGCAGTGCCTCCCATTCGATTTCCAATTTGATCAGAAAAAAGACGGATTTTGTTCTCCACTGCAATGTCAATCCCCCCAGAAATCCATGCCCCTCGTCCACCCCACAGAGTTTGCTTGGTACTCTCATAATCCACTGCACTGCACTGCCTATCTGCAGTCTGCAGTCAAATTAGATAATGCGTGCTATACTTTCACATCAAATACTTTTTCGCCATTTCGTGGCGCGGCAGATTCAAGTAGGTTGGGCAAACTCAAACGCCAGAGAGAAAGCAGTTCCACCTTTACTCAGTACCACCGGGCATTCTTGCCACGGATATGATTGTGACACGTCCTACCATCGAGGATAACCATCTCGCTCACGTTCCGCTTCTTGCCAAGAAAATTCCTTGGTAAAAATCGTTCCGAGCTACTTTTAAATCCTTACTGTTGATTTCACGGAGTGTGAAGACCAGAGTTAAACGTATTCAGCACATGGTAAACGGTAAAGTGGCTTATAAATGCACGATCACCTTCATGAATATACGTTGCCAATTTCCAGTCAAATCTTATTGCTTGAAATTACTTTATTTCAAAATAATTAATATGAAAAGTACATGACAGCCCTCTTCTAATGCATACACCAAAGCATAATGTATACATCTGGCTAGTTGAAGATGAATGGTCTGGCACACTGAAGCATACAAGGAGTAAAAATTCACGATCGACTATCATAGAGGATTGTATCTTGTCAAAATATTTAAGATGAAATTCGTCAGCATGTCTTGATGAAAGTGCTTTAAAAACTTCAGAGCATCATTTACTCAGTATGCCTAATTGAACTTCCAACATCTTGGCAAGAGAAACATGCACAGCATTATGGCATTACGCTGATGCTGGCCAAAAACTACCCTGAGTTTATTCATCCGTGAGCCAAGATCACAGATGAGCGGAACGTAATGATGCAAAGTTAGCATGATGCCTTTTACTGTTCAAATGTTGCAGAAACTGCTCTTCATGGGACAGTTTCACATTGCAAGTGGAACAAAACAGATGTCCTAATTAAATCATTAATTGCACATAGCCATTCATCAAAGTAGTGTATACCTGAAGGAATTCTGTACTCATTCAGGTCAAAATCTGAGTCAGGGTGGTGATTGGTGTTTTTTTCCCCTCTTCCATGTGTTCTAGATTCTGGGGATTTTTTAAGATTTGCGTCTGTGCTATAGGAAAAATGGGAATACACAGTAGAATAATTTACAACATACAGATATTTGCCACGCTTCTTCCTTAGTCTTTTTGCAGGAGTCCTTGGAGCAGCAGGCATCTCAGGAGGGGCTGGTGATTCTTCAGATAGTGATCCTTCAGAATGTATTTTCTTTCGATAATGTTCTTGCAAAAGAAATTTCAATTTGTTTGAATGAATGGGATGTGTTTCTTCTGGAGGTCTGTAAGAAAGCTAAGTACCATCCTTCATTAACTGTGTTATAATTACAAGCGTTGCCATTTTCCTGTAAACCGGTTGTAGTATCCAGTTCTTAAGGGTTTCTTCCCTTCCCGCACCCGACGGTGATTGCGACCAGCATAATGTTGCTGTGCATGTTGAACTGAAGTGAATGCTACTTCACAACAACTACAATAGCGCTCATTGTCTCCTGTAAAGCAGTTGATACCATCTGATGGTATCAAATTTCCAGTTTGTTTCATATTTGAGGAGTTTGCTTTTTTGTCTTTATTAAGCTTTTTCTTCTTTGGTGGGGGTAGTCCTGCTTGCTGAGCATGCTTCATTAACCAATGCTGTTGCTTCTTCATGTGTTGCTTTCCTTGATAGTGCATATGTGACTGAGTTATTGATGTCATCTGCAAAGTCATTAACTCGACTTCTATGCAATAAAGTTATACCTTAGCTAGGCAAAGTTGACAAAAAAGAGGTTCAAATAAACAAACTAGTTCCGCAGGCAAATCTTCATCAGCTTCATGAACAGCAGTTGCTGGTCGCTTCTGTTGGGTGGATGTATCCTCTGCTGATGGCTGAACATTCGTTTCTACATCAGTTTGTACAACACTGCCGGTATTAGCTGCTGTTTGCTCTGTGCTAGGGGTAAGAGTAGAATTCTCTAGTGATGACTGCACGTAGACACCATATGAATACTGTGGATCTTGTGGGGTTGAATATTCCAGTGGATATACCCCTGTATAAAGATTGTAATCTAAAATTATATTTCACCATATGCACATATATATATTCATCCATTGCTAACCTATGGGAACACCAGGGGTCAGGGTATTGGTAGCACCCCATGGTTCCATGTTGTTGGTAGTCACTTACTATAAGAACAGCCTTGATCTTGTCAAGAATTATTGTCCGCTGCTTAAATACATTCACTTTTACTCTATAAGACCTTAATTGGCCCATTTTTAAAATTAATCAATAGATGCTAACTCTGAAATTTCTACAACAGTTGAAGAAGATAAAAACAAGTTTTTATAAATAATGTTTCATTACCCTCCCCAGGAACTGGCCAAAAATCCAAGAATGGTTAGAAGTCTATTCACATTTGTTTAAAATGCTAACCTTAACGCTCAAAAAAACGTCTTTCAGTGATAAAAATACTGACTTAACCAGTATGTTAATGATCTGAATACAGTCTTTTACGAAATACCTCATACAATGCTACATGTTTCTGTTCTTTGGACTAATATCATTACACTTGGTATCGTTAACGCATCATGGATACTAGTAACACTAGGGCAAACACCTATCTCTTAGACTAAAGACTTGCCTGCGATCAAATTAATACCTTTCAACTTAAAAAAAAGTTTCGTAAATAATCATTTACTATCTTTAATTCACGTAATTCGCTTTCTTACAAATCAACTTAATATGGAAGCACCTCTTTACTTTAATTAAAGATAAAAGAATGGGAAAACTGCTTATTCACCTTTCAGTTCTTCAACAAAACCACATGTTTCTGCAAACGTATATTCAAATTCGTCTTCTTAAAGAAATGAATATATTCCACCTTATGTGAACAAGAAGTTTGGAAAAATGAAACGGAAAAAGACACTGTTTCTGAAAACCTCTTCCAAATTGATGTCCATATTTTACATCAACACAATGTGCATTATATTTTCCCCTTACAATGTTATTGATATGCGTATTACCTTAATGACGATGAGAATCGGGTAATATCAGTAACGACATTATTCTCTATCTAAACTAATTCTGCACATGGCGTCCACTCCTTTTAGATTTCGCACTATACAGACTTAATTAACTCCATCTTCATCAGGAATACCAATCTAATCCTTCCAATACATCAATTGATATTCACAAGTCATTACAATACTACATTTACTAAATAAATGCATATAGTTTAGAATAATATCTTACAAATTTATTAAACAATACCATATTTACACTATGTTCACTCTCGAGAGATTCTTAATGCAAAAGTGAATTTAGCACTCTTTGCATTTTAAATTTATTCACTCTTTAAAATACGAGATTCGTAAATCATGCCATTTATAAATAGATCTATTGCTTTCAGATCCAAAAATGACAATGTTATACTGAAAGACAAAATTACATGTATCAATTAGTTTTGAGTATCCATCTCATGTATGTGATGCCTTTCGATAAGGAACTATTCATAAATGAAGCATGTTCGATAAGAAAGCATAAAATTGAGCAAGGTCTAAATACTTTTTAAATTAAAATTTAAAATATGACTCACGATTAATTTTTTAAAAAATTAATGCCCAAAAGTTCTACATATGGGTCCCTTCATTGAAAGAGATCTGTAAATAAAAATGATAATGATGGAGATAAATTCAAGATTATAAGAAAGCTATGAATAAACAATTCAAAGAAAAAAATAAAGAACAATAAGTTTTACTTTTATTTGATCCAACAGAAAAGATTTGAAAAATAACTGAGCTATCTTAGGTATGCAGAATATTTATAAGAATAAAAAGTTTGTTTCTCCTCTGCTACATACCTTGACTCAGGACTGTGTTCATTTTCAAAAAATGTCTTGTTTTCAAAGATAATGAAACGTTTTTTAAAGTACCTGTGAGGTAAATGCAGAAAGAGTAGTTGCAGTACACAAGATGAGAAGAGCTTGCTCTTCTCATCTTGTGGAATTCCTATTTTTGAAAGCATCCCTCTGAGGACGTTAGGCTGATCTTTCCAGTCTCTTTGTTTTGCTCTCCAGTAATCGAGTTATCCTGTAACAGCTCTCTTGCCGTACTCTTGTAACGCTGTACCTACTCTCAAAATGTTAGGAAAAGACGATGTTGCCTAGATGCATAATGGGATCCATTTTTCTAGCAGGGTTCAGGATGAGGACTTGCAGGACTTCACCTCCCCAAGAATGTTTTCTTGAGTCTCGTTCATGAAGAGAACTAGAAATGGGTGCTCGGATGAAGTCCAGCTGACGGTGTCCCTGACCCTCCTGAAACCTTAGAAAAGCTGCCTTGGTTGATGCAGTTGGTCACTTCTCGGAAGGGATCTCCGATGGCTGAATATTTGATGGGGTCTGAATGACAAAATCAAAAGCGGACTGGTTTCGTATTGTATTCTTGTTGTTTCATCTTTCAGAAGCAGAGACTGCTTTAGATTCGAAGGTAATCATAGAAAATAAAAAGTAAAACGCTGAAAATTAATATCCCACAGAAGACAGAATGCCAAATGGAATTCTTAAGGAAATCTTGGAAATCAGCAAAACGAACAATATTAATGCTATTCGATTTCGTTGATAATTTCCAGATGTTTTTAGGGCATTTTTGGTTGAATCATTGCAGTAGTTTCATTTGGGATTGATATTGCTATTTATTTATATTTTTGGAAGGGTGGGTATAAGATTTCAGTATTTTCCTGAGATTTCATTGGTCAGGGAAGACGTGTTTCGAAGCATGTTTTGCTTGTGCTGTTACAGAAGTCAACTGAGATCTACCGAGTTTGACTTTTTTTAACCCGAATCGTAGGTTTAACAAATCTATGAGTGATCAGCTCTTTCTGTTTGCATGTTGTGTGAGACTGAATACATTTTACTCAAGTTTACGAATAATAAGAGCAATCGTTGCAAATAGTAAACATGGTGTAAAAACTTTCGGGACAAAATACCAAATAAAAATTAAACATTTTTTCATATTGGAAGCTAACCTACAGTTTCTATTTTGGTACACAGAGCAAATCGTAGTTAATGTGACTCCACATAGCAGCATAATATCATTGGAAAATGAAAAAAAAAAAAAAAAGATTTCAAAGAACATCTTTGATTTTGCACAGTTGTTCTTAACTAACCACCGCTTTCAGAAAGACTACAATATGGCACTTAAATGGAAAATTTTATCAAAATTGTCATCATTTGTGGATACAGGAAAAGTACACGAAGAAATGAAAGTAGAAGATCGTAGCTTTACCTGAGAAACCGTATTTCATGAATCAGTAGCCATATAAACGAACTTCAAAAGGAACAGCACAAAATATGTTAAAGCCCACTGATACGAAGACCAAGTAGTTTAAAATACTTATTCCATATTAGGAGATAATCATAGGAGGATAGAATTATAAACAGATGGAAAAGTGAAAACAATTTCTGGTCTTTAAGATCTGACGAACTTAGTAGATAAATGTGTCAATTTGTAATCAATTAGTTGTCACTGCCATTTTGGTGTTTCGGATTTTGAATGCCCTTCTGACATACCTGATAATCCAAGAGACGTCAAATTGTTTATCAGTGATCGAATCTGCAGAATAAATCAGCACAATTTGTTAATAAAAAAAAACAGTCATAGCACTTTACCAACGAGAGTGCTTCTCATTTTATTCCATCATAAATCATTGACGTGATAGGCAATCTTCAGATTTCAGATTATGTACTATTTTTTTCAGTTACTTCTTCATTGATGTGAAAATGTTTGCATGATGTATTTCGACTATAAATTTATAGAAACCATGTAGAAAGAAAACATGATATCAAACATTACCTACTGTATAAACACATCAAAACATAATCATTATATTTTGTCGCAGAACATGTTGAGAGAACTAAGATTGAACAATATCCCAGATGTTCTAATTGGAACTGCTTCGACTTGGAGAAAAGAAGGCACTTCAAATAATTACCACATATGCAACTATCTTTTGGATTAATGTACCCGAATTGGCTAATGGAAGAAGATTCATTTTTATCCAAAAAAAAAAAAAAGCACTGGTTGTTTTTCTTATTCATTGATGCTTGCTTTTGGACTCCTTATTTATGAATCAGTGTTAAAATTTTAGAAAATTATCTCAGTAAGTGAAATTATTGAAAGGCATCGTTCGAGATAATCGAAATCATAATTTTAAAATTCTCATGTGAATTATTGACGTGACATCATGATATTTGGTTTTTTCAAGTACAAGGAAGGATGCAATTATCGTTAATAAAATAGTCATTCAGTAAAATGAGCCCTTTAATGTTTTACTTTCCAATTACGATTTTAACTCTTTAAAATCCTAATTGGTGGAATCCAAAGGTGTAGTCATAGTTTGGAGATTTCCCTTTATGAAATCAAAACTGCGATTATACTCGATCAAAAAGTTGGCAATGAATGAAACTCAAGATTCATACCTAATCAGTAACCGTCATCTGAAAACTTAACTGTACATTAACAAGCATACTAAACAAGAGTCAGTACACAAACAAGAAATTGTAATTCTCTTATAAATGTTTCGCTAAACGGAAAAAAGCGTCAATATGAAGTAAATCACTAGTGCTTAGTGGGATTTTAATAGTAAGCATTTCCCATGCATGTAGAAATGTAAGCACATCTTAAAAACGAAAAATTATGAGAAGTTTGCAATTAATCACAGTGTTAGGCTTCCTGCTAAATATGAGTCAGCAAGATATTACTAAGTGAGTCTGTGTCGGATTTTTGTTCTTTTTATGTTCTGAACTAAATCACAGCTACAGAAAGATTCGTGTAAGTGTGTCAAGAAGGTACACCTTTTTCATATAAAGCCTTCAATGAAAAGCAACATGCACGACATGATCTAGCTTTGAATTTATTGATGTTTTCTTCCTGATTATGCAATAGCGAGTGAATGGAAAGTGTTTTCATGTGTTTGTTATCTTATCATCTACAAATATTACTTGATATAGCAATCGCCTCAGTTATTTTTGGATATTGTTATCCTGATCGCCGTGGAGTTTGGAAAACCAAAAAAAGAAAAGGTCAACTGAAATGTACCGAATATGTTGAATGAAAGATTCTCATCGATGAAATCAACTTCTCATTAAGATGAATAGCACACGTTGTGCTAGTGAGCGGATGTGATTTAAATTTATAGCTGAAAAGTTTGGTTCTAGAGCGGAAGTATTTTTACTCACTTGTTAACTAACCAAATTTGTTTGGTAACTAGACCTTACATTTTGAATTTCTATTTTGCTATGTTTAGGCTTATTTTCTGAATCTGGCTTTAGTAAAGAAGGTGTATTTTGAAGGAATTCCTCTAATTCTACTTTGAGTTAATGTGTATCGTAGAAAAATTCAAATTTGCTGGTAACCTCGACTTTTCAAATCTTGTGCTACGCAAGTGAACGCGGAGGCGAAGGAACTTTGTCAAGTTTTACGAATTTACTCAGTACTACGAAGTGGTGCTTCAAGTGTGCCGTTTTTCGTAGTTTTGGTGCACACTGGCCGTCAGATTAAGAAATTTCTCATAAAGTTATTTGGAATTTAGTTTTGATGGTTTGTTTTGAAAAGTAAAATTTGGAAACGTGTTCATGAATCATGTAGGGTTTACAATGTGATCCGAAAAATGTAATTTTCAGATGTTAGGGTGTCATTTCCAGTAAATAAATTGTTTTTTGTGTTGTGAAGCAAACTTAAGACAGAAAACTGAGGCATGATTACTGATGGTATGGTTTATTTGGATTATTTATTGTAAAATAAAGTTGGTGTGAATGGTAGTTGGTGTTTGATTTTGTTTGACCACAATAAAATAAGAATACACATCATTGATTATGATTCTTCAGACATGGAATGCTAGGCTTTCGTAAAATTCTATTGCGTTTTAAGTATATTGAAAACGAGATGACATTTTTTGTTTTTGGAAACTTACATTGCTTAGGTAAATTCTTTTGATCTGGAACAAGTTCTAGATGAAAATTCGATGTTGTGCGTGAATCATGGAAAATGTTGACATTGCATAAGTATAAATCAATCTGTAAATGATTTTGTAATGGCTCCTTTGATTTAGATTTACTTCATGTCTGTTGACTAAGATCAAAGGAAATTTGTATTTTAGAAGAGGTCATCAGACGTAGGCTGTTGTTGGATGGAGATGGAATGGGGGATGATCGTCGTCTGAGTGTACTCCTAAAAACATTTTTGAAATGGTGTCAGATGGATAGTGATCCTACAGAAATGTGAGCTGCTGTTGGTCAATAGCACACTAATTAAGTGCCAAAACTCCTAATAGTCGTGTAGTTTATGAAAGGATGTTGATGCAGTTGGCTCAGTGTGAATTCACCATGGTGAAGTCACAGCTAGCATGTAAAATGAATGAGACTGAAATGCAGAATTACGAGTCTGTATTGGGTTCTGTTGCTCAACGCATTGAAGAAGCTAAAGGACAAATTGATGATGCCAAGAAGGAGCTGCACAAGGCCCGGCAGATTCGCAAGCATAGAATGGAATATGACCAGCTTGCCAAAGTTATTGCTGAGCAACCCGACAGACGTCTGATGGAACGCCGCCTTGCCCAACTACAGCGACAGTTAGCAAGCTTACAGGTTATCTTTGCATTATTCATCTTCTAGTCAATATCTGTCTGAAATCAGAATACTGAAAAACAGCTGGATGCCAAACTGGAATTGCGACAGAAACAATTCCATGCTTTGGTGGTACTCATTCATCAACTGCAAGCTACAGTAGCAAATGAATCCTATATCCCTCCTGTACCCATGGAAAATGAAGCTACTACTATGTAATTGTATTGGTATCAATTGTTTGCCAGCATGCTTAGCACTGTCTGTGCAATACATGCAGCAGAGATGCCAAATGCCTCAAGGAGCAAAGCAGGAGGTCCTGAACGAGGCACTTGACGTACAGCTAGTTGCTTTACAATGACATTAGGCACACATGCTAAAGCAGACTGCACTGCTTCTCCTAATCCACCCTCTGGATAGTGGTCTTCTACAGTGAGAACCCGGCCCTTGCAGCGGAGAGCTTGCTCTTTGAGTAACACAGAGTCAATAGGTTTCAGGGTGAATAAATCCACAATGCATATGTTGATGCTGCGGCTTGCCAAATCCTTGCCTGCTTTCATGGCTTCTTCCAGAGTCACACCAGCACCCACTACCAGTACTTGATCAGAATTACTTTTACATACTACTTTTCCTCTTCCAATGGCAAAGGATTCATCATTGGAATAAATGATAGGTGTGGCAGGACGTGTGGTACGAATATAACAAATGCCAGGTGTATTAGCAGCCAGCTCCATGGCCCTTTCTGTACTAACAGCATCACTCGGATAGAACACTGTGGATCCTGGCACCATGCGAAACATGCCAAGATCCTCAAGGCCCATTTGACTGGGACCGTCCTCTCCAATGCTGATTCCTGCATGGGAGCCTGCACAAGTGATGTTGGCCTGGCTGATTGCTCCCATTCGCAAGTGATCGAAAGCCCGTGTAAAGAATGCAGCAAACGTGGAGCAAAAACAAATGCAGCGCTTACGGCAGGAGGCACCAATGGCAACACCCACCATGTTTTGCTCTGCTATGAAGCATTCAACATATCGCTGTGAGTCAACCTGCATAAAAACGACACTTATCGAAGAACATGGAGGAATAGTTAATTTCTTACTTTTTTGATCATTTCGGAAAAAGTGGAGTTTTTGGTGTCGCCATCAAATGCTACAACACGAGGGTGTGCCTTGGCAAGTTTGCTGAGGGCTACTCCATATGCTTGCCGAGTAGCGTATGTTTGCCCAATTTTGTAGTTAGGCGGCTCTATTGATATCAATTCATCGCCGATAACATCAGGTAAATCACAGAGAGGTAGATTGGGTTTGAGCCATGTTTTGTTGGGGTTACATATGTATTTCTGAAGTCTTTGAATGACTTCTTCTGCCTTTTCACCCAGTGGCTTCCCGTGCCACTGCAGTTGATCTTCGGTGTCTCCGAGATTCCTGCCTTTATATGTTTGCGCCAAAATGGCTGTTGGCTTATTGGAAGTTTTCTCTGCAGCATCAAAGGCAGCTACGAGGGCAGCCACATCATGTCCATCCACAATATGGGCTTTGGCTCCAAAAGCTTCAACACGAGCTTTATATGTTTCCATGTCATGTTGTAGGGGCGTGGGGTCTGACTGCCCCAATCGGTTGATGTCGAAGATTACGACCAAATTATCAAGGTGGTAATGACCGGCAAACTGCATCGCCTCCCATATGGAACCTTCTGAGCTCTCTCCATCACCCACGATGCAATATACCCTATAAATGCAAATTATTCTTTTGGACAATCCGCGGTTGACGTCAACCTGTATGATGCCTTGTCAAAGTATTTTCCAACGTATGCCATTCCGCAGGCAATGCTCAAACCTTGCCCAAGGGAGCCAGTCGCGGCATCCACAAAACTTAGTCGTGGGGTCGGATGCCCCTCGAGATCAGAATCAAACTTTCGGAGGTTTAAAAGTTCTTCCAGAGGGAACAATCCAGCTTCTGCCCAGGCTGCATACAGAATGGGTGCGGCGTGCCCTTTGGACAAGACGAAACGGTCGCTGGAGGCTCCGCGCGGGTCGCTGATACGGTACTTCATCACCTTGAAGAAAAGCACTGCCATAGTTTCTGCGATGGACGCACATGATGTGGGGTGACTGCAAATGGAAACAGAATAAGCACACACATTAAAACTGCAAATGCATCTTGGGCACAAGCAAGAAACTAAATCTATTGAAACACATTAGGATAGGAGTTCATTTCCGTTGAGGCTCGTTGATGGAAAGTTTAGACAGCAGACAAGTGCGTAGACAGCAGTAGTCGCTGCTGTCTACGCACCGGACGGTCGAACCACCTTTGCTGCATAGCGTGGCTCGACCGCATTTCCACGCAGAATTCGATGTTAAGCATGCTGTTGTCTCCATCCATACATCTCTTGAGAGCGGAAACCACTCGACTCGATCGCGGGCTACCACGCTAGGGAGGCACTTTTTCCAACCACCCCTCGTTCTAAAACACCCTCCTGCTCTTGTTTTTTTTTTCTTTTTTTTTTTTGCCACCTGAGCTCATGATAGTTTTCGTTCTTGACTGAACAGCTGGGAAATTTCCTTTGAACATCAGTGCGCGCGACCTCAATGGAGCCTTAACAACAGGGAATGTTCATAACCAAACTCCCATGTGCGCAGCATAGACCCCACATAGGTGGTCCATTCCCTGCGCAGTTCCAGGCTTCTGCCAGTAATGATCCCTCTCTTTTTTTCAGGCAACTTTTACCTGTGACTGGCTTCCGGGCGACGTGTTTCTGAAACCGTATTTCGACCACCCACTTGCTCGATGGCTCGCGGGGCCAAGCATTTGCTTTATTCCGGAGGGCCCGCACGGGTTTCAAATGAAGCACGCAACCGAGAGTCTCCCGTTCCTGCTTTCTCATCCAACAACCTGAGCACATGCTATCCCCCTAACCTTGGAGTTTATCAAGGAGCATGTGTGCGCCGGACGTCGAAAACCTCCCCGCGGGTTCGACTGAGATCTCCGAGAACATTCCTCGCGACATCACCGCTCGCCACTTTACGTGATTTCCCGGAAAGCCGGGACGAGGCCCTTGCCCGTGCGAATCAATGTTCCAAAAACCTGGTTCCAGAGGCAAAGGAAGCAAAACACCGCCATCCAAAGACGCGCGCGCGCGCATCCATCACTGTCTGCTTGCAAGCAGAACCGCTGCCCGGAATCCAACCAAGGATTTCTACGGTTGAGCGTTTCCAAAGTCATTCTTTCCGCGAGGTTTTCGTGAAGACGTTCGATCCTGGATTTGTTGTGTCTCTCCAGTGGTTTGCCTTCTTCCGTCCTCACGGCTGAATCGGTCGTTGCGGCCAACGATCCTACTTGAACGCCAGTCGCGAGCTTCCAGGTACCCGTGCGTTGTCATGGTGAAGAATGGAAGAAAAATGGAGTGCCTCGGGTTTGGGAAGAAGTGCATCACCCTCCGAAACGCGGATGCTTTGCTGCCGTCTTCCTCGCTGCCTGAACGTGCAAACGAATGGAGAGGCGACCGACCACGGAGTTGGCGGAAAGACATCGCTCCCGAGAGCGACAAAATCCATCCAGTGGGCAGCTTATTTCGGATCTTCGCGCCTACTAACGCCTAGTCGTTCGCCAACTGCTTACGATGGAGGTTAACCGACTTCCCAAGTGCTCTAAATGGCAACGGACAATTTCTGGAAAAAGTCCCCTTTCCATCCATGTTTATTTCCCCTCCCGAGTGGCGGTTTCGCAAAGTAGTTTCCACTATCGACTTTACCAAAAAAAAAAAGACACGTTCGGACACAGTTCTTTGGAGCAGCATCCGTGCAATAAGAAGTCACTCCAAACTTGTCAGCAAGAAGGACTGGAGAACGTCTTCTGATACCTCGAGGCTCTTTGTCTGTTTAGCACGGATGCCGTCGATGCTGAGGGGAATAAGAAAGGTGCTGCTAAGATTGTAATCGTACGGATCGCACACAAACAGGATGCAGCCTTTATCCTATTCAAACAGCAGAAGTTCATTTCCCGTGATGCAGAGACCGTCCTTTCAAAACGCAGTGCCTTTTTTTTTTTTTCTTCTGGCATAGATAGGTCGAAGATGCTCGCCAATGAAACAACTTGGGGGAACTCCACCGCCCGCACCAAAATACAAACGCAGCTTTCCAAACCGACGAGCAGCAAGTGCTCCTCGCTCTTCCAACGAGAAGATTCGAGAAGGATGGAAAGGCAGGCACACCTGGAGTAATCTTCCAAGAAAACGAAACAGGACGAAACCAAGGAAGACGGTGTTGAGACTCAAGAAAAAAACACGTGATTGGTGATTCGGGTGTTGCACAGGTCAACCTGTAGTGACCCCCTCCCTTCTGCCCAAAGTATTTTCTAAATGTATGGCTTTTTTTCAAGTACTATAATAGTGCGAGGTTCTGTTCAGTCAGCTTCACTTGTTTCTAGTTTTAATAAAAAAAACGCTCCTAATTCGTGTTCCCGCGATGTGGTCGGCGTGGAGACAAAAGTATCCATACCCACCACATCGAGGTACATGCAGTGTGCCATCAAACGGAAACTTAAACAAACAGCAATAAGAGGAACTTTCTCTTTGGCTAGCTCGAGCTTTTTGTAATAAGAGCTTATTTTTTCCCCAAAAAATATTTCCAAATGTATCGATTACAACCGAAGAGCGAAATAGCGTGAGGGTCGTCCTCGAAAAGAAGAAACCAAGAGGAAGGGTGCAGAGAAAAGCACAGAATGAATTTTCCAACACGAACAGATACCTCGAGATGCTTACGTCCTCATCAGAAAAAACACATCTGCGGTGGACCCCTCACAGCACGCCAACATCATGAAATTTCACCACTCTTCACACCGCGTGCGGAATCCTTGGCAGAGTGGTGGTGCGGGCAATATCCCGTCGTGTGTATGCTGGCAACCGTGCTTTTTTCTTTTCTTTCATTTTTAATCCTCTTGCGCACGCACACAACAAGCATAATGATAAAATGGAAAAAAAGTGTTTCGATCACGATCATTTTCGAGACAATATTGTGCACACGTGACATCCGAATGGTGGAAACGAAAGCATTATCCGTAATGAAAGGATAATGAGGATGACGAGCAGCGTGACTGATGGGTTACCATACTCAAAGCTCGCCTACCTTACAATTCCAAGGTATCCTAATCCTTTTTTTTTTTTTTTTTTTTTTTTAATATTCTGTACCGATAATGATAAGACATCCCTTGCGACCCCGCCGAAGACACCGCAGTGCTTCCCGCCTCAACACCAAGTGAGAGAAAAAGCCGATGCCTTGCGCACTGAAAACCTTGGCAGGCGTGTTCATTGATCCACGGATGAGCACTCGTCGATGCATTTTTGGCTCTAAACTTCCGCAGTCGGTGGGTTGCGGGCTGTACGACCAACGGCGCCGACGGATACCGACGGTCGTTTCAACCACCATCCTGGGTCACATCTAGCTGAGCTGACCGAAGCCTTCACCTTCAGGGCAGCGGAGCGAGTTCCCCTGCGGAATTGGGCCATCCCCGGGGTGGGAAGGAAAATAGAAGCAGAAAAAAATCGAGGAACAGCCACAAGGCCGTACAGCGACTGAAAAGTAAAGGCGCCGCCACGCTCCCTCTCCAGGTGCGCCGCCCCCGCCCCCCCGGGCGCATGGTGCCCGACGTCTCTCTAGCGGTCGACGCTCGCACGCGCGCGCACGCGGGTTGCGCCCGAAATGCGTCGCTACGGCGGCCGGTTGCCCCCGGCGACACCCACGGCTCGGGGTAGGTGGGGGGAGGGAATGCTCTCTGCCCGTCCCCTCCCCAACCATCCACACTAGCCATCCATCCATCCACGTGGAAGAAAATGCGTCTCACCCGGATTTGCTGGCGTTCGTGGCCCGAACGCAGTCGATTCGTAGTCTGTACGAAATGTCTTTCAGCTCCTGGTACAGTTCCTCCTTGGTGCGTCCTCCTTCCATCTCTGCTTCGAATTTCGAACACGGTCCGTTGCCGAGGAGGATGCAGCGTGCACTGACTGACTGGGTTGCGATGGCCGCGCGCACACCTTCGGCACGGCGAACTGCCGGTATCCAAGGCAACCCCTTCCCCCCCCCGCCAGTGCCATCTATCAACGGCGCCTCGAGCGAAGTGGTCTCGAAAACACGCCCGCCGCGATCCGTGTTTGCCCCCGGGCGTGCTTTCGCGGTTCGTGCGCCCTGTTCACCGCGAGTGTTTCGGAATGCCCCGGTGGGAACCGCGGACGGTACTCGCACGCCGATCGGAACTCGGATGCTGCGCGGCGAAGATGATGCCCCGCAACATCCCAGCAGGGAAACGGCCGCCATCGGGACTGTGGGTTGCGCCTCGCTTTTCATCTGGTGGGGTGGTGATGACGCTGCTGCAAGAGTCCGTCGCAGTTTGGAAGACCGAACAGCAAAGTCGAAAAAGACTCCGGTTTTTTTTTTTTTTTTTTGCCGGCGCTGTTGTCGGGCCAATCCGCGCTCCAGAAGCTGCGGGGGCGAAGCAAATTTCCGATGGCCAAACCTCGAGCCCTTTCTTTGTTCTCCCTCGGGATGTCATCTCCAGAAAGCTAGGAAGCGCCATTCCAGAAGCCCACGCCATGGCAACGGGGTTCGCGATGCCCGGATACGTGATCCAGATGCATCTGCGTCTCTGAATTGATTTCTCGGCCCTTCAGCGCACACAACCGACCTTCTACGGAGGAAAATCAAAAACGCCTTCGGCAATCCCCTCGCCGATTCTTGCAAGCGAATCGGAAAGGCCAAATTTGTGCTCCCTCATTTCAGAGACCAAAGGATAGTTCGTAAGCACTCGGTAGCGCTCCCTTTGAGAAGGCCGACTTGGAAACTTTACATAGCGATACATTGTAATTCCGAGCAGCATCCGTAGGCCGCAGAGTTTCAAGTGATGGAATCATTTCGAGATTGCATTCATCTTCGATACTTAATTGGTGACGTCCAAAGGATTCAATTACGCATAGTAATTTCAATGCCGTCCACTTTTTAGAAAATGATTTTCCATTTCAAGGATAACACCACGGAAAGGACATCACATTTTCGCCCTTCCCATTATCCAAATTCGAGTTACGTGTGAGGACTTTCATTCAAGGCTTCCGGTTTTTTAGAACAGATAAAAAAACGCGGGGTCTTCTTCCGAGCTCTTCGTTGAAACGCATCGGTGGCAGCCAGAAATTTCTGGAACTGTGCCCCTGCAGTCTCCCCACCGTTCCCGGAATTCGTCGTGCGCCCCCTCGCAGCTTGAATGCAAGCGGCCCGCGGCAGCAATCTTCCCCGTCGCTGCCACCGTCGACTTCAATCCCTCCGTTCCCTCGTGACTCCCGGCGTCGGCGTTCACAAGGAATTCACCAAATCACCCGAATCTTCGGGACGTTCCCATCAACGTCAGCAGCCAGGAAGAAACGAGCCCGGAGACGAGGGGTTTCTGAAGCCATGTCGCCTTCTCCTCCCTGATCCCCCCCACGTGCGCCCCAGGACTCGGGCAAGGAGTTTCTTCGTGATGAGGGGTTTTTTTTTTTTTTTTCCGCGGTTTTGATCGAGCAAAAGCGTCTCACCACCGACGAGGTTGCACGTGTCAGCACCGCCGATCCGCAGTGGACACGGGCAATCCTGGTCCACTGGATGCTTCCTCGATGCCGCGCTCCAAGAGACGATCGGTTAATCGGCTGAACTGGGAGTTCTTCGCGTTTCGCAGCCGGCTGCAAGGAGGTGAGGTCGAATTTTCCCCATGCTGCCCATGCCGAGGGCCACCGTGCATCCCTGGCAGCTCCGATCATGCAGACATTCCCATCTTTTCTCCTTCTGTGAATGCGAAAACGAATCCGAGGCCTTCGGTCCTCGGGAGCGACGGAACGTTGGTTTCCATCTTGGGAATAAATGCCATTCGTTGCGTCTACGGTTGTGTCTCCGAACACACTTCCTCAACGGCATGCGGCCTGAGGTGAAAGGAAGGCCTCCTTCCCCTGCCACCGCCTCTAGGCCGGAACCCGCTGACCGAGGAGCATTGCGCTTGGCTGCTGCTCCGCCCGCCTTCCCAAACGGCAGGGACATACGCCACGAAGTCGCTGCCGACGTCTTTTCCTGCGAAACTCCCTCGGATTGCTTAACCGCCAGCTTCTCTCTTCCTCCTCACCCCCCCCTCATCCGGCCACGAGTTCCTTCGCCGGGCGGTTCGCCACCTTCCAGCCACGCACTGCCACTCTGTGCCCTCATAGCACCTGCTTCGCGCGAGCTTGGTCAGTGTGCGGCTGATCGCGAAGCAAAGTTCCGGCAGAGGCGCGTGGCCCCCTGGGGGGGGGGGGGGGTAGCCATCTTTGCTCCCACCACGGATGGTGGCCTCGCATCGTCGTCGTCGTCCTATCTCCGAGGTCTTCCTCGCGCTGCTGAACGTCAGCAGCACTTTCCGCCTGTCTGCAGAAAGTGCTGCCGTGCACCTCTCTTTTTGAAATCCCGCGGGCCGCGTCGTGAGAGACTGGAAGCCCTGCGTCACGCCTTTCCCCCTCTCTCCCCAGCTGGACAGCCGCCATGTTTTGTGCCTTCTGCGCATTTGAATTCTCTGGTCCGCTCGCTCCGAGAGCGGCTTCACAAGGAAAGGCGAAAAACCGTCCACCGATCTGGAAAAAGGAGTGCCTCCGCGCCGGTCTGTCAACGTAAGCGTGGCTGTCGTTCGCTCGCTCTGAAGTCTCCGCCTCTCACCTGGGTCACGGAACCTTTTCGGGGCTCCCCAGCTGGCCGACGAGAGCCTTGCTGGCTCTTCTTTTTGCTGCTTCGACGTACGGCAGCTTGAGATGTGCCGCGAGCGGGAAACTCCTCCTCCTCTGCCTGGGTACCCACCCTTGCACTCGTTTCGCCATGGCGAAGACCCTGCGAAGACTCCCCTTATGGCGAAACTCCCTCCATCCTCGGCCTTGCACTCGTTTTCGCGAGCAGCTTGCCGAACCGCGCCCTCCACCCCCCCCCCCCGCCTGAGAGCGCAGTCGCGACTGCTGCCATCAGCAGCGGCTGACAACTTTGCGCGCCGTTAGCGTGAAAGATGTCGGCAAGGGTAGTAGGGCCTGGCTTCGGACCTACCGGGGCAACATCGGCCCAAAGGATCGAAGATGTCCCACGGCAGCGCAGACGGTGAATCGAATTCTGCTTGTGCACGTGGAGTGCGCAACTGGTTTTTGCTTCTTCTTCTTCTTCTTTTTGCTGCTTTGACGCACGGTGGCTTGAGATGCGCCGCGGGCGGGCAAATTCTTCACTCATCTGCGTAGCTCCCCTCCCCGCTGAAGAAAAGGAAACGGATCTCTCGTTTACACTGCGAACCCTTCCTCGTTTCGTAGCCGACCGGAAAAAAAAAAAAAAAAATGCTTGCCATGACGCTAATCGCATTCGCGTTGTGCGGAGCGGTTTCCGCAAAGTTATGAACGAGGCTATCACACGGTGGGAGAGGCTAACGACTCGCTCGGCAGCGGAGGGAGCAGCGATCCCTCTTGGCGAACTTTACCCCCACCGAACAATCGCTCTGCCCCTCGAGCGCCACCCGTACGTCACCTGGGCAAGCATCCTCGTCTTCTCCCTCTGCGTCGGCGGCTGGGATCTGTGTCTGCCGACCGCAGCCACCGTCCACATCCGACAGAAGTCTTCTGCGCGCGGACAGTTCGGGGCACTTGGGGGAAGGTGGTTTCCCGTAGCTCCAGAGGATCGAGAAATGCTCCTTCCGAACATCGGGAAAGCCCTGGTTTCCAAGCGATCCCGTTTCCTTCCGCGCGAAGGACTTTTACGTGCGTTCCTACGTTGAACCACAAACGAATGGCTGTCCCCTCTTTCACCGTCCTCCGTTCCGAAAATAAGCGGCATCTCTCCGTGTCGGAAAATGCAAGCAGCCGTGCCAGGGAAACGATCTCCTCGGAAAGAGGAGGAAAACAATCCAGCGCAGGGAGGAGCTGATTTTAGATTCGCGAGTAGATTTGTAGACGTTGAAACCGTTGCTGCAAGCCTGCACAACAGGCGCGATCTGTTGCTGCTGCCCCTTAACCGACCATCACTCAGCTGTGCAAAGAAGGTTTCCTCCCCGCTTCCGAACGGGAGCGCAGTCCTCAAGTTCCATTTCCACCCAGGGGAGTCACCTTTGCCGCCGACCTCACCGCGTGATGCAACGCTTCCTTGGAACCCCGCGACGCGCGCACCCGACGCCGGCGGCATCTTTCGCCGGGACGTTTCGAGCAGGTTGGCGGCCGCCTCCGCTCGTAGGTCGCCCCTACGCGATTCGTGGAAGGGACGCGAGAACGTCGCGGGGCCATCCACGAGCGGACAGAGGAAGGCAGCGGTGCGGGGGTGGTGCAGCAGGAACCCCGAAATTTTCGAGGGAAAAGGGGGAGGGTAGAACCTGGGGTTCAGGAAAAAACCTCGTTCTCCAACCCACCACCACTGCGGTTGCTAGGGGGCACGGCAGGGAGCGGAGATCACCAAGGGCATCCAGGCGCCGTGCGCTCATTGATTCCCTCTGGCCATGCGACCCCCTTTAAATGCTTCGCTGTCTGTCTCGCCTCTCCGATGGTGAGGCGCGGGGAGAGCGCCTTCCGGAAGGAAGAAGGGAGGGGAGCGAAGGCCAACTCCGGAACGCGGAGAAGGGCGCTTGACCAATCCCGGAAGCACCCCCCCCGCAGCAGCAGGGCGCGCTTCACCGGGGGGTGAACGGCAAGGGTGCTCTCTGGAAGAAGGGAGACACAGTCCGGAGGGAGGAGCTCCTTGGGGGCAGCGTTCCGCAGGAACAAAAGGAGGTCATTCAACTGAGGTCAAGGTTGAGGAGAAGAGTGAAGGATGTTCACAGGCGCATCGACCTGACCTTGCCCTCCGGGGCTGCAGCGCTTCCCTTCCTCGGACGACAAACGTCCAGGGAGGAGTCTCTCTCGCGGAGGCAGAGGAATGCTCCCCCTCTTCTCTTCCGGCACGGGAACGTACCGCTTGCTCTTCCTCCCCTCCCCATCCCGCCTTTTGCCGGGTCATTCCGGGGACGTCCGCTGCAGATGCCGCAAGGGCGGAATAAGCCATGTTTCGCTAGGATGCGACTAGCACGGGGAGCGGCTGGCGCTCCGGGGGCGCCTGAACCCTGAAAAGGCTCCCGACGGAACACCCTCGACATTTCAGGTTTTCCTGGAATATCGAGGGCAAAGTTCAAAGCGTGTTCGAAGGGAAGAAGTCGGTCCAAAGTGCGTTCCCCGCTGAACCTAAAAGAACGGATGAATTCGCTCCGCCGTACGTCAGACTGGGGAAAACCCATTCGCAAGTGGGCAGTCAAGAAAACCAAAAGGTCATTCGTTCGCAGTGGGGTCACGGTGGTAGCCCGACGTCGTCAGCGCACGCCTAGGAGGCATTTCTGATCGTTATTGGGCCGCCCAGCTGGGTCCTCGCGCGGGGAAAATCAGGGGGGAGGAGGGAGGGAGAGGTAAACATCTATGTTCATCTATGCCATTCTGGCAGCGAACATAGATTTTCAAAAAGACCGGAACTAAAAAGACTGGGAGGGAAGGGGGAAGCAAAGGGAGGACGGGTCACAACGACCTCCCAGACATCCTCAGCATCCCGTCTCCGGAAGGCAGGCAAGTTGCGCGGCATAAGGGGTGCGGCAAGCTCGTTGCCATCCTCGGAAAGGGGGACACGGTGGGGATCATGGCGTCCCTGTGGTTTGACACCTGGTTGCGCCGGGGCCGTTTATTTGCATAAAATAAACATGGAAGTCAGTGGCAAGGTGCGTGATCCTGCCACGTTACAGAATATACAAAAGGAACCTGCCGAGATTCGGCGCGCAGGCCGGCGAGGTTCGCCACGGCAGCACAGGGGAAAGGGAGACAAACCAAAAGAAAGAAAGAAAACAAAGATACAAACACTTGGGAAGGGGAGTTCGGGAAGACATCACTGTGTGCTCGAGAGTGTCCTCTGTATCCTTGCCAGGATGCCGGCAAATTCCTGTTTCAAGATTCCCAGATGAGGCCATCTTGACGCTGTCCTCATGAAGTGAGGACGTCGCGCAGGAAGAGACGCTTCAGAACGTCTCTGGGGCTGCCCTCGGGGATTCGCGTGGGCGCGGCAAAGCGTTCTCAGAGGGGGAGGAGGGCAACACAATCCACTAGCAGGTGCGGGAGGGACTCTCTTCAGCATCACCTGCCGCAGTTCGGGTTCACCTCCACCCCCGAATTCAATGGTGTCGGCGGGCGTCGGGCGGGAGGTTCCAGTGGACCCTCCACAGTTCGGGACTTCATGTACCTCGGTGCCGTGTAGAAGGGGGCATGGTCCATCTGTCTTCAGAAGGCAGAGCCGGCCCCCGACCCGTTCCGGGATGGCAGGTTCCGCTTCCTGCCGCAAGAGACCGTCATTTGCAACACTTTCGTGGCCACCGTCCTCTGCCCTCCCCTCTTCCTTCTCCGAGCGGCATGAGGAAGCGGACTGAGATTCTTCTAAGAAAAGCCTTCCGGGGCATGCGGAGGTCCCGTGTCTCCCCGGGCGCTCTGTGGGAAGGGAGCAGCCCGGAGGCGACGTTCTGGCGACGTTCACCGAAGCGTCCCGGGGAATCGCAGTCAACTCACCTCGTTCCTCAACCGCCCTAGAGTTCACCGACGTGGGTGCCACTCGGCAGACAGTTGCCTTGGCTCAAGGCCAACCCCAGACCTCCTGCTCGCCGAAGAACTGTGGTTCTTGGAGACAGGAAGTTGCAGTTCAGATGGTGGGGGAAGATCAGCGGCACGAGCCTTGAAGAAGCGCGACATCTGTGGCACCCCAGCTGCGCTCGCTGTTCTCTGAAGGGGAAGACGGACTGCCCCCAGGAAGGCCCCGTGGGCATAGTAAACCCCTCTTGCTGCGACGCTGACATCCCTCCAGGATAGTCAGGACGGCCGCCAGCCCTCAAGAAGGGAAACGAACTGCGGGATCACAGGAAAGGAGCCCTGGGATGCTGGACGGCGCGTCAACTGGCGGACGCTTCTACCCCCGCCGTCTTCCCTGATGGACTCCTTGGAATCCCATCGGAGGGAGTGATTCCCGTGGTGCTCTTCGGCAGCTTTTTCCCTTCCTCTGGAGTGGCAGAACTCAGAGCATCGCAACTGCCGCATTGGCCATCCCATGCAACGCGCGCCTCCACCGCTGGACCAGGGTAAGTACGGCCCCAGAGGGTGGCAGGGGCGGCCAAAGCGAAACCCCGCCGCACCTGCTTTCGGAGTGCATGCTGCCCTCCGGTGTGCGCGGGGGGGGGAGAAGGGGACACGTCTGACCATGTCCTTGAACTTACCAGAAGACCCCTCGAGGACCTCATTCAGGTGCCTCCTCCCGCTTGGAGGGATGTCGCCTGCGGCGGATCTTGCAGTCTTTCAGCCTTCTCCACGGGACCGTGGTGGCTGGAAGCCCCCGACGGCAGAGGCCGGAACAACAGAGAAGCCGTCATCATCTCTTTCGTCTTCTCGTTCCTAAGGACTGCGGTGCGACGGTCGCGCCTGACACCCAACTGGGAGGAACTTACCGGCATCCTTGAGAGGGGGGATCAATCAGAAGGGCTCGATACCTTCCCTGATCCATTCCCTGATTTCCCCCCGTGGACCTCTTCCGGTGACTGCTCCGAACAAAGGACTCCTCCGGAACGTGGAGCTCTGGAAGTGCGCGCAGAGGAACGGCGAACGTTGCATACTCTCCTGCGCAAATCGCTGGGAGATCTTCTGCAGAATTGGACGCAGTGGTTCCGGGTAGCCGTCTCACCCCTCCCCGCTGCGTTGTATTCCCTCAGGGCAAGAAATGACAACAGCCAACCGGCGGGGCGGGAGTTCTCCTGCAACAGTGCAGGAATCGAAAAACTCCTAGACGACTGCCAGACGAGAGGGCGAGCTGGTTGATGGCTCCATCCTTCGTTTTCGGGCAAAGGGACTCTTCCAGTGGGGAGCAACCTGCTTGGTTTAACATCGGGTAACGCCGGTGCGGTTATTATTAAAAATAAACATACATGTGTAGGGCCATCGACCCTAAATCGTCCGAAAATGTTCGAAATTTGTTGAGCGGTAACCGGCCCGCAGACCGGCGAGATTCTCCTCGGCATTGGAGGGGACAAATAAAAAATAAAAAAAAAAGTATTTACAAAAATTGGGAGGCTTAGGGAAGGGATCACTGTTTACTGGAGGGCGTCTTCTGAATCCTTTCCAGGATGCTGGCAAGTTCCATCTGTGAGTGTCCCAGGTGGGGCCATCTTGCTGCCGTCCGCAGGAAGCGCAGGTCGGAGCAGATGACGTCCCTATCGCGTCGTCCTCCTCTAGCGTAGCTCCAGGCTGCCACAATCCCACGCAGGCAGCAAAGAGCTGCTAGCAATGCGGAGGTGAAAGGGCATCGCTCACGAAGAGGTGCTTCAACACGTCTCTGGGATTATCTTTTGATGCCCCAAGGGTCGTTGCGTAACGCAACCGCAGGGATTGGAGGGCAACACAGTCTACGAGCAGGTGCAGGGGACACAGTGCAACAGCAGAAGTGCCCACTCCTGCCACTTCCGGGGGAGGGTTGTTCTTCAGGGCCGGGGGCCACTCGGGGTCTTCCTGTGGGATCTCCAGAGCATCCTTTTGGTGGTGCACTTGGGGTTGCAGCATCCGTGAGCTGGCCCGTGGTACAACCACCTGATTCCTTCGCTTTTCCTCCGATCTCACATCGGACCACTCATTTAGTCGGCTGGTTACTGCCCAGGTGCTCCCTGAGGGAGGGCAGTAACCAGGCGGCTAGGAATGTTCCAGTCCACCACCACGCACACGTGGTGGTGGGCTGCACGATGATATCCTGCAGAGGGAGGTTGTTGTCGAAGGAGTGCAGCAGTCGCTGCCGCATCTCCGGGCTCGCTTCGTTGCTCTTGGCCCATGTGAGAACGGTTTCCTGCAACCAGGAGCTACCGTTCGCGGGCCGGCAGGAGAGCCAGGTGTTTGTCCTGGTCAGCTTGGCCACTCGCCGGAGCTCCAGTATGCAGCTGGACACGTTCCTGCTTGATGTACCCCCTAAAGAACTCGTCTTCCGTCCCTTGTGTGTGGACACCTCCGTGTTCCCGCTCCGATGGAAACGTTCAGGATGTTCTTCTGTTTCTGCACTGGGGGGATTCCAGTGCAGTCAGCGCCGACATCTGGGAGGAGGTCATTCCGGGGTAGCTGCATCCCTGAACTGTTTAAGGTGAGAGGAGATGGAGTCTCTCCCGCAACTTTTGTTGGGCTGCAGCGCCCTGGAGGACTTGTGGAGGAGTCTCGCTTCGGCACTCCGTCTACCGCAGGACACTGGAACGGATTTGCTGCAACGCTTCTTCGCAGAAAGAGGGCTAAAGAAGGTCTCTGTGATCGCGACGAGATGATGCATCAGCGCCATGGTGACAGCCTGCCACGTGCTGGAGTCAGGTTTGAAGCTAAGAGAGGCCGCCAGCATGGCAGCAGCCGTCATGAGGACAGCAGCAAGGTGGTCTCATCTGCCAGAGGTCGCTAGGCAGATCGCTACCGTCTAGAGCCGCTTCTAGAAAGGAAAAGAACGTCTTCAACGAAAGACCCTTGTCCCCACCCTCCTGTCTTTTTATTTATTCATTTGTTGTCCCCTCCCTCTGTTCCCTACTTTTTGGAAGCCGGCCTGCGTGCCGGTGGTTGTCCCGGATGAACTTTTTTATCGGGCATTTCTTGTATTTTGAGGGGATTCTTTTCCGCCCTAACTTGTAGTTTGTTTTAAGAAAAAAATAAACGTCCCTGCGCAACCGGGTGGCATTGTACTGCCATTACCCACCTTCATGAATGACTTGTTAATTTTTAAAATTCTGTTTTTGTAATATAACTGCTAAATTTATTTACTATTACTTGTCGAAATTATTCCTTTTTTTTTCCCCACAAAAGAAACGCGCCGGCGCTGCCGGGAGAAATGCGCACGAGAGCCGCCAAATCGGCGCCACTCTGCGCGTACTTCGCTCCCGACAAAGATCCGCTGCCAGGCAACCCCTCGACCACCAGAGACGACCCTCATTCCAACGGCGGGAGAGGGAGATTTCGCTGCGCAAGCAGCCGCATCCCACCAGAACGCCCGCCACGATGTGGCGCGTTGTCCCCCGTCGCCTCCCATCGTCAGGCAGCCGCCGCTGGCCAACCACGACCCGAAAGGGAAGGGAAAGCAGGAAAGCTGACGCCTGCACTGTCGAGCAGAGATGGAAGGGCGGACCCGCGTGCATCGCCGCCAGCGGGTCCACCGTCCGCAAGCAGCGGCCTACACGAAGGACCTTCCTCACCTACGCCGCCAGAGAGAGGAGGCGCCCAATGCATCGGCGGGGAGGCTCGGTGGACAAGCGGAAGGCGAAGGCATCGTTACGAGTCCGAGCTACGGCATCAGCCGCTGTCACATCCGCGGCGGCGAGATGAGAGCCAGCGGTGCGGCGCAGGGCGATTTCGAGCCTTTTTTTGTTGTTGGTAAGGGAGGGGGGGACATCAAGCAGCTCCGCAGCTTTAGAGACCCGGGGGAGAGCTCCGAAGGGCTCCTTGCATTCCTGGAAAGACCCCGGGGTGTCCGGCTGCTTCCGCCAGCGCCGCACAGGAAACCTACAGGCCAACCAGCGCCATCTCGCGGGAGAACTCGAAACCCACGACGCACCCTTCGTTCTTGGCGTCGATTCTTCTCCGGACTGGAGTTCGAACCCGGCGGAGGCGCGCGCAGGCGCACGGTCGCCCGAGCGGGTAAGGATCCCCCTATTGCCCCTCCCCTGACTCTGTCTGCGACCCTCTCGTGGATAAGACGGACCTTGGACGCCTTCTGACCAGCGGAGCCGTGCCACCCGTGCGCCCTCTTCGGTGCAGCTCGCTTGCCCCGAAGGCGCGCGCGCGCGAGCAGGTCTCCGCACGCTCGGAGGGCAGGTGGCCCCTGCCGCTGCCTGTCGATTCCGCGCGCTGCTCCGTCCCGTGCCGTCCGTCCAGCGGGTTTCTGGATGCGACCCATTCTTGCCGAATGCGCGCGCACCGACTTCCTGGCCTTCCCTCATCCTTCCCCCATCCATTCCCCTTGACCCGGTCACGCCGGGGCGTTTATTTATAAAACAAACCTACTTGCCTGTGGCAGGACGTTTGATCCTGCCACGTTACTTATGAATACGAAAAGGAACCTGCCAGGATCCGTCACACAGGCCAGCAGGATGCACCTCGGCAGTACAAGGGAAGAGAAGACAAACAAAAAGAGAAAAACAAAACGAAAAGCAGCAGTCAAAAAAGATGAAGGGAGGGGAGGAGGTTCGAGAAGGGATCACTGTGTGTTGAAGGGTGTCCTCTGCATCCTTGTAAGGATGTAGGCAAGTTCCTGTTTCAGGACTCCCAGATGGGGCCACCTTGACACTGTCCTCATCAAGAGGACAGCAAAATGCATGGAGTCCCTGTCATTCTTGCCTCCTCTGGCGTTGTTCCATGCGATCCCACGTAGGCAGCACAGTGCTGCTAGGGATGCGGCCGGCGAGAGGACGTCGCCTAGGAGGAGAAGTCGTAAAGGGTCCCTGGAGTTGTCTCCAGGGGTTCCTAGGGCTGCGGCAAAAGAGTTCCCAGAGAGGCCGGAGAGCAACACAGCCCACAAGCAGGTGCGGGAGGGATTCCCGCTCCCCGCACCGTGTCCAGTGATGCTGGCAGGCGTTGCACGGGAGGCCCCAGTGCAGCAGCATCAACGCCAACTCCTACCACTTCAAGGGGAGGGTGCGGGTGTTCATGAGCACCGGGGGTCACTGCAGGTATTACTCCGGAATACCCAGTAGCATGCCCCAGCGCCAAAGTCTACGAGGCTGAGCACTCGGGGTCGCAGCTTCAGTGACCTGGCCCATCGTCCACTCGCCCAGTCCTTTTCTCCTTCCGGAGATTTCTGCAGTAACCTCCCATCTAGCCGTAAGACTGCTGCCCATATGCTCCCTAAGGGAGGGCAGTGCAGCGGGGAGGGAGGTTCTGTTTTCCCATGCATTCTTCGCGGGAACTTCCAGGATCTTCCGGAGCTTGCAGTTGTTGTTACGCACCTACAGGAAACGTCGCACCTGTTCCGGGCATGGCTCCTGGATCCCTGTCCACGTGCGAGCGGTTCCCTGCGGCCAGGCAGCGCGGGTTCATTCACTGCCCTCCACCTCTGTCTATTGGCAGCACGAATGATAAGTCTCTTCCTGCTTTTCCACCTGATTGGCAGGCCACTGTCCAGTCCGTTTCCCACGCACGGATGGACGCAAAGCGGACCGAATTGTCATGAGGCAGGCGGTCCCTTCCGAGGACAGCCGGGCATCGCGATCCGACCGCCCCGTCGGTCGCTGCCGAAATGTGCAGGCTCGGTGGCGTCGGCAGGGCGACGCATCCCCCGCGGGTCGCGCCCTTCCGTCGGGAGTGACCTCCAAGCTCCCGCTGGGCCCTCGCCATGCACGGCAGCACGTTCCAGCTCTTCCTCCGGCACGGAAGAGCTCCGAGCCGCACGTTCCCGGTTTGCTGCCGGGGTCGCGTCCTTCCCGCCCGGGGCTGATCCGTTTCCCGCTCGCGGCCAGACGCAAGGGGTAATCGTCCGTGCGGCCCTCGGGATCCCTGTTGACGGCACCGCGCTCGGCTCCTACCGCTGCGACGCCAGGGGAAGCTCGCTCGCCGCCGGGACGACGGCGGACGGACGGACGCCCCCGGACGGAAGACCGGGATTCCTCGGCTGGCGGCACTGCGGACTGCGGTTCGAGGAGGGGGGAAGGGGAGGTCTGAGGTCTTGCGATGCTCGGATCGAGGAAGGCGCGAGTCGGGACGCGGAAGCACCCCCGACTCACGCCGGCGGTCCGCAGTGGCGCTCGACTGCAGCATCTGTCAACAAGTGATGGGCGCATCACGCAATGTATCATGGCAACAACAGCATCAATACTAGTTGAGCACGGTTAACAGCCACTGGCGATGAAAAAGCAATAATAGTGGGGGTGATTATGAAACAGCAGCAGTAATAATAAGAACAGCAGTAACGAAAACAATTATTAGTAATAAAAGACAATAACTAAAGCATGAATAGGAATGCTAATAATGGTAGTGATACAAGTGATATTGGTGATAATTTTGAAAGTGATATCCGGAAGGATGAAAGGTCATCCGGATGCTAATCTGATGGCAATGTAGTAGTGGTGGTAACAGTGGTCATAATAAGCAGTGCATCTCAAAAGTAATGGCGCGAGGTCAGGACTGGTGATCTTCCCATTCGAATGCCTGAACTGCCTGGAATGTGCGGACGGCATGTGTTGCTAAGGCGCGCGTTGCCGTGAAGGAGAGGAACCGTTCCTCCTGACCTCAGCCCTCCACGTCTTCGGTGGTACGCCGCAGCTTCGAGAGTGTTTCTACGCAGTGGACTGGCCAAGTGGTGGTCGTTCCGGGCTCCATAAAGTCCACCGAAAGCACGCACGCTGCCGTCCGCACACTCCACACAATTCAGGCATTCGAATGGGAACTTTTTGAAGTTCTCGCGCCCGGTGGCTACCACGCCTTCCTCCCTGCACCTCATGAAGTGGCCCCTTCTATCTCGAGGGGGAAAGTGGGGAGTCGGAAAGTGCAGTGCTGCTGAGCTGGCCCCACTCCCAGGCGGCGGAATTCCATGCAGGCGGTTCCAAAAAGCTCGTTCCACGGGATCAAAAGTGCTTGGAAGAAAAATGGTGACCATGTGGAAAGATGACACGTGGACGTCTGTGCTCAGAGCCACGAATGCATTTCTGCTCCTCCTTGTTCGTCCTTTCTTTCTATCCGATCCGCCATTACTTTTGAGATGTGCCTCGTGATAATGGTAAGAGTGATAGCAGTTAGCAAATAAAATTCTTGCAGCGCTTTGGCGGGAGTGTGGCGTCCTGCCCTGCTCCCTTCCTCCCCAAAGGTGTTTGGGCGAGCAGTCTCCTGCTCTGCATCTCGCCTGAACATGGGGACTCGCAAAGTTCGTGGCGCTCTCCGAAAAGGCCCTGGAGCAAGTGGGCGTGAAACCAGAGACGAAAAGAAAAATTCCCGTTCGAGTCATCCGAATGGATCGATCTCCGGGATCCCCCGTTCGCACAGCCCTTCGCGAGATTACCTCCGGCCTGCCCCGCCGAACATTCTTGGGCTCACCCTTTCGGGGTCGGGAAGCCAGCGACACGCCCTCCGTGAAGCCAGGGGTCGGCACCGCAAGGTCCGCGAGGCTGCAGGGTCGGGACAGAGGGGACTCCGAGCCACTGGAGTGGGAGGGACCGCTCCGTTGAATTACGAAATGCGCGGGGTGGGTGGAGGCTGCGAGGCAACAAAAAAATGGGAGAAAAGGAGAAGCGAACTTGGCTCTTCCCGAGATTCTTTGCTTCCCTGGAGAGTATCACTCTGGAGAGCGCCCCTCGACACTCCAGCTGCGCTCGGGACTCGCTGAAGGAGAGAGGACGGACCGCCCCCGGGAAGACCCAAGACGCGGTCCGATCGCTGAGAATTTCACTTTCTGCGATGCGCGGTGTGCAGTATGCCGGAGGGCTTGCACTTTCCGTGTCGCTCTCGGCCAGGAAAGCTTGACGCTGCCTGCACTTCTGCTCCCATCGCCGGCTCTCCCTCCAGAGGAATGCGGGAATTCACCCCCGCCCGCGTCGTCAGTCGGAGAGCAGAATGCAGCTTGCGACGTCTTGAAGCGGGAAGAAAGAACCTTTCTCCACGACGGTGACGTGCTGCCATCTCCGAGATGATCTCAGAAGTCAAAGGTGCTCGAAACTCGGGGGGGAGGGGAAGGGGAGGGGCTTTGCAGAACCCAGCGTCTTCCCGAGACGAGGAGAGAACCACATAATAGTACAGTGCACATTCGATATAATTTAAAGAAACCAAATTGTTGAACAGCAGCAACATGAGCAACTTTAGTAACACTACAAAGAGTAAAGATGATGATGGGGTATGGTGAATGATGATGATACGGTGTAAAATTTTATTCAAGCTTCTTCCCGTACTCCTCCTCTCAGGAGGGAAGAACCTCACGAACAGGGAGGCAGACACAGCGAACTTGAATGAGTGGTCAATGACTTTGCCGATTTTGGGGTTCTGGAACACGGTTGCCCCTCTCATCTCCAATTTCTTCTGCACGCTCGTGGGGGTACCCGGGTCATGAGCACGGTTTTCATCCGTCTTCTCCTTCCGCCCAGCCCGTAATCCCAGGGTCACTTACTACGTTCTCTCTCTCTCTCGTCACACGGAATGGCATGTCATGTCATGGCATGGCGTGTCATGTCTTTTGCTGAAGGTGCTCGGCCACCCATCTCTCCCCCGAAATTCCTCACTCCGTCCCAGCCGTTTCCTTGGGCTTTCCTTTCCAGATTTCGTTGGGGACGATGGTCTTCCCCGAGCCTCGCTGTTGCTGTGAGAGCCACGAATGGGAAGCTCCTTCCATTTCGGGACATTTCGAGATCGCCATCCCGTTTTTAGGTGTGGCCACAGCATGGGGCGACCGCAGTCCTCCGCGTTCCCTTTGCCTTCCACGATTTCCGAAATTGCTAATGTGTCCACGGCACTTTCACCTTCGTTCCCTCCTCGGTTTCACGTGGAACATCCAACTTTTTACTGGGGCAGTCCATGGAACTTCCCATGTTTTTCCGCATCTTCGACGCGGCTGGAAAAAGTTGCCTTCGCCGAACGACGGAAGGCTCAAAATGTTGACTGCACCGAGGGCTGCCCATGTCAAAAGTTCCTTTCATCGAAGGTCGAGCGTGCACTGTAATAGTCGCCACTGCAAAGTGATGATGATCGCTGCATTTTTTTTTTTTTTTTTCTGGACGGAGTGAAAGTGATTATGTCTCTGTTGTTCATGTTAAGAGCGCGTATTCAGAAAAGACGGGATGGAATAATTCATCGGGATGGTCTCATTTGCCGAAGAGCTAGTCATGACAACAAGAGTTTCCTGAGGTCGACTTTCCATTTCCAAGCATTTTTGGATGACTGTGCAGGTAGGTGCTGAAGAGACTTTTGCAGAAGGAAACTCAATCAGACGTGCGCAGCCACGCCGCAACCGCGTTAGGGGAGGAGGGAAGATGACGGATTCGCGAGGAAGTGTTCGTCGTTTGCTTGGTGGTGGTGGTGGTGGGGGGGGTCAAGTCGAGTCCTCTCCGACTGCATTTGCTGGGTGGCAAGGAGTCACTAAGCAACCTGGAAGGATAGTCTTCTTCCCAGGAGCTCGCCTCTTACAGGCCACGACGATGAGAGAAACCGAAAAGGTTTTTTCGCACGCGCCTTCCACCTTGACGTGGAGGTGAGGCGTGTCCACGGTCTCACCGTTGAAAGGATGGGATTCGTGCGTGGCTTGCGAGCGTTCGTTGCGCCACTCGAAGGAAGGTCACGTCGCGACTGGGACACCAAAAGGAAGGAACACTAGCGAGACTTCGGGAATCGACAGGGCACATCCAATTTGGAAGTTTCTTGGAATCTCTCTGAGAAGGAGATGAATCGCTGCAGGAGTCTCTGCTGAGGCACTGAGGTGGGAGGCTGCCAAAGATTCTCGGTCGACGAACTCTTCTTCACCGAGAGTGAGGATAGTAGTAGTAGTAGTAGTACTAGTAGCACCACTACCAACAACAACAGCAGAAATAGTAGTACAAGTAGTAGAGACAGAAGTAATAGTAGCAGCAGCAGCACCAGCAATAGCAGCAGTAGTAGTAGACGCAGTGATAATAGCAGAAGCAGTAGCATAAGTTAGTAGTAGGAGGAGGAGGAGTGCAAGAGCAGCCAACGTGCCAAGAGAAGGTCCTCAACTTGGAACCTCGGACTCTTTTTTGGCGCTGTGGACATCGTTGGGTTGGGGTGCAACTCGCCCGGTGCGGTGCCAACTCTCGGGCCCAGCCTAGGCAGAAGGAATGAGCCACTTCCGGCTCGGGTGGCCGAATGGACCAGGACGTTGCGGGCACGAGCTGGCCTCCGATTTCCCACCACGGCCCTTTCGCTTGCCGTGCAAGGTTCAAACTCGACAGCCGATCAGGCTGGATTCTGGAAATTTCGATTTTCGACTCGGCCAGATTTCTTCGCTGCGCCGGGTTTGCAGCACTGGAGCTCTGCAGCTCTGGAGAGAGGCGCGGAAGGTGAGGAGCAGAGAATGAGACCAGTCTCTATGAGGGTTCGTCAGCTGCCGATACTAGGCACATTGGAACTCGAGCATGCTGTCCTGAAGACAAAGGTTCCGGAAGTTGGCTTGCCGCGACCGCTTCCAGGGGCTTCACATACCGCTCCGAGTCATCCCAGCAAGAAGGAACACCCAATCGCTAAATCCCATCCTTCTCTCTCTCTCTCTCTCTCTCTCTCCCCCCATCCTGGAAAATCACTCTGGCAGTTCCGGATTCGGAGAAGCGCGGTTTCCCGCAGCATCCTCCCTGCGTGCAGCAACTTTGACGGCGAAAACCCCTCCCCAGCGACTGAAGCCTTTGGTGGCATTTCCTCTTCTTAGGCTGTGTAGGTGGCTGCTGCCTCCAACAAACCAGCTGCCAATCGCATGCCGATGAACGCCCTACTATAAGTCCCAAGAACAATCTGTTGGTTCCATCTCTTTGACTGGATGCACGTTCCGGTACATCCACTTGTGTCACACCGAAGTGATGAGCGCCGTGCGAGCACTCAGATAAGTTCAATTTGCCGTTCCCTGATAAATTTTCGGTTAAGGCCTATTGCCATACACGTGAAAGCATCACATTCGCATGTCCAATATTAACATACAGTGGTTAACTTGATTCTTTCTTACACTGCACCTTGATCAGAACTACTGATTATCATCAATTAAGAAAACCACCTTTCAGTAATGAAAACAACGGTATGCGAATTGGTAATTACGAAAGTTTTTCGTGGATTATAAGCCACCAAGGAAACTTTATGGTTTGCAGTATTGCCAAACCACTGAAATCCACCCCCCCATGTCTGCTTGACAAGTGCCGATCAAAATACCGAATGTCGAAATCTCAGATCATAAGAAATAACTAAAAATACATCTATATATGTATATATATCAATACTAATATATATAGATTATATATATAGTTCTATACATATATACATCTATGTGCACATCTGCATATATATACATAAATATATAAATCTGTATATTGATCTACATGGGAATACAGAGTTATTTATCTATAAACATACATTAATCTAGTACAATCCTCATTAATCCATATATACCCTATAGATAATCCATACATAATCTATACTAAGGTATATATAAATATAGATTATTAAAAATAAATATATATGCCTATTACATATAAATATATATTATATTAATGCATGTATATACTTGGATTAATATACAAAATTATTTTAATATACATATTTCTTATTATTTATCATCATGCTCATTATTTATGCAATGAATACGTATAAATATAGATTAGTAAGATATATTTGAGATTGCAAAAAATAAACATACATGTTTATTCTATATCTTAATACATATTCATGTGTAATGAATATACATTAAACGTTGATTTGTTTTTATGTATAAATATATCTTTGTATATATTTATCTCTTAATCTTTAATATGCATATTACTCCAGATGTGATGTGTACAGATTTAATTTGTGTTAATAATAAAATTTTATATAATATATTTATCAAACTAAATATATGTATTCATATATACATAATAAACATGTATTCATTTTCTACATTCTTTATATGTTTATGCATATTAATCTGTATACAATACATACAGATTGAATATATATTAATATTAGTTTAGTATATGTATTTATCTGTGAATCTATGTATTGATCTATATAATCAACTTATGTATTTATTTCTTTTATCTTTCGAGATCATGACGTTCGGGATTTTGAACGAAACCCCTTGCTTACCTATTACCTACACTGAAATGCCCGACTCTGCTTTATTCTACCTCACAAAAACAACAGCCAATTGATCAAAACACTTCCAGACAGGAAGTGCACACCTTCTGTCGCAAAAGAGGAAGGCAGGAGGAACAGCGACTGCATCCGCACACTCGGGGACCGCTGGCCCACCCTCGCTGCTGCGATGCCCTCCCTGATGGAAGATCTGGACAGAGATGTTGCGGCGAAGTGGGAGGTTACAGTGACAATCTCCGGAAAGGAGAAGATAGGAGAGTGGAAGACGGGCCAGCTAACAGACGCTGCGACCCCGGGTACGCCTCCCCATGGACTTCTGCGCTGGGGCGCGCTGCCCGATGTTCCCATTGAACATCTGAATTGGCCCTTGGTGCTTATGAACACCTCCACCCTCCCCTTAAAATGGCAGGAGTCGGCTCTCCTGTTGCAGCACTGGGGACTCCCCTGCAACGTCCGCCTACACCACTGGACCTGGGGAGCGGTGGACCCCAATTGTGTCAGGTGTGGGGAACGGGAGTCCCTTCCCACCTACTTGTGGATTGTGTTGCCCTCCGGCCCCTTTGGTTCCGCTTTGCCGCGGCCATCGGAATCCCCTGCGGCAACCCCAGGGACGCTTTAAAAGCCCTCTTCGTTGCCGACGCCCTTCGGCCTGCGGCCTCGTTAGCAGCCCTGTGCTGCCTTCGCGGGACCTTCGCCGCTTGGAGCAAGGCTGCGGGAAGACCACGCGATAAGCGTGCCATCCAGCACGCCGCCGAATTTTCGAGGAGGGCGTCGAGATGGCCCCACCTGGATCCTGGAATGCAGAAAGAGCTTGCCGGCATCCTGCGAAGGATGCAACGGCCCCAGAAGCAACAGTGATCCCTTCCCGTACCCTCCCACCTTTTCTTTTTGTTTATTTTTTCTTTGTTTATCCCTCTTCTCCCTGCTGCCGTGGTGGACTGTACCGGTCTGCGAACCGGTGACCCGGCAGGCTCTGTGTTTCTTCGTGCGTGGCTGGAGCATTGCTCCAGCCACTGCACGTCTTTGTTAAAGTTTATTTTTTTAATAAACGCCCCGGCGGAACCCGGGTGAAAATCGAGGACCGCTCGCCGGCAAGCGACTGGCAGAATTCGCGACGGTCACTAGGTCAAGACCTGATGCGAACCCTGCCGGCTATCGTCGGCCCCATTCAAGGTCGCCTGCAGCATGTCGTATCACGAAAGCTGATCAAGGAGCAAGTGCAAGGGCGTCATCGATCGCCCGTTGAAATCCAAATGCGATGCACACCTTCCTGTCACGTGAACAACACCTTCGACACCTCCGAGGAGGTGCGTCAGAATAGGGTGCGCCACCTACGCGTAGCTTGCTCCTAAACACCCAAAACCCTGTTCCAGAGGGGACGGAGACAGGAAACAGAGTAAAGGCCTCTCCGCCTCCATGTCGACGAAAAGACGTCCAGGCACCGTCCGAGACTTTTACTGGTTAGCTCTCTGGGAGCGCTTATGGCTGATGAGTCATGAGAGAGCTGGGAATCCCGCCGCAAAGTGGGGCGCCTTATGGTTGTCTTAATCACCCCTCGTACAGCCGTGATATCTATTGGACCCGTAGGTCTAGACGTGCTTTCGATCAGCTGATAAGGCAGAACTAAGAAAGTAGTGGAAGGGGGAGCCACAATGAATGAAAAGATAAAGAGGAGTTTCAGCCTCATGGTGGTGACCACGATTACTGAGGGCAAGAATTCGGGCAAGAGGGGGGAGGGTTGTGTGGAAATGGGGTGCTATGTCTGGTGCCTCGAGCACTTTCGATCTCATCTGATTCACCATGGTCCTAGGCTCCCTTGCGCTTCACTCCCCAGTCTTAGACACTTACCCTGAGTAGGAGTGCCGGATGCGGACGTTTTCCTGAGATCACACCACCTCTTTACGTTCTGGTGACCACCGTCGCTGGCATGTGACAGGAGACTGCCGGAGAGGAGACCACGGAGCGAAGCAGGAAGAGATCTCTCCCTTTCTCCACCTCCACGGCGGATCCATCCCACTCACTCCTACTTATTGGCGGTCACTCCCACCCTCACTGTCTTCCCAGCTCTGTCTCCAGTGAGGTCGGACCCTCTTCGCCTTCCCTCGGCACACGCCGATCCCTTCCTCCTCCTCCCCTTCTCCTTTCCCGAAAGCAATCCGGCCAAGTCTTCTTCCCTTTTCGGGAAAGAGATTGATCTGCGACTGGTGGTCGCCGCACGTCCTCCCTCCCCCTGCTCCCACCACCACGTTTCGAAAGCCGGAGAAAGGCATCCCAGAACGTTCCCTATCCACCTCGTGCTCTCGTGAAGTAAAGAGATGACTCCGGAAGATCCACTCGACTTGGAGAGACGTGGGGGCGAGGAGGTTCAAAGAAGGGGCAGGAGGAAGGACGCCCAGCTAGCCTACCACCAGGAAGCGTCTGGAGAGGAACCCCTCACAGACCTTCCTGCCAGATGCAGCGCTCCTGTCCCTCTGGATCTCTCCTTCTCTTGAGTCCCCTCTGGGAAACCTCCAACAGCGCTGTTCCGGGGAATTGGAATCAAGAAGAAGAGAGAGAAGAGCGCGCGAGTGCCCTAGGGTCTTCTCCGAACCGGAGGTGATTCACATTCCCTGTCGTCTCAAAGAGCATCCTCCCTCCCCCGCTCTCACTCGTGCGCCCTGGATGTCGCCCTCGGCTCGCCTAGCTCGGATCCGCCACCGACCTCTCCCTTTCACCTCTTCCTCAGCCCAGCTCTCTCTCTCGCTGTGGCAATGCACCTCCAGACCCCTGGTCACCAGAGTACTGCAGTATTTGGACTAGAATGGCCATTTGGCAAGATTGTCAACCATGACTAAAAGAAAATAGCACTTTTGTTCCATGAAGTAGAGTTTAGTGTTAACGGACATCTCTTCTGATAAAACATTGTTCATGATGTTCAAGAGCAAACGTCATGTTTCTGATGTTTGTGGTAATAAAAGGCAAAGCAACAACTTGTTTTTACAGTTGCAAATTACCACTGAATTCAAAAGAATCAGAAGGTGAGATCCGTTCGATAAAATCTGTTCCCGTGATTACCTTTACAGTTGTCCTGTAGTCCATACAGTCTGCTTTTATTTTCAGATGAAAAAAAATTCTGAAAGTTACAAATTACAAACGCTGGCTGCCTCACTAAACAGAACCTTTTCCATATTTTGAAACAAAGCTAGGAGCATAATTCAACATTAGAATTTGGTGTACAAACATCGATTCGCTTCTTGTTATAGTACTTGGGCTTAAAATATATACTTGTTTGCCACTGAAAGCACTGCTAGACGAGAAAGTGGGAACACAACGATATTGGGCTACAACGCTGCAGAGAGAACATGTAGCTGAGGGAACAATTTTTTTTCGTTCAAGATCTCAGACAAACGAATGGAAGCACAAGAAGATCTCTACTTTGCATGCAGATGACTGATGCAGTTACACATTTCCAGAACAGGTAGAATCCCTGCTGACTTGACACTCTCCCATGTCATCTCCCTTATCACTGCTCATTGAGTGAGCACATAAAACTTCTCGGCTTGGCGCCTGTGCAAATGCAATCAACTGCGTCCACAAAGTCAATCACTCTTCTTGGCACATTACAGAATCAAAGGCAAAATGGCACGAAAGGAGTCAAGAAAAGCAGTTCTCAAGTATTCGTGCAGTCTGGGAATCCTGGCCGGCAACCTGACGAGAACCGGAAGACATCAAACGAGGGATCTGATTACACTACTCTCCTGGACACCTTTCGTGTTAGCTGGTGCCTGTCCACTAACGGAAGCAGCAGAGAACCACAGAAGCATTCAGTTGAAAGCATAGGAAACTGATCAGGAAATCGCAAAATCTGCACAATGAGGGAAAAACAACTTCACAAAACAAATATCCTAAATGAACTCGAAGAAGTAGAGGCAAGGTAGGTTGCAAGATTGCGAGTTTCCATCTAGCCAGTCTCTAATTTTGTATGATATTCTGCCACGCTGTTGCATATTATCTCAAAGAACGACACCCAAACCACAAACTTTTATAAATTTATTGGAACGTTCTTTAGGTCGGATGTTTCAAAAGATGTCAGAAACTTCTGAGTTTAGCTGACACTGTTGCCACAGCAGGAGCAAGAACGACTGGCCATCTTAAACAGATCTTTCCTAATGTACGTGGAAAGTACTAGGTTATACAAAATTTAACGATTACAATGTTTTGGGTTCTTCATACCAGATCTGTTGGTTTGCAGCATAATGCACGGAATTCATAAAACAGAAACCGCTCTCTTGAATCCCCAGTTCATGCATTTTACGGGATTGTTATTGTGCGTGTTTTTGGCAGCTGTATTGAAAATTTCCAATAATTCCACCATGATTACTGTAATTTATAAGCAGTGAGTTCTATTAGTAAGTTTGCCGTTTTTTTGACTTTCAGAGATATACTCATAAATAATCTGATGTTCCCGTCGTTCAATTAAGGCTTCATTGAAGTTGGGCCACTTTCTGTCATTTTATTACTAAAAAGCAAAAAGATGGCAGTTGCAGGGTTATTTTAATATTAATTTTCATTTCAATGCATATTTTGTATTCAGATTATGCTTTCAGTGTTTCTAGCACAAAGTTTGTTCAAAAAAATCCAAACTAGTGCTCAAGAGTGTACTCAACAAAAGTAGAAATGCGCAGCTACAAGTAAAAAAGAAGGTACTCTGTAGTTATTTCCAAAGAAGCATTCGAAAATTACGAATATTGTGCCCATCAGTGTTATGTTAACATTAGGTGGTGCATAACTCTAGAAAACAATGGTTTTCAAACCTTGTGTTAAAACCACAGCTGTTTTACTAAAAATATACTGCAGATTTTTGTATCTTGAAATAATGAAATGCAATTAGCAATAAAGGAAAGATTAATAATACAAAGGAGTTGGAAGATAAATATTATGGCTTGGTAGCTACAGGATGGAGGTGGGCTTCAAACATCGAGAAATGATAGGAAATTATAACAACCAGATGGAGAAGAGGATTTTGAGGTGATTAAAATATCAAGAAAACGGGATAAACAGAAGATGAATAAAAGTATATGAAAATGATTATGGGTTTTAAATCGAATTTGTTTAAGGATTGAAAAGCAAAAAATGAAAGGATCACTGATCTCACTGGACATCATGACTGCTTGGAGACAGTGAGACATTGCTCAACCACCCTTTCACTCTTGTGCTTAGTACTTTCACTGAACTTTGTTTTTGAATCTAAATGGTTACAAAGTTAAGCCAGGAGGTCCTTTAATAATGTACAACAGTATAAACTGAATTGGTTAGAAATACTAGGATTTCCTTCCGAAAAATCTTATCAGTTTATTTGTGTTATCGATTTATTTGTCTGTTGAGAAATTTTCCTCAATAAATAATACAATAACATTAGTGTTACATATTACACAAGCTTGCAATACATGAAAATTCTGAATAAATCAGTAAATTTGACATGGTGTAGTTTTACATTTGGTCATCAAAAGATGTCCAAAATTGGTTATAATAAGATTTGCTTTTACTGTTATCAGTAGGACTTACTGATGATTTCCAGTGCAGCAAAAAGAAATTGCTTATATATACATATATATATTCCACAAAAACTAACATAAATCAACCATTTGAAAATTTGAAGGATCATTTGAAATTTCTTATACCCCAATGCTATACATGTATGAAACATCAATATCAGTTGATTAAAGCATCTCTTGAGCTGTTACATTCAAAAAGCTTCCTAGATGATGAACTAATTGCTAAAGTATTGTCAAAACCATATGTAGTTTCATCTGAATGCACTTCATAAATAGTACTGAATTCAGGATCCTTTGCATAAAAATTCAATGTAGATGATGGCTGTATAGATATTTCATGGTCTAAAACAGCATCTGTTGTCCTAGGATGGGAGTCTTGATTAAAATGCTGATAGGTTTGGAGACTATCAATAAGATGCACAGCAAAACTTGAAGTGGACTTGAGTAGATTGGCATAAGCAGTGGTAATTAAATTATCTTTATTATGAATGGCATCAGGAGTCAGTGAGCAAAAATCATAATGTCCTCCTTTCAGAACTATACTATCTGGGTATTCAGTATTACTCAAAACCAACATAGTACTTGAAACATGATCGTGTACCAATGTACTTTCAGTTGTTTTTCCATCATATAGTTGGCAAGCAACGTAAATCAAAAAATACGTTGCATAATACATTTCTGAAATTCGAAACGATTACGGGTTTTGAATTCTCACTCTACCATGGTCTGTAAATCTTTCAACACTTTGGAAATTGACAATCGTGATTTAAGCTGCAATAACCAGCAAAACATTGCAGAAATGACATCATTCGTATAATGACAAATCATTTGTTTAAATTATCGCCCTTGAATCCGCGGACTAAAAAATTTTTTCATTCCCAAATCTAATACACAAACTGGCACTTCATCGCCATTTGATTAAGACCCTGCATTTCATAACACGAACCATCTGATGTAACACACGGAGTCATCAGATCAACCAATGATGCAAATCATGCGCAAGCAATGCTGGATTAAAGTCCTTCAAACTTCTGCAAACCTACAGGCAACAGCTGTCCGGAAGAACAATAATGTCAGGTATATAATGCCCGTGAGTCATCCAAGTGATGCACTTTCAAATTTCCCAAAGTATGTGCTTTAGACAAGCATCTCACATCAGACACGATACCCACTCAACAACGAATTCAGCACGCGAACACCAATTACCTTTGCTCTAAAGTATAGAAACCTGCTTGCAAGCAGTTGACTTCATTCGTTTCACTGAGATTCGGAGGTCATGAGAGAGCGTTTCTGTTTTCTGCATTCTGAAAACAAAACAACTCAGACGTTCACCAAATCCATGCTACAGGTAATGCATAGGTATCGGCAAATCACGTGATCGTGAACAACCAATTGGATTTCGTTGCTGCATCAGAGTTCTACATTGCATGCTGAATTACCACAAATTACATAAGTTTCGTTTAAATAAAATGAATATTCCACAGAAGCTGAAAATCTTTTGTAGTTTAAAATAATTAAACGTATCCTCAATCATTCGAAATGCTACCAACACTATGAATTAGTACTGAAATGTACGAGTTGTTTTGAACGAATCTTTTGTGCTTCCCTCAGTTTGTACACATTCTGATTCCAGTTACAATTGATGCCTGTTGAAATCCTTGCTTTGATTTTGATCGTTTATTCATAAAGAAAAGCAAGCAAGTTTCACTGAAGCAAGGATTTCAACAGGCATCAATTGTAATTGAACATACCAATACTAATCAATCTTGAAAATGAAACAAGAATCCAAAGTTCTTCATAAAATTCCTCCTTCAACTCCAAATATGCAAAATGAAACTTCAATATCCAGATTTTTTATTGGCAAACTTATTTTAAAAACCATAAAAGCGAAAATTGTTTTTTAATGCATGCCTATTTGAAATTAAAGCATTTTCGGTTAAACCGACATGCATATTTAACCAAAAATGCTTCAATTTCAAATTCGTTCTCAACCGCAACCTTGAAAAAATGCCCATATTATTTCATACCGATAAAAAGGCACCAAGAGGAAAACTATTCTCCTTAGAAATAACTAAATTTTGTTTTTTACTAATACAATTTATGCATAGCTAGTTGACTTTTATATCATATAAATCGACATCGATTGCCGGATCATTTTAAGATCTGCTGGAACCAGGATATAGTGTCAAAAGCAGACTTTTAAAATCATATTCTACATGATCATCCCATTTAAAAATTATTGTATGCTTTTCTCAGCATCCATTTCGTTTGGCTCCTGCATGTGTTTTTGGAATTTTTATGAGTTTACTACTACAACCTGCATGCATGCATACCTAATATAAGCGTATTATTAAAAGCAATGTTTTCTCGCTACATTTTTGTAAAGACACCAAAATTCCTTTGACAAAATCTGCTCTCGGAGCTTTATTGATCTGATTAATCATTTATTCATTCGTTCCTGAGGTTTCTCTTCATGATATTCCTGAATGTGAGTTTTGAACCTTTTGCGGATGGTTGTCTAATTTTGAAAGACATTTATGGGAATTCAAGCGGAACCCTCCACTCGCCGTTTTCTCTGCCTTGATGATCATAATCGTTAATTATAAATAATGTTTTTTTTAGAGAAAAACACATGTTAAGAATGGAATGACAGCTTTTCCGAGTTTTTTAGCTTATGGATGTTTCTTTACATCCCAGTCCTCTATTCCAGATTGAAATTTGGAATAGGGGATCGGGATATTTAATCTAATTATATCCGAAATAGGGGTTTATTAAATGTTTTTTTTTTTGTTGTTGTTGTTATTGTTGTTTTTTTTAGTTCCAGCTATCAGGATCTTTTCATTTGCTCAAAACCATCGAATTCCTCTTCATCATTTGTATTTATTTCGTTTCACGATTTTTTTACACAACAAGTAATTCGATGGATATGGAACGGCCTTTCATGAATATGGAAATCTAAATTATGGACTGCGTCCTTTTCCCAATCGAATTTTGTCATTTTGTAATCCAACATCGTTTTTTCCCCCCACATCCAAGTGAATAACTGTTCAGCAATGGATGGGCAAACGGCAAGAAATAATTTGCTGCATTTCATTCAGGTTAAGGCAGAATGGGTAATGTCTGCCCGAGAATTTCGTTAGGCTTTTCGTGGTGTTCTACGAGGGCCCCTTCGAAAAACGTTTCTGGCATGGGAGTGTTTGCTGGTAAATCGAGCACGTCCCCACGACTCGTTTCTTTATTTTGTGTTTTCGTAATGCCGAAAAATTGACCATTTCGTGGATGCCTTTTTTTTTTTTTCTTTCTTTCTTTCTTTTCTTTCTTTTTTTTTTTTTTTTCTCCTTTCTTTCCTCCTCCTCCTCGGTGGGGCATGTATTCATGTTTTCTATGGGAAGCAAGCTTGACATTGATATACGAAAATGCAAATAGAATATGGATTGATTGTGAGCATGTTTCGAAAATTCGTGAAATGATGTTTTAAGCAATGGATCACCGTGCAAAGTATTTATAGTTGCAGTTTACGGGATTTGGGGAAAAAATGGAGAATCATTTGGAATCACTGAGATTAATTTGTTAACAGGAAAAATTCTTCACAGCTAATGTAACAGCTATGATGATTTTTTGTTAAACATGGATCAATCTTTCTTTTTAGTTGTAATGTTTGCTTGAATATGCGTTGGTTCATAAAGACATTTTTTTATGTGGACAGTCATTTAAATATCTGTGGAAGATATGACTGTATAAAATTTGTCATCCAAGGTAATAAATAAGTTGATTCCTTAACCTTGTTTCACACAATTTGACAAAAAATTGAACTAACTGTGCATCATTTTGTATTAAATTTGTAGAATTCAAAATTTCATGTAGACACATGTGGGTTGCACCCTTTTTTGTTTTAAGTATATATATATGTAATATTTAACATTGATTATATGTAATATTCGCGAGAATATTCATATTACAAATATGTGTGATAATGTAAATATTTTTCATGCTTTTTAATAGTAATGTGCATTATTTAATTATTGATGATGTGTTATTTGTTTTTTGTTTTGATGTGACGCATCTTCAAGTAATCTGAATGCATTGTTATATTTGTATTAGATTGCTGACGTATATAATATATTCACTGTATTAATTGGTGTGATATACTTTTAAAAATAATGGCAAACTGGAATTTCTGGTCACAGCCTCCTCCACCAATTGGAGGTTTTATTCCAAATTATTGGAATACAGCAGCGGCAGCATCATCATTACCAAAGTATCCAGTAAGCAGATTAAATTAACTCTTGACGCATTTTTTTGATCCTTTTAAATTAATCGGCAGCAAAGTATTTAACTGGTGAACAGTGATTCTTTTGCATAATGAATAGTTATTGGACTTTTCATGAGTAATAAAGACATATTTTAACTTTTCAAAATTACTTGTGTAAACTTGTGACAAAGCATATCATTTCAGATTGCATATATGCCTAACCAGTCATGGAATTATGTAGCCCCTTCACAATCCTATCAGTGGCCTGTCCAACCATCTGTATACACAAACACTAGTACATATTATCCAAATACAAATTTAGTGACAACTTCAGCTGCTTCCACCAAGGTGAGACCATGCTATTGAAATCATCATTTTCTTGGGAATGTTGATTCATATGCCTGGAAATTATTTAGTTCTTGGATTTTAGTTCACCAATTTATTCCAAATGTATGTTTTACCATGCAATGAGAACAATTTTGTAAATTTGTTAATAAAGTACATGGATATGATTGTTCATATGTATACAATCAAAGTTAAATTTGGGCAAACTGGTAACGTTTCAAATTCGCATGTTGAGCACTTAGATTTTAGATCCTTAGAAAATTTGATAGCAAATGAAAGCCAAATCATATTGCACATTTGCCCACAAGGTAAAGACTTATTTATCTTGTGGGCAAATACTACTCTAGAGCTAAATAGTGTTTTTCAATTAAATAACAATGTTGATGTTACATTTTCTCTAGAGGATTTCCTTCTCAAAGTAGCTCTTTTGTATTTGAAACTCATGCTTACTTAAGTCTGCAAAGAAAGCATGTGTTGTGCCATTTAGTTATTGTTATTCTGTTTGCTGATTGTGCTTATGCTTTCCAAACTCCATGTTCCCCATCATCAGATTTTAATTAATTTATTTTTTCAATTAAGTTGCAATTATAGTTATGGTAACTTTGTATGTGGATATTTTTGTTGATGAATGGGATTTTTCATTTTTGTCTGAAGTTTATAATAAAACACAAGAATTTGGTATGCTGCGTGAAAATGCATAGTTTTTTTGGAAACTAGGAGGGCTTTAAAAAAGCATGGAAATTAAGAAAAATAGTATCTGCAAGCAAAAAAAAATTCCTTTTTCATGATACTGTTTGCCAGTTGATGTAGTAAATTCTTGCTGTAATATAAATCTGATAGGGAAGCTTGTTTAATTTCCTTATTTTGACTTGAGATATAAATCAAAGCATTAGCGGATTGGAATGCTTGTACTTTCAGAAATATGTTGCCAGCTTGTAATTAGAAATGTATAAGGAGCATAATGTATTCGTAATTAAGTCTTTAGGAAGCTGATTATTTTTCATGTTTTTTTTTGCAATCAATTTTGCAATATTGTGTAACAGATGCTCATTTTCCTATTTTTGAAAATATTGTGAGATTGCTTATTAATTCTTCAAGTATGCAAATCGAAAAGAAGCATAATTCAAGTCCAATCAATAATTTGTCGAACAAAATTTCATGCTTCATCAGTTTCGAATGTTTAAAAAATGTTATCTTTTAATCAAATCCGTATAAAAGTTCTATGTTCATAGCAAGCATATTTTTGTTCATACCAAAGTCGGTATTTACAGATCTTACAGATCTACTTTTTTTCAAAACAGAATGGTATTCTAACCAATTAGCAGCCTTGAATGGGTGTTTCATAGTCACTGTCACTGTGTATGTTGAATCAGTTGTGCAAAATATGGTTTTCTTTTTCCTACACCTGCATTTGCGATGCAGCTTAATGTCTGAGTTTTTTTTTCCTTTCTATGTCCCAGTCATCCCCTTTTTCTAATCAATAAATAAACTGAACAAATTAAAGTTTCAGTTACAATACAATATGGAGTATTGTATTGTAACTGATTCTTTAATTGGAGTTTGTGGTTACCCAAAAAACCGGGTACAATGAATTTCTTGCCATTCCAATTAAGGCCCCATTTATGGTTAACACTTAATGGTGCATAGGAAAAGACATGTTTTATTCATTATGTAAGAAATGAATCTTCTTCTCTGTAAAAAACAAGGATTTTTTTTATAATGCTATTCGTATTTAATTTGAATTTGATTAGCACAAATTTTATGTTTATAGTGAATATTGTTTATAGTCATAAGCAATGGATCAGCAGGCTCAGAATCCCAGTTTTTGTTTTTTGAGGTTACAAATTATGATGCAAATTCGCAAGTGAAAGTTAGCTTATTGTAAGAGTTTTTGAATGACATGTGAAATTAGGATTGCAGCTAATTGCATTGTGTTTACGGAATTGGTTTCAGATTAAAATTTTAGAAGTTCTTTGTAATTTTAGTAGTAATGCTGCTTTTAATTTTTGAGCATAGTTAGAGAAAATATTTGTTTCAAACTTGTTATATTGAAATGTACTGGTGCTAATATAGCTTAAGTGTTGTACTTATTTGCAATCAAGCGATAAGTTTTTTCATTATTATACGTATTTTTCTCATTTCTAGGTATCAAATTCCAGTGGAATAGCAGTACCTTTAGTACCTCCACCTTTGCCTCCCCCTCCTCCCCCACCCCCTCCTTCTGAAGATTCTGAGGCACCACTTAGTTCTTTACCTCCACTACCACCATCTCCAAAAGTTGAGTCAAATGAAACAGTTACACCTGTGATTTCTATCCCAGAAAAGAGTGCGGTAGCTTCTGTTCAGTCTTTACATTGCAAAGAGGTTGAGAAGGAAGGAGCACATTTAGAAAAGCATGACACCAGTTTACAAGATAAAGCAAATTCACGAACTTTGGAAAGCCATCAGAACTCAACTTATAACTCTTCTTTTGAGCATGAAAGCCAGCTACCTAAGATGAATGCACCTATTTCAAGGATGGCATCCCGGGCTGATTTTCTGAAGGTATGAATGCTAATTCCAATAATGTTTGCTTTTCTGTTTTCTTTGTATTTTTTGTCTAAACTCAAATTGATTATTAAATTCAGTAGTTCTCCGTATAAAATTTTGATTTTATTCTTAGGTTAATTTGATAAAATTCAAGAAATTATGAAACATTTCTCGATGAACAGTTAGGAAAGTTAAAAGGAATGGTAAAATTTGCTAAATAATCTCAATGCGCCAACTTGAATGCAAAAAATTCGCTCAGTATCTTACCCTGAAAAATTTGATATTGGAAATTTTCTATTTGGATTTGTACAAAAATAGAAATTTAAATGGTGTTCCAATGTCATTTGCTTTTCAATGGCACTATAAATTCGTGCTTTGCATAACTAATGATTAAGGCATACTGAAGTCATGCTTTTGCTGCCACATAAAAGTAAATTGCTAATATTTTTATGAGAAGCATTTTAATACATTGTTTATATTATCATATGCATACAATTGAGAGATACCAGCAGATTTTAAACTCAGCTTGTAATCCGTCATGCATTTATTTTATTTTATATTTATATTTGGCTTGCCATGTTCTATATTTGTTTTTATTAAAATTAAATGCATGAACAAAGAAAAAGGCATCTCTTATGTTCAACTTAATTTGATTGATGATTTTACTCATTCTGAGCTAATGGATTGAATTTTTTATATTTTTTTGTAAATGTTTGTGCTAGTATGTAAGAATTCGTCTCTGTGCCAAAAGATTTATTGCATTTTTGGATATATTTGGAAAAGAATAGACAAAATTATGTGTTTGGGTTATTTAAGGTAAACTTTTAATAATGCAGCTTTTCAAAAAGTAGTGTATACATTCAGTTTAATGGAATTTGCATTCTCCATGTAAAGGAAAAGTTTAGACAGCAGAAAAATGATTATAATACTGAAAACAGCTGATTTAGCTAATTCCACTTGGGGGGAGGGATGCAAATTAGGTTATAAAATATTTGTTCACGTCAGTATGTGTTAGGGTCTTTGAAAGTACAGTTGTTAACTGTTTCTTTGAAAGCATGAGTAGGATTTCCTTTTGATAATTTAATGTCTTATTTCTTGGCCTGTGAAAGTTGGTTAACTTAATGAATCCATTTGCTCAAATTGTGTGTACTTCAGTTTCATTGTGCATATGCTATCTATGCATGCAACTTACATTAGAAGAAATTTAATTCCAGAATGGCCATTTTATAAACTAGCACAAGTGAATTGTGTTTACTCTCAAGTACATATGTTTATGTTATAGTCATGCAATTGAAGGAAATCGTAAATAAATAATCTGAATTAAATACCATTAACCTGAACATCATTAACTAATGAATTAGTGGTTTAGAACAAACATTATTGCTGGACAGCTAAGAAATTCTAATTCAAAGTAGGATAAACCATCAGTATTCACTTTCTTGAAAATCAAGGATCATTTCATAGCTGTGTCTTTATTTCTAAATGGAAATTTATGATGCCCTTCCTAATTTTGAAGATATTAATAATTTAGATTAATTTGGATTTTTTACCACTTTAGATTTTTTTGACCTTTGGGATTTTCGAAATTTATATGCATGCATGATACAAATTAGCATGACAAATTCTTACAAAAGCATCAGCATAGTTCATTTTTGTTTTCCCTTATTTTACTATAACAGTATCATTCAGATTTAATTGTTTACAAATATTGTTTTGTTTTAAAATAATTGCTTTCTTCAAAGTAAATTTAATTTCTTTGGAAAGGATAAAAGATTGGAGGAAGCTGCTAGATTGTTTGAAGAACAGTTCAAGCAGTGGGAAGAGCAATTTTTGAGGTGGAAAGAAGAACATAAAAATGATCCCAATAAGGCATGTTTTTAATTTTCTAAAGTCTTTTACAGTTTCTTAATTTAAGTGTGTTGGAAATAACAGTACTGCTCCTAGTTAGTGCTATAATTTAAGCCTTATTACTTTTAATAAGTGATCCTGCTCGTTTGTTTAATAAGATTCTCTTCTGGGCATTTTCTCTGTTTATCTTTTATCTTTTAAAGCATGAATCAAACTGCTAGTTCAAATATGGTATTTGATTCTTTTAAACAAGCTCAATGATACATTCGTAAATAAAGGATTCTAACATTTCTGACATCTAACATCACTCATTTTGCATCAGCAACTGTACAGAAAGAAAAATTGGAGACTCCTATCGCAAAAGAGTTTCCAGTGTTTCTAGTTTCCAATTCCGTTTTTTGCAGTATTTATCAGAGAGACCTAGCTTTTATTTTTAGGTGTGGAATATTTTTTTGCTTGTGTAAACAAATACATTGAAGAATGCAATTATGTATGTATGTCATATATGATAGCAGGTCAAGACCTATATCTTTATTTTTATATTATTTAGTGAAATTAGAATTGATTTTTTTATTTACGTAAAAAAAACACTTTTGAGCACAAAATATATTTTACTCATTTAATTTTCTTGATAGATGGCATATTCTGAATATGAAACTCAGTGGGAACAGTGGAGGACGCAACTTTTGGAAAGAAAAAAACAAATGGACGATCTTCGTTTCCAAAAATCATATAGCCTTGATGATAATGTTTCCTTGGGAAAAGTATTGAATTAATTTTCAATTCCATTTTTTTTTTGTTTTGTAAAATCATTTTTGTATGGTATGTGGACTATGTTTTTCTTAGTTATAATAAAGACTTTTAAGAATATATAATTAAGAATGATCCAAATGAATTAAAAAAAGAAAGACCACATTCATTATCAGGTTATCTTTTTGGTGCTTGCAAAGTAGCTTGAGTTTTTAAAAAGGAGTTCTCCCTTCTGGATTAAAGAGAAATCAATTTCTCAAAGTTTATAGATTTTTGTGCTTTTACATTAGGTTACTGCTCTTATCTGATCATTTATAAAACAATAGTGAATCGTTAAATTGAAAGTGCAGCCATGTTTTTTACTTTTTTTTTTTTTTGTTGTTTTTACTTTTTAAGAAACATAGGTCAACTAAGAGAGTGATAGGTATTGGTGCAAAATGTTGGATATTTATATCAGTTTGAGCACTAAGGTTTGAGTTGAAAATTCTGGATTATAAAGGGAAAATTCCAAGGGAAAAAAATGCAGCTATTTTGAAATACTACAAAATATTAAACTGAAGAGAAGAAAACCAGATTTCAATCTTTGTGAAAGATTATGTACGGATGTATGCTTTTGCTGTTTAGGAAAAGGTGTACTTTTGCTTTGTACGAGTTTATAAATGTTCCTTTGGTGCTTTTAAGGCTGTGTTTAGAAAAGTGAAATTTGTTGAATGCGATGATGTGTATGCTTTTTAAGCCTATAGCTGTAAACTTTCCAATGAATTATAGAAGAATGCAATGAGTTCTGAAAGTTATTTCTGAATAGTTATCTGTGATGACATCGTTCTTTCAAACAGTACTGTGTTCAGAAATTTGGAAGTGGATCAAGCATGATAAGCAAGAAAATATTCATAGAATTTGCTGGGAAATGCTGAAAAAAGTTTGCAAAGTTTCAACCACCATTGAATGAGTAAATTTGAATTAAGTGCACCATGTTTCAAATGAACTACTGGAATTTGCATGCCGTATTTTGCAAACATTCGGAAAATTCATTGCAGTATTTTCATTAAAAGCTGTTTTTGTAATGTATTAGCAATACTAAAAAGAACACCAAAGGTTGCAGAGAAAGCTTATTACTACATACTTGCATCATGTACTCCAAAGATAGGGTTACTTGTTTGTAGAATTATTGTTTTAGATTTTTTTTCAGAAGCTAAGATACATTAACAACAATATTCCTCCACCAAATCAGTGTTTAGGTGGAGGAATATTGTTGTTGGGTTGATAGGATTTGTTGTATCCACATTAGCAAACAAATTCTTGCTTAATTTTTGAATTACTCGATGATGCGTTCATGTAAAGTTTATGATGTAATTCTGAATAGTTGCACTGAATACAATTGACAGACAAGAGTGTAGGCATTTCAGTGTTGTTCTTTTCCATTCTTACATTTCAAGTAATCATCAATAGTGCTGGTGTGGAAGCTTTTATTTTATTTTTGCATGTACTTATCACTTTCCTTTTTTATTTGTGACATCGTGCAGCAATATGTTATTCATTGATCAATATTCTCTTCCAAGAGCAATCCATAAAATTGCCAAGCAATGATAATAGTAGAAATTTGTTAAAACAAGGTAGCAAGTATGCTTGCTTTTAATTTACATGATTGCTAAAATTCAGTGTATCTTTTTTTAGATGTAGTTTTATTGTTAATATTATAATCTTATAAGCAGAATTGTCTCCTAAGGTTGTGATGATTCATTTTCTTTTCCTTTTCATTTCATATGTAGTTTACCAGTTTTGCTTTTGATGTTTCTATATTTCATTCATGAGGGGGCAGTTTTACTGAAACTTTTGGTAAATAGGTTCCTTTTATAATTTTTTCGTGTGTGTCATGTATAATTATTACTGTGTAATTTTGGCCTGCGTTCATCATCTTTATATGAATAAATATAACTCCACATTTGTTGCTATTGATGTAAAATATTCTTAATTTATTTAGTGTCTGTGACCCATGTATTCAGCAAATTATCTCTTTTGGTTTACTTGGTACAAAGTGTTGAAAATCAGAGGGCAAATTTTTTTGGTTTTTGCATGGTCTTTCGCATTCAAATAAACGAGGTTATATAAATTAAATAATAAACTTGATAAATAAATTAAGGTGATTTACAGGAAAGAGCAATGGATTGATGACTGTGTTTAAAGTATATGTGCACCAAAATCCTTTGATTTGGATGTCAGGTGTTGGTTGTCTGAAAAATATCTACTGGCATACATGTTATGATAAAGGACCAGTTACTATGTTACACTCAAGATACTTTATTTAAATGATAATTATATGCATCCAGTTTTTATTTTTAAAATCTTTTACTTTGGGTTTATAAACTGATCAGCATAAAGAGTGCAGTATGCTGTTCTTAATTCGATTTTCAGGATTCGATTTAAAGTCTTTCCAAATTTTAAAAAGACCAATGAGGCTAAAAGATTTTTTATAATATTTATCCACAACGAAGGTACCCAACAAAAGTATGTTTGTCTTTTGGACAAAATTTGTTGGATTAATACATCAGTCATGCACAAGAAGATCTGATGTTTTGTGAATGTTCTTTACATGCTGTTTAATGTGATAAAACTGCGTTTTGGTTTATGCATGAGAAGTATAAGCGAAAATTCTAATGAAGAGTGTTTTTCTTAAGAACTCAGCTTTCATTAAAAAAGGAAATCTGAACCCCAATCCCAGCATGAGTATCCTATATGGCACTTGTAAATAAAGTTGTAATTTGTTTGTGTACCATTTTGCTCTATCTTTCAGATTTATGTTTTAATGCTTATTCTTTTCTCTTTCTAAAGTATGGGAGCAGTCTTAGACCTGTGGACACTCAGAAGAGTGCATCTGTGCATAAATCGTACAAATCAGTTGATCCATACATGGATAGAAATTATGAATTTGAGCATCAGCAACCAAAACCAGTTGCTTATGAAACTCATGGTGAGCTGTTGTTGATAAAACTTTAAAAGTATTATAATTCTTTTTTTTTTTTTTTCATCTTCTTCCAGACAAAACTACATATGGACTTCCAGGTGAAAGGCCCTTCCCCTACTCTGGAAATGTTTCATCCTCCAGTCCATATATTGCGAATAAACAGAATGCAACACTTGAATTAGATATGAACCAAGAACGGTCTTCTCTTCTTGGTGATTATCCAAGGGATCCTTATTTAAAATCCCAAGGAAGAGGGCTTCTTGGAGATAGTCCTTATTATGCAGATAGCATGGATGATCTTAATTCGTACTCTCAAAGTTATTCACTATCAGAAAGGAAAGCTGCAGATACTTTACACAGAGTAGCTTATGCAGAAGATGAACAAAGAAGATTAGGGAGTTGGTCACCGAAAAATTTTAGTTCTAATTACAACACAATGTGGGGAAAAAACAATGACTATCAGTGCTGGGAATATGATGAAACTTATCCATATAGTGATAGTGTTTATGCAAACAAATTTCATCATGATGTTCATTATTCAGATTCTGTTCATGCTGATTATGCATCAGGATTTTCTCACAAAAAAAGGAAAAATCATTATCAAGATATCCCACCACTCCATAACCCAGATTACTCTCACCGATATGGTGATGATTTTAGTAATTTTGGCCATGAGAAAAATGAAGATTCATATCGGGTTTTGAGAAGACACAGTAATTTTGATTATGTCAAAAGGGTAAGATTAATAAACATGTTAGATGATGGTATTTTTTAGGTAAATGATATTTTTCCTTGTAATGTTTTGTGAGTGAATATCTTTGTAAGATTAAAAATGAAATTTTTGTTAAATATTCATGTGTGCAAGCATTCAAAACATTGTCCAGTTCTGAAGTCTCCAGTAATCGAAAATTATGTGTGTGGTCCAAACTAAATATTTTTTTTGTATAGTCACGATCCTTTGAATAACTATTTTATTTGCTTTTTTAATATGGAATTCTGTTTCAAAAAATTTTAATCATTATTCATAACCAGAAAATATATTCATTGTAACTACCAAATGCATTTTTATTGCACAACTAAATGTGATAATGCTATTGTTTTGAGAAACCAGTGTATCCATAATGTGTATCAGAGCTGACAAGATTACGTTCATTCGTCAATGTATGTCTGGAGCTGCAGTCATTAGGTTTTCCTAATCTTGTTTAAAATACTGTTTTCCATTTCAGTGTTTGTATGGAATGAGCCTAACTAGTTTTACATTAATTTTAAATTAATAACAGTATTATTCATTTCGTATCATCTTAATTTTTTTTTACTTTTTTATCTACACTGTTTGTATGCATTTTGCTTCCCAATTTTTGGATTTCAATGTCAATGCTACCCAATTTTTTCTGCTAAATGAATGCTGCATTCTCAATTTCTTTGATGTATTATCTTTATTGTTTTATAGAGTTAATTCAAATTAGTCCTAGGATTCAAATTTTTGATTTTATGTTTGGCTTCACAATTTGAAAACATTTTTGCTGAGCAAACCGTGACCCCTTTCTTTTATGTTACATCAGAGTTTACTTCTTCCCAACTTCAACAGATATACTTTAGATGCTACTGCATCAGTAAATGTTTTTAATAATGTATAAAAATAATACCAAGCATTTCATTTCAATAGATCTCAACCTGCCTAAACCTGTATTTGAACCTGTAAGATTTGCCATTTTTTCTTTAATAGTTAGAAAAGAGTTGATGAACCTCAAAATCTTTGACCTTGACTGTTTCCGTACTAGGATTCATTTGATTAACCTTTTTTTTGATTACAAATATTTACGTATTTTCAAAGGGAAACAATATGAATAATTCACGTTGTTAATCATCTGCATCATTTGCATGCTTTTCTCTCGATTTTTCCCGGAAATTGACCAGATTTTTTTGCATTTCATTTTACCAACAAAAATTTTTTCCCTCTGAAAAGGAAAATTGCATGGATTGAATGCAGAAAGCAAAGTGAGACAGAAAAATGCAATAAATTGCGTTTTGGTAGTGATACTTGTATAATAGTTCGAATTATTTCTCACGCTGTTGTCTTCAAAATATTACTTTGTTGAATGATTTCTTTTTGTTTGCATCTTGTGATTTTTGCATCCACTTAAGCACTTTAGCATTTCCTATGATTATTAGGTTTGTTTTGCATGCTAATTTAATTCAAAGGTTTATGAAATGAAATTGCTACCAAAACTTCCTGTATAGGATGCAATGCTAGGTGCTTTTTAGAGGGTAAAAAGCACTTTTTTTAGTTTCTTAATACAAAAACAGGAAAACTGTTTGCCAAAATTTTTTTAGAGTTTTCATTTTCATGCATTCTTTTCTGAGCTGCAGTCCTTTCTGAAAATCTTTCTTTTCTTTCATTGTTTTTGCTTTCGTTCCGGACCACAATTTTTACGATGTTGATGAACGTTTTGTCCTTGCAGTTTTTTCTTAGAAGTTAAAAAACAAGACAAGAGTTGCACACTCGTTGTGCCTGGCTCATCAGTAACTACATGTCTGCCTTTTAAAATGCTATGATCCTTTGGTTTTTCAGAAAATATTTTGACGTTTTTAAAGTGGCCGGATAACCTTTGAAGCTCTCAGACTGAAAAGACCACAAGTGAATGATTGATAATTATAGGAAGTATTAAATCTGATAAATAACAAAACACATAACATAAGAAGAAAGCAAGAAGTCATACTAAAGAGTTACTAAAGGGAAAACTAACAGTGGAAGTGGACTGTGTTCAGTTTGAAAACATATTTTCAGATGCTGTTCATACAGTGATTGCCACATTAATGTTTCAATTCAATGATGATGAATAATTAGCTGATTTGTTTCATAGTAAAAAACTGTGCCCCTTGCATATAAGCAACCGGGTCCTATTACTTATGGCTTGTGTGTGTGTTTGTAGATAATAAGTAGAATACACGTTTCTGCATTTATTCATTAGTCTGTTGTTCGAGTGAAATACTTTTTCCTTACTCTTGAATCAGGTAGTTTTTCTGTGCATTTAATTTCTATTCATATACCTGTAAACCACACTTAGTTTGTGCACTTTAAATGCAAGACGAATTAAAATATTGCATCATACAATTGAATTTAAATCCTGAGTATGGAAATGCATTTGTTAATGATTAAGCATATTAATCCAATTTACCGTGTTTGATAGTTGGTCCAGTTGGTTTTCTTAGTATCCAAGAGTTGAACGGAGGGAGTCAGTTTTTACTGAATGTGACAGCTTTCAAGAGCAATTTTCGAATGGAAGTAGACTTCTGCTCAATCAAAAAACGAACTATTTACATGCTAATTAATAATAAACATATATTAAATATGAATTTCTATAGAAACTGTCATTGAAGTTCATCATCTTGCTTATTTAGCATTTATGAGCAGGAGGCAGATATAGGCTCAGTCATAATTTGCCTTGTATACTGGTTCCTAACAGTAATGTTTTGTTCACAATATGTGTAACAGTGGTTTTGATACTTGTAGCCAATATGCAGGATAGTACATTGGGTGCTGGGTGCCTCTATTTATTGAGAGCGTGATCAGTTTGAATAATGCTTTTAAGACAATTTTGTGAATAGATTCGAAACTAATTTAAAGATTAGAGCTTGCATTTTGCTGCCAGGAAAAATCATTCGTAAAGTTGCAGCAATGGAGAAACATCCTCCTGATTGAAGTGCATGAATTGTCAGAGTATTCGCTAGTTTTTTAAAAAAGAAAGCAAAACTAATATGTTGGAAATTGTTTTTGTGTATTATTAATACTTTCAAAAAGATAGTACAATAGCATCCTGTGTTTTTGATTCATTAAAGAACAGTTGAAATACTACATTATATAATCTTACAAATGTTGATACTCCTGAAGCAGTTGTCAACTCCAAAAGAAAGTACAACAACTTCCTGAGGTGAAGCACTTTCAAGAACCAGGACATTATTACCAAATCTCTGCCTTGAAAATTGTAGTGTCTCTCTAAACATATGTATTTAAAAAGTTGAAAAATTTTATGAAGTGTACATTGTCAAGGAAATTGATTGATCACAAGATCTGTGATCTATTTTGAGATGGTAAATTAATTTATCGATTGATTGGTTGATTCTATTTCAAGTTACTTGAAATGCATGTAAAGTATGTACATGTTGATGTGCTATACAAGCTATATCTACATCTCATTGAAGTGCGCTATGTTGAAGAGGAGTATTTAAAAGGGATGAATGCAAGCCATTTGCTTCATGTGTGTGTACTTCACTAAGTTCGTATATTTGTGCAAAGTTAGTTGTGCCAAGATTTTGTCATTTTTGAATCATAACAGCCTGCTCTTGAACCATGAACAGTGCTCAAGTATGATAATCAAAGTTTTTTTCTCCCCTTCCCACAGAAAATGAAAATCTGCGTATATTTTCAACATGCTGAACAGCTGATGTTTATGTTAGTTGTTATTGCAATAAAGCAGACACGCATTTGTATTGTCTTGGTGTTTACTGCCTATTATAAGTTTCAGTTTTCAGTGTTTGCTAATTCTACTTTAATGCACTGATTATTGGATTCTGTTTTGGTGAATGTGTTCTTAAATTAACCTGATTTAGTTATATATCTTTATGGGTTTTCTTTCCAGTTTTGTAATAAAAATGGGGAAAAAAAGTTTCTCACTGAATCAAATATGTATTTAAGTCTTTAATTGAATTTTGTATCTGCAAACCTATAAATTGAATTCTGCAGCTTATAAGTTGATCCTGCACTATGTGTGTACAATAAATCAATTAGTTATTTGGATTAATTCTTTTTGTAATATAGTTGGCTTAAAAAGTAAACAAGAACATACCTGATTAAAAGGATTAGGACAGGAATAATGATTGTACCTAGTGTAAAAAAGTGCTGGCAAAATCTTTTTATGGTTAAAAGTATTTTGTAATAATCTTGAACATGACCACCTGATCATTCAAGTAGATCAAGGATACAATTATGTATTTCACTGTTTTAATAGTTCGAAGTCTAATTAGTACATTAGGTTATAATTCTTTGAAATTGCCCGATAAATTGTCAATTTTTGACATGTGGTCCTGCATATAAGTATGCAACAGTTTTTTGTATTGTTTAGTCTTGGATGCTTTATTTGAAGTAATGTCTCACTTTATCCAGCTTAAAAACAGTTTGTTTATTCAGATAGCATTCATTAAAGCTATTAATAGTGGATATTCAGAAAATCGATTGTTAATTTTCATTATGGTTATTTTCCTTTTTTTTAACATATTTGAACTTGGAATCAGATTGTTGAAGTGATTTGTAAAGCTTCTTTCCTTTTAAAATGATCACTGTTGGTACTAAGAATGTAAAAATAGATTCTGAGTAGAAAAATGCTATTTTCAAATGACTGTGCTCCAACTATGAATTCACAACCATAAAAGATTCTCAACATGTAAACATACACGCAATTCAAGCATTATTCCATGATTTCTAATCAATTAATCTTTAAGAATATTTTAGCATTTTACGTACACGCAGAGCATTGATGTGATTGAATCTCGAGATTTGTTTGTTTTAGACAAAATATAATCCACATTCAGTGTTACCTCCAGCAAGATTACATGAAACAGGTTACGAAGATTTCGGTGAAAAAGGTAGTCCAGATCATTATAGGTAAATTTCAACATTCCTCTCTACATTTTTCAAAACCTTTTATGACTATAAGTCACATAAGCAAACCTTATGTGGTGTGTTTATGTGATATGTAAGCAAAATATGTGCACTTTGTAGCATATGCTTTCAACTTATTCTATGGATCTGTTGTCGACCTTGAATTACATGGAATTTCCACAAGTTAATAGAAATACTGAATATTCCATGGTTTTATTGTTATGAATATTTATACAAGGGAATTATAAACAAAAAAAGGATTGAAAACATTCTGGTTGTGCTGAATGTATTTTGTTTCACAGGACATTAGGTGTGGATAGCACTCATCATCAGTATGCAGATAATCACTGGCATTCAGAAAAATCAAACAGATCACAAACTATGGAAGCAACTTGGTCAGACTTTGCTGGTGACCACCCAGGTTGCTCAAATAATCGTGATGCCTGCAATGATGCTCAGCATACGAATTCATCTGAAAGTTGGGACATGAGAAGAAATTCTTATGCTGCTCTTCCAGAATTTCATAATGCAAAAGAATTATGCCCACCTGATGAACAGTGGAATTATAGCAATAAACCGTACCAAGAAACATTGCCTGCTCCTAGCAGCAATTTTGTTCCTGAAACCTCATATCCCGAAGAAAAGGCATCATGTTTCAAAGATCAGAGTTATAATGCACTTCAGGAGCCAAATTCTGCGAATAATAATTCCGTAAAATTATTTCAGTCGTAAGCATATTACTTCTTTCTGTAATACTAATTTCTAATTACAATTTTTTTTCTTACTTTTTAATGCTGTTTCCAAATTTCAAGGATATTTTTTTTGTTTTTTGTTTTTGTTTTTTTTTATTAGAAAAACTCTTGATTATGCACACGGGATGGATGCTAACAGAAACTGCTTTGGACCAGAAAGACCTGCTGATGATTTATATGAGCGGCGACGATCACCTGGACCTTCACCTATATCTAATTCTAAGATACAAGTACTTGAATATGGCCATAAATCTCTAACGATTTCTGGTAATTTTCAGACAGATTGTTGCACGTATGCTTTGAAATAACAGCGTAGATTTAAAAAAAAAAAAAAAAAGACTAGTATGTGCAATGTTTATTTTAATGTGACATGGAATTTGCCTTCAATAATGGAATGTTTATATGAGAAGTTCAATTTCTTTAGAAATTTCAGCAGAATAAAAGATTTATTAAAGGAAAATAGCAATCAGTGTGTTGCTTGAGCATATTTTCACAGCTCAGAACCCAAAAAACTGTCGAAAGTTATACAGAACACATCACAACTGAGGCTTTCATTAGCATAATCATGGGTTTATTATTTTCTCCTTATTTTTAAATTATTTTTTCGATAACAATCATTACACAAATGAAGTCGCACACATCGTGTTTTTGTGGTGCTTCAAGAACCAAGTTATTTAAAAAATAAAATTTTCAATTCTTTTGAATTTTTATTGAAATCCAACAATCAAAATTTGAATATTTATTCTCAAATAATCTGATTAATTCTTTCAGAGAATTTTGCAAATCGGCAGAATTTATTGAGGTAAGTTTGTGTTATAAATGAAGTCATTAATGTCACTATTTTCACCTTACAAAATGTAAACATTTCTGTGTTTACATTATCATCTATGTTGATGTAGTTTTTACATTTTGCAAGCTGGTTGAATTTAGTCACTAACTTTAACATTAATTGTTTTAGCCAAGACTCTGTATCATCCAGCCTAGCACTGAAGAATGTTAATTCATCAGATGCTGAAGGAGACACTAGAGGAGAAACGATAATGATTGATGATTTGCTCCTTTCTCCTGGAAGAAGCCTTCGCCCATCAAAACTTGTGATTATTTTGAGGGGAGCCCCTGGCTCAGGGAAGACATTTATGGCGAAATTGATCAAAGTAGTAACTATACTTTTACCTGTATTAGATACATCGTTTTTTCAGGATAAAGAGGTAGAAAATGGTGGAAGTGCACCCAGAATTCTCAGCTTGGATGATTATTTCATGGTTGAATCGGAAGAACAAAATACAGAAGGCGATAAAAAATCTAATGTGAAGGTAATTTCACGCCACAGTTTGATTTATGCATGCTTTGTTTTCAAGACAATGGAGTATGCATATGAACCAGAGTTGGAGAATGGTTATCGTCATTGCCTTGTTAAATCTTTCAAGAAACAAGTCGATGATGGATTCTTTCCCTTCATTATTGTGGATTGTGTAAATGAAAGAGCGGCGCACTTCCTCGAGATTGCCAGTTATGCCAAACAGAAACAGTTTCACGTATGTGTGTCGATTAGAATATTGTTGGCCATGATCTTTGTAATATAGGTATATGTAGCTACAATTGAGGCAGAAGCCAACATCTGCCATAAACGAAACACCCATGGACGCACTTTAGAGGACATAGAGCTTATCCTCAAGGAGTGGGAAGATACTCCTGCACATTTAACACAATTAGATGTGCGCTCACTTTTACAGGATGCTGCCATTCCCGAGGTACGGAATTATAATATTAAAGCGTATTAATTTCACTGTTGCAAATTTCTGGTATAGGTGCACATGGAAGATGAATCTAAGGAAGGGGAAAAGATATCTTCAGAAAAAGCAGACAGTGAAGAAACAGTACGAGAATTTCGTGACCTCTTGAGCTGTATGTAAGCACTTTGCATTTCTTTCCAGGAATCTATTTGTGGTGTTGGTGTTAGCAGTGGAGTTAGTAAATGGGAGCAGCTGGAACCATCTGAAGATAGGCTGGGTAAGTCATGATTGATTGGCGGTGTTTTGTCTGTGATGGATGCGTGATGAGAACGTGTGGCTACTGATCCCAGCTTAAGAGTTACACTAGTCGTTAATCAGCAGATAATTCTGTACACAGTCAGCAGCAGCAATTTCACATGTAGTATAAGGATTATGATTTGTGGCTAGAGTGTGCAAACACAAGTTGGGTGGGAAAACGTTATCAAGGGAGGGTTGTGCAGAGGTTGTAATAGCGGAACTCCTCAGACAAGTTAGATGGCCTCATGTTGGTTAAAAAACGACACTCTGAGCCTCAAACCTTCAAGGACTGGCTCCAAATTCCAGGAGAGTTAGAATCCAAACCTTTAGAGCCAGGAAAGAAGAGGGTAGGCATGCTTTTTTTAATAGCTAGTATGTATGTTCTTGTCCGATGTTAATGCACATGTTTGGAAATAATTGATCGAGGCATGTTTTATTGTGCATGAGTCATTTACATTTATTAATCAACAGGTGCATTGGGCCGACATTGAAGAGTGGAGGCAACAGCAACGCATGAGAGCTGTTGGCTTTGTCTTGGGACAGACTGATTGGAATAGGATGACAGATCCCACTTTTGGCCAAGCTGCACTTACCAAGACAAAGTACATTTAATTTTTATGTCCAGCACACAACTTATTCATGTAAATATGCACGACGTGTTGTGTTCCAAGAACTAGGAAGCCTTCTTGCTATCAGATTTGGAAAATAATATTAACATTTATGTAAACCGGATGTATTTTGTTATTTCTTAAATTGAGCTTTCTGCTGTTAGGTACTCGAGTACACTGAGATGCCAAAGCATGTTTATGTTTATTCATTGCTTTTTAAAAGTTACAAACGTAAATTATAATCAGAAAATATAAAAACATTTTATTCAAAATGTGTTTGTATCTTTGTTGATTCACTTTTTTTAACTTAATTTTTACTTCATCTAAACAGCCTCAAGATGTTCAACCAAAGCTGTTTGGACTTCTTGCTTCGCATAATATCTTCCTGCTGTTTAGTGTGTTGCATGCAGCAATGAGCTCTAGAGTCAAAGTAAAAAGACTTGAATGTAACTGAATTGATGCATGGAGCTACATGTGCATTTCCTCATCTCTTTGCAATGGATGGTTCCTGATTTGCTTGTTGTTGTCTTGTAAACTGTAAATTCTCCTATAAAGGCTCGCTTTTCTTCATCTTTGAAAACTTTGTTATTCACCATCATTATTGAAACTTTGTCATTACTGAAGATTGCTTACTAGGAAAGTTTGAAGAAGAAATTTTACAGAGAAGCATTATTAGATGGGGGATGGAGGGAGATCAAAATATACAGTAATTGCACACTTGTGTATTATAAGTATTCATGCTCAACTCAGCATTCCTGTGTAAGTCTGGGTACTAAGGTATGAAATCTAAAAATAAATGTGTACGTGAAATATGTGCATTATTATTATAAACATGCAACACACTATTGATACGCATACATTAAATTCTCCAAGTATTCTTGCACCCAATTTTTGTCCAGGTCTGTACCATTAGATGTGCTGGCAAAGTTTAATTATGAAACGGTTATAGATAACATGTACTCGTGCTACGGGATTTAAGGAGAGGGTTTTCGAAACTACTTTTCATCCCAGAGAAAATAATATCTCGTAATAATAGCACATTTCTAATGTTGGTGCACGATATCCTATTCTCCATGTTCTGAGGCACGTCCTTTCGTCAACACTACTGAACTTGAGTGAGTGCATAGTGAAGGATTGTGCACTTACCTGTACCTACATTGCTCTTGAAGCCTCGCCATCCTGGTGCTGGCTCGGAAGACGAGTTTTCTGTCTTTCGTGCCTTAGGATTGCTTCCATCACCTAAAGTTTCATCTTTCTTGCTTTTGTTGTTTTGCTCACGCACTCGCAGGGCGCACGCCGACGTTGCCATCGCTCAGTGGGGGTACACTCCCAACACCACCACTCCTTCCCCAGAAGTGCCGATCCAAAACTGGAAATCCAAACTGGCATTCAGCCGAAAGGGAAGGGGGGGAAAAAGATCAGTCCAAAAAAAAAAAGAAGAAAATGCACACGGGAAATTATATTTAATAATAACTCGCGCCGACGGGCCTTTCTATTTGGTCCAGTTTCCATGCTTGCCTCGGCAAGAGTCGGCCAAGTTCCCTTGTGATGGAAACGCAGCTGAGACTCTGCACGTCTCCATACAACCCCCCTCCCCCCCCTTTGCTGTGGTTTTCCAAGGTCTGAAAATGGATTGCCCTCCCGAGTTTTGCGTTTGGCCCACCAGAGGGCATCCCACTTGGAAAGTTTTCTCCAGCTACGTCCAGAGTTCGGACTTGTCAAAGCACCGCGTTGTTTGCGTCGTTACGTTTCTCGTTTGTGGACGATGCAAATCCTTTTCTGGGTTCTTTTCTGTCTTCGCCGTCATTCCTCTCAGCTTTTCTTTTTTTTTGGTTCGCTGAGCACCTCAAGAACCGCCGGGCCACAGGCGGCGGCGGCGACCCACGCGGCTCTTGGACGCTGTTCCACGCCACCCGAGGGTGCATGTTGACTCTTCAAGATGAGGGGTACCCCGGGAGGGGATCGCCTCTCATGCCTGGGGTGGGATCCCCGAAGGGAAACCCGGACGCGAATCACCCTCCTCACTCTCTCCGGAAGGACCCCCAAAGGCGTCCGCTCCATGTTTTCGTCTCCGAAGGGGACCCGGAAAGGATCCCCAATCAGGAATTTCTTCTTTAGAGGGAACCCGCAAGGGAGCTGCTCCCTGTCTTCTCCTCTGAAGGAACGCTTCCGAAATTTCCCAGAAGGGTGCTCCCCGAAGGGAGCGGCACACTTCTCTGAACTCTAGAGAGGTGACGATACACCTACTCCACGGAAGGGTCCTTCACCGAAGGAGGGTCCGCTCCTTTGCACAACCGGAGGGGGAGGTCCCACCTCCTTGATTCCAGGAAGGACCCGGAGGTCGACTCCCATTGTTCCGGCCCTTATCGGGGACATCCAATTTGAACCACTACCGGGCCCCTGGATGCTGTCCAACCAGCGTCATCTCGCGGGAGGAACTCGAACCCCCGACTCACACCCCATCTCTCGGCGCCGATTCTTTCCGAGTATTCGAACCAGCGACGCTCGGTGCCACGCCTTGCGGAGACCTCAGCGGCCACGTGGCCTCCGACGCGGGCCAAAGGCAGATTTCGCAGGAGAAGGGGATGGTTGGTGCACGAGTTTAGCAGGAAGCTTTCCTGTGGACATTCCATCTCGACCAGGGATGGAAAGTCGACCCCTCGCCGTCGTTTTGAATTGAGGAAGCTGACGTCTGGCAACAACTACCGAAGCTCCAGAATAGCCGCCCTCGAAAAACCTGCCATTTCCTGATCTGCTGCTTCCGTTTGGAGAACGAAGAACGTTTGGTCTGGTTGGTATTAGGTGGATGTCCTACAGCGCAATCATTTCCCCAAGTACCAAATGCACTGATAATCGATGTCAGATGGTTGTGTTAATCACAAGAAAACGCTGCGTGCATTTCGAAACGACAAAACACAGGGTATGGCAGGGATTTCGAAACGGCCAAATAGCCTCCAGGACACGTCTAAGAAAACCGTTCGAAACATCGGATTTTTATTGTAATAATTTTGATGAATTCCTATCACGGTTTTCAAGAAAATCAAAGGTGATGAGCAGAGCACAGCAATATTTGCTGAGGTCTCCAACAAAATACGTAGGTTAAGTCGTGATTGAGGTGCAAGCTGCAAAGCACAACACGACATGCAGTTCGTGCGTTGGCGATAGGTTCACGACGCTTGACCAGCTGGAACCTTTTGGGTAAGCCCTATTCTGTGAAGGGATCAGTTGCAGTTCCCATTTTGTTGGAAGGCACGAGCAACCCATGAAACAAGACGAAGAAAGCGTTTTCAGTGGGATGGAAGGAGAAAAGACCTCAAAACAGTTCCATAGCAGTTCAGATTCACTCAAGCACTTGAAAAATGAAAAATTTACTCTTTCTTTTTCCAATTACCGTATCGACACACACACTAGTACGTCAGCGTTGAGCCCCATTTAGATGGATTTCGATTTTCTCTACGGGAAAGCTTTTCATATGCCTTGTTTGGTATTTTTGGGGTGATCAGGCTGCTGGAGCGGCGGCTCGGGAGCCAAGTCTTACAGTCGAAAAGCCTACGGGACGGTCAGAGGCAAAAACCATCCGCTGCGGGGGTCGAGTCGCATTCAAGCAGGCGGCATCCTCCCGCGGCCCAGAGCCGTCGCCTGCGCCGAAACCTGCCAGCGCTTGTCGCGCTGGGGAGGGCAACAAGACCCTGCCCTCCGAGTCGTCGAAGAAGAGACCTCCGTCCGTCCCTGAGTCCGAGGAGTCCAACGTGCCGGCAGGCGATGCGCGGTGGGCTGCTTCCGGGCTCCGCTCGCACTGCTTGCGGTAGGTTTCGCCTCCGCAGAGGATGGTCTCGACCGTCGTCGCGTAGTCATCCTCTTCGATGCACCATCTCTCCATGGTGCCAGTCCTGCCGACGACGGGGCACAGACAGAGCCAGGATCCGCTTCCTCGTCGCGAAAGTCGGTCATCATGGGGACTGGTCGCCCACAGTGGCATCAGTCGCGTGAGTACAAGAATCCGGAGAGCCGCGGGCTCACCATCGTCGTCAAACGTAATTACCGTACTTACAATGCGTGTAAGTACGGCAATTACCGTACTTACACGCATTATCTTTCCTTTTTCTCCGGAGATGGTTCTCCGGTAATTAACGATGTTCTCCGAGACAGCTTCCGAGACTCACTTGGCGTATGTAATTCAGTACTGAACATTTTTCGATAAAAAAAAAGAATACCCAAAACATTGGAACCATGGATTTCTACTTCAGTTTAGTGCCCACATAAGTGTTTAGCAAGCCAACAAGACAATCATTTCAGGGAGTGTTTTTTTTTTTTATTTAATTTACGGTCAGTAAATAATCAGCAGTATTTCATCTCTGTTCAAGACCGAGATGACTGATGGAATATTTTCAATTCTTCATAGATTGAGAACAAGGACTTAAGCAGGTCTCTACACGTCTCTATAAACTCCTTTGGAAGAAGCTGCACCTGCCGAGAAAACATCTGCTTCGTCTAAAGGTATCGGTTCCGGTAAGGGAAGTTCCACTGTTTTCTCAAGTGAAAAGGATTCTGGGATCAACAACGCCAAGAATTCTTTTCTTAGTTTGCTAATGGCGGATGCAATGGTTTCCTTCTTCTCCTGCTGCGCTTTAGCATAAGAGTTTCCGAATTCTTTGATGGCCTTCCCTGCTTCGGTTACTTTTTCTTTCATTTTGACCCCAGCTGGTACACGGGCATCCTCCAGCTTAGCAATCTTTTTCAGGGTGCTTTTTTTCTTCCATGCGCCTACGGATAGCCTTTTGAGGATAATATCTTTTATTACTGCAGCAAGTTTTGTAGAAGCCTTCTTGTTCTTATTCTGCTTATCCATTATGTCGAAGTAAAAATCTTTGTCGTCATCAAGAAAGCCGTCTGCTATCACATCTTCGTATATTAGAGGGAAAACGATTAGAGAAGGTTCTTCTTCAGAGTAGTGCGTCCCCGGCTGCAATTTGTACTCCGGCAGAGAAAGCGCTCCTCCACTTCCGCAGCCAGAGAGCAGAAGGAGAAAACCAAGAAGCTAAAAATCACTCATGATGCAGTCCATAAAGTTTCGTGACTTACCACCCCGAATTCCATGCCGCGAGAGACGGGTTGACCAGTAAACTGCTAGCAGCGACCAAGGCAATAGGCGGCGAGAAATGCGGGAAGGCTGGTTTATATAATTTTACAAGTGTTGAAAGAAAATTCGCCCTGCTTCGCGCACACTAGCTCCGAGGTCAAGTTCCTACTGGAAGGCATTTGTAGTTTGCCCTGTCGAATAATTCAAACAAGGCCCATCCGCGAACGCAGAAGATTTTTCCAATGCTGACGAGCCTTCGACTTTCCTTCTTCCTGTGAACGAAAGACGTGCCTGGCCGCGAGAATCTCCGGAGGGAATCGGCCATTTCGACTGTCGGCCATCATCCACCATCATCATAAATCAAAACGGACTGCGGTTCGGTTTCATTTCAGAAAACTCAAAATCCCGAGCTTCCTCCGCGAGTCCCTAGAAGATCCTTGCAAAAGATCGAACGCTTCGATTACGGGATGCAAATTCCCTGAGCCACTTCACGGCGGAAAAAAAAAACGTCTTTGGAAAAAAAATGTCGTCATTCCAGTCGTTTAGAAACTAAATAGCCATGTTGGGTGCAGAAGATGAGGAATACGTAGAACAAACGACAGCTTATATATATTGGACCCAATGATGAATCCCTTGAATGTGCGTGCAATCTCCAGGTGATTTGCCTCGCTCCTGTCCGTAGGCACGCGTCTGCGATGCACCTTACGTCATTGAATTCAAACAGTCGCAACGATGGAAGGTCAAACTGAAAGCGCCGAGGCCTGGCGAGCCCACGCGCGCCCGAGGTTTTGTGCATCAGAAATCCACCGTGTGCTTGGCGTCTGGAGGGTGCGTAGCGCGTTGCCCATCCTGCCGAGGTCGATTATTTCCTCGTTGGCATGGAGATCATCTGATACAACTATGCACGTTTGCTCTTTCCATATGCTTCCAGAGACGGTGCCCCCCTCCCATCCTCTTCCTTCGAGAGCGTCTCTTCCTTTTTTCCTCCTCACCCCCATCCTTCATCGATTTCGCCATTTCGTAGGGGGCTCGGGCTGGACTTGGAAGTCCCTCCGGGAATGCGCGACTCACTGGGTGCGATGAGGAACGACGCCCTCGGGACGCGCTCCCGGTTCACAAGGTTGGGAGAGAGAGGGGAAGGGCAGAAACTGGCGAAGTGAGCGAAACGACACCGTCGACCCTTTGCCGGTGGCCAGGGGGCGGAGGAAGCGGTGGAGCCCCGTCGCCAGCGCGCGCGCACACCGCGGGGGCAGCTCCTGTCGCCACCGAAGGTCCTCGCAGCTGCAGCTCGAGCCGCGACGCAGCGCTCCCGCCCGATGTTTCCTCCAGCGAAGGGATAGAAGGAGATACACTTGGAAGAGACGGGACCAGAAACGGCGATCTTTGGCTGCTGAGAGTTTCGACGCAGCTCCCAGCTCAAGAGTTCCCTGGTGGCTCCCGTTGCTGGATCCCTGACACGTCCGGAGATGGCGCGTTGCGTATGTCTGGGCGCGGTGCGTTCGATACGTGGGCTCTCCCCACCCGAATTGGCGGCCGCTGGGCGTGGCACCGAGCGCAGCGTGTTCGCCTCCTCACATGCAGGATCGACACAGCCGAGAAATGAGGGGGGAGGGCGTCGTGGCGAGCTTTCGAGTTCCCCTCCCCCTTCCCCGGCTGGATGGATGACTGGTCGGCCACTTCGGGTGGAAACCGGATGCTCCTGTTGTCTGGCCGGCATTGGAAGTTGACCCTCCAGGGTCCTTCCAGGAATCAGGGTTTCGGTTTTCCTCGGAGGTTCCCCTCCGGTTGTGAGAATGGAGCCGTACCATGGAGGTACCCCCCTTGTACCATGCAGGTTGGTACCCCCTTCGGATGATCGCCTTTCCAGTTTGCAAGAAGCGAGCTGCTACAATTCGGGGAGCAGCTCTTTGGGGAAATCGAGAAACCCCCTTTCGGGTTCCCTTCGGAGGAGGAGGATATAAAGAGTGGGTCCCTTCCGGGTTCCCTTCGGAGAAGAAATCCCAGGATCGGATCATTCTGGGAGGTTCCTCCAGGAAGAACGAGGAAGAGGTGGTTCCCTTCGGGATTCCTTCCCAAGCGTAAGAGGAACGGGCTCCTTCATGGGGAACGCTCCCTTCCCCTGCTCCCGGAGCAGCTCGACGCGACACTCCCTCTCGTCCGATAGCGGCGGCAGTGGCACGCAGCCCAAGGAGGAGTGCCCGGCGCCACGTCCGCTGCGTCGACTGCCGCCACCTCAGGGGAAGGCGCGAACGGTTCTCCACCACCAAGGGCACCTCTGGCATGTCTTCCAAGCTGGCGTTGCACAGAGGTGTCGAGCAGTGGCACACCTGGAAGCCCGGGGGCCACCACCCACCACACCTGCCCTTCCCACTCGTCCCCCACCCCTCCGCCCGCTGCCCTGCGCATGTGCGCGGTTGGCAGGCCGGCATGTTGCGACGGCTCCCGGGAGCGACCGTTCGAGGCACTGCTCCCAGGAGTACGAGAGCGACACCCGCAGGATGACCTTGGGCGGCAAGGGCGAGGACCCGCCCGCTGGGGCCGCGCGCCTGTCGCGGCACAGCGCCTTCGCCCGACTCCTCCCCCGGGTAGGTGGCTCCACGGCTCCCTCGTGCGCGCCACCGTGTCCGCGGACCCACGCCGCGAGTTTCCCAACCGCCCACCGGCCTCCTCAAGTGGCGCGGCAGCGCCAGGTTCCCCCTCCTGAAACGTCATCATCGACCCCCCCATATCCGGAACGCCTCTCTTGCGCGGAGCGCCCGACCGTGGTCCTCAACCGCAGTTGACTGACGAGGACGCATCCGACGGATGGCAGGTCATCGACTGCTGCGGAAAACCAGGAGCCGCGGGAAGGCGCACTGGCCGGCGATGACGGAGATCACCCATGCTCCTTCCCCCCTTTCCCCGTCCTCCCATCCGACATCCGGATCCCGGTTGGCACCCTCCTCAAGGACGTTTCACGGCTCCTCTTTGTGCGGGACGCCCTGCATCCGGCCGCGGCCCGCCCTGGAAGCAGCCCTTCGCTGTTTCCGCGGAGTCGAGGCCGTCGGAGGGATGGAGAAGAAAAGCGAAACCGACGGAGGAAGAAGCGGACGGGACGCCGTCCAGCTCGCAGTTTGCCTTCCGCGGATACCGACCGGACGGCCCCACCCGGCACCTATTCGGACGGACCTAGGACCTAGGACGTTCCAGGATGCCGGAACGAAATCCTAGAGGACTTTCTCCAGCGGCCGGTGGTCTCCTCCCCTTCCCTCCCGAAAAGGTTTTTATTTATTTTTATTTACTCTTCCTTTTTCCTTTGTGTTTTTCTCCCGTTCTCGCACCGCTGCCGAGGTGACCTTCGCCGGTCTCGCACCGGCGATCTGGAAGGTCCGTGGACAAGCGGAGTGTGGTAGGGCCGACACGCACGTCCTACGAGCTTCTTCTTGAAATTCTGAGCAACGCCCTGGCGTGTCCGGGTGGAAATCGAACTTCCGGGAAGGAACTCTCTAGAAACGGGGGGACACCAGCGCTTCTCAGGCGCTCCGGAGGATGATGCGAGGCCCACCCAGGAGGTCAAGCGGATCGCCCTCTCCTCCCAAAAAAGCGACTGATTCGAGCTAGAAGAAGGGTACGAACTCGATCCAGGAAGAGCAGAGACTCCCTTCTCCCTTTTCTTATGCAGCCTCTCGGTCGGTAGATCTTAGCCAGAGATCGACGAGGAGGAAAACTCCAGTGATTGGCGTGGGAATCGTCCCGTGGGGTGAGAGGGTGTGCCCCGGCCTTTCCGTCGTCCGACGGTGCTACCCGACGATCGACCGGCAGTGTGTCGACGACTTCGATGAAGGGATGAAGGGCAAAGTATCGCTGGCTCTCCGCGAAGCTGAAGAGCGCTGCTGTCGCCCTCATTTTTCCTCCTTGCTCCAGGTGGTCTCATTAACCACGACTACCTCTTCCCTGGATCAGAAACAAAAGAGCCTCCTGATTCTGTTCCCTGAAAGGACCCCGGAAGGTCGACTCTCAATCTCGGCTACTCATCAGGGGTATCCGGTTTGAAGCGCTACCGGTGCCGCACCCGAATAAACAGAGGCTGACCAGCGTCATATAGCAGGAGGAACTCGAACCTATGGCGCACCCCATCTCTCGACTTCGATTCTTTCCGAGTATTCGAACCCGCGAAGCTCGATGCCACGCCTTGCGGAGATTGCAGCCAAGTGGCCTCCGGCGCGGGCCAATCTTATTTATTTGATCTCATTCCACTAGTGTGGTTTCGTTGTGCCACGAGCTCACTTTTCTTCCTTCCCTCCCTACTGCATGTTCATTTGAAAACGCGAATGCAGGCACTGCAGCCAGAGGACTCTCCTCTCTTCCGGCTGAATTTCTTCTCTCTTTCTACAGAGTGAGAGCAACGAGCAAAGGGGATCCTCGGATTCTAAAACGAAGGCTTTCCACGGAGCATCTCTCGTTGTAGCCGCTTTCCCCTCTTTCGCAGCATTTTGAATCGACTTCCAAGATTCTTTACTGGACATTTCCTCGATTCTTCGAGAGGGTAGAGAACTTCGGGTCTCAATGGTTAACGAACTTTGCCCTTATGAAAGCCAGACGGTTTATTTAGTGCCCCAATCAAGAATCAGAGCGTGAATGTATACTCTGGAAACTTGGGAGAAAACATTAGACTTAGTGGCTGACACTGTGGATTCAAGAGTTCCGGAATGTAGAGCCTAGAAACTTGTAGCCTTCGTAAAGATCGGAAGTGCCACACTACTGACCCAGTAAGGAGGCAAATCCACTTAGTGTTGCCTCGATTAGCTGGAGTGGAGGTGGCTCTGTCATTCCTGTTTGAAAAAAAAGAGCAGAATTCGTTCGTCGTGTCCCTCCGAAATTGCATCTATTTGGAAAGGAAGACTCTAGTATCATCGCATGATGTCGAGCTTCCAGAAGTGAATGTTAGATTCAAGGCGTATCGGATTCTGTCGACTTAATTTGGAAAATGATTCGGATGGAGTAATTGCCGTCTAACAAATTCGCCAGTGGTTCCTCGACTTGAGAAAGCGATCGTTTCTTGGAAACTCTGGGTGACTGGAACGAAGATGCTTTGGGAAAAGAGTAATGGATTCTTAGGAAACTTATAAGCCTTGTTATCATCCCATATAAAGATTACTACCGAGCTCTCCCATCAGCTTCCAGCCACTATACAGATCCATTTTGCAGAAAAAAGGAACCGTAGCTCAGAAGACTCACGATGGATGAGCCTAACCTCACTAAGATATGAATGAACTCCTCACCAGGCTTGTGACTTCTGACCAGCATGAATATACGGTCACCCAGATGACCCCCTGAGAGTAATGAAGAAGGCTCTTGTCTGGAAGAAGGAGAAGAAAGAAGTATCTCAGAGATGTATAACAAAACCGTTTCAACATAAACTCTGATAATTCGGTGGCCATTCGATTTAAATGAATTGATTAAGGGTGAAGGATAGAAAGTCGGAACTGGAAAACTTTTTTGCAGTGACCAAACTACGCCCGCACCGAAGCTTCATGAAACATTTCATAAAATCGGCTAAAGCCATAGATGTTCTCCCCATGTCAATACTCAAGGATGCACATCATCCCTCCTAAAGGACATAGCATAGCATTGACACGGCATTATATTTACACAAAAATCTTTACACAAGAAAGCAACGCAAACACTTTTCCTGGAATGTGGAGATTATAGAGTATATTGAAAATTTTAAAATACATGCACCAGCAAGTGGGTACAACTTGGGCAATTTAGTTTGTTGCCATTGCAAAAACATCAAACTTATATCCTACTGCATTTCATTTAACATTAATTTTTCACCGGTATCAAAAGTTGTAGAGGAGTTTGCGGATTCAATTTCACATTTGCGAAAGTTTCAATGAGTCTCTTTTGGGAATGTTTTGCATCTTTGATTGTATCTAAACTGTAAAATAGCTAAAAATTCATTCAAGAGTGTTTTAACTGACATGTGGTTTTCGAATGTGTGCTGAATGCCATAATTCCGATATTTGGATCTTCGGAAGCAGAACATTTGCCGCGTGCGGATGAGAACGTAGAATGAAAATAAACTTGTAGAATGGAATTTGTCCTATTGTTTCCAATAATAACAATTGCCTTTGTGGAGTTGACAAATGCCTTCGATGTTTCTGCGCGCTGCAATTTGGCTGTTTAATTCTTTAAAAATTCTGAAAACAATTTAAGGCATAGATAACATTTTTCCAGAGCTTAAAAGAAGTGACTGTAATGTGTTTTCAATGGTGTTGCTGTTCTTCGGTCTTAATGATTAAATTCTATTGGGAATCCTGTTCTCCTAAACCCTTGCTGTTTGAATCTTGTGTTGTATAGAGTGAAAAGTTTCATCTTAACATTAAGGACATTATTTTTATTGTGATGCATTTTATCGCCCATTTAACTTCACGTTTGATGAATAAATTATTTATGGAAATCGTTTTTCAGATCCGAAGCCAAATAGCTCAGAAATTTTCAAGTTTTGAGTTTCCAATCCATGCAGGAATTCAGTGTATTGTTTTTTAATCACCTGTTCTAATGAGAGTCTGCCGAGTCAAGCAGAAAATTATCCATTTTAATAGACATACATAAGTACTCATGTAAGTATTTCGAGTAATGCATTACATAATGCCATAATGAATTAGTGGAATTTTTTTAAGACATATTGAGATATATCTAAGATATAGCTTCATAATGAATAAAACATCCAGTGCCTATGGCCCTCTCGTGGGAGCAATTGATCAAGGTACTAGCAGTACTAGGTTTTTGGTAAGTCATTCTCTGTTTGTATAAGGCAAGTGTACATGCATCATCTGTAACATTGTTTCTCCTTATAAAAACATATTGAACAGGAATTAAAGTTGAGGAACACAATATTCAATAGGGGATTAGCAAATCTTGAAAGCCTAACTATTGCATGAAAGTACTTCCATTTGGATGTTTGATAAATTTAAAGTTTCAATCATGCTCAGAATTAATAACTTCCACCATATGAAAATTTGCACCTGTGAGAAATCACATTCAGGAATTAAGCCATACGTTTCAAAGCTTATTGTCAAGCCACGCATCCTTAATGAAAGAAGATTTCATTAAAAAGATGTTTAAAAACTGTATTGTATTTATTTGAGGATGCCAATAAATGAAAATAAAATATGAAAAGTATTATTATTGCTGTATCTAATGAATTCCTTAATTGATTATGTTTCATGACAGGACTTAATTTGCTTTGTGAAATCATGATGTTAAAGATATCCTGATTGTTTTTCTATGCTTCTTGAAATACATCTGTTGATCTCGGTGTCTGCCCATAAACTCTGGCTCTCAAAGCATACATGGTGGCATGATTTTTGCTTATAGCCAGGTCATGTCATGTGGAATTCAAGCTTTCTAATTGGTTCTTCTATTTCAAAAATGATACAATATTTGATATGATTTTGAAACAATAAAAGAAATTTAAATGGAATTGATAAAATTTGCATAGTAATTCTTTATGTGAATGTGTGTGCATTAAAATGTTGGGGTACTTATCTGGATAATATTCCTGAAATGTTAGTTTCTCATGAAAATTAAGGATTTATTTTGTGAGCCTTTCATTTTTTCTTATTCCTTTATAGTCAATATTTGAAGCCAAAGAGTCACATGATGTGCAATTTCCCTTTTGCTATTGATTGTAGATAATGCTTTTTGGATTAAAAGAATTTGAAGCAAAAGGTTATTTATCGAATAATTGTAGGTTTGAGAGACCCTAGTAAATTCTGTTTGGAGAAGGGCATTTGGATTTAACAAGCTTGGAAAATCAAAGCATGGCATTTGAGAACTATGGATTATATGCAGTAAAAATAAAGATTTGAAGTGTAGAACAACAAAATTACGAAATTTGATTTCTCCTTATAGTGATTACAGTAGGATACATTCCCACTATTCTGTGCTGTTGCTTGTTTATGGCCAAGTGATCTGAATAGCAAATCAGGTAACTGAATATCTCGACAAAAGACGAAATGGACTAATATGTGACCTGTTGAAACAGTCAACTCGGCATTCTCGATACACACACATACAGTTGTCGATTCAGATCTTGTGATTATGGTCGTTTTAACCGTTTGTTTCATATGTTTTCGTTTAATGACAAAATTTTAATCATTAGTTTCGATTAAAATACTGTGTTGTGCATACAGGTGAACTTTACCCTTTAATACTCCATGTGTGTCCCCCAACCAGGTTTTTTCGTGTTCCACCTTTGAGGTAATTACATATCACCAAGTTCAACTAACTAGTCATTATCCCGAAGTTGGCTGGGTTGAGCAAAAGCCATTAGAAATTCTGTCATCAGTTGAAGAATGCTTGCAAAAAGTTGCAGAAAATTTGAGGCAACTCGACATCAATTTAGAAGATGTAAAAACAATTGGTTTAACGAATCAAAGAGAGACGACCATTCTGTGGGACAAGTATACTGGATTGCCTTATTATAATGCCATAGGTAAAAGTTTTGCTTTATCCCCATGTTCGTTATGATGTCGAAATGTAAACTTTCCCGAGACCAGGAGACACTCTTGTATTTTGCATTTTGGTACACAGTGTGCCGATTCCTGGAAATCTTGAGAGAGAGAAAGTATTTTGTAATTGTACGCGGAGTTGACTTTGCCTTTAGAAAGAAACTAACATGTCTTTTCGTAATGAATAATTCGCATTAATTTTTTTTCATTAATTATTTGTGTGGATTATTGTTTTGTTCGATTTTCTGTTTGCCATCCATATGTTTCATCCTTCAGTTTGGAATGACGTTCGTACAGCTAACTTAGTTGAAACTTTAACTACTCGTACCTCTAGTAAAAAACATGATCATTTTTTGGAATTGTGTGGACTTCCACTGAGCACGTACTTTAGTTCAGTAAAGTTATGTTGGTTATTTGAAAATGTCCCTAATTTACCGGAAGCAATAAAAGATAAAAGATGCCTTTTTGGAACCGTTGATTCATGGCTGATATGGGTAAGGATTGTGGGATTCATGTGAAGTTGAAAAGAATAATCTTTGCTGTTTTTCATTATTAATGTTATTTGTAATGTTTCGAAAGTTTGATTTCAAAACCGCACCAAAACTGTCTCTCTTTGCACCAACTGCAGAACCTGACTGGGGGCAAAGAGTGTGGAGTGCATGTAACAGATGTTACGAATGCCTCTCGAACCATGCTAATGAACTTGCGGACGCTGCAGTGGGACAGCCAGCTTTGCAGGTAAAGCCATCCGCGGTCCCCCTCTCCTCTTCCGCGGTCCCCCTCTTCTCTTCCGCGGTCCCCCTCTTCTCTTCCGCGGTCCCCCTCTTCTCTTCCGCGGTCCCCCTCTCCTCTTCCGCGGTCCCCCTCTTCTCTTCCGCGGTCCCCCTCTTCTCTTCCGCGGTCCCCCTCTCCTCTTCCGCGGTCCCCCTCTCCTCTTCCGCGGTCCCTCTCCTCTTCTGCCTTGAGGCGCGCGACTTGTTGAACCCAGAGAGGGAAAATTCGACCGCGATGAAAATTTTCGAGGAGCACAAAAAAAACGAAAGACTCCCGGTCCAGCATGTGGATCCAGAACCGCCGGTGCTGTGATCCCGGAAGTGGTGTGTGGGTTGCGGGGCGACGGGATGTTGCGGCCTTTCAGCACTTGGAAAGTTGCTGTGGACGGAGTGTTGTGAGTTTTTTTTTTCTTGAGGTGGGTGCAGTTGGCATCCAAGGTTTTTCTCCATTCTTTTCGCGGAATTCGGAAATTCAGTCTCGAACTTCGCTGCTGATTCGTCGGCGCAAGACTGATCATCAGGATCGGGAATCGGAACGCTCGTGGAAAAGCCGTGCTCTCTTCCGATCCTCCTCCCTTTGCACCCCGAGAACTGCTGGGCCGCCCCTCCTGTCACCGCAGCCAAGCGGAGCAAGAGTAAGAGAAATAAGTAAAACCTTGAACAGAAGAGGGAAACCAGTCAAACGAGAATGCTGTTTCCAGTCGTATATACAAATGACGATCCGCGATGATGGTGCGCACGTGCCTCGTGAAATGATTTGATTGACTGTGTCGCATTTGCTTGTTTCAAGGACGTCGGCTATCGTTGGTCCGCAACGCGCCGATCTCTCGTCATTCCACTCCTTTGGTTTCCCGAAACTTCAGAACGTGCTGCATCACCCTGCATGTTGCAGGCGAGATTCATCTCGAAACCGATCCTGGACTCATATCCGGTGTCTGATGGGTTCTGCCTGATGCGGAATTTGGGAATGCTTGTGGTAGCGCGTTGTTGCTCGTTTCGGAAGTCTTGAAGAAAAGGATCCCTTTTCTGGATGGGTCTTGCCTCGGAATCTTTTCGATCGAATAATCTGGGGCATCATCAAGTCTTCCGGATGAACAAACTTCCCGAGACTCGTTCCGGTTCCTTCCTTGGGAAGGTGTGAGAAGAATTCCAGTCCTACGTGAAACATGCAGCGCGCCCGGATTCTGCGCCCTTCCTAAGTTTCCGGGCTCCCGCGACTCCGCACTGCGGAGGGCGAGACTGATGTCTGAAGAGGCGCCGTCAGCCTTGGATTCCGAGGTTGTCAGCCTCCTGAAGGACCATCATCTCCGCGTCACCGTGCAGCCTGGCGCGCGCGGTTGCGTTGTTTGACCACTGCGAGGTCGCCCAGGAAGTGCAGAGGGTCCTATCATCCGAATCGCGTCCATTCTGCAATGGGAAGGTCGTTTACCAGCAGAAAAATGCTTTAGGTGCGTTTTTGTAAGCGCGTGCGCGTGCTCGTCGCCGTAATGCATCGCGGAGTGATCCCGGAGTCCCTGAATCAGTGCGCCATCAACTTCCCGGCTGGCGCCGTTCGAATGCGCGCTTCCGACTCGCGCTCTTCATTGGCGTCTTTTCGCCAATGGATGATTTCACTCGCATTCTCGAGTCCTTTTTCGGTTCCCGTCGCCTGCGGTGGATCCCGTCTTCCTGTCGCGTTTATGTATACGTACACAATGACTCGCAGTTCCAATCAAAGGGCAGTCGCCCTCGACGTTTCATCGGTGTCTCGTGCCGTTGCCTTGGGGGGGGTGGGGGCGTTTACGTTCCACTGGCTTTTACGAAGCTCGAGCATCCCGAGGTGATTTTCTGCCATTTGCATGTGTCCCCCTTGCGATTGTACTGATGGGCATGCAATGACTATCAATTTCCGTGTCGTCGCTGTCTCCCGAGAACTTGGCGACAGCGGAACGAATGCGACCTGCACTCTGGGACCGTGCTGCACGCGAGTTTTCCTGTTTTTTCTCTTTTTTTATTATGATTATTTTGAGGGTCTTTTCTCCGTGTGCACTCGATTCTCGGGAAGGGAAACAGCGTAAAATCTGTGCACGCGGTCAGAACACCCCCCGGCTTGCTTGGCAGGAATGTATCCTAACGTAACGTATAATCCAACTGTGTCATTACCGAGGAAAGCCGTGTGCAATTTGGGCCGGTGAATTTTAAAAGGGGGAAATGCATTCGGTTAGGTCAAAAGAAATCATTGTGGAAATGGCAGAAATCTCCCCTCGTTTCCCTCCTCTCCCTTGAAAAGGAAATCTCATACCGCCTCCCTGCATCATTTCCAACTTGTCGAATTGCATCGAAATTTAAGGACATCTGAAAGAATTGATCTAAAATTGATCCGAAATAGCCTTTAATCCGAATTGGGTTGATGCTTTAGGTTCTTCAATGTTCCTGAAGAAATTTTACCGGAAATAAGAAGTTCATCTGAAATTTACGGGAGAATCTATCAAGGACCCCTCCAAGGAACACCGATTTCCGGGGTATGTTGAATTCAAAGATCAAATCACATCTCATGCGTTCCGTGAAGTGAGTCGCACGGTTTGCAATGCCTCCGTTCATATTTGTGGACGATTTGTTGGTTGACCATCAACCGACTATGGACGTGATCATTTCGTCTCGATCGTTTTTTTCTTTTGTAAGTACGCTGTGAATCGGAGCCGAACGGAAAAGTGTTTCGCTTTAGGGAAACCCAAAGAGACCCACGGAGCCGATCGCGGCGGCCAGTGGCCATGAATCCCTAAGCCATTTTTTTTCTTTTTTTTTCTTTCCCATTTTTCGGACATTCTCTTCGCGGACGAACCTTCCGGTTTTCGTGCGCCGCTCGAGTCTTCCGCTTCCGGGCGCCAAGCAGCAACTCGTCGCTGTTTACGTCAGGCCGAGCAGAAGGTCACGCTGCGGTTCCCTGCATTGACCGTTCAGAACACACAGCACTATCGAAAAGGTTCCGCCATGTTTCGGAGACCCGACGGCTGTTGAGAAACAGTGCATCGGACAAAATCCTTGCTGCACCTACGGCTGCAGATCCGAGTGCTTTGGAAAGACCTTGCCACTTTAGATGACCTCGCTTACTTCTTCGTATCCAACACTCACTCACCGTTACTTCGAAATAATGAATAGGAACCGGAATTGCATCAGAGAGAGCTGACGCGCTGCTTCGCGTACGACATCGACGTTGACGCGAATTGATGAGTCTTCGCGTACCCCACGAAACCTGCCAAGCAGCAGCGTGGTGAAGGAACTCATTTGTGTAGTAATTCGAGGAAGCCGATGGAGCGACACTTCAGGAGCAATAGTGTATGGGGGTGTTTGATGACGAATGGTAAAATTCATTCCTTACTAACTACTGCTCAAAGAGGAACGCTCAGCATCCCTGGAGTAAACAAAGAACTGGAATGCCTCACAGCCAATCTTAAGCAATGGATCTGCCGTCAGACTGTTCTTCAGCAAAATCCGTGTTTATGAAAATAAGAAAAGAACACGCGAGCACACCAAAAGGGCAGTGGGTAGGTTGGAATCGAAAGAGTAACTGTCAGGTGGTGGTCACAAAAAAATGGTGTCTCCGAAGCTTAAAGCGATCGATTTCAAATCTGTCACTGCAGAGCAAACCGAAGAACTTCGTGGCACCAACAGCGGAATGTTGATTACGTGTGCCAGCGTGCCTGCAGGCTCCATTGCGGCGCCCCCACATTCGGTGTCTTTCTCCAGGGTTTTCCAGAGAGGGGGAGGGGAGTGCCCTGGCAGAGGAGGAGTGCTACGTGCTGACCACGAAGCACACTGTGTCTGAATCATTGCTGCTGGTGTTTCCGTGCATGCGGTCGGTGGGCGAGACTCGATTTTCACCCGGATTTCGCCGGGGCATTTATTTTCATTAATAAACTTTAACAAAGACGTGCAGTGGCTGGACCATTGCTCCAGCCACGCACGAAGAAACACAGAGCCTGCCGGGTCACCGGTTCGCAGACCGGTACAGTCCACCACGGCAGCAGGGGGAAGGGGGAAAAACAAAAAAAACAAAACAAAAAGAAAAGAAAAAGTGGGAGGGTACGGGAAGGGATCACTGTAGCTGGTGGGGCCGTTGCATCCTTTGCAGGATGCCGGCAAGCTCTTGCTGCATGCTTGGATCCAGGTGGGGCCATCGCGACGCCCTCCTCAGGAACTGGGAGGCTGGCTGGATGGCACCCTGGTCGCGTTGTCCTCCCGTAGCCTTGCTCCAGGCGGTGACGATCCCGCGTAGGCAGCACAGGGCTGCTATCGAGGCCGCTGGCCGAAGGGCGTCGGCAACGAAGAGGGCTTTCAGAGCGTCCCTGGGGTTGCCGCAGGGGTGGGCGAGACTCGACGCGTTGCCCCTACGACTTTTACCGTGCAAGGTGAAGGTGTTTGCCTAGGAGATGGGAAAGCTCACTTTTCGAAATTCCCCCAATCGTTGCGAGCTATAAGTTAAGGGAAACGGAATTCTCTTGACCGGGTTGCTTTGGAGCACACTCTCGGCGGAATTCGTTGCGAAACCAAGTTTTTTATTTTTATTTTTTTTCCCTCTTTTTCCGCAGCTCCAAGCATCAGAATTCAGACGGTGAGGACGGTTTCGAGGTGTTTGCGTGTTGTCACACGAACCCTTAAGGACTGGGGGGTCCGTGCGAACTGTGCATCCCAGTCGAGCAGACCACACCTTTTGTTCACGAGCCACCACGAGTGTAGAAGGAAGTTGCCTGGCATTCTATTCTTCCTGCCAGGTTTTCCTTGGACCAGAATAAGCGTCGTGGAAAAAACTTCGTTCAGTTTGAGATCCTTTGAAGTTGAATCCGTTTGAAATCCACCGAAGAGTTCGCGAAGCGGACGTGAGCGCCATAGCGTTTGCAAGAAAGCAAAGGAAAGGAAGAAGAAACGAGAAGGGTTTCTGGGGTGTCCACGTGTATTTTGTCACCAGATGCTCAGACTTTTATTGAGGACGCGAATCCAGTTCGTGCCCGAGGCACTCTAAGAAGTGACCCACAAGTATAGCGTGGAGGAGAACATCTTTTCGGATGAAATGCGATCTCCTATCTCTAGCAGATTAAGTTTGCTTGGATGCGACGGGTTGAACGAGGGAATTGGCGCGAGCGCAGACGAAGTGATGGAATTCTTAGCTTTTGTAATACAATAAACATTTCTTGGAAAGAATACCGTACTTGCGGTCGCTCCTTTCTTTAGAAAACGGAGGGAAACTTCCGAAGAAAACAGATTCAAGACAAAGTAGCAATATGGAGGAGGCGTGCAATCTCGAATGGTAAAAAAAAAAGAAAAAGAAAAAGAACAAAAAAACTGCAGACTGTGGAAATGCGACTTTTGAAGGCTATATTTCTCTGCAAAGGTGCACGACAGGATAATTGATGAAAGTAGGAGAAAAGTAAGGGAAGGGAATTGTCCCTCGACATGCATCACGAGCGTAAATTTTCGTGCATCTTCAAATAGATTGTGTTGCCAATAGATTCTGGGGATCGGACAGTGTGTGGCGCGCGCCTATCGCCCCCAGTATGCCTGCATCAAATGCTGCAGAAGCTGATTTTCGTGGAAACGGAGACTTTCGTGAACCGCAGGGCAAGTGCCCCGCAGTGAACAAGCAAAAGCGCACCTTGGCGGCAGCATCGGAAGGCCCTTTCTGTTAAGTAAGGACACTCCGATGCTGCCGCGAAAGGGCTCTTCCAGTTGCTCGCGCCCTCAATGCCCTAACTGGGCAGGATAAAAGCCTTAGCAGGGCCGTTTCCGTTTCGTGAGGGAGGTGCCCCCACGGTGTGTGCATGACCATTGGTCGTTCGGGCTCCACTGAGATCGGAAGTGAGGGAAGCGCCAGGGAGGCATCCGGTGAGATCCCGGGTCCTTTGCTCGTGCACGGGCACAGTGAGTGATCACGGGCTTTGAGAGGTTTCCGCGTTGCCGTCTGTTTTCCTCCAGAAAAGTGCCACCACCGCAGCGGAACCGTCCATTCTCCGCTCTCTGAGAGGAAGGACTTTGGAAATTCGGACGGGTGCTATGAGAGGGCCCGGTCATTTCGTGCGTGGTCCATCCTCAAATCCCGGATCGTTCGGATGCGTGGCGTGCCGGGCAGCGTTTCGTCTTCGAATGTCCCCTATTTTTTGGCTCGCTACTGTTTGAAGTGCTTACCCGATCGGTTCCCCCCAACTGTGTGCTTCAGTCGCGAGATTGAGTTATGGTTTATTATCGGGCACCCACTACCAAAGAGAGAGATGTAATATTTCGTAGGGGGATCTTACCATTATTCCGAGTCCACTCGGAAACGCCTAAGGCGCATCACGGACGTCTTTCCCTCCCTGGATTTATGCGTGGTTGTTTCTCATAATCCACAAACGCACGCAGCCTGGATGCCAGCGCAGGCCCGTCCAAAAGGGATTCGTTGCCACGTGGCCACCAATTTGTTAAGAAAGAAAGAAAAAAAAGAATTGCCATTCGAGTAAACTGCATCGTCTGCTTGCGAGCCCTTCCGAGCCGTCCACGTTCGGAGCGCAGATGCTTCTCCGTCAGCACGAGGCAGCCGTTCTCTGCAGCTTCTTTGCTCCGAAGATCTGTCCGTCGACTTGACTCGGCCTCCGAAGGTCCGTCGATCCCAGCGGTCGAACTTTTTCCGAAAAGGGAACCGTTGGCTCCCGTTTTTGAAACCTCGGACTCTTTCCGCGGCGGTCCCGGAAACGGCGGCAAGGAATCGAATTCTCGAGAAACCCCATTTCGAGGAGCGACGCCCATTTCGATTTTGCGTTGCTGACCACTTGAAAATAGCCGCAGAAACGTCCCAAAAGGCAAAACGAAACGGAAATTCTCTCTCTCTCTCTCTTTTTTTGAAGGGGGGGGGGGCTTGCATCCATCCAAGACGGCTTGGGTTCGTCTGTCTGCTACATAAATTACATGGAAGTATGTTTTGATGCCGTGTCCTGGAAGAAACACAGGAAACGATGGTGCGATTCACCGGAGGCATCGCTACGTATCATTTTCCCGTGTCACCATGTTGTCCCGAATGTCACTCTCATTCGCGCACGTTCTTGCCCAACCCGTTCCCCAGGCACTTCATCCCTTTTTGTGTGTTCAAACACGAAAGACAAAGCCCTTTGACCCCAAGGTACAATGTTTGTTAGTGGGCTAAGCGTACGGGAATTTCGAGCAAGCCGTTGATTTGTTTCAAACGAGGCGTGGGCAGGCATCCTTCCTGCGTGATGTGCCCTCAGGAGGACTTGGGGCCTGCACCCGGATTTTCCAGAGCAAGGCTGACAAGGATGCTCCTTTTGCGCGTTCTTATCGTGCAATAACAGTGCGAGTTTCATGCAAAAGTTTGTCGCGTGCCGTTGGCGCTTGAAAGTTTGGAAAGTTGACGCTTCCATTCAGTGCCTAGGTGATCAACAGGCCGCGCTGGTTGGTCACTGCTGCTTCCAGGAAGGAACTGCAAAAAACACGTATGGATCCGGATGTTTTCTGATTTGCAACACTGGCAGGCAGGTAATGCCAAAACGAATTCGGAATCTGCGATAGAGCATGCGATTTAGATCATTTTTTCGTCGCATGGCCTTTTAACCACTGTTGCCTACCAGATGGGCAAGAACGCAGCTCCTGTTTATGCCCTGGAAGGATCTGTAGCAGTAGCTGGAACATTGATAGAGTGGCTAAAAAACAACATGCGTTTGATTAGCGACGCCTCTGAAGTAGAGGCACTGGCAAAGAGTGTTCCTGATACAGGAGGTGTGTACATAGTTCCTGCATTTTCTGGACTATTTGCACCCTACTGGAGAACCGATGCTCGTGGGTAAGTGTCAGCAGCAACAGAAATGGTTTACGCATCTCCCCATATTAAAATCAAAGAATTATCTGTGGATTGCATGCTTCAACTCAGAAAGAACATATTGTTCGTGCAGCTATTGAATCAGTTTGTCTGCAACTCAAAGATATAGTTGAAGTTATAAAAACAGACAGTAAAATGCAACTAGGAGAGCTCTGGGTTGATGGAGGAATGGCTGTCAATAGTTTCATGTTACAGAGGCAAGCTGATTTACTTGGTATACCAGTAGGTAAAGAATACCTCATTTACCAAACAAAAATGATCAAAGGAATGCATTAAGTTCGACCAAGTTTACTTGAAATTACAGCCTTGGGAGCAGCTATAGCTGCAGGATATGCAGATGGCATATCTCTTTGGAAACTGGAAGACATAAACACTGGCAAAACGTTTGTACATGAAAGGTTTTTTCCTGCAATTTCAGAACTCCGTAAGCAAACTGTAAACATCAAAAACAAAGCAATGCTTGATTGCAGAAAGTGAACTTATATTTGAGAGCTGGCACAAAGCTATTGAACGCAGCTTAGGCTGGGAATCACTACAACCTAGACTTGACATGCCAGGTATGTTTCGTTTTACTCCCTCAAAAAGAGTCCTAATCTGATTTATCTCCAGAACATCATTCTCGATTATTATCATCTCTTCCTGGGACTATATTTATTCTCACCAGCTTTTTATTCTTGAAACTGGTAGAGCAAAGACAATAGGCACATTGGACATGGCAATAAATGTCAACCGCATTCAATGGAAAAACCTTCCATTTTAATTAAAAACCCTTGAGTTCTAGCCATTCTCGGACGTTTCTTACAAAGTCACCTTGCAGTTTAATTACTTGAAGCATTTCATCGACCTGCATAATTACTTTGTGACCATGCTTTTGCTCCAAATAATTTTTTATCTCTTTTGCCATCAACTATAATACATGACATTAACATATTTTATGCCTTTGATATCTTACCCAAATGTCACCGTCAATGTATCGGATTTTTGTGTCACGGCGCTCCTTCAGGGGTTGCAGATCAAGATACACGGGTAGCATATGATTCTTCGTACGCTTCACGAAATACGCATGGTTTTGTGATCCTTTGAAAGTATTGAGAGAAAATGAAATATATGCGCAGTTAAGTTGTTGTTGTTTTTTTTTTTTTGGGGGGGGGGGAAGGGATCAAAGAAAAGGTTAAATATCCGTGCAAACTTTCACAATGATTCTCCTTCGAAGCACCACCAGTTATAACAATCGCTAACCACAATCACTCAAAAGGTACAAACAATTCCGGTGGAAAATAAACATACCTCGAGGCGGCTTCCAGTCTGATGGATAAAAATCCTTCTTAGGATAATCAGGAACCTCAGGAAGTGGCAAAAGTCTTTCAACCACATTCCACTCTATGCTGACTCTTTCAACAGCAGTATACTTATCAGGGGAGTCAAGTTTGTGCTCCCCTTGTTGTCTCGACGTGAAACAAGTCCTACACTGCTGAATGCACTTAAAAACACACAAAATGTGACTGTTAAATAGACAACATGTACTCAATAATTTATTCAACTTATCAAAGTTAAATCATTTTTCCTGAGATACTGAAAACTTGCATCTATCAGAAATTACCTTAATCCCCTGATACAGATGAAATGGTGCACATCTTGAAAAGAGTGTATGCAAAAAAACTTTCATATCTTACACGCGAGACCCACACATTTCAAGGAGTCTCATTCACGAGACTGAAGAGGGCGTATCGGTCTAAGCTACAGGATTACCAAGTATGGGGAGCAAAATCCTTGCAGGACTTTGTGAAAAACCTACCGAATCCCAGAGTTTTTTTACTCAAACCATCTATCAAAAAAAAACAAATCTTCTCAATGAAAGCTAAATCACTTGTTAAAGCAACCTGTAGGAGATATGTCACGTTGTTCAACAGCATATTTCCCCCCACCCTACCCCTTTTTTTTTTTTTTCCAAATTCAATAATAATCGATATAATAAACATCCCTCTGTCATTTTTCGTCATGTTGTGCATCCTGGCACAACAAATAGTGTAGCTGGATTTGTTTTATGTATTGGTTCAAAAGCGCATCTGTCGGCATGACCGAAGGTAAGAACTTTGTACAGCTGCTGCTGCTGCTGCTGCCCAAAAGCTTTAACCAAGTTTTCAATAAGTTTCAAGCCTAAAAAAAATTATAAGGTGAATAAGCAAAGCAAAGAAAGATATGTGCGACAGAGATATTGCAATACTATATTTCATTACATACATTTCGAATTTGATACCTCATCTATATCTGCGACGCCAAAGAGCAGGAAGATAGATTAACAGAACGGGAATTTCACAATAAAATGTTACCATTTTAAACTACTTGTTTATAGCTGTTTATAGCATCAGATTCGTTGTCGTTTCGTCAAATAGGTCAAGTATTACAAGTATTCATGACAACTAACTTATTCGTGGAATCACCAAGTTTTTTTTCTCGAGATGCAATCGTCGAGACTCGTTTCTAAAGAGCTGAAGTTCTGTCCTCACATTATTCTCAGTTGTTAGCATGTAACAAATCGAGTTCCTGAATGCTCCCACCTGCCTTTGGATTCACACTTAATTTTCGGGCACACATCCTCATGGCCACAACTCATGCTGTTCAGCGATTTATTTCGAAATGAAGTGGCTTTAGATTCGCCTGCAGATGCAGTATTTGTAAAGACTGATAGAAAGGCTCTAACAAAGTAAGATTTCTTTACAAGCTTGCAAAATTTGTTTTCATGCAGATTATGTGCAAATGCACAAGAAAGAAGCACGTAGCGCCATAACTCATTTTTGTTTGCTCGTTCGGCTTTCAGTTTTTTTTATTGTATTTCGGCATAAATGGAATCCATTTTGGATGGGTCGGCATCTGCTCTCTTCACGCCTTCATCTGTCACTCTTGATTTTCCGAAATATCGGGCGATCTGCAAAAAAGGATGTCAGTGCAGCGGGGCATGGAAACTGTGGTTTCCTGCCACCACGCCGAGGCAACGAAACGTTTGTCAGCCACTGCCCAAGGTCTGCATGGGTCAAGGCATATCCTCTGTAGGTGGGTACTAACACAGTCGTAGCATAATGGAGGGAGTCATCATTCTTTGCGAGTCTCCATCAAGTAGTCATAATCAGTATCGAGACTTAATGATTCCGGGAACAATCAACGGTTGTTATAAACGGATTAGCTTTGCATCTGAGGAACTTCTGAAGTTTTCAAATTCAAAATTTTAGAATTTTCGATGATTTAAAACTGTTTCCATGATATTTTTTTTTTGCTTAATACTCATTGAGTTTTAGATGTTTCGGTAAATTGAAATAGAGATGAATTCAATCACTTCCCTGCATCAAAGATCGCCTAAGTGCAAACTTATGGAGAAGTGAAAAATAGCGCTTCGTTCTTGGAAAGCAAACAAACTGATTGTAGATATTTTCTCGAGAATTTTCAATTTATCCAAAATAAACAAATGCTGAATAAAACTTTTCGTTGCATTGGTTTCTTATGAAAGGTTTATTTGGATAATTTGATTGAATGTTTGAGTTTGCCTTTGATGTGCTTGGAATGGAATGATGACATTCAGGCCACTTGAAGGTTTCATCAGCTTATTTCAGTAGGGAAGCAGCATCCGTATCCAACTTCACGTGAGAAGAGCTCCAGGGATGGAAATATCATAGAGCTTTCGCTTTGAAAAATACCCATATTATAAATGGTAACATAATTCTCGAGATACCTTGGTAACAGGTGAGCTAATCGGCAGAAATGAATGAACTTTTTTGTACATCTTTTTTGTACGCAGCCTTCGACTTCTAATGGAGGGATGGGGAGCACAACTGGATGCAGCGGATCGGCGAGTACCGAGTGCAATGAACCAACCCAGACCAAGCAAAATAAGAATCTCGAAAGTCAAGAAAATCACATCGATCCTCTAAGATGCACAAGCAGCCGCTGGATCAGAGTTTCTCTCAGATGTTCAGCTGAGTGCACCCAAAGCGGGGGGGGGGAGGGAAGGTGCGCGCCGGCGTGCTACGCGGGGCTCGAAAACGAAAGAAAGCGACCGTGGATTGATGACGACGGAGAAACAGCCGAGGAAGTTATTCATTTGAATACATCAGCGATGAGACCGCCGCGAGCCTTGTCGATTCCGCCCCAAACCACTTGAAACCAAGCGACTTGGCGTCAGGACAGTGCCCGGAGACTGAGAAGCCCTGAAGATCCGGGGAGGGGAAGGGGGAGGGAATTCGGCATCGTGCATCCCGGTACCTACAGACTCCATTCTGCGACTTCCGGTGGCGGCGGCAGCAGCTACATCCTGCAAAGGTCAAATCCTTGTTGGCTATTACTTGGTTGCTGCCGGAAAAACAAAGCGCCTCACATCGCTTTAAGGAAAAGTAAGTTTTTTCTTTCTTTGAGCATCCGAAGGAGAGAGAGCGACTCTGTTGTGCTCAAGTCGAACAACAGATTTTTGAACGCCATTGCAGAGGCGCCGATAGAACAAACAGTTGTTCGGTTCAAGCAGGTTCCGTTGTTTTCAGGAAACGGACAACGATGCTCAGATCACTCCACAGACACGGCTGACGGTCACGACCACGCCGGAACCTCCTCCCTGTGCTGCTTAGTGGCAACAAGCGTCGGTGGTTCTTTTTCATACGCACGCTTCCTCCTCTCCCCGGAAAACTCCAAGAAGAAGACGAGAGAGAGAGGAAAAGAACGCATGTTTCCAAGGTTTCCCAGCCAGCCGTTAAAGATCTCTTCCGGTGGAGGGGTTTGGAAACTGGGGCGCAGGGTCTTGAGCCCGTCGAATTCATCTCGGAAAACTTCCGCGTAAGTGGACCGGCGATCGGATGGCGGGCGTTCGGGGTTTCCCCCCTCCGGTTGCGGAAATGGAACCGTCCTCTCCCTCGAAAGGGGACCGATCCTCCATCTCGTGCCGTGGAGCAGCGGGTGGAATGATACCTCTCCAGAGTGCGAACAAGTGCGCTGCGCCCTTCGGGGAGCGCCCTTCAGGGAAATTCGGGGTTCACTTCAGAGGAGGAGGAAACGAAGAGCGGCTCCCTCGAGGGTTCCCTCCGGAGAAGAAATCCGAGCAGCGGATCCTTTCCGGGGGGTCTCTCCGGAGGGAGCGAGGAAGAGGTTCCCTTCGGGGTTCGCCTGCCTGCAAGTCTCCGGAGGAGATGGTCCGCAGCCCGCGGTGGGCCTCGTCTACCACCCTTCGCCTCCGTGCTACCCTCCCTAAGGTACGCAAGGGACATGGTAATCCCGGCAAGGCGGGAAGCAACATGCTGGGCAGCAGCAAGGAAGGAACTTCTGGGGGCGGGTGGACAACTCGGGAAGTGACGGACGCTGCACGCTGGGGAGAGCCGCTCGGCATCCTTCCGGAGCAGGAGGAGGCGAAGTGGCCCCCAGCGCTCCGCTGGAACAGTGGTGCCCTCCCCCTCAAGTGACGGGAGTCGGCGTTGCTGGTGTTGCATGGGGTTGTCCTGTGCGAAGCACGCCTTCGCCACTGGACACGGGGAGGGAGAGAGAGCGTGGACTCTCAGAGTGCGAGACAGGCGCGGGTAGAAGGAGACCCTCTCGCACCTGTCGTTGGAGTGTCGTACCTCGTTTTGTTGACGCTGTCGGCAAAGTGTGTTCTTGGCGCCCCTCCCCTCCTTGCTTTGCGTTCTGTGGATCGCGCTGCTGCTGCTGCGTAGCAGCCGTCGGCAGAAAGGATGTCTGGATTCCACTGCCGCAAGAGATGGTGCCGCCAGCACCATCCCTAGGGGTTCTCTGTGGACTGCGTGAAGCGTGACGATCTCAGGAAGAGGCACCAGGCCCCGCGCGACTTCGAGGAGAAGTGCGACGTGGGCGTAATGCTGGGCAAGGGCGGCTTTCGCAGGAACGGATCAGCTCCCCGTGGCCACAAAGTTCATCGAGAGCTCCCGGCTGACCCAGCGGAGCAAGTCTATAATGGCCTACGGACCCTCTTGGAGATGTGTGCCTCCTGCCCAGAATCAGCAGCACACCGGGCATCATCGAGATCTTCAGCTACACCTCTGCCAAGCCGACCGCGGAACGCTGCGACCCCTACAAGGACCTCTTCGACCACACAACAGACAGCGACAGCCTCGACGAGACGCTGGCCAGGAGCTTTTTTTCGCCAGATCGTGGAGGCCATCATCGCGTGTCATACGAAGAGCATCATCGTCCACAGGAACGTCAAGGACGGAAACGCACTCGTGGACACCGATACTCAAAAGCTCATCGACTCTCCAGCCCCTTTGGGGTCGCCCCCCTCGCAACGGTCCTAGGAATCCTGGCGGGAGGCCCCAGGGACATTTTCAGACGTCTCTTCGTGAGTGGTGCCGCTCTGCCACCACCAGCCACGTCTCTCTGCCGCGCCCGCAAGATCGCGGAGGCCTGGGACTCCTTAAGGAGAGGCCGAAATGGCAGGGAGACGCCATCCACGGGTGCGGATCTTCCCGAGAAACGCGTCGAGATGGCCCCACCCGGGTGCACTACGGACGAAACCTGCCGGCATCCTCAACAGGAGGCAGAGGATGCCGGACAGCGTACCGTGTGATCCCTTCCTCACTCCCCCTCCCCTTTCCCTCTGTATGATTCCCCCCCCCCCCTATTTTGTTTGCTTATTCTTTTTCTTCTTGTTTTTGTTTCTCCTCCCTCCTCCCTCCCCCCCTCTCCACGCTGCCGAAGAGGACCTCGCTGGTTTGCGCGCCGCTCTTCGACAGATTCGATACACGTGGTAGAACCAGGGGTACCACCACACCAATGTATTTTTATTGTTTTACATAATGAAAGCCTCGGCATAACCGGGTGAGGAGCATCCTGTCGCAAGGGCTGGATCGATGATGACTGAGGAAATTTGAAAAAAAAAAAAAAAAAAAACCAGATGATTTGCAGCCGACGCGCGCCGCGGAGAGCCGGGTGTGGTTCCGTAGGCTACTTGCGCACCTTCGCCTCCTCTGTCGTCGCCGATGATGAATCACAGCGCATGGCGGCGTGCGTGCGTATCCTAGGAACCGGAGGCAGTGCTGCTGCCATCCGACTCAGGGGCGCGCGCCTCCCTTACCTGTGCGTCCAGACCCGCGTGCGCACTTCGGGAAGGTCACCGGGTCGCAGGGTTCCCGCGGCAACCTGCGCCCAGAAGGTGCACCGGAAGTTTCCGCATCCAGCGGCCTCTGCCGGCCGCCTCGAGAAGGGGCCGGCACTTTTGCGGAGCGGCAGCGATGCTTCCGGATCCGGGTGCCTCGACGCGCGACGTCACCGGAGCGAAAAGCCGCCTCGGTGGACGAGAGCGCCGTCCGCCGCCGAACAAACGGACCCGGGGGAGGGCAGCTGCACACCTTTCCGGTCGACCCAGAGCCTCTGCCGTAGGCCACAGTCGCCGCCGCCGCCGCCGCTCGTAGGGATCCCTGACCCTCGGTCAGGGAGGAGTTCGCGGAAGGGGCGCCGCTTTGCGATGCCTGCCGGGTCCCTGCGGGGATGTCGAGAGGATCCGCGGCCCGACCCGGGGTCTCGGGAGGGCGCCGGAGTCGCCGTCGCGCAGCTGCAGCTGTGAGGGCGCCAACGACGACTCTGTGCAACGACGGCGAGTGTCCCACACCGCTTCCTTTCCCCTTCGTGCCTCTCTCCCTTCACGCACGTGGCCGGCATCTCCGGGACGCACGAAGGAAGGGAAAGGACAACCGCGCGGGAACGACGGCAGGAACGGGGCAACAAGGAACGGCGGGCAGCCTCAGCGAGGGGGCCACGGGCGGCTGGGACGATGGGGCCATCCGACCGCCTCTTCCTCGGAAACCGCGCGGAGAGCCGTTGCTATGCGCAGAGGCGGTCCAGCCCCGTTCTCGAAGCACCGCCTCCCTGGCGAGGCTCCGAGCTCTGCCTCCGACACTCTGCAGCACGCTGCGTCTCATATGGCGGCATATGGCGCTTCCCCCCTCCTCCTCCTCCTCCTCCGTCTTGGGCCACCTCAGGGCTTCCGACCTCACCAACCAATGCGCGCCACCGCACGCGCCGCAGGGGCGCAGCAGCAGCACCCCAACTCCTTGTTGCTGGGCCGCGAATGCACTCCGTCCCCTTCCTACTCCCCTCCTTCCCCCTCACGTGAAAGTACATTCCAGAAATTCAACATTCGGACCACATTTGTTTCAGGGCTTTCGCATCACCACTTCAGGAGACAAGTGTCTGGAGAGGAGGAGAAGGATAGGGATCGTCGTCTTCTGTTGATTTACCTTTTTGCTTCCTCCTTTTCTTTTTTTTTTCTTTCAACTGTTTATTTGCTTTCATTTTTCGGGATCGCCTTCTTTTCCCACTACTTGAAGCACGCATTCCATTTCCATTTTCCATTGACGGACAGGGCGAGAACAAGAGGGCTGCAGCGGCGAGCGTTGGGGGCGACCAATAGGAAAGCGCGCGCGCAGCACGTGGCACCTTCGGGAGAGGGACGAGCCAGCTACCGGGCAGGTGCGGCTCTCGGCGGGCGAGAGACGAAGCGGAGAGTGTTTTCTTGCCGCCGGCAGATGGGAGGAGAAGCTTCAAAGGCAAGGGAAGATGGCGGCGGCCCGCTGGAAGGAAGGGGGGGGGGACAAAAACAAACAAACAAAAGCGGCAAACAAACACGTGAGGGACGGCGAGAGGAAGACACAGAATTGGGAGTGAGGGGAAAAGAAACCACCCTTCAGAAGAGAGGCCGAGCACGGCCAGTCCCCGCCCCGCTGTACCCAAGGCGGGGAGTGTGCAATCCCAAGACTGTTCAAGGGATGTCAAACCCGATCGCTCCGGTTTGCCAGTTCGTGACCGGGAGAGCACTGCAAGGCAGAAAACGTTTCCCGGGTCGGATCCTCCCTTTAGATCTGTCTTTAGATCTTGCAGACTCGACTCTCCCGACCATAGTCCACTCCCGTGTCTCCCCATTTTCCCCGTCTCATCCCTCGAATACTAATAATGTGGGATAATTGTAAAAAAAAAAAGCATGGACAGCTTGGCATTTCATATCTTTCCACCAGGAAGCGTTGCGATCTCTCGGCACCTCCCTGCATCGCTCCTCCGAGGATCGACGAACTCCCACATCCGATCCGGGAAGACGCCAGCCGGGGGGAAATGCAGGGGGGCTCTTGGGCAACAGATCTCCACGAGAGGGCACGCCTCGTGGGGCCACCGCCTACCGGCACACCAATCAGAAATGGAAACCCCACCGCTCCATGACATCACTGAGGGTGCACGCAACACGGCCTACTTTTTGCGCAGCGGCACCGCCTTCGTGGGGTACGCATCCGGAAGCGCTCCCTTGAAGCCGTGGGCAGAGAGAGGTCCCCGGTGCCATGGCAAGGCCCTGAGTCGTCACGCTCCTCGGGGGTCCCCAAAGGCCGCACCCTCCCCCTACCCCCGGAACGTCACTCTGGGGGCATGCGTAGTGCCATCGCACGGGAGCGCTCCTCCTGCGACACGTCGCGGGGGTTGTCAACCCGGGGAGGGACCGCGACTCATCTCCGGCCGCGTGCCCTTCGCGGCCATCTAGCGCCGTCTCCGTGGGGGGCGAAGGGGGGGGGGAACACGCGGGGGCAGCTTCAAGGTCGCCCGCAAGACGCGAGCGCCGGACAGAAGGCCGCCCGCTTCGGGGCGCGCCGTGTGTGGCTCTTCCTTTGGGAGCGGGCGTGGCAACACCCGCTGCGCCTACGTGGGAGTAACCACGCCGTGCGCGTCTCCTGGTCTCGGGGGAGGCGCTCCGCCCCCGGCCACACGGAGCGCCTGCTGTCCGAGAAGTCGGGAGGCACCGACCCTGCCGCCCGACCGGCGTGAGGCGGCGGATCCCGGTCGGGCCCGCTGCTCGGCAAGATGGCGAGCGGGTTCGGCGCGCCGCCATCTTGCCGAGCGGTTCGAACAAGATGGAGGACGTCTCGGGACGCCGCGGATGCCGAGTCGGTCGGTCCATCGAGGAGGAAGAGGAGCAGCGGCGGCGAGAGATCCGGACTTTGGGCCTCGGTGCACCAAGGGCTGGTTCCGTTGGCGCCCGGCTCTCCCTTCCGGTCGGGCCACGTTGCTCGGCGTCCTTGGGGGGTGCCAAAGACCTCGAGTCTGGTCTGAAGGGGTCAGGGGTGGAAGGAGGCGGGGTCGCCGCCGCGAGTCAACACAGCAAGGAGGTGGCGGCGAGAGGGGTGTGGTCACCCGGCCGCGCCGGGTCGGCAACTTTGCTCGCGAGCGCCGTCAGGGGCTCAAAGCCCCCTCGCGGCCGGAGAAAGGCGCTGGGGTTCTGTCCCTCCTCCCGCCGCGGGCGACGGTGAGGTGAACAGAGGCGGTGGCGCGACGATTGCCCGACCCCGGTCGACACGCACGCGCCCGCGGAGATCTTCCCGTCCCCCGTCTGACCTCCGCGAGAAACATCTGCAAGAGGCGTGACCACGGGAGAGGCGGACAGGGTCTCGGCAGATTACTCCTGCTCTTCGGCAGCTGCCTGGGGGGCCGCACTCGCCGGAAACGTGACCCCGTGGTGACTTGGAGTGTGCTGCTCGCCGCTGGATTGCCGGGCCGAGGACGCAGAGGGGTCCGGCAGCCTCCTCCCGCACGGAAGGTCACGAAGCCGCAGGACAGCGCGCTACTCCTGGTGTGTGTCCCGCCCCCTCCTCTCTCCCTGTCCTCCTGCAAGCGTATCCGCGGAGACCAGCCCTTCGGGAGCACCGCTGCCACAGAGCTCGGTGGAGGGTGACGTCACAAGTGGCGCACTCTGTGGCGCACCCGCCGAAGCAGCGGCATCGGAGATGACCGAGCCAGAGAGGAATTCCCGGAGGAGGAGGCAGCAAGCCAGAAACGCGCGCGTCCTTCTGAGTGGCCGCGACGAACCCTCCCCGGTGGAGAGGCAGCGGACCCGCTCGGTGCCGCCCGCGTCACGCCAAGCGGAGAGACGGCGCCACTGGGGGCAAGGGCGAGGCGCCGCTCCGCCCCGCCGCGAGGCCGAAACCGCGGCCTCTTCCTGGGGCAGGCGTCCGCAGCAGCGCCAAAGGCTCCCCAGGGAGTAATCGGTTTTCTGGAGCCGCTGGAGCCAAAGGGCCTCCGGGGACTTCCATAGCCGCCGCTGCCCTCTGGGAGGCGGCAGCGGACCACTCCTCGAGCGGGGAAGGGAGAAGTGGGACAGCCGGGTGCCGGGTGAATCCGAGGGCCTTTCGCTTCCGGTCAACTTTCGGAAGGGCCGGCGGGCGGAGAGCGCCTGCGACTGGAGACGGACAGCGGGCCGCCACTCCACACCGGGTCCTGATCTCGCTGACCCCCCGTTACTGCAGGGTTCGCACGGCAGGGTAGCCACATCCCAGCTCCTGCGTACGGAACGTACAAGTGCGTACGCATCATTGCATCCCCGGACGAGGAGACGCGAGCCACCCCCGCCGGGGAACCATAAGCAGGAAGGGAGGAAGGGAAGGAAGGAGGGAGGAGGAAGCTGCTGCCCTGTCGATCTCTCCACGAGCTCCCTCGAGGGCTCGCCGCCTGACCCTGTCCCTCGGTGTCGGCCGGGGCGTGGCATCAGCACGCCGCCGCATCCGTCCGAGGACCGCGACACGCTGAAGCAACGGCGCGCGCGCGCGTCCGACGGAGTGGGCGTTGCGCAGGACGCAACAGCCGTTTCGCGTGGTAACCACGGATACGCGTTGCCGCATCATCCACCATCCGAAAGTACGTGCGATGGAGTGTCAGCGCGCGTGGCGCGGGGTCCGCCCACGCGGGATCACGGTGCCCGGAGGGGCAGCGCTGCATCCACACGCGCTGGACGTTTCGTCACCACCGATACGCGCGCAGTCGGCGCTCGACCGCACGAGCGTGGCACAGCTTCGGCGGCGTGGGGGGGGAGGGAAGGGGAAGTAGGAGGCGTTTACTTACCGCCGCCGCGCGCGCACGAGGCGAAGCGTCCACGCGTGCGTGGAAAAGCGGGAGCCGCTCTCGCTCGGGACTCGCTCCGGCAGCACCGCGCGCGCGCGCAGCCGTCGTCGCCATCTCCGCCCGACGGCGGTTGGGCCTCACGCGGCGCGGTGGACTTGGCGTGCGGGGGAGGAACCTCCCCCGGCCCGTGCCCCGAGGGCCAGCCAACCGTCGCGAGCGACCAGGAAAGCCGCTCGAAGCGCGGTTGCGGTCGTTGCGGCTGTCGGACGACCCCCGCGATCGGGTGGCGCAGCCGCACCTTCGAAAGCGACCGGGCCCTCTGCGCAGCGCACTTGGGGAGAGCTCGCTCGTGGGGCCGGCGGTCGCCCTTTGCCACCCCCAGGGGCCAGGGCTCTGTTCTGTCCTTGGCGGCGCCTCTGCCCCTGGCCCCTGGTATGAGCGGGGGGAGGAGGAGGAAGAGGATGGGAGGAGGGAGGGAGAAAGGGTGAGGTTGATGAGGTTGCTTGGCTCCTCAAGGTCAGCCCTCTCCCCGAGGCAGGAGCACTTCTCTGGGCCCTACTCCTTGCGGAAAGGGCTGTCCATCGCTGCCAGCGACCTACGCAGGCGACATCAGACTCCTGTGGCGGGCCTGCCGTGGACGCGGGGCGCAGCTCCGGCGGGGCCGACGAAGGTGGTGGGCGCGAGCGTGCGCACGCATGCACGCGCCTGTGTGCGCACAAGCGGACGCGCGCGCGCGCGCGAGCATCTGCTGCGCCACGCGAGCGCGCAGCCGCTCGACTACCCCGGAGGGAGCGCTTCCTCCCGTGCGCGCGCTCCTGGAATGCCGGCGTTTATCCCGCCCTGCTGCAGCACGCAGGAAGGTGGGACGTGCGACGCGTGTCAGGGGCGGCGCGGTGCGAGGACCCCCGAAGGTACGCAGCGGGGGTGTTCGGTGCGGCCGCTCGGGTCACGCCGCTGAGATCTGACGTGCGCCGGAGGTGACGAACGTCGCGATCGGGACGCCAGGGCGGTGCGAGCGGATTCGCCGATGTCGTCGTCGTCGTCGGGGGGGGGGGAGGGAGGGGGGGGGGCACGCATTACGGCAGCGCAAGTGAGAGGGCGCAGAAGGCCCGGAGGGACGCCTCCCTGGAGAGTTCGCGTCGCAGTTCGCAAGCCTCCCGGCAGATGGAACAAGCGCGACCGGAAGTCGAGCTCTCCGGGAGGCGGCGGCTGTCCGCGGGTTTTCGCCCCGCCGCCGCCCGCGCGCGGGACGGTCGCCTCCCGCGTCCCCGCCCTTCTCCCGGTCCGGGACGGAGCCGGGAAAAGACAGGCGTGAGCCGGGGGCTCGCGGGGAGGCGGTCACCTGGAGCTTTCGCAGTCGCGCGCGCGCGTTTGTCCCCTCCACCACCCGCTGCGCTGCCTCCGCCGCCGCAGCGTCGTCGTTGCCCCTGGAGACCGGGTAGACGCGTTATCGGCTTTTCCCCCCTGCCGGTTGGTGGTCGTTGCGCGGAGCTCTCCCCCTCGCGCCGGGAAACGACGACGGGAAGCAGGACGTCCCCCTGGAACGGCGCGCGCGCTCGCCCCCTGGCGGCAATGTCTGCCGTTCCTGCGGTATTTTCTCTCTCTCTCTCTCTCTTTTTTTTTTTTCTTTCTTTCCTTCTTGTTTGCCCCGCATGCATTGTTCGTGCCGACGCAGAAATTTAATTTCGGGACTCTCGGGATGACGGACGAACGCCGTCTCGCGCCCGATATATAATAATGGGAGGGGGTGAAGGAGCGGGAAAGTCTCTCCCCGTTCCGGAAGGGATCTCAGGGAGAGGCGCGCTCCAGGGGACAGGAGGAGCTTTCCCGGAGGAACGGTTCGGGGCGACGCAGCCACCCCTCGTGGGAGCACAGGGCTTGCGGGAGGGGGAAGGAAGGAGGGAGGGGCGGTGGTGGTGGTTGGGTGGGGGCGCGCGCGTCGCCCCCTCTCGGACCGATGTGGCACCGCGGTGGTGGCGGTGCGCGATGCGACTGTCAACGACCTGCCCCTCCCCCCCCGACCCTTCCTTTTTGCGGTGGAGGCTGCGGTGCCCCCTCCCCTCACGCAGTAGGCGGCCTTCCCGTCCCTCCGCCTGCCCCGTGCGTGGTAACCCGCGGTAATCCCCTTGGGGGGAGGGGCGGTCGCCACACCCGTCCGGGTTTCGAACGCGCGCAGTACGGCGACCGGACCGGCACTGAGCGTCTCCGTCGTCGAGTCGAGGGAGAGCCCGAGGTCGCGTGGGCAACGGTGCAGGGGGGCGCTCTCCACTCTGTGCCTCCGCCCTCCCACCCCCGTGGTGGTGGTGGCGGCGGCGGCGCGCAAGCCGGAAAGGCGCCCGCTCGGCGCCCCGCCGCGGGAAGCAGCGCATCCGCTGCGAGCGCGAGCGCTTGCGCAGCGGTTCCCGAGCGAGCGACTCATCCCGCCCGCCCCACGACCCACCGGTCCTCAGCGAATGGCTGACTCCGGGAAGATGACTCATCCTGGACTGGTCGCCCGCCCCCGGGTGCGCGCGGTGACGCGCTCCCGAGCGGCCGCTGACGAATCGCCGCGTCATCGCGAGTTCGTTCGGCAACATGCGCCATCCACGCGTGGACCGGCTGGACGAGCGAGACGACGGAAACGGGTGGGCCCCCTCCCCGTGCTCCAGCGGCGCGTCCCCCGCCTCGCACTCCCCACGCTGGGGCGCGCGAGTGGGAAGTCATGCGGACCGAGCGTGCGTGACCTCGGTTCTGCCGGTGCTCTCGGCACGTGGAAAGCGCTTTTTCCTGATCCACGAGCGGACAAAGCCCCTCCAGGAACCACAATCCCCAGGAGAGGTCAATCAGTCGCGCGTTCCGTGAGACTCCTCCACGAGGACGGCGGACAGCGGCGCGTCCCGCCCGCGGGGTGTACACGCGCCGCCAACTTTTGGCGCACCGCTCCCCGAGGCCACGCACCCAACACGTCTGCGGAGAGAGGAGGAGCCGCCGAGGCATCCGTCCACGGTTCCGCCGGGTCAGCGCTGCCAGTGCTGGAAGCACGCGTAGGGATGGCGATGGCGGCGCCACGGAGACGGAGGTGCTCTCGGGGAAAACGACCTCGCCTCGGGGTGGGGGGGACCGCGCCCGCTGCCGGTGCCCATGGGAGGCGGGCAGGGAAGAGGAAACGGCGGTGCACGCGCCCGTGCTGCGGCAACTGGGAGGCGAGTCGGTCGTTTCGCTCGCGGGAGCGCTTGGCGAGTCCTCTCTTGGACGGTCGCCGAACCAGCGGCGTTTCGGTCGCTCCGCAGGGGCGCGGGGGGGGGGGGGGGGGGGTCGTTCAGAAAGGAAGCAGGTCGGAGCCGCAGACGCTCCCCGAGGTCACGTCCGGAGGATTCACGAGCATTCTGCCTTGGCGGTGGAGGCATCGGCGGAGAGGGCGGTCGAAAGTGGCGGTCCCCGACACAGGGGCGACGCCAAGCGGCCACAAGCGAAGGTGCGAAATGGATGGGCGGGAGGGACCGAGACCCCTTCCCGCTCATACGTCGGGGAGGGAGGAAGGAGCCTACTCGGAATGAGAACCGTTAACTTGTGGCGCGCATCCATCCGGAGAGGGAAGAGGGCCGGTAAAAGTCCTCTCCCCCTTCCTTCCCGCAGTAGGGGAAGCCATGGTGCAGCGCCCCTTTCCCCCTTGGTTCCTACGGAGGGCCCGGAGCGAGCTGCGGACTGGTGGGTAGCTCCCTATTTCCAGGAACCAGGAGCTCCCGGAAGGACTCCGACGGGTCGAGGAGGAGGGAGCAGCCGGGAGGGACCCGCTGCTCTCTCGCCGGTCCGGGACATCGCCTGGTATCTATGCAACGGAGCTCTCCGTGGCTGCCGCCCCGCCAGGGTACTCCCCTGCATAGCGGGAGAGGAAACCCGTGGGCGGGTGACCCCCACAAAAGGCAGCTGCTCCACCAAGTGCCATCCACGAGAGCCTCGCGCGTGCCGTGCGCCCGCGGGCATTGCCCCGGCCAGCCGTTGGCGCTGTTCACAACCCCGCTGGCAGCGCTACCCCCCGGAGGCGATCCTTCCTTCTGCGTTATCCACAGCCCTCCTGGAGGGGCTCGGAGGCAGCCCTAGGCGCGAAGATCTGCGCTTGTCGGTGACCGCTCCGCGCTGCATTCCGGGTTGCCAGGTTACGCCCTTCCTTTACCCGGGTTTAGAGGTAGTGGTACCTTGGACGTACGCTGGCCAGATCCGCTCGTCGGAGTCAGGACGACATCTGCCGCGGGTCTTCTGGTCCCTTCCGCCCGAGGCGGCGCGATCGCCCCCAACGCCTTGCAGAAGACGGGGGATGCATGTCCAAAGGCGCGAGCGAAGGAAGAGGGGGAGAGGTTCGGGTTCCCTTTGGCCTCTCTTTCCTTCAAGTGCCTCCTTTTTCCTTCAACAAGGAAGCTCATCCCCCCTCCCTGCCCCCACCGGGGAAGTCCCTCGAGTAGGACCCCTCTTCACTCTCCCTCGCCGCCCGCTGCGTCGAGGTTGAGCGACCCGGGGGAGCGCCTGTGGTCTCCGTCGCGTCCCCCGGCCGCGGTAACGTGCGCCGGCGGCGGGAGAGAGGAGGCGGTGCATCCCGTCCATAGGCGACCGACGCCCTTTTTCCCCCCTCCCCGTGGAGAGCCTCCTCTGTCGCCATGGGAGACGAGGTCGGCAACGGTACGGCAGGGCGGAGGGCGCGGCCCTTATCAGAGGAAGAGCCGCCGCCGCCGCCATCCCGGAGAACGCCCAGATAAGGGTTATCTGCGCCGCCGGGCGCGACTTCCCCCCGCTCCTCTGAATTCCTCCGCCCACGCCGCGAGGGGGGGCTGAGGGCTCCGCAGCCGGTCCGTCCGCCCAGCCCCACCGCTGCCTTCGGGAGCCGCCGCCGCCGGGGAACGCGCGGAGGACCTCTTCCCTGGTCCACGGAAAGGTCGTGGCTCCTTCAGATAGGGGTGAGTTTCCTCCCGCCGTTTCCATGGCGCAGGAGTCGTCGGGGGAGAAGACGAGGAGGAAGTTGCCGAGCGACGCCTGTTGGAACGCGCCCTCTTCCTCGCCCCGCCAGGGCGACCCTGGAGAAACCTCACCTGAATGAGCCGCGGACGCAGCAGCAGCAGCGGCAGGGACTGCTAGTCCAGCTAGCTCCGGGTCGCTCCCCTCGTCCCCACCCCTCCACGCGCATGTGCGGAAGCGAGGCCGAGGGAGCCACAAGGAAGGAGGCGGCTGCCACCAGGGGACGCTGCGTTGCGGGAGCTTCCCGTTGCCAAGCAACGTTGCTGGTAGGCTGCGGATGCGTAAAAACCGGATGCTGTCCGGAGCACGGGGTAGCTCCCTGGGAGCCACTCCTTCCTCTCCGGAAGCCGGGGGAGGGGGGAGGAAGGTGCAGGAGCGTCGCCGCCCCAAGCTCAGGTCCCGCGGGGTGCGGACACCTGGCAGAGAAGAGGAGGGGAAGGAAGGAAGGGATGGAGCAGTCTCCGCGGACAGACCCTCCCGGTGCAACAGCCGCCTTCCGTCTCCAGGGCCACCACGCGCGGAGCCTCCCGCGCTCGTCGCTCGCCACCTAGAGGTCCTCCCGACCCAACACGGGAGGAACGAAGAGCGTCCCTTCAGCAGAGGTACTGGGGGAGGAGGGGTCGCCAGAGCAACAAAGCGCAGCTGCAACCTCGGGCCGTTTCTCTGGCGCACCCCGGAGGGGCGTCGTGGAGCGTCTCTTGGGAAAAAGACAAGGAAGGAAGAGGGGGGACCCTCGGGGAAACGGGATGAGATGCGGGTGGAAGGCTGAAGAGTCGAACCAGCTGACCACGAGCGGGAGTCGAGGAGCTCCGAAGACCCGGGCAAAGACGGTTACGGGTGGTCCTGACGGTCAGGGGGCCAAGGCGGGGGGGGATGCTCGTCTCTCCCTTGAGGAGGAGGCAGAGGCGGGATGAATCCGTCTACGTAAACTCCACTTCAGGGAGTCCCTCCGGGCCTTCCGAAGATGGGTCCGGACCGTTGGCTCCTCCGCCCCTTCCCGGGAACGAGCGCGCAACCTGCCGCAGTTCGGGGCGGTTGACACCGCGTTCTCTGCCAGTGCTCCATTCCGCTCTCTGAAAGTGGACGACCTCGGGGCACATTCCAGAGAGAGCCCTCACGTGTTCCGCAGGAGGTGAGCACCACTTCCCAGAGCTGCCTGGGGCCTGCCCTTCGTTCGCTGAAGGAGGGGAGGCGCGAAGAGGCGCCACAGAGCCAGAAGGTGACGCCCACGAGTCGCTATGGCACTTCGGCGCCTGTTTCCAGGTTTCTGGAGTTCCTGGGTGCCACCTCAGTCGCTAGGACACACTCGAATCAGGGGTGAAGGGACACTGGCCGAGGCGGAGACAGGGGAAGGGACAGAACAGGGATTGCCCAAGGGAAGCTCAGGGAAACAAACGCCAGGAAGAACCCGCGGTGCAATTAGGTTGCAGATGGCCTTGGAGACGAGAAGTGAGGTCCAGGAGGTGATTCCTCTTGCCACCAGCCTTCCTGCCTCCTCTCCTCTTTTCTTCCACCTCCTCTTCTCTTCTTCCCCGTTCTCCTCGTCTTTTCATCTCTTTCTCTCCCTCTTCTCGAGATACCGTCCCATCGAAAAGACAAAGAACCTCATCCCTATTCTGCTCCTCTATTGAGCGGTCATGCCCTCGTGCCTGCTATCCGCATGGTCTCCATGGCCGCGACCCGGAGGGAGGCTAAGGAAACACCAACATCTCGTACAGCTGTGCAGCTGCTTGCCCTTTGGCATGCGCCTGAGAGCTCCGTGGTCATTCCAGAGAAGCGCCATCCGCTGCCACGCGCATCTCGGAGTTGACGGCGAAAAGACCACAGAGGGAGAAAGGGTCAGTGGGGGTGGGTGATGTTGGGAGGAATAGAAAGGGGAGACGGGGAAGAAGAGGAACAGAAGGAAGAGAAAAAGAGGAAGAGAAAAAGAAAAAGAAGAGGAAGCTGCTAACTGCTGCTGCTGAAAAACGGCAGGGGAAGAGGGACTGTTTCCTTGGTAGCTGGGATGGTTTTTTCGCGCGCTGCGAGGGTTTTTAGCACCACTCAGGAGATCGGAAGAGACTCCACAGAGCATCCCTCCAGCAGGGTTCCCGCAGGGGGATGGAGCAAAGGAGCGCAGTCGCACCCTCGAGCCGTTCCTCCGGAGCACCCCGGAGTGCGCGTCGTGGGACGATTTTCGGGGAAAAGAGGAGGAGGGGACCCTCGTGCGCGTTTCCCAGGGAAACGGAGGGAGGTGTGGGTGGGAGGCCGAAGAGTGCGAACCGGCTGACTCTTAGCGAAAAACGAGGGGCCACAAAAGGACCGCCGCAAGAAGAGGTCAGTTTCCAAAGGCAACCCGCTCTGCGGCGCCTCCCGTCCTCTCCTGAAACGTGCCGTGCATCTGCAGGAAGGGGACAGGGAGGAGACGACAGGAAGAGAAGCCGATCATCATGGCAGCCGCCGGAAGAGGGCAAACTGCGACAAACATCATGGCCAGCGTCTTCTTTCCCGCCCACCATCGTGGCGCCCCGCAGGGAGCGCACCGAAACCGGGGAGCCCTCCCGACATGCCTGCTGCGTGGACGACAGGACGGGTCTCCGGCGAGGAAGAACACCGTGGCTACTAACTCGCTTCTGGCTGTGTGGGGGAGAGAGGCGAGATGGAGGAGTGGCCAGACGGGCACCTTCACAAGGGAGCACGACCATTTCCCCTGCGGCGATGGATGACCGAATGCAGACTGCAAGGGAGAGGAAGGGGGGGGGGGGACTGTGGCAGTGCAGGAATGGGATACGAAAGAGAGGATACGCTTTTTCCCCGGAGCGGAGCCGCCCGAGTGGCCGAGGACCTCCAGAAGAGCCGCTGACCTTCCGCGTCGCGGCCTCTGCCCCGAGTTCGCGAGGGTTTCGCTCCTCGGTCAACAGCGACACCCCGGCGTTTGCGACCTCTCGTCCGCCCAGCAAAGGGCGTGAGAGATGCGGAGCGGGGATCGGAGGTGGGAGGACAGGGAGGAAGAGAGAGGGGGGGAGGGTGAGAGCAGGTGAGAGAGGTGCCCTCAGGCGCAGCGACCATCGGATTCGAGAAGCGACAGGAAACCGCTCGCCAGTCAGCCAATCAGCAATGAAGCTGCGGAGGAGGGCGCAGATGCCTCTCCGCGTGAGACGGAGGCAGGCAGTTTCCGCCCGTTGCGATGGTGGCGACCTGCCCTCCCGGCAGTCCACACGGGCGGCACGCGCTAAAGGACGCTGCGTGGGAAGACTGCGAGCCAGCACCACCGCCAGCGCCTCCTCCTCGCGTCCCTCGACGGCGAAGGGAGCACGCCCCCATGATTGTAGGGGCGATCGCCGTGGTTGGAAGACCCCGTTCCTGGGGGATGGAGCGTTCGGACGTTCCCGCGCGCCGTGCCCTCAGGCGCCCCTGCCCCGGCCGCATGCAGCGAGACGACGTGCGCGGGCAGATACGGAAGAACCAGGGGCGCGCACCCGCTCGGGGAAAGATGTTCCGGGAACACCTCCGGGTCGGGCGTGCGCGCGTGTGCCACGGCACGGGGGGGAGGTCGCCTCCTCCGCCGCATGCGCGCGCGCACGCGCGGCGACCGTCCATCGTCGCGCCTACTCGATCCGCTCCAGGCGATATGTGCCCGAGCGAGTGACTCGGGCGCGCGCGCGCGCGCGCGCGCGCGGCGATAAGGCGTGACAGCCCGCGACGACGACCACGACGACGACGACGACGGCTCCTCCCTTTGCCTGCCGCCGCAGTCCCGCTTATCGCCGAGCGGATGCGCTGCTGCTGCCGCGCGCCTGCCGCCGGCGCTCGGGCTAATTACTTGGTTACGAGCCGCGCTCCCGCGTCAATTGGGAGCGATTTTTCCTTCTCCGGAGAATGGGAAGGTCACTGCTGAGGAGGGAGGAGGACGGGGAAGGTGGAGGGGAGAGGCGGGGAAGGAAAATAGGAAAAAAAAAAAAAAAAGTGGAAAATTAATTAATCGAATCAATTACGAGCCAATACAAACAGAGCGTGTTGGTCCAGCAAAGATGAAGGCACTAAAAACCCTTGGGCAAATATTGCCGGGCAAACATAATTTCTTACGCTTTATGTATCGTGGAGACGCGTTGCGAGGAAGATTGGGAAAATGGGGAGGGGGCGGCGGACGGACGCTTCTCATTTTCATTAAAGGCCGGCAGGGGGGACCGCGCGGTGCCTGCTGGACAGTGCCCGCCCTCAAGGTGGCGCAGGCGTGCGCCGGGTTCGCTCAGGACGGTGAGGGGGCGGGGGAGGTGGGCACCTGCAGCTGAAGAACCCACCGGGCCGTCGGTGTGCTGCCGCGGGGCTGAAGTGGGCGGGTGGGGCAGACGCGCGCGCGAGGGTCGTTTGCTGTGGTGTTGCCTCCCACCTTCCGCGTGGACGGCGCCAACAGCAGCAGCAGCAGCAGCGGCGGCGGCGGCGGCGGCGGCGGCGGCGGTCCCCCTTCCGAGAGACGGGGAAGATCGGGAAGAGGGAAAGGGACTGGGGACGCGGGTCGGCTTATTTCCGGAGGAAAGCTCGCAAACTTTTCTCCCTGCCTCGCCGGGAGGCAGGGCACCACGCGTCTCCGTGGATACGGGCCCCGCCTCGGGGGCCCGTGTCGGGGAGACGGGGATAGGTCCTCTTCCGGGAAGCGTCGCTCCCTCCGCTGGAAACCGCGGGGGCTGCACGTCTCTTCCGGACCTGCCGACAGTCCTTCTTCCGCTTCGAGGTCAAGTGACTTCCCGGTGCCATCGGCCCTCCCCACCGCCCCAGGTCGCGCTGTCCGCTCCGACCACGGCTGAGGACGGACAGCGTCGTTCCCTCCCGCAGACCCCTCCGCTGCCCCGGGAGACCAGGGACCGCGTCGTACCCGAGATCCTTCCTTCTCCACTCCCCCTCCCGACCCTTAACGCAGGGGTTCCGGAGGATGAAAGCGGACCGCAGGTGGGGAGGGGGGGGGGACTCGGACGAATCCTCGTGGGTCGCATGCGGGCACGACGGACGAGGAGGACCTTGGCGATGGCGACAATGGAGATCGGTGTCGGTGGTAGCAGGAGGAGGAGGAAGAGGAAAAGAAAGGAGGAAGGAGGCGGGGGGGGGGGACGATGCGTCCTCGTGGTGGCATCTGGGAGCTCACCGAGACGACCTGGTGGCGGCGCCCCTTCTCCCCTCGCTCCCCCGACGTTCCTGTGCGCGGCCGGGAGTCGGGTCCACGGCAACGGCGAGCCGACAGGCGGGGAAGCGGTTGAAGGGAACGGCAGGAGAGATCCCGGCCCCAAACGAAAATGAGACTCCAGCGCAGGGAATGCGGCTGCCGCCTTTCGATCGGCCTTTCTGGAGCCTCTCCCCCTCGCTTCCCCTTCCTTCCTCCCCTTTCCCCTCCCGCGGGCAGGGGACAGACGGCGAGGAAGGGAAGGGGGGGGGGAGGGAAGGCCGTGCCATCCATCCCGCGCAGAGCGGGCGGGCGGACGCGCGGCAGCTCCTCCATCCGGTCGAATCCAAGCGTGCAATAAAGTGATCCTGCCTGCCCCCGGGACGTCCTCCCTGATTCCGAATTATTCATGAACGCGGGATTAGGCCAATTTCAATGTGCAGCGAGGGAGGAGAGGAGTGCGGAGGGATATTTTTTTAATGCAGGAGGCGCATGGGAGGCAGGCGGCCCTCCGCGATTGGCGGGAAGGGTCGCGGGACTCCAGGGGAGAGCACGGTGCATGGAAAGGAGCACGCGGGTGGCGGTGGCGGCGGCAAAGGGGGCAGGAGGTAGGTGGACCCGTGGGATAGCAAGGTGGCCGAACCGATCAGCGGGCTACGGGCCGCCGCAGGGTCCTCGCAGATCGGAGGGTCCTGCGGTGCGTGGCTGGAGGAAAGGGTGGTGGTCGGCCCTCAGTCAAAAGCAGTAGAGGAGGCGGAAGAGGAAAAATGATGCGGGTCCCCTCGGCCGTTACGGGAGACCTTCCAGGAGTCCCTTCCAGGCTTCGCTTCGCTCCCCTCTCTCCTGCCCCCACCCCGACTGACCGCATTACTAGGCGAGAGCAGGAAAGCAGGCTTTCCGGGGGCGGTGAGCGAACGACGGGAACCCTCTCACGCATCCCGTGCGCAAGGGGAGGGGGAAAAGGAGGGGCGTTGGCTTGCGGTGACGCCCGGAAGCACCACCGGGTCCCGTGGGAACCGGGGACCGGCCGGGCGCGCCCCACTTTGGACTGGTGCGGCAGCAGCGGCACCGGTCAAAGAGAGTACTCTTCCGCGGACACCCCCACGCTGCCAGCGACCCTCCCGCAGCGTAGGGGGCGGGTCAGGGGTCCGATGGAAGCCGGCCAAGCCGAATTGCTTCCTTCCGCCGCCGGGACCGAAACCTCCACGTCCAGAAAGCGGCGTTCCGTCCCGGAGTGACTGGCGGGGCAGGAAGGGTCAGGGAGGCGCTGTCCACGCGAAGGGCACCTCCTCCTCGCCTGTTCCCCGCCGCCAGCGGCGGCAGCTCCACGACACTCTCTCTAGGCGCTCATGTGGAGCGTCGCCCTCGTCCCCGAACAGTGCCGTCACACGGACAGCGCCATTCCGCGCGGCTGGATGCGCCACCGCGCTTCCGCAGCGCGTCTTCCCTGCCTGGGAATCGTTCTGCCATTCCCCCTTCCTCCTCCAGATGAAATCATCTCCGGATGACTCCCCTCCCCGCAAGACCTCCGGTGGCTGCGCGACTCCCTTAAACTTTGATGAGTTTTTTTAATTTCCCCCCCCCTCCCCCCCAAAAGGGTATTGATGTTCCATAAATAATTCCCGCCGGTTCTGGAATTCATCCGTCGGAAAATTAGGCGGCCGTGTGCAGAGGAGCGCGCCTGACTCCCGCATCCTCCGGGAAAAAAAAAAGGACGCGAAGAGACTTCTCTTCCTCTCTGGTCTTCCTCCGTGTTCGGGACGGAGGAGAAGGAGGGGAGCGGGGAAGCGGCGATACTGGAGCGGGTGCGGCAGCATCCGGCCTGGTCCGCATCTCCACATAGGAGCATGCGAGCTGGTCGGGAGGAGGGCGCGTCGGGGTTCCTCCCGCCGTCCCGGAGGAACAAGGTCCCCCCTCCAGCTCCCTTTTTTTCTCTCACCTTTTTCGGTTTGCCGAAGAGCCGCTCGCCTCTACGGGAAGGAGTGGGAGGGGGGCCATGATGTCATTGACGTGGTCCACGCCACTCGAGGGGGAGTAACCGCCTCCTCAGGTGGCGTAGCTATAGGGAGCTAACTCGAGTTATAAGGAGCAACCCAGGAGCGATCACCTTATTGAATCGAAGGAGGCTCCAGAGGAAGCGTTCCTCATTCTCTCAGGAGGAATTCCCAGGAAGAATGGCAACCTCTCCTGGAATTTCTACTCCAGAGGGACTCCCGGAAAGGATCCGCTTTGAAAAGAACCCCCGAAGGGACGATTCCCGGAAGGAACACAATGCTTCTGTAGCAGTCGGAGATGCAACTCCCCAAGGGTGCTGTCAGCCAGTTGCAGGTCACGCGATGAAGGGTCTCCCCCCGAGGGGAGAAGGCGAGCGCCTTCTCCGCTCCTTGGTGTCTGAAAGGACCCGGAGGGCCGAATTCCAATCCCAGCCAGTCGACGAGGGCACCCGAATTCCAACAAACGTCGTCCTACAAATCCCATTTTCCGGAGGAATTCGGGCCCACGACTCCCCGACACCGCAGCCGTGCGGGCGATCCGCAGAGTCCGCCCACGCGCAGTTCTGCCCTCCCGAGTCACGAGGGTTGGCCCGGCAGGTGCCGAAGGGCCATCCGCCGTGCTGCCCCCACCCCGGAGTGCCGAACGTCCGTCCCTCCTCCTCCCGCGCGGTTCGCGTGCCCGCCGCCAGGAGTGCGCAGCCGTTCCGCTGCGTGGGTCGCGGTCCAAACCGGAGATGCTCAGGGTTCCCCACGCGCCGTGGGACGGGGCAGCGGAAAGGGAGGTGGTTCCAGAATCGGAGCGGCGTGAGGCGCTCCCGAGCGCCGCGGGCGGCGCTTCGCCTCCCGCGCCGTTCCACTTCTTGCGTTCCGCTCGGGAGCGCGCCCGCGTCCCCTCCGCCGGACGGGAGGCTGCGTCGGCTGAACGGGAGGGAGGAGAGAGAGGTCCGAGGTGGCTCGGAGTGCTTTCAGGAGCGGGGGTGGCGGGCCTGGAGCTGACGCGTAGATCGTGATGGCAGGGGGCGGAGTCCCCGGATGACCGAGGGGGCCGGGGACGTTGCTCCCGAAGGAGCTCAAGGAAGGGTGTTCGATCCCGGTTTGGAATGGGGGCGCCCGCCGACCGTTCTGCGAAACGGCAGCGCAGAGGAGGAGACTCGAGAGGGGGGGAGGGGATCCGGAACTCGGAGGCCTCCTCGTTGCCGCGCAAATTTCCTGCCAAGCAACGGAAGCGCGTCGCCAGAAGGCGGAGGGCAACCGCTATTTTTAGCGGTCTCTCCTCGTCGCCAGCGCAAGCGCTCTCGGAGATCCCGGAAAAATCATTCCTGCTGCGTCTCGACCGAATGGTTCCCGTAATGGCCGGCGGTCGCCTCACCGAGGCTTCGGAGTGCTCGGCGTGCTGCAGGAACAGGAATGGCTCTTGTAGTCAGGAACCGGAGAAGTTCAGAACCCCCCATGAGCCGTGGGACGGGGAGGAAGGAACCGGTGCTGCACCTGAAGCCTACAGGCCGACCGGCGGAAGGAGGGGGGAAGGGGTCGGAACCCACGATGCATCCCCACTTCTCGGCGGCGGCGTCCTGCGTAAGACGAGGGAAGAGTTGGAACTCACGAGGAGCCCCCCACTTCTCGGCGTCGGTCGTTCCCTCGGGAGGGGATTCGAACCCGCGACGCTTGGCACCGCAAGCGCGGAAAGACCGCAGCCACGGTCGGCACGAGGACCCCGGCTGCCGCTGCTGCTGAGGAGGAAGGAATGGGGACGGGGCACCCACGGTTGTTCCGCCCTCACAGGAATTTTCCAGCTGTACCGAGTAGGGACCTCTTCTTTCACTTCCTCTTCCTCAGCAGTGGCAGCAGCCGAGGACCCTGATGGGAGAGTCCGGTCCTCCTCGCCCGGTCTGCATTCCTCCAGAACCCTGTTCCAGGGAGGTCGAGGGTCGATCGTCGTCATCCTGCGAAGGGCACCGCCGCGCAGTGTCGACCCCCCTCCTTGCCACCTGCGAAGACGTTCATACAAGAACGGATGGAGTCTTCCGGAAAAACTCTAATGGACTTTCTAGTGCTTCTAAGAAGAGGAAGAGGAAGAAGAAGAAGAAGGCAGGATGTAATCCAATTAGCACAAATGAAGGAGAGTGCGGAATTCATTACGGGCGACAGCAGCAGCAGCAGCAGCAGCAGCAATCGGAAAACAGATCCCTCCTCCCCTTCTCATCCTGAGAGCGTCCATCGATTGGTCCCTGCGGTGTGTGCTCCGCGCCGTGGGGCAGGGGTGGCTGCGACGCGCCTCCCCGGGTGGGCTCTTCGCTTGCTGCCCGCGCGCGGCGTTCAAGAACGGCCGTTTCTTCGCATCTCTGCGATTCGTAATTGGGATCGCATGCTGATGCTCATCCCGCTCGCGCTCCACACGCCGAACCGAACGAACAGCGGAGGATCGATCTATCACCGCCCTCAGGACCACACGCTCCATTTCGGGTACTGCCGCGAACGGCAAGGTGTCCCCTGGAAGGAGGAACGAGCCACGTTCTGGACGCCGCCGCCGTCTCCCCCTTCTGTCCGTTCCCGAAGAGTTCTTCGTTGCGGTGCGCCGGAAACGCGCAGCAGAGGCCCCCCAGAGGACAAAAAGGAAAGAGCGACTGGTGGTTGGGCGATCGATTTCGGCGGTGACATGGAGATGCCACCCGAGTCGAGTGCCTCTCTGGAAGAACGCCCTTCACCTACGTGGCGTGTTTTGCGCGGTTGGCGCGAAGGACTCGGACCGACGGACGGCGAGGGCTCCGCCTCGGAAAAAAAAGAAGAAAAAAAAGAAAAACCCGTTTGGCTGCGACGGTCCCGTGTTCCCCGGGCGGCACCCTACGCCTTCGACGAGATGGACATCCCGCCGAGGGCGAGCGAGAACGACGGTTTCCACCCGACGGAACCCGGCGCCCACTCGAAAGCCGTTCCCGAGGTTCTCACACCCCTTCTCGGTGCCTCGTCGTGCATGTGCGTCTTCCAAGGCGATCTCTCTCCTGCACGAAGGAGGAAAGGCACCTCGCGAGTGCGTCCACCGACGGCGATCCGCTCGCCGCGCCGCCGGCGGAAAAAAAAAAAAAACCATGCGAGTCACGCTTAGTAAAAAAAAAAAAAAAAAGAAAAAAGGAAACCAAAAAAGCAAAGAAAAAAAAAAAAAAAACCCGGGATCTCACAAAACCTGGAATTGCCGTCGCCCATCGGGAAGGCTCCAGTTCGCTTCGGAAACGTACAGACGCTGCATGATTCAATTCCGGGCGAAGTTAAAAAAGCTCACGACTGCTGATAAAGCAAGAAGATGTCGAAATTATGCTGTACTGTGATGCAGCAGATAAGGAGGAATGGTGTTTTCGCTCTTATCTGCGACAGCATCAAACGCGATGAAGGATAGATAAAACACACGCACACCACACACACGCTTGCGCGCGCGGATATTACGAGTCGGAGTGAAGACAGCTTAACGGGGGTGGTGGTGGCACTGGACTTGCCCGGTCGGCTGGCATGGCAACGTGGGGAACGCGGACGCGTCGGCGAGTCGGAAGCGGACCGTCTTCCTCCGCGGCACGTTGCCACCCGGGCGCCAACGGGAAGTCTTCGGGACTTTGGTTCCGCGCCCCCGATAATTGCTATCGCATTGTTGCGATGCCACCGTTGCCCCAGGAAACGCCTCGGAAGGCGTGCCGACCGCGGATGTTCTTTTTTTATTTCCCGCGCCGCGAATGGGGCGCGGCGCGGCAGTCTGCAACAATAACAACAACAATCGTTGGGGGTATCCGCCGCGGAAGGAACACGCGGCGATTCTCAGGGCTCGCCGGCATGTCGTAGCCGAGGCAACGCTCCTTTCTCTCCTCTCTCTCTCTCTTTTTTTTTTTGTTTTAAAAGCTCTTCTGTACTTCAAGCCTTGGAGAGGGCTCGGGAACAAAGGCTTGATTTTCTTGGGGAGGCTGCTTGATTGCGAAGAGGAGAGGTACGCGGCTCAATGATGCGAAAATGAGGAGCGAGAAGAAATAAAATAAAATAAAATAAAATAAGGGCCGGCGACTCGACGCTGCTGCCGACGTCCGGACGAGAGACCCCCTGCCGATCTTCGAATTCGTTTCCCAGGCGCCAACGGGACGCCCGGTGGTTTTCCACGGATCGCACGAGCCACCCTGGCACGGCCGCAACCGTGTTTTTTTTCTTCCAGGTGCACGAGGTGAAGCACCCGGCCGAACGCGCCAAAGTCCACAAGCGGAAACGAGCCGGGAGCGGAAATCTCCTCTTTTCGACGCTCTGCTTCGCTCGGGGAGGGAGTCGGGACGGATTCCGATCCGGGATCGGGGAATTCCGACGGTCTTCCGGGCAACCGCTTCCAGGCTGCCTGCCTGCCTGCCGCCTTCCAGGTTGTTTCTCGTCCTCCCCGCACCCCATCCGAGTTCCCCCCTCCCCCTCGGAACTGGCGCCACCAGGATGGGAAAGACGACGTCGCACCACGCAGGGCATCCGGAAGAAACGCAGGCGGGTCGAGATGATGATCCCGGGGAGGCGGAAGGCGCCCTCGGGAAGGCAAAGCAGCGCCCACTAGCTGTCTCAGGAACAGAAGAGCGCCCGAATCTTCGTTCCTTCGAACCGATCTCCAAAGATGAGGATTCGCAGGCTTTAGCAGAAGCTTTCCTCCGGGAGGACGAATAAATAAATAAATAAAAGGACAACTGCGCTGAAATTCGTTAATGGGATGTATTGCGATATCCCACAACTCCTCGCAGGGAAAGCCCGACTGTTACTGAACGCATTTGCAAGGAATTACTCTCCGGCTAATTGTAGGAAGAAGGACGGGGAAGAGAAAAGGGAAGGAGACCAATGGCGAGGAGGAGGGGACCTCGAAGGGTGCCGCACTCTGGGAGTACGAACCCATGCATTTACGCAGCGAGGGCCGATTCCCAATCAAACGACCCAGTTAGCCCGACGCTGCGCCCAAACACAATGCAATGGATGGGGCCGCGAGTGGGGAGGGAACACGGGACCCGACTCCTGCCGCAAGCGTCTCTCTTTCCACGAGCTGTCCACCACCACCACCACCACGACCACCACCAAGTGCGGGGTTGCCACCCGGGTGCGCCGGGGCGCCCCAAGCGCGGGAGGAGGGCTCAAAGACGCTGTGGGCACGGGCGGGCAGCACACAACGGGCGGAAGCGGAGGTTGCGGCTGAACATCGGAAGGCCGACGCACGCACACACACACGCGCGCGCGCGCGTTTACCATAACGGCGAAAACTCCGTAGCTCCAAGGTAACGCACGTGAAGGGAACGTGCGTTACCAGGAAGACGGGGGGAGCCGTTCGCACACACACAAAAGGCAACCTCACGGGATTTGCGGGTGCCTTCCCTATCCCCCCCCCCCCTTTCCTCGTGCAATTTGCAGCGCCGATGGAGCCGTAAGTCAACTCCGCGCCGCCGACCAGCGCTTCGGATGGCGGTCGGTGCCACGCATTGTTGCGTCGCCGAGCAGAATTCGATTCGCGCCGATCGATTGCGTTGGGTGTCTTCCGCGAGCCATCCCGCGAGGAAGACGCAGCATCCTCCGCTCGTCTTTTGTTTGCTTGTTTACTGCGGGGTCGCCTGCCGCCCGCTCTCCAAACAGATGCGGAGGAACCACGAAAAAGTTTTGGAAAAACTTTTGAATTTTTTCTCTTCCCTCCTTTCTTCCCCTCCTCCCGCCGTTCCTTTCTTCCGCTCGCGTGCGGGGAGGAAGCGGAGGACCCCTTCCCGAGGTACGCGTCGACGGGACCGTCACCAAACGTGCGGTTGGAGGGATGCTGCGCGTGCTGGACCTGAAAAACAATCCATTCGGCGGGAGCTCGGCGCGTCGAGGAGATTCGCAAATTATTACCAAATCGCGGCTTCCATCTTACGATTTCATTCAGTAATGGGCCTCGGCAGATATTTGCAAACAGAAAGGGAGGGAGAGAAAAGTTCCAATGCTGATATTTGCTGCTATTTATTTATATTCACCCTTTTGGACAACGCGGCTTGCATTAATCATCATGTTATCATGAGCGCTCCGTTTGCAGGGAGGAATTTTCTTCTCCTCCTGACGAATGCTTCCGTTTTTCTTTTCGTTTCGAACGAACGTTTACGAAAGCAATTAAACGCGAGCGCGGGCACCGCCGTCTTTCGCGGGGGGGAGGGCGAGCTGGGGGGGGGCATATTCAAAAAGCAATCCGAGGGGGGAAAAAACAACAAGAAGAAGAGCAGCAAAAAAGGCTTCGAGAAATATTTGCACATGCAGTGACGATTACCAGAATTCGTATATGTACATCCCCCCCCCCCCCCCACGGCTTCCAGCACGGTCGCGCTGCGGCCGGGAGTCACACGCGCGCCCCGGGGAGCGCGGGGAAAGCGCGGCGGCGGCGGCGGAGGACGGCAAACTTCTGCCAAACACACCGTTCGTCCTCCTCAAACGCGCGCGCGCGCCTGTGGCAGTGACACGACAGGGAAAGTTAAATAAGCGAGATCATTACAACGATTTAACGGGGGGAGGAGGGGGAAGGGGGAACAACAACACCGTCACATTATACGGGAGTCCGCCCGGCGACCCCGGGAGTCCGGGAGGCGAAACCTTCAAACTTGACTGACACCCGGAGACGGCTCGGACGAGAAGATCTCTGTTTAGGGAAAACAAATAGAAAGTTTTTAAGGCGTTCGCCCGCCATTGGGGGATCGCTCCGCTCCGTTCGTTCGTTCCCCACAAAAACCGTCCGGTAAACAAAAATGGAAGCCCACGAGGAAAAGTGGGCCGCCGCCGAGCAGCGTCTTCGCGTACGCCCTGTCGGCCCATAAACGAGAATTCGGAGACTCCGTTCGCCGGGCGCCGAAGAGCGTCGCCGCCACATCTCCTCGGGGGCCGCGCCCGAGACGGCCCTTTCAACAAATACGTCCTTCTTGCGCGGGCCGTCATTCTCGCGACGGGCCGAGCAGCAGCAGTCCACGCTGCTGATGCTGCTGCTGCTGCGTGTATCCCGGTGCACACAGATAGATCCCCACGAAAAAGGAGAGGAAAAGAGGGAAAGGGAGGAGAAGGGGTGTATCCCTCCTTCCATTCCCTCTCCCTCCCGCTGCACAGCTGCGCCACGCCGAGCTTCCGAAAACGCGCAAGGACGTGCTGCATTCAGTTCGGCCCGGGCAGGCGGGGGGAGCTTCCGTTGCCCCGCTGGCGCCCTTGCGGGCGGACGGTTTCCACGGAGAACTGCCTGCGAAGACGGAAAGCCGGCGTTTGGAGGGAGGGAGGGCGGATGGGGGTGGGAGGCCCGGGAGGAAGGGATGCGCGGACGGCCAGCCGTGGACCCGAAGCTCCGCACGCGCGAGACGGTGGCGGCGGCGGCGACGGCAGCAGCAGCAGCTGCCAAGGCCGCGTGGAAACTTCGAGACTCCCGAAGTGGGTTGCCGGGTTTTCGGTCGGTCAAACTGCACGGGGAGGTTCGAGAAGCGGCCGGCCGCACGCGCTCCGCTCCAGAGAGCGGCCGCGTTGCCTCGCAACACGCTTTCGTGATCTCCGGACTCCGGGACCTCGCCAGTGTCGTGGAAGCCGTGGAATCTGCGCGCGCGCGCGTGCCGTCGTGGAGTTTCCGGGGTGCGATTCCCCCCCCCCCCTTCCCGGAGGTCCTTCCTGCTGCTGCCGAGCCTTCCACTTGCGCTTCCCCCCAAAACCGGTGATTCCAGAAGGTCGCGTCCGCTCGCCGGGGTGACGTCATCCGTTCTGTCGGAGTGACGTCAGTGGAACGGAGAGGTTGGAACGTGCCGGCGGCGGAGCTGCTGCACCGCGCGGCTTCCTCGGGGAACGGCGGCGGACCCGGGACTCGGATCTCCCAGCAGACTCTCTGCGCAGGCGCATCCCCCCTCCCGCGCGCGTGGCGACGACGAAGAGCCTGCTGGGGGAAGCGCGCGCGGGATCCACAGTGGAGTTGATAATTCGCTGACAAGATAATTACGAGCAGCAGTCGCGGAAGTGTTGCCTGGAAACGAGAGGCTCCCGGCCGAGCCTCAATTATGCCCCGGTTGGGAGGAACGAAAGGGAGGACGCGGGGCTCTAACGAAGTCAGCTAACGAAGACGGGGAACACCGTGGACCATGGGCGCGCGCGACGCGCTCGCAATTCCACGAAGGAAGCGAGGAGGGGGAGACACGGGGCTGCGGCGGCGGCGGCGGCGGTGGTCACCTCCCGCGATCGCGCACCGGGAGAAAGCGGGAGCGGTGCCGTTTCCGCCCCTTAGGGGCGCGACCCTTTGCCAGGAAGAAAAGGCCGGCGGAAAGCAAGTGCGCGCACCACTTCGGAGAGCTTTGGCGACGCCGCCACGTGCTGCCGCCCAGCGAGACCCCCCGTCTGCACCTCCCAAGGACGCGCCCGGCGGACGGACGGACGTAGTGCCGTCGTCGGAGGCGCGACCGGCCGGCCGTCACTGCGGAACCCCCCCTTCCTCCCGCTTTCTCCGCGCACGACCTCCCCCCTCCCCCACGCGGGCGCGCCGCCTGCGGAATTCTTCGCTTCGAGCGATGAAGGCGCGCGGCGGGCCTTCGAGCGCGCATCTCCCGCGCACCTCCGACGGAGAGGAGACGCGCGCGCGACCCGGTAGCGCGGACCGGCGCTCCTCCGGGCGGCGGCGCGACAACCCGCTGGCGGGAGAACGAGCCATTAGCAGCCGAGCGCGCGCGCTCTTCACACGCTGCGCCCGGGACCACCCACCTCGTCCGGCAGCGGCCAAACGGCGCTGCCCATCCCGGCCGGAAGAGACTGGGCGGGCAGATGGCGACGCGCGCGCATTGGCGAGAAGTCGCCCCTCAGCCGCCGCCGCCGCCAGTTCCCCGAAGGAAGCGGAAGGAGGATGGTGCGAGGAAAAGTCGTTGGGGAGCGGGGGCTTTCCCTCCCCCCTCCCCTTCTCCTGCTTCCCCCAGGCGTCGTCGCCTGCTTCCCTGCTCGCGAGCGGGGCGCAGGTAGCCGGCACGCGACCCGTCCCCGGCCATCTGTCACACCCGCGCGAATCCCGCCGCCGCCTCCCCGCGCCCGAGGACTGCGGAGAAAGACGTGCGCCGACCAGCAGCGGGCTCTCCTGGTCACGCGCTCCCTTTCGGGATGCCGTCCCGATAGGGCGCGGGAGGAGGCGCGAGCCGCGCTGCCGGAGGTACCCGGGAGAACGGCACGTCCGCCCCCGGCCGCACGCGCGCTGGACGCCGCCGCGACCACCTCTCTCGGCGGGGTACGCGATGACCCGCCCGCGCGCGTCGCGAGCGGGTCATCGCCATGGCTTCCGCGACCTTCCGGCGGCGGGGGTAGCAACCGACCGAGTGCCGCGGGACTCGGGGTAGGGGGGCAGTCGCAGAGACGAGCATGTGAAATGGGAGGAAGAGGCGGTGGGTGTGGCAGAGACGGGCGCGGGAGATGACGCCCGCGCGCCCGGTGCGGAGGCAGCGAGGCATCGCCGCCTCCGGAAGTCGCGCGCCATCATCTTTTATTCACAGGAACTCCCTGAGGATCACCGGTCTGGGCGCGGAAGAGGCGGCCCCCGGGATCGCGTGCCTCCCAAGATCGCGTGTCCCGAGCGACCACAGGGGTTCGCCCCCACCCCACTCGACCTATCATTTATTAATGGGGACGCCGATCGACGGCAGCACGAGGACCAGCGGATCAATGCCCGCCCGGTCGCGCCTGCCGGCAATCTCGGACGCGGGAAGGGGAGGGCGGAGGTGGGCTTGGCGAAGAGCACTGGCGGGCGGGAGGACCCCGGCAGCGATGGAGTCGACCCTTCCACGGGAAGGAGCTGCCCCCATGAGACCCCGTCCGCTCCACCGGCGGTGGCGGAGGCGCCACCGGCGTGTTGCTGTACGGCGACGAGGGATTCGAGGCCGCGAGATTGGAGGCCAAGCACGCCGAGGTCGCGCTGCTCCGGGCCTCCAACTCACCCCTCCCGGCACGGAAGAGGCATCCGCTCGGTCACCTGCGGAAGGTCGCCGCCGGCGGAACTGCTTCGGCAGGTCATCGCGAAATGGGAAACCGGCGGAGCTTACAACAACCCGGGTCCCGACGTCGGGGGCGGGAGTGCGTCCTCACGCAACTGCGAGCCACCTTCCGTCTCGCCCCTCCCAGTCTCCGTTTGACCCCATGAGATCCCCGGAGGCGCGACTCGTGGCCTCTGCCCACGAGTGAACCCGGCGGTGCCGAAGGCGAGAGAGTCTCTCCCCTCCACCCGGGCCCCTTCCGAAGCGCGGCGGAGAGCAGGGAGAGCTGCGTGAGGGGCAAAGGAGAGGGGAAGACGTGCGATGGCCCGCGGAGGGAGGGAGCCGCCCGGGTTCTGGGCAAAAAACAAAGGAAGGCGTGGCGGGAGCCGCAGGTGGACCGCCCTGCACGGCGAGACCGTTAGGGGTCGGGGCCCAGCGAGTGCCCGTGTCGCCGTAGAAGGTGCCACCGGGCGCACGGCAGCTCCGCTCCCCGCAGCCTGTCGTGCGGAGGCGACGCCCGCAAAGGGAGCGCCTCGCAGGTCCAGGACTTGGGAGGCTGCGCGTGCCTCCCTCTCTTCCCTGCCACCACCTGGTGTGGTGGATTCGGACTAGGTCCTCTGTGCCGCGGCATCCGGCCACTCTCGATCCGAGGCACTCGAGACGGGCAGCAGCAGCATCCATGGTCCAGCGTCGCCGCCGCTGCACGCACAGCGAGGTCCCGTGGCGCTGCTGACCGTGGCAGAGAGGGGGAGGAGGAGAAGACGTCCACGCGCTCGCGACCTCAACCTGGCGCGCCGCGCATGCGCGGGGGCGGAGGGTGTGCGCCGCGGCGGGAGGAAACCACGTGGCGCGAGCGAGCGTCGCGATGCTACCGCGGCGGGATCGTCCGTTCCCGGAGGTCTTCCTGGATTGAGGCGCGGGAGAGCGGAGGGAGGAACGCGTTCCCGGTGCGGCGCGGAAGGGGACGGGGTGGGGAAGGGAGGGAGAGAAGGCGGAGACTCGGCCTCGGTTGGGGTGGCCACCGTCCCGGGGCGCCCCGCGCACGTTCCCCCGGAAGAAGGCGGCGGCGGCGGCGGTCGCGCCCACCTCTTCCTCCTTCTGCCCGCCCCCCGGCGCGTGCGCTCCCCTGCGGCGCCGGCGACACCCTGGCAGCGGCAGGTGCGGTCCCGCTGCGGTGTCGTCCCGCAGGCGCGCATGCGCGTGCGCGCGAGCGGACGCCCCTTGTCGGTCGCGCGATTTATAGACGGACGCGCCCTGCGTGGCCGCGGGCGAGCACCGAGCGGGGCGAACGGGACAAAATAGAAAAAAAAAAAAAAAAAAAAAAGGGCGGAGAGGTGACACCGCGTTTACGCGGCAGACAAAGTGGCGTGACAAAGCGACGCGCGTCCCCTCCGGAACCGCCCCACGAATTTTCCCCCTCTGCCCGAACAATGGGGACCGGCCGGAACTGGGAGAGACTTTGGTTGCGTCGTCGTCCCGGTTTCGCTCGCACCCTCCTCCCTCCCTCTTCCCGTCCGCAGCCGCGCCGCTCCCAGCCCTCGCGCGCCATCCATCCTTCCGCCGGCGCCCCTCTACCCCTTAGGGGAAAAAAAAGAAAGAAAGAAGGGACGACCCCCCACCCTCCCGTTCCTCCCGCCGAACCATCCGCCGCTTGCCGCGGGATCGGGAGACGAAGGGAATTCCCGGGTGTCGGGACGGACGTCCGAGGCCGGAAGGCGTCCCTCCCCCACCGGAGGGGATGGACGCCTGGAAGCCGCGGCCCTTCGTCCCGCAGACACCGCCCCGGCTTCCGGTTCGCCCGCGGGGCGCGCACGGCCGGAAATTTGGACTCCCCGCCGGGCTGCCGCCACCCGAGTGGCGCACGCGCGAGCGAGCGCTCCGGGAGGCGCTCTCTCGGGACTCGCGGGCCGACGCGCCGGATCCCGCCCACGGCGGGGCGGGATCGCCTCCCCGCTCTCCAGCGTTCCTCCGGGAAGCTTCGCGAACCGCAGGGGTCCAACGACCCCGTCCAATCGCTCGTTCCGCGCACGAGGCGAACCACGGCCGCCATCGCGGCTGCGGCAGAGGGGGAGAGCAGTGGGAGTGGCAAGGACGCGCTTGGGGGAGAAAGGTGGGTGTGCCGAAGACGATCGCGGGGGAGGGAGGGAGGGACGCTGGCGGATGGTCCAGAGCGGCGGGCGGGCAACCGCAAGGTCACGAGGGAAGGCTGGAAGGAGGGGGTTGCGGCGCGCAGCCAACCGCCGTCCTCGTCGCCAGGAGGTGCCCACCGAACGCAGGAGCTGCGGCCGGTGGGCCGCCACGCCGAGCGGACAGCGAGGAAGGGGCGACCTTTGAGACGGGCGCTTTCCCGCGCGCGCGCGCGCTGGTGCTGGGCGGCGCGGCGACCGCTGCCCGTGGGAAAAACCCGAAATATCAATATTGTCTTTGGCGACTTTCGCACGGCGCCTCCCCGGAATGCGGAGAGGGCGCTTCCGATGCGTGTGGGAATCCGCGCCGCTTTCCCATTGTTAGCGCGGCGGCGTCCAGAGAGCCGCCGGCGGCGTCCGGACAGCCGCTAATGAAGCGCGGTTTTGGCGGGTCGTAAAACAAAAAAGCCAACCGGAAAAAAAAAAAAAAAAGAATGGAAAGAAAGCAGCAGCAGCAGCAGCAGCAGCAGCAGCAGCTGCCGCCGCTGGCGCCGCTGCTGCAGAGGTGGGGTGGCGGCGGCGGCGGCAAGCGCGGGCGCCATCGCAGCAGTCTGCCTGCCCCCATGCGCGCGGACGGAAAATGGGCACAACGGGGGAGGAGCGGGCGGATGTCTGGCAGGAGAAAGACGCCGCTCCCGCGAGAGCGAAACCTTCCCTGCGCCGCTGCTGCGCACGCGCGTCCCTCCTCCGTCCCCACCCCCTCGCGCGCGCGCGCGCGCACTCACCGTTCGCCGTCCAGGGTGCGCGCGCGCGCACGCAGGTGCGACCACCGCCACCATCTCCTCCCTCCCTCCCTCTCTCTCTCTCTCTCTCCCCTCTCTCTCCCTCCCTCCCTCTCCCTGCGCCGCCGCCGCCGCGGTCGCCACCTCAGCGAAACGCTGGCAGCGGCGGCAGCGCGCGACTGCTGCGAAAGCAAACACGCGCTCGCCCGTTGCCTCGGTCTCTATAGCAACCCTCCGACCGGAGAGAGCCGAGCGGCGGCTCGGAGGAGGCGCGCCTGATTGGCCGCCTCGCTCCGTGTGGGCGTTCTCTCCGGGACTCCGCTTCCCGCCCGTCCCAGCCAAGGTAGCACCGCGTTAAAAGTCAGGTTTACAGTGCTCCGCGTTCGGCAAACAACGGGCGGCGTTTCCACGGGAACGTCTTCGCCGCCGCCGTGCCAGGAACAGTCGCCGGAGCGCGCCGCCACCTGATTTACCCGTGGCGCGCACGCAGCGGACGCGCGGCGCACGTGTGTGTTGTGTGTGCGCCGCGTTGTGCTGCGACCGCCGCCCCGCTGCCGGAAAGTTGACCGCCGCCGACGCCGACGCCCTCCTCCCCCCCCCCTCTACCCCTCGATCCAGGTCGCGCGCCGCCGGAGTTGCCCCCTGCTCTCCCCCTTTCCCCTCCCCTTGGTCTTCGCCGTCGGACCCAGGTGCCACGAGGGACAGCGTCGCCCCGTCCGCCCGCCCGCCGGCGCCCCCTCCCCCCCTGTTTCCGTGCCACCGCCCCGCCCGCACCTGCACCGAGTTGCACCGCCGGCGCCTCGGGGAGGCGGAAGGTAATCGAGGGAGCTCAGCTGCCGCCCCCGCCGCGCACGGAAGGATGTCCCTAGCGAGGGACGGGCGCCCCCGATGATCACGCAGAAGCTGTACGGCGACATGAACGGCGCCGGCATGGGGATGATGGGCGCCTACGCGGTCAACGGGATGACCGTGTCCATGGACCCCTACGGCCGCCAGCAACAGCAGCAGCAGCAGCAAGCGATGATGAATCCCAGCTGCTTGTCTTCCCCTCCTTCGTCCTCGTCTTCGAACCCCTTCCCCACCTCCGCGGCCGCCGCCGCTGCAGCAGCAGCAGCCGCCGCCGCCGCCGTCGTCATGGGGACGTCTCCCGCTTCCGGCTCGTGCATGGGCGTGTCGCAGGACCACCAGCAGCACCACCACCACCACCAGCAGCAACAGCAACAACCTCCCCATCAACAGCAGCAGCAGCAGCAACAACCGCTGCTGCAGCGCGCCCGGGCCGACAGCAAGAGCTACCGGCGGAGCTACACGCACGCCAAGCCGCCCTACTCGTACATCTCCCTCATCACCATGGCGATCCAGCATTCGGCGGCCAAGATGCTGACCCTGTCCGAGATCTACCAGTTCATCATGGACCTCTTCCCCTTCTACCGGCAGAACCAGCAGCGCTGGCAGAACTCCATCCGGCACTCGCTCAGCTTCAACGACTGCTTCGTGAAGGTGCCCCGCACCCCCGACCGCCCGGGCAAGGGCAGCTTCTGGACCCTCCACCCGGAGTCGGGCAACATGTTCGAGAACGGGTGCTTCCTGCGCCGCCAGAAGCGCTTCAAGGACGACAAGAAGGAGGCCGTGCGCCAGCGGCAGCAGAGCAAGGGCGGAGGCGCCGTCGCCAAGCGACCGCCCGCCGGCCAGCAGCAGCAGCAGCAGCAGCAGCAGGCGGGTGGCGGCGGAGGCGGCCTGGCGACCGCGTCGCCGACCCCCCCGGGCATGCACGTGGCCGCGCCACCCGCCGGGCTGCTCGAGCACCCCAAGCCCGACCCCGACCAGCAGCAGCAGCAGCACCACCACCTGCTGCTGGCGCCTCCTCCCACGGGACATCACCACCAGCAGCAGCAGCAGCAGCAGCAACTCCCCCCCGACCTGGCCGTCGTGGTCGACCCTCACCACCACCACCACCACCACCAACAGCACCACCACCAGCTGCGTCTGGACTCGGCTGCCGCCGGCGGAGGCGGAGTGCACCCCGCCCTGCTCCTGAAGGACCACCCCCATTCCCACTACCCGCCCCTGACCCACGCCCACCCGTTCGCCATCAACAGTCTGCTGGCGTCGGCCGCCGACAAGAGCGACATGAAGCTGTACGCCGCCGACCCCTACAACCCCTACGCCGTCGACCCGGCCATGTACTACCACGCCCACCACCCGCACCACCACCACCAGCACAACGGGATGTATCCGGGCATGCACCACCCGTGCGTCACCTCCGGCATGTGACCGGACGCCCCCCGTGACGTACGGCTGACTCACCCCTACGCGTCGCGCTGGCTGCCGAATAAACGGGGGATAAACGCAAAAAAAAAAAAACCAAAAAACGAAAAAACGAAAAAAAAAGCAAAAAGCGAAGAGGGAGAAAAGAAGGGACAGCGAAGAAGACGAGATGGAGGAGGAAAGGGTGGCGACCGCCGGCCTTTCCTCACCCGCGCGCGTCCCCTTCCCCTTGTCGCGACCTGCATCTCCTCACCTCCCCCTTCCTCCCCTCCGATGCCCCGTGGTGGTGGTGGTGGTAGTGGTAGTGGAGCCCTCGGCGGTGTGCGTGTGCCGACCGAATCGGAGGACGGACGTTCCTCGATCCTGTTCCTCCCGTGCGTGCCATTCGGGACTGCCCAACCCCCTTCCCCCCCCACTCCGCCCCAGCCTACCCCCTTTCCGGGACGCAGCTGCGGGAGCGGCGGCGCGACAGGCGACGTTGCCGCACCGCGACGAGCACGACCACAAGGTAAGCCCTCTGGGGTGGTGGGGGGGGGGGGGGGGGGGCGGGTGGTTGGATGACCGCGGAAGGGGCGAGGCGAGCGGCGGCTACCGCCTCCGCGCAGGTGGTGCGCGCTCACCACCGCCTTCTCGCGACACGGAGCTCCCGGCTGCTGGTTGCGCTCGTCGCTGCTGTGCGAAGGAGGGGGGAGGGAGGGGCAAGGCGCTCCCGTCTCCAAGGGAACGTTTTGCCGCCCTCTGCCGGGAAGGGGAGGGGGGAGAGGAGTGCACTGCCAAGGAGACCGTCGGTCAGCCCCGTCTCTTGTCCTCCCCAGGTGACGTAGCGCTGGTGCCGCGAGAGAGGAAGACTGGACGCTCCAGGGGACGTCCGTTCACCGCGACCGCAGCGCCACGCGCGGAGACGTGTCCATCGGTGAGTTCGCGCCCTCCAATCACCCCTTTTCCTCGTGCTCGTCCTATTCCTTACGACGACCCGTCTCCAGGTGACGACCCTGCGGCAGCGACGCCGCGCCGGGTCTGCGCAGCGGCGGCGGCAGCAGCAACAGCAGCAGCAGCAGCAGCAAGTAGCAAGAAGGACGCTGGCAGCCCCTTTCCGGATGCCGCCACGCACCACCTCTTGGCTGGAGCCGGCGCCCAGCCCGCGGACGTCGCCGCCGCCGCAGCCGCCACCACCACCACCACCACCACTACCACTACCACCGCCATCACCTCCTCCTCCCCTGCTGCCTCCGCGCGAGAGTCCCCCTGGCGCTCTTCCACGATGCTCTCCCCCCTCCTCCTCCCCCCTCTTGCCCCTCCCGCCCTGGAAGAAGGTTCCCCCGTGTTCCGCCGACAGGCGCAGCCACCACCGTCCTTCCAATAAAGTGAAAGGTTCTGCGGAAGAGCAGCGATCCTTCTGTCGGGGTGGGGAGGGATGCGGGTGGGGGGTACACGCGGAATCGTCCGCGCCACAGCGCGGAGCGCACCCCCCGGCTCGCGCCACCTGACGCGCGAGGTGGGGGTCTCGGAGATCCCCCCACTCCGCTGACCACCCGTGCCGCTGACCTCGACTTCTTCGGCGGCGACCGGCACTACCTTTTCATGCCGCGCTGGAATCCCACCGAGTTCCCGGCCCCTCCTCGCGTGCCCTCGCGTCGCGCCGAGTGCCCCGGCCAAGGATCCTCGCGGTCAATCGCGCTCGAGACGCGCCGGGGAAGACGGTGGCAGCGCGCCCGGCCACCCGCGCGCAGCAGGGTGCTGCGGCGTTCGACCACCCGCGCACAAGAATCTCCGAGGCATCTGCGCGCGCGAGGTGCAGCGGTCTCCTCCGACCTCCCCCGGAGCGGGACGCCCCTTGCCGGCGGGAAAGGGACGAAGGAGTCCCTCCGTCAGCCCGCGCCCCGGGTGTCCCCTTTCGCGCTGCGCCACCGGCTGTTCCTCCGGGGGGCTGGAGGTGGGCTCCGGCAGTCGACCCGTGCCGGCGAGCACGCGGCGCGAGGCCTCGCTTCCCCCTCCCCACACTTCCCGTCAGGCCCGCCCGCGTCGACCCGCCAGTTCGAATTCTTCCTCGTTTCGCAGCGTCATTTCGGGTGCGCCGGCGCGCGCAGGGGAGCCACTTGGGAAGGAGGGATTCCTGCGCGGGGTGACCCTGTCCGATCCGTGTCCGATCGCGGGAGGGAGCCTTTGGACCGTCCTGTGCCGTCGTGTGCTCGGCGCAGAGGGAGGTCGGTCGGTCGGTACGCCGCCACTCCTCGAAAGCGCTCAGAGCGTCTCAGGTCGCCCGCCAGGTATGTGCGGCGGCGGAGGCACGAAACCGCTGCGCCCACCTTCGGTAAATTTCCCTCTCCTCCGCGGGAAGCGACAGGACTGTTTGCAGAGGGACCTCCGAGCTCTCCATTGCCCTCCTCTCCTCGAGGTGCCCCTCCTCAGGACCCCCCGGGAAGTTTCGATTCCGCCATTCTCAGTCCGTGGCGCTGCTCTGCACGGCGCGGACGGATGGCGCCAGATCCCCTCCTCCGAGAGAGCGCCTCTCAAAATGCTCGCGCCGTGTCCTCCCCCCCCCCCCTCCACCCCTCATTGATCTTTTCTGTCCCTTCTGTCAAAACGCGCGTGCCCATCCGAAATTCTGTGCGGCCAGCGGCGTTTCTGAGGTATCCCGGTGGAGCGATGGTGGTGGGTGTGTCTCGTCTCGAGAGAGTTTCCGCCCTCGCGATCTGGGGGCAGCGGCGACTCGGGATACGTGCAGGGCGGAAAGCCCATCTCCCTCTCCCGACCCGTGCGGCCGAGGCACCATCGGCCAATAAAGCCCAGTGATCTCCCGCAGGGTGGCATCGCAAGTTTTTTGTTTTTCTTTCTGCATTGGTTCCAAGGGAACGTGAAGAGCAGCAGCCCAGGATCCGTTCCCTCTACCCGCTCTCGCTCCGAGCGAGCGATCGTGGGATGGCACTCGAATTCCGAAGGGTTCGACGGGAAGGCCTCGGCGATCGCGTCGTCTGAGTGCCATCCTGTTCTGGAGAAGCGCTTCTTCCGCAGGTGTACTCTCGTCAGGGGTCGAGGAGGAGGGGGGAAGAGCAACCGCGCTATCGTGTGTACCGGATGCGCCGGGGTACCCGACCCGCCGTGACGCGGAATCGAAGGGGGAGATGGATACTCTCCCACTCCTGCCCCCTTCCATTCCGCATCGCGTGCCAAGAGGGCGAGAAAAAAAATCCAGGTTTCCTCGGTTCCCGCCATCCAGTAGTAGAGGCGATCCGCGGGAGTCACAGGGCGCCTCCTCCGCCTCCCCTTTGCGGGAATGCCGTCCTCGTCCCGCGAGTTCCGTAGCAACGGAGGCGACGGTTCCCTTCGCCTCTTCCTCCCCGCCCTCCGGGAAGGTACGTGGCGCGGCTCGCGCGCATCCCCGACGCGCGCTGGATGCTCCCTCGGCGCAAGTCCGGATGCGGCACGCGAGGAAACCCGGCGTGCGAAAAGTGGCTGCCACACAAGTTTCCTAGGAAACCCGGCATTGTTGGGAGGCGATCCTCGCGGACAGCGCAACAATGAGTGGGAATGCTCAGCATTGTCGCGAGCGAGGGGGGAGAGGGGGAGTAAACGCGCATCCATTGTTAAAACGCTGTGCTTTCACGTGCTTAGTTGGTGATTATAGAAGGATGACAGCAGGATTAAACCCTCGTCGTCGTGGAAACTTCCGTCCGCGTATGCGCGCGCGTCGCCGGGATCTTTTGTTTGGAAAAGCGGCCCCACGCGATCCCGTAGAATTCTGTTTTCAGAAGCCAGCACTTTACTTAATAGCATCATCATCTTAAGGAACCGGGACATCGGAACGTGCTTGGCAACTTCAAAAAAAAAAAAAAAAAGAAAAACAGAGGGAGAGCGAGAGAGACGTGACAGCTTTTCAAGAATGCGGGACAAATCCCGGAAAAACGAGACATATGGACATCCTAATCCCAGGAGCATTGCGATGGTTTTCTGAGAGTTTCCTCTGACTCTCCCGGACTCTTAACTTTCGGTCGGAGGCTGCAGGGACTTAGCAGGCGGATTGCCGGCCACAAATTCTTCTGCAGTTTTTGCAAGCCGAGAGCTCAGGAGTAACGCCGTCCCGCCGAGCTCGGAGATGAGGAAGAAACTTTGCGGTAGCCCCAGATCGGCATCGCCGGGGACTTGCAGAATGTCCTTTCGCCGCCCGTGCCCCTGAGAAGCAGCACATCCTGGGAGTTGGAGTTGCTTTAGCAACGCTTGCCCCCCCCCCCCCGTCTGTTGAGGACCGCGCTGGGAGACTGCCCCCCAGTCCAGGTCACCCCCTCCGTTCCCACCCCAGATCGCCCGCCGCGCCGAAGTGGCGTCCCCAGAGGTCGTCCACTTCGCGAGGGGTTCCTCCGTGTGCGACCATCTCCGTTCTGGTTGTGCCGGATTGCCGAGTCTGGATCACAGGCATCGGCCCCGACGTGCTCGAACGGCACCTTTCAGTGCTTCTTGAAACCATCTGCTGGGTCATCTCTGCTCCTGGTTTTCGCAGCGGCGGGAAAAAACCCCGCCATCCAGCTCGCACCTCCCGCCCACGCGCCCACCCAGCGACCTTTCTCAGCACGGACTTTCTGCGGAACAGCGTAGCAGCCGTGATGAATATGCCACATCGCTCCACGTCGTTTCACGGAGCGCCGGTTCTCTCCCTCCACCTCACCACCTGGCTCCGCCCTTTCTCCGGGTGGAGCGCGGTCGGAGCCAAGAACTTGAAAAACCGGAGATGGGGATGCAGTCGGGACCGAACGGCGCCGCTGCCGCCGACTCATCTCGAGGTTCCGAGTGACGGCGCTGCTTCGGACCCTGGGCCGCGAGGATGGTTGCGGAGGGCGATCGATCCGGACGACGCCCTTTCCGCCGCATCCTGAAGACACACGCCTTTTTTTTTTTTTTTTTTTCGCTCCCCGATTTTTTCCGGAAGTGGCAGCCGAGGGGCATCTGGGAGGAAATCCTCCCTTCGAGCCTCTCTCCCTGCGCGTCTCCCGCATCGTCTTCCCTTCCCTGTTTGCGGAAGGATTGCGCAAACAGGAAGGAGAGGGTTTGCCTTCTGCCGCCGCACCGCGGAACTCGCCCATTGCCCGCCCCGTCGCGGAGCGGCGGCCTGCCCGCCCACCACCGGGCTTGGCGGATCCGACGCGCCCTTGGTCCACGCCCCTGGTGACTTCCTGCGGCAGAGATCTTCGCACAGGACCGACGAACCGCATCCCTCCCGTATCCCTCTCTCCTGGACCAGCGTGGCACTGCAGGGGTGGCTGCCTCGAAGTGCCTGCGTTCTCGGACCCCCCGCCTGCACGTGCGCGTACTTGCCTACTTCGGGAACCTCTTCCCCCTGCTCCTTTCCATGCTGGCCTCCAATTGCACTGGGGGTCTCTCTTGCTCCGAAGGCCCACGGACCACCCCTCCCGAGGAGGGTCTCCATGCCCCCCAGTCAGGCTCGCAGAAGGTCCGCTTCCCGATCCACCGTTCCCCTCACCCGCTTGCTCCACGTCCCGGTCTCTTTTGGGTTGGTGGGACCACGCGGAACTTGGTTCGTGGGCTCCCCCTCCCCCCACCAGGGAGAGAAAGAGGAGGCGCAGCAGCAGCCGTCCGTCGCGGGGGGCGGGTCGCAGCTTACCTCGGAAGACCGCACGAAGAATCGGCTCCCTGCGAAAGCCGGCGTTCGCCACGGGACTCAGCCTCCCGTTTTGTTTTCGTGACCTCGCGAGAAGGGGGAGTGGAGGTGGCCACCGTCCACCCCAGAGGCCTTCGCTCGCGCTCTCACTGTGCCCATTGCCACCCTCCCTCCCCAGCCACAGCGCCCGCGAAAGCGCGGGTCCAGTTGCCGTCCAGCGGCCAAGAGAAGCGCGCACCCATCGTCCGGTGGTAAACACTGACCTCCGCCAATGTCCCCCAGCCCCTCCAGGCAAACGGATCTTTCGTTCCAGAGTCCCTTGGGCGGAGACCTTCTCCCTTCCCCGGAGGGGGACGACGCTCTCATCAGCGGAAGATGGCGGCGGCCATCTTTCGCAGGTGCGCGCTCCAGTCTGCACGACGAGGATGCCTGCGCGGACTCGCAGAGTTCGCGCGCCATCGTCGCCTCCGGCACTGCGGTGTGCCTCGACCTCCCCCCCGCTCGGCCTTCCCGGCAACGTGATGGCCGGGAAGCGAAGGTTTTTCGAAAATCTCCTTCTCCCTTCCCACCCTTCCGTCGGGTCTGGGGTGGGAGAAAAAAAATAGGGGAGCGGGAGGTCGATATATCGTTCGGACTTGGGACGTTCCCGACCAAGGGTGGCCTCCCCCCCCAGCCTCTGCCTGTGCCATGCACCAGCAGCCTCGGAGGGCCGCCCGCTCTACACGGGGCACAATGGGCTGCCGGCGCCTTCCGGGAGATTCCCGTACGGAGGCGCGGCCGACGGACGTCTCGCCTCCCCCTGCGGACTTTCCCTCCTCGGCCGCGAGACGTCCTACTCGTTTCTTCCGAGCCGAAGATGGTGGGCGCCGTGCAGGCGCGCGCAGGCAGCCTTCCGTCGCGGGGGGCAAGGAGGGGGACAGCATAAGGATCCACAGCACAAGTCCTGAACTGGACCACCGCCTCTGAGCCGCCGCGTGGGGGTCTCCCACGGCCCTCCGGTGCTTGGGACGCTTCTCTGAACGGACGCGCGGGTGGGTGGGTGGTTGGGAGGAAGGAGCCGGACTCCCTCCCTCCCGTCCGTTGACGCGACAGCGGTCAACGGTCGCGTCGCGCCGCCTCGGGCGGCGTCTCCTCCCTCCGCCTTCTCCCGGTGCTCCCCCCCCCTTCCTCCCGAATGTTTGCTCTGCCGCCGAGGCGCGCGCGAAAGGCGCTCCCGCGCGCGGATTTCCCTGCGACACCCGCAGCTGCCGTATCATCTTCTCCTCCGGAAAGCCCGCGAGAGCTTCTAGGGTTTCACCGTCGCCTAGGGAAACTCGCCTTCCCTGTTTGCTCTCGGGGAAGCAGCGCGCCCCTCTCGTCCCCCGCATTCTCTCTCTCTGCCGCCCTTCCTTCGCGCTCCGCTGCTGCTGCGTGGCCAGCGGAAGGCAACCACGCGCGCACTCCGCATGCCGTCTCCACGAATGCGGGAGTCCGAGTGGAAAGAAGGAATGGAGGGGGTTAGAGGGTGAGCGGGAGAGCGTCGACCTGCCGCTGCTCAGCGGCTAGCCAGTCCGTTTCCGTGGAGACGCCGGCGCCGAGCTGGACGCCGCGGCGACCCCGAGCACCCACCCCTGCGCGCGCGCGCGCAAAAAGTGGGAGGGGGGAGAAAGGAGGAGGAGGAGCCCCGAAGTGTAGATCCCGCCCGACGGACGAAGTCCGGCAGGCGTTTCCGGGGGACCCTCCTGCCCTCCCGTTTGTTTGCACTCTGCGAGCGAGGGTAGAGCGCGGGGATGTCCGCCCTCCTCTTCGCCGTGAGGAAGAGGGGGGCGTGATCTCGAGCGCCTCGGGTATCGAGCGTGGACCCGTCCGGGTGGAAGATGAGGTCAGAAGGGGGAGCTTCGAGCGCTGACCACCAGCTCGCGACGCGACCTCGCAGGCGACCGGCGAGCGAGTCGGTCGACCAACCTCTCCGTGACCATCGAGAGGCGGCTCCGCAAGGAGGGGGGGGGGGTCTGTCTCCAAGGGCTACCGCGAGTAAGGCCGGGGAGGGAGCACAGCGGTGGCGGGGCACGTGAGGGCTGGCCGCCACGGCGGACGGACTTCCGGGAACGGCGAGAGCACACAGCAGACAGAGAGCGAGGAGGGAGATCGTCGCAGTGGTCTCCCTCCTCCTCCTCCTCGCCACGGTCGTCGTCGTCGTCGTCATCGCCACCATGACTAGCAGCGGCAGGAACATCTTCCCTTCCCTTCCCTTCCTGCCTCCTCCTGCTCTCCGTTCCCTGTTCCTTTCCTCCTTCCGGGACGCCTTCGCGGCGGAGCCACCCACCCACGCTCCCTGCCTCCGGCGGCCGAACCCGCCGCTCCTCCCGCAGCGGCGGCGGCAGGAAACCCTGCCGGGGGAGGCAGGCAGGGAAGGAGGGAGGGAGATCGTCTCTGCGATTGCGAGCTGCAGGCTACAGGCAGCTTCCCCCGCCGGGAGCGGCGGCGAATCGTCTGCGAGCAAGGGGAGTGCCGCTGGCGGCGGCGGCGGCGCGCTCTCGGCGGAGCCGTCGGAGAGGCGGCGCGACTCGCTCGAGGAAACAGCGGGGAAGTACCCTAGGACGCGCGCGGCGACCGCTCGCTCGCACCGGCCGGAGGGGGGGAGGGAGAGGGAGAGGGAAGAGGCGCAGGAGAGGGCCGGGAGAGCCCCTCGCGGAGGGAGAACCTCCGCTGGAAATGGGAAAAGCAAACAAAGAAGGCGTAAAAGAAATGCCATCGTCGCAAGGAAAGCTGGGAGGATGCCACGGGGACCGCGCGCCCTCCGCATCCTCCGCTCCTCCCTTCAACCCCCTCCCCCCCCCCCTTTTTTTGCCGCCGCGCGCGTTTTCTGTTGTTGTTGTTTTTGGGGGAGGGGGGGGGGGTTCCTCTAGGAAGAATGGAAGCGGCGGGGAGGCTTTGCACGGGCGGCGTACACGCGGACGATCGATCGGAGGGTCACGAAAGGTGGGGGCGGACCCGGTCATCCCTCCTTCCGTGAGGGTTTTCCCCGGCTCGGGACACGGGACGGGAAAGAGCAGCCCTTCGCTGCACACGCGGGTTGTCCCCCCGCCCTCCCCCCGTGCGCACTCCGCGGGGCACCCAGTCCTTCGCGCGTCTTCCTCCTCGTGGCGAGGCTCTGAGCGATCGCCGTTGAACCACCGCGCCGCCACCGCCGCGAAGGGCGGGATGCGGGCGGGTCTGACGGTGGCGGTTCGTACATGCGGCGCGCGCGCCATTCCCGCTACTGGCTGTCCGGGAGAGCTCCCGAAGCATCGTGCGCCGGCGGAGCGGCAGGGCTGCGTGGGCCGACGACCTCCCTGCGCTGAGCGAGCGGCCTCCTGGAAAGCGAGCGAACTCTCCGCTGCTGTCTCCGCGGGGGGTGGAGGCCGTCCCAGCCCGCCGGTCGTCTTCTCAGAGGATGGTCGATGGGGAGGAGCCTCGTTCCCGCGGAAACGGGTGTCCATCCCAGCGGCGACGCCGTGGCGCAGATGCCAAGCGCCATGGCACCATCCTTAGTGAGGAGCGCCTGACTCTTGTCTGCTCGCGCGCCGCCCTCCGTCTGCATGGCAGCCGCCTGGCCGAAAGGCAGGGGGCGTGCAGGCTCCTGCCCTTCTCCTTCCTCCCACTCCCACCCGCCCGCGGAGGCGGTGCCGCCTAATGGATCCCTGTGGTCGCCGAGCCCGTTCCCCAGGTTGCCCTCCTGAGCATCGGCTTCCCCCTTCGTGGCCCTGGCATGGCGGCTTTTCGGCTCTCCCTTGCAGGCGGGCAGCAGCGCGCGCGGCCCCTTCCATTCTCCGGATCCGCCACCTCTCCCGTCTCCCTTCCCCAATCCCCATTTTCTCCGGAGATACTTTCCTGGAGATTCGTCCGTCCCTGCACTTTTCCTCCTCCACCTGCAAGCTGCACCCCTCTTTCGGACCGAGGGTGAGGAGGGACTGTCCTTCTCACCTTCGGCACCATCCTCGCGCTCAGCTTCCTGCTCCCGCCGTGCAGAGAATCAGGGAAGAGTGCAGTCGGTCTCCATGGCGTTCGCATCCCGTGCGCCGAGGGAGACGCCCTTCCCTGCCCACCAGCGACTGCCAGCCTCGCTTTCCAGCTCGCCAACGATGAGCGATTGGGGACGCTCGCCGCTCCCAACAATGTCACCTGCCTAGCGATTGTTTTGCCGCCTCCTTGGAAGTGCGTTCAGCTATTGTTGCGATCGACAATGTTGTTCGCAGCGCTGCCGAGCCCTTCTGGCGATCGCCGCCAGGCGGGCTCCTCTCGCTTTTCGGCGGATGCCAACATCCGAGTGCGACCCGAGCTGCTGCCTTCCCCCGGACGGTTCGAATGGACCGCCGCCGAAGGAAGGATTGCCGCAGCACGGAGAAGAGCAAACACCAATACCCGCGAACAGTTCTCCTCCCGAGTTTCCTGAGCGCGGATCATTGGTCCGCATTCCACGACCACCCTATTTATACCTCCTTGTTCCCCCGTGCGGGGAGGCTGGAGGGTCCAGGAGAGCCTCCGCCGCAACGAGACAGGGGATCGAAGCGGCTCCCAGAAGAACCATCTGTTGCAGTCCTTCATCGACCTGCCGGGTGGAAGGCCCTTTGGCAGGAAACGTGTCCGACGTCCCCACAGTAACCTACGACAACCCCCGGAGACCGGGGTGGGGAGCCCAGGAAGCAAGGAATCTGGGAGCCCTTTATTCTCGGAGCCGCGGCCCCGAAAATGGAGCTCCCTCCCCTTCAAGTGGAGCCTCTGAAAAGCCGCGGCCAGGGTGAGAGCTCACAAAACAAGGGACACGGGACCCGACTTCGCCCATTTTCCGGCCGAGCCCCTTTTTCCCCCTTTCCCTCCGCTGAAGCTTCCTTTGGGTAGGAACAGAATCATTACGAAGAGTCGCCGCGTCTGCAGGGGAGGTTTCCTTTTTTCTGCAGGGGGTCATGTGTGGCACCGCCGCCTGCACTGCAACCGGTATCGTTCGTACCTGCGGGGGCGCCTTCTACTCTCCCTGAGGCCTCTCCGCCGTCTCGTGACACGCATGTGGAGCATACGTCTGGAGTGAAGGAGGGAGGAGAGCAAGGGTGCAGCATTTTCGAGTGGGGATGGCGGGGAAGTTTTGTCACAGCCGCGTGAGGGATGGCACAACTCTTTTCTGCATCGAGGCCCGGAAGGAGGCCATCTTGGCTGTTGCTACATCCAGAAAGTGTACCTGGTGCTCCTCTTCCTCCTCCTCTTGTTGATGCCGCCTCCACTGCCCCTGCTTCCGCCTATCCTCGTGGAGTCCCCACTTTCGCCCTTGTCTTTCGGAGAGCGCATCGGTGATGCGCGGGCCGGAAGCAGACCTTCCTTTTAACCAGCTGCCCACACACAGTCCGTCGTCACCCATTCCCGCGTGGCTGCCCCGCCCG